>ML058348.1:1362747-1962747 GCA_003013855.2 Liriodendron chinense | reverse complement strand
AAGTTTCCAAGACTCTGATTAACCACCTCAGTCTGGCCATCCGTCTGTGGGTGGTATGCAGTAGAAAACTGCAACCCGGTGCCCATTATGTGCCACAATTTCATCCAAAAATAACTAGTAAACTTCACATATCAATCAAACACTATCGTCTTAGGCAACCCATGCAAACGAACCATACCATCAAAGAAGACTCGAGCGATATTAGACACATCCGACGTTTTTGAACAAGAAAGGAAGAGAGTCATCTTGAAAAAACGATCGACAACTACAAAGATGGAATCATGCTTTTTTATCGTCTTGAGAAGCTCAAGCACGAACTTCATGCTAATGTCTTGCCACGGCGCATGTGGCACTGGTAAGGCGTGTACAAAGCAATGTTTTGCTTTCTCTGTTTTGCCAGTTGACATGTGTGACATTGCCCTAAAATCTTGACGACGTCTCACTTGAGACCTGGCCAATCAAAGCGATCCACAACGAGGGCAATGGTATTATCCCGACCAAAATGACCAATTATACCTCCAGAATGAAGCTCCCAAACGAGGAAATCCCAGAGAGAAGTGTGGGGAATACAAAGGCGATCTCCTTTAAAAAGGAAACCATCTTTAAGGACAAATTCACTCGTACGACGCTGGTCACTAGAGAGTGACGTATATGTATCCTCAAAATCCCGGCACACGGGGTACTCAACCTTCAATTACTCAAATCCGACGACATCTACACTCAAGGAATTGAGGAAAGTCACTCTTCGACTAAGGGCATCAGCTGGTTTCTTCTTGATACCAGCTATATGTTCAGGAAAAACAAATATTCCTAAAGAAACGCTACCAACTTAGCATGACTTGGGTTAAACTTCTTCTGGGAATTAAGATATCGCAAGGCTACATGATCTGAGAACAAGACGAATTCCTGCGGTAGGAGATAATGATGCCAATGTCTCAAAGATTGTACTACCGCATAGAAACTCTTTGTTATAGGCAGTGTTTTAAATGGCAAATAGCGTGTAGCATAGCCTTCACCCCTCTAAAGCGTGAGGCGTAAGTTACATAGCGTGTAGCGTAAGCTACACACTACTTGGATTTTTAATCAAGGTTGCACTTGGTTGCACCAAATTAGATGATTAATAATAAAATTTAACAAAATTTCATGATATTTTGTGCAACTGAATGCAACCTAAAGTAATAGCAAGGGGTAATGATTAAGTATAAAAGAGAAGAAAGATCACCAAAACTGATTTAAAACTATTTCTTATATTATTTTACTAAAAGAATCGAAAAGACTAACGAATTTCCATTGAAATAGAAAAATGTAACAAATCATTAAAAACATGTAGTGAAAAACATAACGTTTTTAATGTTATAGTGAAAATGACTTGTAATGTGAGCTACGTAGCATGTAGCGTATCCAAATTAATCATGTAGCATAGGCTACATGCAACTTAAGCGATTTTCATGAGCTACGTAGCTTTTAGGCTAAGCTACGCTACGTAGCATAAGCTAAACACTACATAGCGTAGCTATTCAAAACATTGATCATAGGTGGAGTATCTCTGCTTTGCCTCATTCAGTTTTTCGCTAAAATAGGCTACTAGATGACCTTCTTGACCCAAAACTCTTCCTATACCAACACCGGACGCATCACACTCTACTTCGAAGACTTTTGAAAAGTCAGGAAGACGCATGACAAGAGGTTCTACCATTCTGCACTTTATCTCCTTAAATGCCTTAGTTGTGGCTTTGATACCAAAATTTGATGCAGGATAACCTCATTCAACCCTAGATGCATGCGGAAACTACAAAGGGCGGAATCATGTAAACAATGAGATAAATCATTCATCACGTACATCATAAACTAAAAATTAATTAAGAAAAACAAGTAATGATTAGGGCCATTCATCACAAACAAGCAATACGGGTTTCAAATCCTGGAGTGGATTGGATCCGGCAAAAGATTGAACTCACAATCTTGCACGGGTTCTCGTCCAATCAATCATGTAGATTCTCTAATCTAGGAAAATTATGAGTTATCTTGATTAAGGGAATGGTAAAACTCAAAAAATCTAAAACTATTCAATTAGGTCCGTAGATCTAAGATTTAGAGATTAAACAAAAGAGAATTAGCGAAGGAAGAAGGTTGGAAGAAAGGTTAGAGATTACCTTGAGGAGAGAGAGAGAGAGAGAAAGAGAGAGAGAGAGATAGAGAGATAAGAAGAAGAAGAAGAGGGGAAGGAGTAAATGAATCATGAAAAGAAAAGGAAGAGATTCAACGATTTTCTCCACGAAAAGCACCACAAAAGGTTTTCTTAATTTTATTAACAATAGCATAATGAGAGAGTTAGGGCTTCACCCTATTAATAATCCCAAAATAAAAATGACAAAACTACCCCTAAAACCCTAAAAAGTCAGAAAAACATGTTTTCCGCAAAAACCGGCGCGGTCGACCGATCGATTGAAGCTATGCTTCGATCTCCAACTTCAATTGTTCATCTTTGCTCCATGCTTTCCTCGTTCCTCTTACACGTCTTCCCATGGATGGGATGGATGGGTCTTCTCAAGTGTTCCGAACAAGTGTAGGGCCTTCGTTCTTCTCCAGTCTTCAAATTTGATCCAGGCTCATCATCGAACCATATGGACACGAGCATCGCTCGCCTCCTACGCTGATACACTCGATAAGGCATGATGTCCTCATCAACAGGAGCCCAAAATTGAGGCAGATCCAAAGCGCAAGTGGACCACACCACAAGAAACAAGCGGAGTTAAACGCCTACCATTGAACACTTCTTGCGGGCCACAAAAGTTTTGGACCAAGCTGATAATTGTGTTTTCCCTTCATCAATGTATGTGTGACCATATGAACAAGTTGGATCACAAATACATGTCAGTGTGGGGACCCGCAGTTGGTTTCACCTTTCAACAGTGGATGTCATCATCACCATGTTTCCTGTGGTGTGATCCACATGATTTTATAATATGCCTCATTTTAAAACTCATGCCCTAAAATGAACTGGTAAAATGGATGGACGGCATGGATAAAACACATACATCACGATGGGACCCACGAATTTCTCTCAAGCATTCTCTTCCATTTTTTCAAAAATGGTAATATCAAAAATCAAGGTGTAAATTCACCATTTACGATGTTAAATAAGAAAACAAACACCCCCTTATGTTTCACTTTAGTAGGTAGGAGTATTTAAGTCCTTTTTCTTTAAGTTAAGATTGTAGGCTAAGATTATAAAATCTAACCCTTAGTTTATGTTTGATGCCAAATTAGTTTCCATCATATAAAACCCAACAAAGAAAAGTTGTCTAAGGCTTTTGGACGTTTTCTCTTCTCCATGCACTAGACGTCAACCCCCTTTCTAATGTTCGGTGGAAGCTTAAGCCTTGATAGGTGGGGTGTGTGATCTAAGCCATTAATTTGGTGAGTAGTTATTATGCGGTAGTTTTGCATTAACTTTTCCATTATTTCAGGTTGAAAAATCTCTATTCTTGGGTTGGGCGAGTTTCGAGTGTGATTTTTGGTGTTAAGGTTTCACAAACAATGAGTGATGTATCTCATTCGTTGGCTACATCAAGAGCACATTACTTTCTAATGTATGGCTCAACTATAAATGCTACAGCTGCTAAAATTCTCAAAACTAAAAATCCCTCGTTCCACTCATAAGAATTGGTACCTACTGATTTTCTCAATAATGCCAATACAATACTTTTGAGCAAGCAAAGCATGTGGAAACATTTCAATCGTAGGAAAAGCAAAAACCAAAATGATGCAAGAAATAGAGCACAAACAGTCGTAGCGATGTAGTGTCAAAAATATAATCCCGATATCCACCTTGTACAAACCGTCGTAAGTGTAAACCTTTCCACAATAGCTGTCCCCTGATGAATGTCCACGAGTTACTCTAATAGGCACACCATGTTCCATACTATTCTGCATATGGATGAGATGAATCATATACATTAGGAAAACCTACCATTTTTTTAGAGGAAAAGTAAAATGATATTTGAACCTCAACTCAAATTAACAATCCAACAACTTACTGTCATAAATTTTAGTAAGCTAAATAGGATTTTGTTGAGTAATGCAAACCATGAAAGAAAAGGCATAGGAAGAGAATACAATCATGAAGAAAAAGAACCACTTACAAAAAAAGAATGACCTTTCACAATTTAAGCAGGTCTCTAAATTAGGACAGACAGATTAGATAATGCACCTAAGCAGGTATTGCTAGCCATTTCTATCTCTTAGTGTTCATATATTAATGCATACACTAATTGATGAACTAATATATATTTTTTATATTGACTTAACAATTACGGCTTAAGAGGATCTAACCCAAACCCAACCCAAAGTTAGGACTGTAAGACCCAACAGGTACCCAAACTCCATTAGATCCACGTTTGGGCATGAGTACACCATGACCCGCATCGGGGACAGCCCTAAGCATGCCATATTGCCGCATGTGCTTGCATTTGCACAGCAAGGAATATAGAAGATAAAAGCCAAAGCAGATCAGGAGGAAAATGAGTAGGAATTATTAGAAAGAATTGGCAAGGGTCATGGCAAGCAAGAACCAAATCTAGAGCTCAATGATGCGTGAGAAGGAAAGGGGAAGGAGAACTCACAGCAAAACATAACGGGGGAGATGAAAGGGGGTATTCACAAATCAGTATGGATAGAAGTGTGAAGAGGTCAAACTAAGTGGTGGTAGACAGAAATGTTGTTGAGTGGGTGAGATCTTCCACCATACTATTGTGGTGATGACTATTGGCCCAGAGGTTGATGTGGAAGATTTTTGTGAATGGATGGACCTTCGATGGGCTCATAAGAGATTTTTATCCAACATAAAAATTGATGGTTATGGCTCGAAACAGATTCAACGGAACAAGTCGAGAAATTGTTATTCGATAGTGAGGCAATCTTTAATCGCCCATTTCTATCAATGTGCAAGTGCTCAAACTTAGTGAAACTAGAAGATAAGGCGTCTTGGGTGTGAGTGGTGGAGATCCCAGTGGAAGCTTGGATTAAGTGCTTAGAGTGATGAGCACAAGTTTGGGTTGTGGAGGAAATTGACTTGAAGTCCATTAGGAATGAGAAGATGACCTTTGCGTGCTTGAAACTCAGCAGATGCAGTTGTGGGGCTAAGAGCAAGAGGTCAATGCTCATAGACTCTAGAAGCCATAGCTCCTCTGATAGCAATGAGGTTGAGAAAGGAGTACTAGATACATTGTTATGTGATTCAATGGGGAATGTAAATGGGGACAGGTGGTAGAATTTGTTCCTTGGCTTTTTAGTATTAAAAAATGATTTATGAACAACGCTATAAGTATAGCCACGCTGATGAAATCGAGAGTGGCTTGATTGATTAGTTGAATGACTATAGATTTTTTTTTCTAGAATAAGTTGCTCCAGGGATATTTTCAAGTTGGTTTCATTTGAATTTATTGGTTTGTTTTGGAAAGTCAAAGGATTTAACTAAAGTTAATTGTCATCAATAGACTTTTTCATTTGTTATAGCTTATGTTTAGTTAGTTATAGCTTATGTTTAGTTAGGAGGAAATAGCTAAGTCAAATGTCAAATCAAAAAGAGTCATGATAATTGATAATAGTGTTTGCATAAAATAGTGAATAAATGTCAAATAAAAAAGAGTCGTGATAATTGATAATAGTATTTGCATAAAAAAGTTTTATTCACTTCGTGAATTTTCATAAGCTTAGTTCTTCAAAAACTATGAAAAGATATATTATTTTGACATCACTATTCACTTCGTGAATTTTAGAACCATGCTTCTCCAAGATCTATTATCACCTCTCTCCCACCCTACATCTATTATCAACCAACTGCATTTTCATTAGTGTTATTCTTCAAAAACCCTAGCTAGATCTATTGCTTTGACATTACCCTTCAGAAAAAAGATTTATATCATAATCCTCCATCCCCGCTTCCCTAATCCCTCCATCTCGTCCATGAAGTCCATGTATGCCATATGTATAGTGGATGAGAAACAACATGAGAAAGGATGGGGGAATCATCATCATAGGTTGTCCAAAAAAAACAGAGTAAAGAAAAGAAAACTCCTTACCGATTCATCGGAGGAAAACAATCCACAACTAAATAGGTACTACTATTCAAGCCATCAACAGTATCTACTGCCCACATTCCATATTCAGAATGACTAATCCAGTAGACAATCACAGATGACCACTTAATCACGATAATTGGATGACCCAGAGGTTCCCGCTATGTCTTGCAGAAAAGGTTAAGACTAGGATGAGTTAACAGGTTCATTTATACACGCAGAAGTCCTTGGGACTGCCGTTTTAGTTATAAAAAAAAATTGCACCCGTAGAGCCATCCACAAAAAGGCCACAAAATCCTTGGTTTCCAAACACGAAAGTTGGGTTCGATGTACTTGGCAGGGCACTAGGAATACAACCTCCGATGCCTTGCAGACGACTAAGCAACACCATTTCTTTCAAGGGTAGATAAGATAACCCTTCCTCTGAATTTAGGAGGCTTATTTTGGATACAAACAGCATTTCAACAACAACAACAACAAAAAAAAAAAAAAAAAAGGAATGTTCCTATACAAAATCAAACAAACTAAGGCAGTCAATCTCCACGAGGATGGTACAAAATTCATACACAAATACCTTTAGTGCTAAGTTACCGCGAACCATCTCTTGATCCCGAATTTGATGCTTGTTACCAAGTAAATTGTTCCCACCTTGACCAGTATAAACAACTTCTTCTGAATTGTCTACATCATCTTCATATTGGCCAGACATCACTATGGATACTGCAAGTGGGAAAGCATAAGACTTGTAGTTCTCCTGCAACATTTAAACACCCAGAAAAGCTTATTCTACTAAAAACACTATAAAGAGTGACAAGTAAAACCACAATGATATGAATCAAAAGAACTGACACGGTGTAATATTAACACTGCAAGAAATCACAATATATCCAGTGATAGGAAGGACCTTAGAAACTGCAGACCTAATGCAAGCATAATATAATATTCATAGCCTCTTGGCTAAGGTCAAGTGTAGTCTTTGTTCTTATCAGTTTAATATCTGATGCATGGGTCATTTGCTCATAGGATATTAAATTAATTTGTTGTGATGGAAGGCCCACCACAGTAGCTCCAAAAAAAGAAGAAGAAAAAGAAGAAGGAAGAAAGAAAAAGAACTCGTGCTTATTGAACCAGAAACTGTGATCAAATTTCCAACCCAGACAACTATAGCCATGTAACAAGCAATATGCTAAACGGAGTACGAAAGAATGCACTGATCATTACGTGAAGAACAAACCCAGGACACATTACTTCCAAAACAAAAACTGAAATGCCATTTGCAAATGGATATAGATCTCTCTGAGCATACACAGTTGGGTAAGGAGCACAACTTCTTAATGAACACTTCACATTTCTCATTAATCTATACAAATACCACAGAGGCAATTCGAGAAAAGAAAACAAAGTAAACTTGAGGACAAGTTCTCTAGGAGGAGATGATGCAAATCAGTTTTAGAGAACCACGACGACATAGAGGAGAAGTAACACCCATTAAGTGGTGGACGTCCCATTGAAATGGAAGATATATGGTTTAAAATGAAAGCTAAATGTTACACATCAAGAATAACTGAAGTTAAAACTTTGTTTTTTAAGTTATTCATATTCCTTTAAGGGATAAAAAAGCATGCACAATATATAGTTAATTAGGAGCTAGAAAATAAACAGAGTAAGACATGATTGTATATCAATTGACCGCCATATCACCCATTTTCTAGTGGCTCAACCCATGTTTTGGCCAGTTTCACTCCAAACCAGTCCAACCATCTAATTTGCTCCTAGTTATAAAATGTTGCATACAGCCTTGACTATAAGAATATTATTGGGAAATACTACTTCAAACAATTATGCATAAAAAGTTGTAATCAGTCCTCGTATTATGTAACGCCCCGAATTTCAGAGCTTGAGTATGACCTCGATCTCCAAATTTTCAAGTGTCACTTTCAAAGCGGAAGCAAGATTAATAGTTTGATTAATGGCACCAAAGCTAAAGCATAGAATAAAACTAAGCAGTGTATATATATAACTGGATATAAGAGGTGAAGTATTGTATAATCATGTCCAAAATACACAAACACCCAAAATACTAGCCATACAACTGGGGCTCAGATACAAATCCAAAAAATAAGGTACATGCCGAAGACTCTAGCCAACAACTGTCCCCAGAACTGACTAAGGCACCAATGCCTAGTCCTGACCCTCGGTCAACTGAAAGTAGGGGAACTCCTCGACCTAGTCCTTGTATGCCTCCTCCACAGTAGACATCTCTAGGGTACCGACGTCAATAGGGTCTGGTTGGTGTTTTAAAACACCGTCCCAGGTGGGAGTGAGTAGCTAAC
Organism: Liriodendron chinense; assembly: GCA_003013855.2. Classification (NCBI taxonomy): domain Eukaryota; kingdom Viridiplantae; phylum Streptophyta; class Magnoliopsida; order Magnoliales; family Magnoliaceae; genus Liriodendron; species Liriodendron chinense. The sequence continues at coordinate 1,954,334 of ML058348.1, read as the reverse complement.
TCAGTGTTACTATTTCTCTAAGCCAGCATGTTATCAACATAAGCAAGTTAAGTAATGACGCAAACACCATGCAAACAATTTATATATGAAGTAGTAAAAAAAAATGTATAAGTCTAATCAATATGTGATTTGTGTGGTTTGGCCCAAACCTTCCTTAATTAGTGATTTCCAAGCAACAGTATTTGTGAAACCGGAATACCACCGTCGTACTAAGAGTTCTGTGATAGGCGCGATTGGCTCGTCACCAATGCCCTATGTCCACTAGCTATCTCGCCCCCAGACACGAAAAATCATAGCCAACTGTAGACATTTTTGGAACATAGTCAGGGTTGTGCACCCATAATAACATTTTAGAGCGTATCCAGGCTGTGCACCCATAATAACATTTTAGACCGTATCCAGGGTTATGCACCCATAATAACATTTTAGGATCGCCAGGGTTGTGCACCCGATAAACATTTTAGAAACATCCAGGGCTGTGCACCCAAAAGCGACATTTTAGGCTGGTCAGGGCTGTGTACCCAAATATGCTCAACAGAACACTACAGGGGCTCATCACCAACGTAAGCCGACAACACAGACACGGTATCCCATACCACCATACCTGGCTCATTGAGACTTCGTGGACGGTGTTCCCGCTAATGGTTTTAAGTAGACTGCGTAGTATCGGAGATTGTGGTATTCCAGGTTCCATCCTTAAGTGTGTAGCATCCATTTCACACAATAGGAATCGACTCCAACTCGGGCTAATCCGATGGATCGAGTGAACCTCGGCGTGACCGGCCTTGGGTGAAATCACCCTGGAAGCCCTAGTTGTGTTGGTCAGCCCGGTTCTGCCTCGGTCGACTGGATGAGTCAATGAATACCAACCCAAAGTAGATTGTTTCATATGTGCGGTTTTCGATCGTCAATCCGAGCTAAACGTTCGCAATTCATGTAATTCAAGTATCGCGTAAATGTAACATATCGCCCTTACAATACTGCAAAACCAATTCCACTTTCATTCCGAATATCATTTAACACGATCTTGTCATTCAAGCATTTCACCAAACACTTGATATGCATTTTGGGTACACAACCCATTTTGCCATATTTCCATATGAATACTGAATTTAACATACATGGAACTTCTATAGTAGTTATATTAAAGCAAAGCAATAAATGCATGCTTATCAATTAAATATAAAAAAAAATACATTTATAACTACCTAATTCATTAATTGAAACTAATTTAGGCGGATAAATCCTAACTTGGAAGAAATAGTCCCCACCTTTGCGTGAGGTTCTACGTATCGAACTCGCCTATGATACGTATTTCGAAACTGCATGAAACTCTAAACCTGTATCACAAACAGATGTGATTTAGGATGAAGAGAATGCGTGGAAAATCGGTTTTCATCTACACAGTAGGTAGTCTTACCTCCAGGCTACTGTATGTAGCAATCGGAACTGAATTCCGGTAGCAGGTCGTTGATCTACAAAGAAAACGGCTTAAAACCCCTAAAGAAAACCCAAAACTAGGGTTTTAAAAATTTAATTTCTAAATTCTAAAAGAATTTATATTTATAGCCTAGGGGATAAGTTGTGCATTTCGGAGCGTCGCTTTGACAATCTGATTTGCACACTTTGACAAGTCCACTACGTCGACTGTAATGCTATAACTTCCAGATCATTGGTCCCCAAACGAACGGTCTAGAGTCATTTTAAGAGTTTTAGCCGTGAATGGTCCGATTTCGGGTAATCAGTTCCATACATCGGATTATCTACTTGGTAACGTACGTTATTGTGTCTTATTTGGATTTGATCAAGCGTATTTATTTGTCTACTAACCTGGGTTAATTAATCAAGTTTAGTTAATTAGCGCTAAACTCAAGTACCTATTCGGGTTCCATATGATTCGAAAATATGGGTTGTTACATATTATATCCTTGGAATTTTAAAAACTGGGTTCTAATGTATACCTAACTTTCTTTATAGTCGCATGTAAACTAGCTAACTTGAGCTAAACTGCATCAGAAACAAGCAAAAATCACAACATCAGGACATTATCTGGTTGCAAGAATACATTTCGTATATGAAGCACAGCAGGATCTTTATATACAGGTAAACCCATCATGGATCTAAACATCAACAAAGCAGTGCAGGGTTTCTTGAGTTATGTGACTGGAAGAGGAAGGATTTGCTGGAGAAGTAATAGAATGATGGAATTCCATTGTGATGGAAGGGCTAGCTTCAAACTCAAGTTGAAGTTGAGAAAACGGAAAAGTATCACTACGAGCTAGAAGCAGGAACAATTTGGATATGTAGAAGAGGAAAAAGGGGACAAAACACAAAAAGATTTATAGGTATCATAAACACCCATATAAAATGAACAAAATTCAAAGCTTAAATGTGAACTAGAGAAGAAAGGAAAAGAGACAGGAAATTTGCTGAGAGATTGTGAACCATTACTCTGATCTCATAGGAAAAGAAAATGCGGCATGGTTAGAAGGTCATTTGAAGAAGATGAAGTTAAATAGGCAATTGATGAACTAGGAAGAGAGACAATACCAGGCCCACAGTGTCCCTGTTGCAATCTTCCAAGTGTTTTGGTACACTTTAAAAAGGATTCATGGAATTCACAATAAAGGAAGGATTTCCAAAGAGTTGGGGGCAACATCAATGGTTTTAATTACAGCTTCCTTAAGAGGGTTGGGTTTGCATTGTATAGGCCTATGTGGCCTTTTCCTAGTTTGGTTTCGGTTTTTCTTGTTGGAGGGTGGTGTATTCATTTTTCGTTTCTTGCGAGCTTCTTAATAAAGTGACTGTTACTTCTCAAAAAACATTGATGGTTTTAATTACCCATCCAAGTCATAATTCCATACAAACAAAGAATAGAATCCATAAAGAACTTTAGATTGATATGTTTAGTTGGCAGTCTATAAAAGATCATTGCCGAAATCCTTGCTTGTCGAATTAGGAAAGCCTTGAGAAGAGTAATTTCTAGCACTCAAGGGCCATTTCCTTTTGGAAGACAAATTGGAAGTTGTACTAAAGGCACAAATTGCATTGATTCAAGATAAACAAAGGCAAGCCTAGCATATTATGCAAGCTCAACTTGGAGAAGGCATAAGATTGCGTTTTTTTTTTTAGAGGAAACTACATTTATTAAAGAAAACCGCAAGGCGGCAAAGAATACAACGCTGGAAAACAGCAAAAACTGCTTACACAGAAGGAACGCAATCCAATATAAGATAGATGATCTTCCAAATCAGCCCATCAACATTGGAACATTTGCCCTGAAAGCATCGGTTATTACGTTCTTTCCAAATTGACCAGAACACAGCCATAATGAGTAACCGCCAAGCTTTCTTCCCCCCCCGGGACCCTACTACACCTTGCCAAGCCTAAAGCAGACTCTCCACCGTCCTCGGCATTACCCAAGCCACGTGCATAACTAAGAAGAGAAATTCCCACACTGCCCTCGCCACGGGACAATGAATGAATAAATGATCAATTGATTCCGCATCCTTCATGCGCATCAAGCAAACATTGGGAGGAATTAAAGATCGTCGCATAAGACTGCATTGATTGGGATTTGGGGTAAAATGGAGGCATTAGATGTGGGCATGTGTTTCACCAACGCATTATCAATCATATTAACAGCAGAACTCAAAAAGGTTCTTTCATAGCAGTAGAGTGATCCGACAAGGGTACCCTCTATCCCCTATTCTGTTCGTTGTTGTAGTTGAAGCTCTTAGCACGACAATTTTAAAACCTACCGAGGCAGCCCGGCTTCGAGGTTTTAAGGCAGGGAGGCAAGGATGTGAAATCTACCACTTCCAGTATGCAGATGATACATTATCATTACATGTCGTTTATTCACTATATGTAGAAAATATGGAAAGGATCCTCAGATGCTTTGAGGTCCTATTAGGCCTTAAAATCAGCACACATTAAAGAAAGATTAGCTAACATCTCCGGATGGAATTCCGGAAGGTTACCATCTACCTATATTTATCTTCCGCTATTCATGAGCTAACCAGCAAAGTGCCTATGGGCCTATGGGACTCGATCATTGAAAGGATCGAAAGAAAACTCTCGAGATGGAAGAGCAAATGTCTTTCATTTTGTGACCAGAACACTTATAAAATTTGCCCTGTCTAACCTTCCTATATGTTACTCATGTGCCTCTTCCAATGTCCTACAAGTGTGATTCAGCATATTGAAAATTTACGAAGCAATTTTCTAGAAATGGGATAATCGAAAGGAAGAAGAAATATGATGAGGACATCGGGCCATTTCAAGTGTATCAGCACAGGAGACAAGCGATGCACGTATCCATGTGATTTAATAATGAGCCTAGATCGAGTCCAAGTTCCTAGATCGTGGTGAAGACCTTACACGTGTTCGTGACGTGTAAGTTACTTGGAGGAGATGATTGGACCTTTGGATCGCGACGATGGTGTGATCAGACCATTGGTTCATCGTGGCCCACCTTCATCGCGCCATCATCGGAGCCCATCGGACATCCTAGAGTTGAGTTTATCTCATGCACTTTTACTTATTTGGGTTTTGAGTCAATGCGTGCACGTTTTTTTTTTTGCGCGAATGTCTTTTTCTTTCTTTTTTTAGTAGATGTATTTTGGTAATTATGCTTAATTCTGAATTTTATAAGAGTGTTGCCCTAAACCTTTCTCATTATTATGCTATGTTGATGAAAGAAAAGAAAACCCTTTTAGTGGCTCCGCTCCTCTCCTCTTGTGAATCACTCTTCCTCCCTCATCTTATCTTTTTTTCCTCTTTTCTCTAATTCTTCTTCTTCTACAAGGTAAATCTTCTTTCTTCTTTCTTTCACCTTCTCCATCAACCTACAACTTGAGATTTCAAGCCTACGCCCATTTCTTCAGATTTTGCGATTTCCTAACCCATAAATCATCCGATTTCCTGGACTAAAGAATTCCATTGAGTGATTGGCCATAACCATGCAAGATCGAGGGTTCTATTCCTCACCGGATCCAATCCACGAATGAATCTGAACCCGGTACAGCTTGTATGTGATGTGGCCCCTTCTATTACATGTTATCTTATGGATTTCTTAGTTATGATGATGTTCACTTATTGTTAAATTAATTTTCTTACATGATTCCGCTACGTTCATATGTTTCACATACATACATGATTAGAATAGGCCGTCCTGCATCAAAATATCTATTAGGATAAAAAGAAGTATGTACACACGGTTGAATGAAGAAATGAGCTTCAAAGACTTGCATATGAACCAAGCAATGTTGGACAAATGATTATGGAGGTACAGAACTAACGATGAACACTTATGGAAGCAAGTTATCAATAGCAAATACAATGCTCAAGAGGGAGCGTTGTTCACCCTGCAAACGTCAAACTACAAAACTTCAAGTATTTGGAAATCCATGGTTAAAGTTATTAACAATATTTCAGAGTCCTGCATATGTAGCGGATGATGGCTCATGCATTTAGTTCTAGAAAGACGATGATGTCTTCAAAGACCAGTTGCTTCAGACTTCATCCAACTCAACTGAATTGCAGCTACTGAGGGAATCACCATCTCTCAATGTGTTTTATTAGTAGGGAATGTTGTTTCAAACTCCCCATTTTCATGGGAATTTATTGGATGGAAAGAATGAAGACTTTGCTCCACTCCAAGAATGCATTCAGAACTTTCCATTTATGCCTCAGAATGGTTACAGTTATGAAAATCCAGTAAGTATAATATCATTTTATGGCCACACGCACACCCATGCACGCACAGACGCACGCCCATGCGATTATCTTCATTTGCGACAGGGATTTGGTGGATGACTTTGGATCTCTCAAATTTGTAATGGGCTATGCCGAGGCTGATAGAAGTTTTTATTCAACCTGTATATTAGGGCTTCCAAAGCAGTATAATCAGAATCCTATGGAGATTTCCTATGGAGATTGGCAAAAATGAAAGGAACGTAACAATAAGATTTTTAACAACAAGACAGCCTCCCATGGAATTGGTATTTCAGAAAGCTACAAGGAAGATTGATGCAGGGGTATGTGATGACCTACTATAAATGTACGTGTGATCAATAGGTAGACATTCAAGCAAAGAATTCATTTAACTATACACTATCAACTAAGAGATTATGAGATTTCAACAATGAGAGATGATGATTCGTCAAGACCATACCCCATAGCATAAACGCACATAAACAGGTAAAAATGGAACCTAGGGATATGAGGATATCCCTAAACCTAGCATAGGCCATCCCACGTTCAAGTCTGGATCAAGTTCTCATGGCCATCAATCCCGTTTTTACCGATCATGCCAAAAAGGGAAATTTCGAAAAAGAAAGATAGAGGAAAGGGGAAAAAAAAAGATTGGTTTCAGGAAGGAGAAGAGAGGTTTTCCACAATGAAGACGATGGATCCTACCTTGCACGCACCTTGAAGATCAAGAGAAGAGAAAACAAGAAACTCCGGGTGGAATCCTAAACACCCCAAGGGCCAATCCTGAAACCCTAACCTGCGCGAAGAAGAACTTCAAGGTAAATATCTTTTTCGCTCATAAAAATCAGCCCATCTGCTCCAACACTAGATCTGAGACGTCGCCTCCTCTGGTACACTCTAAAGAGTGCACCACTGATGTCCGCATCAAAGATCATCTTTTGGGCATCTAAGGAGGTCAGTCACACATCAAGTGATATAATTTGTAAAACATTTAGGGTCTTTTTTTGTTTTTGTCTCTTCTATGGTTAGGAGACCAAGGGATAATTGTTATAGGCAAAACGGTGGAGATAAGATTTCACGTGGAAATAACCATTCGGCTCTCGAGATCATCTGATCGAGAGTCGAATATTGGACAAGTGCAGGACGCCCATTCGACTCTCGAGATCATCTGATCGAGAGTCGAATATTGGACAATTGCAGGACGCCCATTCGACTCTCGAGATCATCTGGTCGGGAGTCATGGATGGTCAAATACGGAAAACTAGATTCGCGAGCAGACCTTCTCGCAAGTCGTTGAAAGATATTACACCCAAAATATGTACTTGGACTCGCGACCACATTTTAATCTGCGAGCAGCTTTACTACGGGCGTCTCCTTCCTTTTCGGAGGTCCTGACTCCCAGCTACGGGCGTCTCCTTCCTTTTCGGAGGTCATGACTCCTAGCTACGGCTTCCGTCCGGATCCAGCCGGACTTCAAGGGATTGCCATCTAGAGGCGTGATTGTTGGAATAAATCATTGGGTTGGATCTGACTAAATAGGATCTTATCCCACGAAATCAGAGGATTCTCAGTATCGTACGCGACATCAACGGGATTTCAACATCTTACGTAACAGACTGGATTGTTTGTTATCTATATAAGGGGACGGCTCCATTGAAGGGAGGTACGTACTCATCATTCAATCTTGGTCCCGTTTGGCTTGGATTCTCTTCTGTGGCCTAACTTAAGCGTCGGAGGGCCAACGGCTGGTCCCCAGCCACCCTTTTTCGCTGTCTTGTTTCAGGTCTGGTGGTGAAAATCCCTCCTGGAGCGAAGGAGAAAAGCCGGAGGATCTCGTTACAAAAACTGACGTTAACAGTTTGGCGCCGTCTGTGGGAAGCGATTTGATTATCAAAAACAATCGTGTTAACCACCAATCAAAATCCTTCGGTGATGCCTCCTAAAAAGACAGTTCATCCTTCAACTTCGAGACAGGCACCACCTCCGCCCGGTGAGACGGAATCCGCACCTGCCCTCCCACCTGTTCCGACGGATATCCCTCAAGGAGCCCCAAATATGCCATCGACAAATCCATTATTGGAGGCCTCTGGAAATCAGGATGATGTCCTACGATTCCTCGGGAACACTCTCCTAACTTTAAACGCTGGAGTTCAGGCACTGTCAAATCGGCTTGATCAGCACTTCCCTGAACCGCAAAGACAACCCTCCGAAGGGTTACCACCGCCGCCCATACCAATTGCCTCCAGACATTCTGTGGATGAACCACAGGTCCCACCACTCGGCGGTCATCCCCCTGTGCCGTCTCCACATTCTATACATTCCAGTTCGTTTCGACAACCTCTACCGCAAGGCTCCACCGCCGAAACGTCTAGCTATACCTTGCCATGGGAAGGAGATCTCAAAAGAATTCAAGACCGTTTTGATATCATGGAGCAGAGATACCAGGCAAATCGGCCATCTGCTGTCATGGCGGCTATACATCAATCTGAATCTCCCTTCACAAGCGAGGTCATGGAAGCCCCGTTGCCCAGAAAGTATCGAACGCCTGTTATCGCTCCGTACACAGGCATTGGCGATCCTCTGGAACATCTGGAAACATATAGGTCCCTCATGGAGTTGGAGGGACATGGTTCAGAAATCATGTGTAGGGCTTTTCCCCTTACATTGAAGGAAGCGGCCCGTACGTGGTTTCGGGGGTTAAAGCCACTTTCCATCAGTTCATTTTCCCAATTATCGGAGATATTCCTTTCTCAATTCATGGGAAGTATTCGCATTAAAAAGCCAGCCTCCCATCTGATGAATCTAAAACAGCAACATGGAGAGACAATAAAAGAGTTCACAGTACGGTTCACTGCCGAGGCCGTTCAAACTGAGGGTTACACTGAAGAAAAGGGTCTTACAGCCCTCATTGCTGGAATAACAAGTGAGAAGTTTAGGTTTGCCTTAGATAAGAGTCCGCCGAAAACTATGGCGGAATTCCAAGCCAAAGCTCAGAAATATATCAATGCAGAAGAAGTCGCATTGACACGCCATGGAGTACAAAGTAAGAAACGCAAGCCAGAAGGAACTTCTACAGATAAAAAATACCATCGCGATCAGCGCGATCGTTCCCCCAGGAAGCCTTACTCTGGTAAATATCATAATTACACTCCTCTTAACCGGTCTCCTGAAAAGGTTCTAATGGAGATAAAACACAAGCCATATGTGAAGTGGCCTGCAAAGATTAAGTCCGATCCCGAGAAGAGAGATAAAAGTAAGTTCTGTTACTTCCACAAAGATCACGGGCATAGGACCCAGGACTGTATCTCTCTACGAGACCATATCGAGGCACTTATTCGAAAAGGCCATCTCCAGGATTATGTTGCTCGTAAAAATCGATCACCAGAAAGGGCAAAGACCTCATCTCGCCAAAAGGAACCGTCTCAAACCGACCAAGAAGATGCTGAGCCCACAGGAGAAATTCGCACTATCGTCGGGGGTCCAGCTTGTGGGGGTGATTCTCAAGCTTCAAGAAAGGCATACGCCCGGAAGGCGTCCAAAGAACCCCAGCAGATCTATTGGCTGGAACAAACTTCCAATTCTTCGAAAGCTAACCACCCCCCAATTTCTTTCACCCTCGAAGATGCAGCGGGAATTCATTTCCCTCATGAAGATTCCATCGTAGTCACACTGAAGGTATCAAATTATCTGACTCATCGAATTATGGTGGATACAGGTAGCTCGGCCGATATTCTGTATTTGGAGGCTTTCGACAAGATGGCACTAGCCAGAAACCTCCTCAAGCCAGTATCGACCCCTCTTGTCGGCTTTGGAGGAGAAGTGGTGACACCAGAAGGAAGCATCGATCTCCCAGTCACCTTTGGGGAGAATCCAGCGAAGACCACCGTCTTCGTAAACTTCCTCGTCGTGGATCGAAAATCAGCGTATAACGCCATCTTGGGGAGACCGTCACTAACTAAGGTTGGAGCGGCTTTGCACCCTTCATATTTATGCGTTAAATTTCCGACCCCAAATGGCATAGGGGTCGTGCGAGGAAGTCAGCAGGAGGCACGGTCCTGTTACCAAATAGCCCTCCAAGATCGAAAGAAAGCTTAAGCGACACCGGTCATGGCAATAGTTCAAGGTTCATCCAACGTTCTCACCTCCGCGTTGGATCCAAGGGAAAGTGCTCTAAAATCAGGGATTCCAGGGGAGGAAACAGTGGCGATCCGCTTGACCGAAGACGACCAGTCTAAGATCGTGTACATCGGTTCCTCTTTAAATAGTATCTACCGCGAGGATTTGATTCGTTTCCTCACTGAATATCAGGACGTGTTTGCTTGGTCTCATAAAGACATGCCGGGCATCGATCCTAATGTTGTCGTACATCGTCTCAACATTGATCCAAAGCACAAACCAGTACATCAGCGTCGACGCGCCTTCACTGCAGAAAGACAGATGGCGATCAAAACTGAAGTTGAGAAGCTGCTCGCGGCAAATTTCATAAAAGAAGTTGACTACCCACAGTGGGTCGCCAACGTAGTTCTCGTCCGGAAAGCTAATGGCAAATGGAGGATGTGCGTCGATTATTCAGACTTAAACAAAGCATGTCCCAAAGATAGCTTCCCGACACCACGAATCGACCAGCTGGTCGACTCAACAGCTGGACACGCCCTCCTCAGTTTTATGGATGCTTACTCTGGTTACAACCAGATTATGATGCATCCACCTGATGGCCAACACACTGCCTTCATCACAGATCGAGGGCTATATTGCTACCAGGTAATGCCATTTGGTCTCAAAAATGCAGGGGCCACTTATCAGCGTCTTGTCAACAAAATATTTGCTGCTCAAATCGGTAGGAACATGGAAGTATATGTCGACGATATGCTCGTGAAAAGCATCAATGAAGATGACCACATTCCAGATCTTCGAGAAGCCTTTGATCTGATGAGGAAGTATCAGATGAAATTAAATCCAGAAAAATGTGCGTTTGGAGTATCTGCAGGAAAATTTCTTGGATTCATGGTTGGCCAACGCGGAATTGAGGCAAATCCAGAAAAGATTAAAGCATTGATAGAGATGAAATCCCCAGTGACTCTGAAGGACGTTCAGCGTCTAGCTGGTCGCGTCGCATCATTGAACAGGTTCATCTCGCGAGCATCCGACAAGTGCCTGCCCTTTTTCAAACTCCTCCGTGCAACGGCCAAGTCTGATTGGAATTGGACACCTCAATGTGAAGAAGCTTTTCAACAACTGAAGCAATATATGAGCGCTCCCCCCATTTTATCCAAGCCTATGGCACATGAGCAACTCATTCTTTATTTATCTGTGTCTTCAACGGCCGTTAGTGCCGCTTTAATAAGAGAAGATTCCGGGGTGCAAAGGCCCGTTTATTATATCAGTCGAGCAATGGTTGATGCAGAAACTAGGTATTCTGACTTGGAGAAACTGGCCTTAGCCTTAATCACGGCAGCTCGAAAACTGCGACCATACTTTCAAGCCCATCCTATTTTAGTACCAACGAATCATCCACTACGTCAAGTCCTCCAAAAGCCTGAGGCTTCCGGACGCTTAACTAAATGGGCTGTCGAGATCAGCGAGCACGATATTTCATTCTGTCCTAGGACCGCAGTCAAGGGCCAGGCCGTGGCTGACTTCATCGCCGAATTTACATATTCTTCTGAAGATAGCGGTATGACCAGCGACCAGCCTTCTTGGTCGCTCTTTGTAGACGGGTCATCACGGGCCAGTGGCAGTGGAGCGGGCCTGATTTTAGTGGCTCCTGACGGGTCACATTTTCAATACGCCCTGCGTTTTGAATCACGCATCTCCAATAATGAAGCAGAATATGAGGCCCTTATTGTCGGCCTCGAGCTAGCCGTCGTCCTCGCAGTCCAGAATTTGATAATTCATAGCGACTCCCAGCTCATTGTCAACCAAGTTCTTGGTGAATTCGAAACCAAAGAAGAAAGAATGGCCTTATACAAGTCTCGTGTTCTCATCCTGCTCGCCAAACTGAAGACTTACAAAATATTCCATATCCCTCGCGAGCAGAATCAACTGGCCGATTCCTTGGCAAAACTCGCTTCTGCACCAGAATCAGAACTATCACATTCGATCCCCATCGAGCACCATCAACATTCGAGTATCGACCAAGTGACTCCCGAGCAAGTTATATCGTTACAATCGTCTCCATGCTGGATGGATCCTATCATCCTTTATCTTAGAGATGGATACCTACCAGAAGACAAGAAAGCTGCAAGACAAATTCAGCTTCGAGCTGCCAGATACACCATACAAGAAGGAACCTTGTTGCGGAAAAGCTTCTCCTTGCCTTATTTGAGGTGTCTTCATCCAGAAGAAGCACATCGTGTTCTAGATGAAGTACACCAGGGGGCATGTGGTAATCATCCCCGGGGGCGATCTCTAGCATATAAAGCAATGAGGCAAGGATATTATTGGCCTACTATGAAAGCAGACGCCATAGAATTTTCTAAAAAATGCGACAAGTGTCAACGATATCAACCTATACCTCGCGTACCGTCTGAGCGGATGACCCCAGTCGACAGCCCTTGGCCTTTTGCTCAGTGGGGGATCGATATCATCGGTCCCTTACCTATGGGAAAGGGACAGAATAGGTTCGCGATTGTGGCGGTTGATTATTTCACCAAATGGGCCGAGGCAGAACCATTAGCCAAAATTACTGAAAAACAAACTACTAAGTTTATGTGGAGAAATATTATATGTCGCTTCGGACTTCCTCATACCATAATTACCGATAACGGAACGCAGTTCGACAACGCAGCCTTTGATGAATTTTGCGACAAATGGAAAATACGTAATCTCCGCACTTCTCCATATCATCCACAGGCGAATGGGCAGGTCGAGGCAGTGAATAAAATTATAAAGCATCATTTAAAGACCAAGCTAAGTGAATGTAAAGGGGTGTGGCCAGAACTTCTGCCAGAAGTGCTATGGGCCTATAGAACCACAGCTTGTACATCGACAGGTGAAACTCCTTTCTCCTTATCATTTGGTGTTGACGCAGTGGTGCCAGTGGAAATCCAAGTGCCCTCATATCGGATCGAACAGTATGATCCCGCATGCAATCAGGAAAATATCCGACTTCACCTCGATCTCTTGGAAGAGCGAAGAAATGCTTCCCAAGTACGAGTGGCAGCATATCAACAACGTATTGCTCGTTATCGGAATGCAAAGGTTCGACATAGATCCTTCCAGTTCGGAGATTTGGTTCTAAGGCGAAATTTGGGAGTTCCTGTTCGTTCGTTGGATCCGAATTGGGAAGGCCCATATCGGGTTATTAGGGTTGTGCGACCCGGTACTTATTATCTAGAAGACATGCAAGGGAAGCCTGTACGTCGCCCTTGGCACGTGGAGCATTTGCTACGATACTACCCTTAGATTCGATGTAGTTCATTATAGCATTTTATGAATAAAGTGAAAGATATCTTTTGGCCGCTATTCCATTTATATGGACCTGAATAGCCCTGAAGAGTGTTTACACATCTTGGCCAATTACCTACCTTTGGTAGGACTGAAATCATTACTGGTTGGTTGCTTTTCCATTTGTATGGACCTGAATAGCCCTGAAGAGTGTTTACACATCTTGGCCAATTACCTACCCTTGGTAGAACTAAAATCTCAATCGATAGATCAGTCTATCTCAACGCGGACATGGTCGTACGACCCCCGGATTGAGTCTAATTCATTTTCATGAGTTAGTTGCTCACGACTGGTGCAAGGAAGGATCACACTCCGGAATGCGAGCACCGTAGCTCGAGCCCGAATTAGCCATACACCTTAATCGTGAGCACCACAATTCGTCATACACCTTAAAATGCTAGCAGTGCAACTCGTGCTCGGATTAAGGGGTCGCATTAACTGATGACTCAATATGAAGCCAACTTGCCCCCAGATTGGGCACATTCTCGTTGCAACAAGGCATTCAGTACAAGGAAAAGAAAGTAAGCAAAAACGAGAAGGCATTCATTGCGTGAAAAGGAAAAGGCAACGAGGACAATACTTCCAAAAATATCTTTTCTTTCATTAATGATAAATGTTTACAATGTCCATTCACGAATACAAGAGAAGAAAACAAAGAAAATCAATCCCTTGGAGGAGCTGCGCTCTCGATTTCAGGGCCCATTTCTGGAGCTCCGTCAACCTGAGTGGCTTCAGTCACCTCGTTCTCAGCAGCAGCCTGCTCTTCGGCAGCAATGGTGGTCGCGACTCGACCGAACTCCCCCATATCAAAGGATGGGATCATTCGTTGCACTACTCTTAGTGCAAAGTCGCGACCAGCATCATACGACTCGTACCTTTCGTCGTCATATTGCTGCGAAGAACGGAACTCGGAAATTGCCCGAGGCCCTTCTTCCGAGAGCATTTTCGCAAGGGCGACTCTCTCCTCGTCCCAGTGGATCGAGTCGTCCTTAAGCTGCGCGAGAGCGTTGCGCTCCTTGGTTAGGTTGTCGTAGGCCTCCTTGAGCTGCGACCTAGCCTCCGCAAGTCGCTCCTCCAGGGAAATCTTGTCTTGGCGAAAGATCTCCTTCTCTCTCTCCGCCTTCTCCTTCAAGTCGGCGAGTTTCGCGAACTTATTATCCAGAGTTTGGTACCTTTCGGTCAACACCTGGACTTTCTCTATGAGGATTTTTATCTCCTCATCTTTCTTGGAAATCACAGCCTCACGGGATTTGAGGAGTTGATCTCGCCCCAGGACCGCCTTCTCCAAAGCAATCCTTTTTTCATCGGCCTCGTCTATTACGCGGCGAGCGGCGACGATGTCTCGCTTCGTCCGCAATATGAGGTCTAGTCCCTGCAAACAAGAAGATGGATGAGAAGAAATACTTAAAAACCCCAAAATAATAAAGTTTTTGGGTTAGGAGGTTCTACCTGAGCCATCCTCATCCCTGCCTCAAGGAAGAGGCTCTCGGGGCCTGGCTCGGGAAGAGAGCCGAAGGATTGAGGTGGGACATTCTCGAATAAAAATTTACAGATGGGGTGGAGATGGCGAGGAACGGAATACGTTCCACCACCGGAAGGTTGGGCGACGATCAGCCCAGACGACTCGCGAGGAGGAGCCGTCGCCTCGCGAGCAGGTCCCTGCTCGGTAGCAGGAACCAGCTCGCGGGCAGGAGCCATCTCTCGAGGCTCCATGCGCTCATGAGCCTCCTCAGCTGGGGGACAGCTGGACCCTACCCCATCCGGGGAGTTGTCAGCGATATTGATTACTGGCGGCCCGGGCACGACAGCCAGTGAAGGATTAGTGGGTCCAGCTGGAGCCTCCCCCACTCTGCTCGCGAGAGGAGCAGGCTGATCGCTACCCTTCTCGGTGGATGGGTGAGATGGACCAGCAGATGTCTTCTTCTGCCTCTTAGAGCTCGTGCCCTTCAGCCGGGGCAGCAAACCTCTTTTTTCTCCAACTTGCGTCATCTCGACTTCTCTTACAGGTATTAAGCCCGCTGCTGCTAGGCGAGATGGAGACAAGCAAGTCTCGACGTGCCTATCACCAATAGGCACCTTGTACACCTTTACGATTTTTTCGTTGATCCCCCCTTTCAAGCTCGGTTTTCTCGAGGCTGGGATACCTGCGAGCACAAACATGGGTCAGATGGAGAAAACCTAAAAACCTTTTATTGGAGAAACGGATCACAATGCGGGACCGCCTACCTTCACAGAAAAAACGATTTACTCTTGGGCCCCTGGAAGAAGCAAATTCCCAATTTCCCGATGCGTAAAACCAACGCTTCCTCCAGCCGGGATAATTCGATGTGGGCTTCCCCAGCACAAAGTTATCCCGGTGCCAATAACATAGATAGTACCAGCCTTCGCTGGAGGGTGCCTTCTTCAAGCGGAACATGCGGAGGAACTCATCAGCTGTAAGCTCCCCGTTCCCGGCCTGAGCCCAAAGGACGAATGAGCTTAGGACCACCCTCCATCCATTCACAATAAGTTGCCCGGGGGCAATTTTATACCACCGAAGCACATCCCGGATGAAAGGATGGAGGGGAAGGCGAACCCCCAGAATGAGTTGATACTCATAGAAGGCCACACATCCTGGGGGAGGGGAGTTTGGCGTCTCTCCGTCTCTGGGTAACCGGAGATCGACTGAGTCAGGGATCGAAAATCTCTCCCGTAACTCCAGCAGCCGGTTCTCCGACAGAATGGAGGGATATCCGGCCGCTGTATACTGACCTGCCGGAACCCTTGCGCTACTAGAAGCGGAGGATTCCGGGGTAGCATCTCCTAAAGGAACGGTACTCTCCTCAGAAGCCATGGGATATTCAAAAAAAAAAAAAAGAAGAGAGGAAAGAAGAAATAGAATATTGGAAAAGGAAAGAAAGAGCACCAAAGGGGATCGAGGAAGACACCAAGGAGCTCCGGAGGAAGATGATGGGAAAAGCAAAAGAGGATTCTGAAATTTCTGTGAAAATCAGAAGATATGGTGGACTCCGTATATTTATAGGCAATCATTCCGCCGTATATGGTAGCACGTGGCGATCTTTCGTTCGACACAGCACTCAAGCAGGCACGCCCATTAAATACTCGGACACGTGGCAAGCGCCTCTTCATTTCCTGACTGCGGAAAGGCTGGCGCTCATTAATTCCAGCCTAATCATGTACGGTGTCTCGGTGAAAGCAAGAGGCAGCTGCGCATGACAGCAAGTAAGTCCTTCCCTTAAGGATTCTTGACAGCAAGGACTTCGGGGGCATCTGTTATAGGCAAAACGGTGGAGATAAGATTTCACGTGGAAATAACCATTCGGCTCTCGAGATCATCTGATCGAGAGTCGAATATTGGACAAGTGCAGGACGCCCATTCGACTCTCGAGATCATCTGATCGAGAGTCGAATATTGGACAATTGCAGGACGCCCATTCGACTCTCGAGATCATCTGGTCGGGAGTCATGGATGGTCAAATACGGAAAACTAGATTCGCGAGCAGACCTTCTCGCAAGTCGTTGAAAGATATTACACCCAAAATATGTACTTGGACTCGCGACCACATTTTAATCTGCGAGCAGCTTTACTACGGGCGTCTCCTTCCTTTTCGGAGGTCCTGACTCCCAGCTACGGGCGTCTCCTTCCTTTTCGGAGGTCATGACTCCTAGCTACGGCTTCCGTCCGGATCCAGCCGGACTTCAAGGGATTGCCATCTAGAGGCGTGATTGTTGGAATAAATCATTGGGTTGGATCTGACTAAATAGGATCTTATCCCACGAAATCAGAGGATTCTCAGTATCGTACGCGACATCAACGGGATTTCAACATCTTACGTAACAGACTGGATTGTTTGTTATCTATATAAGGGGACGGCTCCATTGAAGGGAGGTACGTACTCATCATTCAATCTTGGTCCCGTTTGGCTTGGATTCTCTTCTGTGGCCTAACTTAAGCGTCGGAGGGCCAACGGCTGGTCCCCAGCCACCCTTTTTCGCTGTCTTGTTTCAGGTCTGGTGGTGAAAATCCCTCCTGGAGCGAAGGAGAAAAGCCGGAGGATCTCGTTACAAAAACTGACGTTAACAATAATGATGCGGACATCAGGCTCTTTAGGGTTTATCAGCGTAGGAGGCGAGTGACACCTATATCATTATGGCTCAATGATAACGGGCCTGGATCGTTCGTGACAACTTGAGGAGCATTGAAGACCTTACACATGTGGTTCAAGACATTTGAGAAGACCCCACATTGGGAGGACGTGTAAGTTGCTTGGAGGAGATGATTGGACCGTTGGTTCGCAAGGATGGCGTGATCGGACCGTTGGTTCGTCATGGCCCACTTTCATCGTGCCATCATTGGAGGCCATCAGGCATCTTAGATTTGCATTTATTATATGCACTTTTACTTATTTGAGTTTTAGGTCAATGTGTGCACATTTTTTCGTGCGAATGTCTTTTTTTAAAATTTTGTTAGTAGGGGTATTTTGGTAGTTATGTTAATTTCGAATTTTATAAGGGTGTTGCCCTAAACCTTTTTCATTATGCTATTGATTAGTGAAAGAAAACCTTAGTGGTGCCTCATTCCTCTCTCTCCCTCTCTTGGAACTTCCTGTTCTTCTCCAATCTTCTTCTTCTCTTTTCTTCTTATGCCCCTCCAATATTCTTCTAAGGTAAGATCTTCCTTCTCTCTCTCTATCTCCATTATCCCCAATCTTTGAAATCCTAAATTTGAGAATCGAACCAAAATCTCAATTTCTTAGATTTTCAAATCCCTAATCCAAGAAAATCTTTGATCTCTCGGACTAGTGATTCACATTGGATATTTGAGTATGACCATGTAAGATTGAGAGGTTCCATCCCTCGCCGGATCCAACCTATGCATTATTTAAATTTCTTACTTCGTGGTTGTGATGATGGCCCGTTCCATTGCATGTCTCTTTGTGGTTTTCTTAGTTTAAGATGGTTGATGTTGAATTTTTAGATTATTATTATCTTTTATTTCCGCTGGATTATATGTGTTCATGAGCATGCATCATAATTAGGGCGTCCTGCGTCAGATAATCTCTTATCATCCTCTTCCATCCCATTTATATTGAATATCACATGTTTTGTAATAGTCTTCTCTCCCATTTGCAGGAATTCTAGCTTGTGGAAGGTGTGGAAGATTCGTTGAAATGGATTTCTTCATATTCCATTTCTTTCTCAGTGCGTTCCTCTATAAATCTCTAGATGCGGGTTCCTTTGTCTCGCCTTCGCATACTGCTCCTTTATGGCATTATGGGATCCCTCCTAAAGTAGCTGCCTTTTGTTGGCTGCTTGGTAGAAACAGAATCCTCACTGTAGATAATCTTTAAAAGTGTGAGATGTGCATTCTGAATGTGTGTCTGCTATGCTTCCAATCCAAAGAAACGGTGGACAATCTCTTTATCCATTGTCCCTTCTCGACAGATATGTGGTGGAGCAACCTCAAACAATCTAAGGTGTCTTGGGTGATGTCGTCGTCTACGGTGGACTCTATGTGTGAGTGGCATGCTGAGCCAGGAGGGATGATTGGGAAAAGAAAGTGGAGGAATTTATTTTTAGTTGTCTTATGGGCTATCTGGAAAGACATAATCGATGTTTTAGGAATGTTACTGTTGTAGCGGCTGGGGTTTTCTCTCGAGTTTTGGTCTCGTTCAAGGATTGGGCCCACTAAGCTATTGTAGTTTTCGGGTTGTAGCTATCCTAGGGACAACTTTTGTATAGTCTTACGTTTTCCTTTGCTGTTTTGTTTTTCTTTGTCATGTTGTTGTTTTAGTCTATTTTCTTTGCTTCTTCTTAATATAATCCTTACCTTTCAACAAAAAAAAAAAAAGACATTTCATTCAATAATATCATGTACCATACAACAACTACAAAGCGTGACTCAAAACCCTAACTAATTGTAGTCATTTAATAAACCCAACAATAGTCATCTATTGCAAAAAATATTAATAATGGCCAAAATATTCCTATATCCCATCCCAACCATAAAGTCGTATTGAAAATCGACAAGAACACACCAAAATAGTATTAAAATCTCGTGATCATAGACAATTTAAATGATAACTCAATAGGATTTAAAATGAGACCAATTTCATGTCATTAAAAAATTGTTTGATCCGGCCCACAAAATAAGTGACAATATGGTAATGGGAAACCCATCCAACAAATCATTGTTATTATAAAAAGATGGACCTGTGGACCTATAGACTAACTGGACCACTAATGGCGGCACAAAAACTGATTAACCACTCATGTGGGAACCTTAGACTCATTGAGGAGATCATATTGGGCCTACAAACTGATCAGAGAACCATCAACAGTCCACAAGACAAAAACTATCCGAACAAATTACAGGGTCCATATTACCAATCAAACCAATCCTACATCCAATCTATCTGACCAGATAGATAGGGCCCACCATTCGATTGCATTTCAATGATCTTCTGTGTAACAAATAAGCGAATGAACATTAAAAAAATGTAGGGAAAATGTTATAGCATGATATGAAGAATACGGGAGCACTAAGCAACGTGCAAGCATTTTTTCCATCCAATTTCAACATTTAATTCACATTATTTTGGGAACAAATGTAGGTTGAAGGTGATGTTAATAATTGACAGTGAAAATTAGTAAAAGAAAATTTGTGTTCAAATATCGCCATTCATTTGATATTTTTCAAGTTTCAACATATCTATTTAGCAAATTTACAGAATAAATTCAACAAAAAGTCAAGGCCTTGAATAGAATGTGACCCTAAAGTTGACCATATTTTATTCCTAACAAAGGCTCAAATGACCTCAAGTAACTTTATCCAATAAAGTAAGACAAAGATTCACATTTAGAAGAATATGATGATGAAATTTTTTTCTTAAATGGCAAGTTGAAGTGCCAAACTTAAGCAACCATCCTTCAGAAAAAAGCAACAATTAGTAATTGTGCAAATGTAGAGATACATTACCAATTTCCTAAAGCTTTGTCCCAAGAAATCAATTCCATTCAGCCAATGGCTATGCAGACCTACAACAACCATCTCTGCCCGTGAAAGGAATTGATGTCCAACATTGATGCCTGAGATAATCACAAGTCAACATACCCTCCAACAAAATTCAGTTCCTTATATGTGCATACGCACGCCCACTCGCCCGCACCCATGCATATAATGAATTCAAAAACAGGAAACATCTACGAACCTGGAAGGTGACCCAATCTTCCTTTAGGGTACAGAATAGCTTTAGTCTCTATCATCTGCAGACACAAAAAAGGGGGGGGGGGATGCTTAATGGTATAAATGCATTGTAATGTTGGATTGAAAACATTGTTGTCTTGGAAGCATGCCACAACTTAACTACAAGCTTATACTAGCGAAACAGAAATTCGTTAAGTTACAATGCCCTAGTGACTTTCAGAAGTTCAATCAGTACAGTAAACATATTCAAATACATCATTCTCAAGTCAAATTGTGATTCCAAATGGATTGCATCAAAGCCTTGTGATTGGAATTCTAGTCACATATTTTCTTCACTACATAAGAATCCTATCGGAATGAAAGCTAGAGGTTTACACTTTACAGCGCAACATATGAAGAAGGCTTGGAATACCGAATGCAGATATTGAACAACATAGATTTAATGCAAAGTTCGACTTGAAATGACTTGTTGAATTGGGTGATAGCATGCTTGGCTTGGCTCAAGTTGGTTGCTCTCCTAAAGCAAATGGGGATCAAAATCAACTTTGGTGTAAAAAAGTTAAATGTGTATAAATTCATTTCTTTCATATAAGCTTAGAGAAAAAATACTTCTCAATCCATATCCATGCATGACTTTCATGCATAGACATTGATTTGAGGCAACATTCTTCAAATTTGAACGTTGCAAATGAAGAATTGTGGAAATAAAAATCCTTTCGCTTTCACATTTTTAAATGTAAATGTTGTGGAAAAATTATATGTGATGAGCGCAAACCAACTCCAGATTGGCAACACTCTTTATTTCTTGAAAAGAAACTGTAATTAAAAAATCACAAAAAAATAAAATACATTTTAAAAAAATATGCTGATCAACCGAGATTAGCTAATCTACAAAAATGTTGGTAAACTGTAGGCCGATACTTTAGGCCAATCTATTGCTAGGCCATACTCTTGTGTTTTCCAAAAATGTTATATATTTTTATTTAAAAATAAGAAGAAAAAAATAATTAGGATATATAAACAATGTAATGAAATACAAATTAAGTGGATAAATTAGTGCATTATATGTGCTAACGTATTACGTTATCTCTTACATTTTAGAACATTAAATACAAAACTCGTTAACTAAATATTTTAAAAAATTTGAGAGGCAACAACATTTTATTAAAAGACCCAAAGGACTTAAAATGGGAGGGTGATGAGAACATCCGAGCATCATTCAAAGTTTACCAAAGGAGGAGAGCTTTGGCCCCAATTCCAGCATCTCTTTGGTTGGATGATCATTATATGGGGCCTGGATTGAGTATGTAGCCACATTGGAAGACCCCACATGCATGATTATACATTTTGAAAGACCTCACACTAGAAAAATGCATGTGGGCTGCATAAAAGAGCTTGATGGACACATCTAGACCATTGGATCAAGTTTTCACATCATTAGAACCGTTGGATCTTGATCGTTCGATTGTTGGAGCATCATGATCATTGGATCTTTGGAGCATCATGATCATTGGACCATCGTGATCGTGGACCACCCATTGGACACGGATAGTTCATATTTAGAATTTTGATTAGTTTCAGTCATTTATTCAGCTATTTGTATTATATTGGGGTTTATTTCATGTTTAGTTGAGATAGGAGTGTTTTGGACATATGTTAAGTAATAGGTGGTCTTTTGTAAAAAGTCTTTCTTGTGAGTATATAAAGATTGGATGTCCCCACCCTAGCCCATTATTGAGCATATGAAATAAAGTTCTTCTTTCAACATGCTTTGTGATGAAGCAAAATCTCCTGTGATTGGAGTGATTTGGTGTGATGCCATGGAGTGATTCCAAATTAACCTTCTCTTTCATTCTCTTTAATCCAAAGAAACTTCTTCACTTTTCTTTCTTTCTAGTTTTCTTTTCTTCTTTCTCCATCAACAAACAATCTCTATCCACCCTTGTTCTTCCCTCTTCCAAACTTTACATCCTTAACCCCACCCGACCCACTTCCCCTAACCGTACAGCCGTACAGCCATCCCTGGTCGTACAGTATTGTTCGTAGTAAGGACAGACTTGTATGGTTGTCCGTACAACCAGCCTCCCCATCCCTTTTATCCTTTGTTTCCCCTATTCAATCCTAATCCCTAAAACCCCAAATCCTTACCCTAAATCAGCAAACCGTAATTCCCAAATCCAAAATCCCCAAACATTATTTTTCCCAAATCCGAAAACCTGAACCTATTTCCCCAATTCCTTGAACCTCAAAACCAGCCCTAACCTACCAACCCTAACAAAGTCAAGTACTTCCATTGATTGATGATTAGTGCCTATGCTTAGATGGAAGTTCTACCTTCCATAGATGTTGATTAATTGATATTTTATTGGATCGACATTGCAGGACTATCATGTAGCTTAAATTCGAATATGTGTAGATCGCATGACTATCATATAGCTTAAATTCGAATATGTTAAATAATTGAATTTTTAAATTTTGTGACAGATTAGCTTTACTTAGTGTTTTCATTGCTCTAATTAATCTGTTATTTAATTTCTTTACATCATTCTAAGTTAGATCATCCGTCCTGCATCAGAGGACAGCCAAAGCTGCCTTAACATAGACAGCCCAATCCGACACTAGTCTTTTAATGTTTACAATGACCTCATTCACCCCTTCACTTTCATTCCTAAAACATCAGTCATTCCTAGAACCCCAAATGACCCACAACATTGCCATAATGATCAACCACCAAATGGCTTTCCCGGCTTTGCCAACTCTACCTCCATGACAGGCCAATAATAGATCTTCCACGGCCCTCAGCATTACCCAATGAGTATTAAACTGCGAAAGAAAATAATCCCAAACTCTCGTAGCAAAAGGGCAATGAAAAATTAGAGAAAAAAATTATACTAATTACTATGTAACACATTTAATGGGAACACCATTACATGTTTTTGTTTTGGATTACATCGCCTTGTTCAATAACACATAGTTTAGTTCCCTACACAATGGAAACCCATTGTGCACAGTTGTTTTTTAGTTATGCTTTGAGTTCTAAGTGTATATCATGTGTCCTTTAACATTTCCTGAAATTTCATTGAAAATATCATCGTTTCCCAAAAGTTTCCTCACACTATGATACCTCCCTAATACATGAGATATTTCCCATGTCGTAGTGATATGTTTATGTATCTCAAGGGCGCAATACATGTGGCACATTCACAAGTGTAGCTTATGTGGCATGCATGCATTTGTACAAAAGATTGCTACTCCTTTGTGTAAAAATGGGCTAAAACCAACCAGGCCCAAATTGCCCGATCCACAATAAGAGCTCATTTTTTGGACATCCATGCCTTTGGTTTTATTGAAACTAGTGCTATATGTCCAAATAATTGTTGTTGACAAATCATGGACATATACCCTGTCTGGACAAGGTTGTTTGAATGGAACTTTTTCAATAAACAAACGGCCCACAAGGTCTCCAACCTTGCCTAACCAATGGCCCTTCTCCAAATTTGAGAGATTGCTATGAAGTTGGTCAGGGTTCCTATTATTTACCAAGGTGACTCCAAGAACGCTATATTCAAGAGTAGGGGTAATTGGAGGGTGGCAGATCTTATTGAATAGGCATATAACATATTCCCTTGCAAAGGCGGGTGTAAGCAGGAACTGATGTTGTTTCTGTCATTTCATAGCAGTGTCATACTGTTCTTCTATTTTGTTGTCTTTTTTTCCTCCTTTACTTTTCTTTTTCTTTTTTTTTCTTTTTTTATTTTTTGTCTATTGCTTCCATGTGCTTTTTTTCTATTTCCTCTTTCTAATAAACTTGCTGATTAATTAACAAACCCAACCAACTGAAGCTGTTTCCATCTAAAGCACTTGCACTTGCACGCTACTAAAAGCCCAAGATGAATTATACAAAACTAAAGAAATGGTCACCACCAAATTCGACTATCTGGCACCAATTAAATTATTGAGATAAATAAACTTTTTATGTAGAGAATATGACATTAATTTTAAGAAGAGAGCACCAGATAAGTACACGAATAAAGATTATAAGGTAGCCACATACCTGAGTAATTGCCTTCAAATCAGGTCTCTTTGAAGACCGCTTAATATCCTCCACATCTGCAATTCCCCCCTACACACTCCATAGTGTTAATGGAAAAGAAAAATAAAAAGGCAAAGGGTAGTACTAGAACTACGCTTAGTATTTGGCTGCTTTATTGCCGAAGAAAATGCAAGCAAATATTATCTAATGAAAGGACATATTTGAAAAAAGGCATAGATGACGATGATGACGATAATGACTATGAATGCACATAAATGTTGTCAGAACTCAGAACATATTTGATTTTATGTTACTTTTCTCCTTTTTCCCTAGAATAACTATTCTCTGATCTTTTCCTTGCTTTCTATCTTCATCTTTACCGTATACTAATCTTTTACACTAAAATTCTTACAAAATGCAAGTAATCTTACATTAATGATCAACATTATAGCTTTATTAGCTTATTGTGGTTGACTTTACAGATCTTGCTTCACCAATCTTACCTAACACCCAAACCACTGCAAGTGAACAAGACTTTGTATCCCTTCTCATCACCTACACAATTTCTTCTAGTTCTTGCTATCATTCTCTTCCAAGCCCTGCAACCTTAGTCTGTTAGACCCCCATTAACATTTTATGCTAAAAAAATTTAGTCTTATCAATAAGATGATTTGCCTTTGCTTTTGATGGTCAATGATTCCTATCAAAGAATGTGGATATTTGAAACCAAATCACAACTCCAATTACCAATTTTTCAGCAACTCTGTTGGCTTCTCTACACACATGAGCAATAAGATCACTGCAAAAAGCTTGTAAGACAAGATAGCCCCTGCCATCAATGCCAAGCAGTCCAAATGCAGCATGACCATTCATTTATCATGTAAATCAAAACTAAGGAGGCAATTTCCACTATCACAAAAATATAATATATATATATATATATGAAGCTCACTGCAACATCTCGGGCCATTAAAAAGAACTCCAATTTATGCAAACACGTTGGTACAGTATCCATAATAATCAGAGAGCCATGATAACAATACCCTCCCAGACCATGACCCTTCTCCAAACCTGAATTATCCTGAGAGGGGCCATCTAAATTATTGTGAAACAATCAGCAACTGGTTTTCTCCACTTGACAGGAATGATTCTCTTAATTTTCACCCTGTGGAATGCTGATTTGTAAGCTAACAGGAGAACTTTTCATTGAAGGAGCAATTGATAGCGAACAACCAACCAGCGCATCTAAGGGCATGTTTGGTTGCAGAATCCAGATTCTAGAGAAAATCCAGATTCCCGTGTTGGAATCTAAAATTGCAGAAACTGATTGGAAACTCAGATTCCATCAGGAACGTGCTGTTTGGTTGAAAACTGTGTATCCAACCGTTGCTTGCGGCATGGCCCACTTGAGCTTCGGATCCGCCTAAGAACTTGACCCCTGGCCTATAGTAGTCCCACAAGACAGATGGCCGGGTTGGATGACAAATAAACATTATAGTGGGCCCTAGGAAGATTTTAATGTTGGACATTCAATCAACACTGTTTTCCTGTGGTGTGGTCCACTTGAGATTTAGATTTGCCTCATTTTTTGTCTAATGCCCTTAATTGAGCTCTCAAAACAGATGGAGCGTGTGGATATAAAATGCATGCATCATAGATGTACAACGCATACATCAAGGTGGGCACCACCCTAGTGACGCTCACTTCCGCCTCTTTTCCCGTCCGTAGAAACGGCCCCATACACCGTTTCTACTAATCCTGGTTCTAGCCAATTTAGGTTTCTCGGTAGAATCTTGTTTCGCTGAAACTTGCCACCAAACGCATCATTTAAAATTGGATTCCGCTAAAATCTAGATTTTAAGCTGGAAACGGGTTTCCAGATGCCAACCAAACAAGCCCTAAAGCTCCAGAGTTGATGGGGAAGGATCAGTTTATCCCAATATGCAAGCTCCGCAGGGCAAACCCAAGCAAGACCTTCCCATGGGCAACCCCCGCATCGCACAGGTCCCCGAAACACACAGTCCCACAATGGGCCCCACCCCGTGGCCATTATGCATCTAACGGACCCCACCTCGTGAGCCACCCCACCCTAGTGTGGAGATAGGGAGCATCCTTGCATGTCCTCAACAAGATACTCTCACATCATCCACCCACACAGATGAGGATGACTCGATCCCTGGGCTCCCGCTCTGATACAATTCTGATAGCAGACAACCGACTAACAAACCTAAAGCTCCAAAGCTGATGAGGAAGGACCAGTTTATCCATATATGCAGGCTCTCCCAAGCAAATCTAGGAGAGACCTCCCTGCAAGCAACCCCCGCATCCAACAGGTCCCCGAAGGACACGGTCCCATAATGGGCCCCACCCCATGGCCATTTTGCATCTCACAAACTCCATCTCGTGGGCCACCCCACCACAGTGTGGAGATATGGAGCATCCTTAGATGTCCGCACCAAGATGCTCTCACATCAACAATCCTTCCCAAAACTCTCACCTTTTAGGATAAACACGAATGTCCCTGAACATTTAAATTTGAAGGCATATTTTCACATTAAGGTGAAGGAATGGAAAAAGCTTAAGGCATCAAATCTTTTATCAATGATCAAGAAACAATGGAAGTATCTACTCATGATTTAATATAGAAACACAGAAGGTGAGATTGAAGAAATCGTCTACATCCAATGTAGATTCAACTCGGCTTGTTTTTATCATAGATTCCTTTCCTTAATTGATTACAGTCACAGAATCAAGAAAGCCAATTTCACATTCCACCATACATAAATCCACCATTTAAGGATTTGGGATACAGAAGCCTGCCTTGTTTTCCCCTTTCATGACTCATTGTCCAAGCAGCATTGCAAAAACACAACCAACAGACCACATGTCAATAGAAGGTCTGTAATCAAAATCCTCCTTGGTTTGAACCAGCAACTCTGGAGGCCTACTCACACCATTATGACCACGAACCAATTGAGAAGGGGAAGATATGGTTCATGTTCTTGGTACAAAAGAAAAGAAGACGAACAATGATGGTGACAAAGTTATAGCAGTACCTATACCACAAAGAAATAACCACAAATGTAAGTTCGATGTTGTCCTTGTTTGGTTCATTGTTGTCATTGTTAGGGCACCAACGTGAAAGGATAAAATAAGCCACTTTGAGCCAACCAACAAAATCTTGGATATAATGACCTATGGTCATATTTTTGCCATCAAAATTGCACTTATTGCATGCTTTCACATGTCCAAGCCGCTATCTAGAGCATATGACCAAGCCCCAAGGGGGTTCAAAAGGTTTGACATTCCATAGAAAGGATCTACAACTATTACGCAATATGACTGATTCTATGGGTGATTTCATCGTTCGTCTTGCGACTACCACCATTTGAAAGATCCTTATTTATGCCTATTTGTGGTAATTTCAGTTACTTTTTTTTTCGAAAGATAAAGGTCTCAAGGAGTCTGTTGGGTGTTTCAAATACCTTAAGAGTTTGAAAAGAAGAAACTCCAAAATTTCAATCTACAACAAGATCAATTAAATTATCCAACATTTTGCATTCAATGTTTAGGGGCAATTTGAATGTACAAAATTAGTGACCTTGTGAATTACCAGTACAGCAATTAATACATTCAAGAAAATGGAAGCTTATGTAGCATTTTATTTTTATTTTTTTTAAAGTAACATCAAATTTATTAAAAAAAATCACAAGAAGTGAGCTAAAAATACAAAGAAAACAAAATTGCAAATGAAACATTGAACGAACCTAGTCAGTGTCTATCATATTACATAAGTAGCCCATCCCAACATGCACAGATTAATCTTACGAATACAATCCACCATTGTAACATCCCTATTGTTAAAACAATGTCCATTCTTATGTAGAAATTACTTGTTTGGCTTAGTAAATTCCATGGTAAGTCGCTCATGGAACCGAATTTAGGGTCAGTCAATAAGTTCTACCACAATAAATCCCACAGTAAAGGTTTTCACCTTTAAATAATTTACCATCGTCGTGGCAACCCAAACATGGGTGGGTGTGCAGGTGGTGGTGGTGGTCGAAAAGAATATTGCAATACTTTCACCTTATCCAACAAGTCAACCTAAAAAGGTAAATTCTTATATTCAGCGGAAGATGGAAGCACTACCACACAAAAGGAATGACATAGGCATGTCACAATAAGATTATTGTTGCATTTCCTCGAGGTCAAGAATTTGTAAAAAAGTGTGTACCTAGCTACGCAATCATTAACAAAATACAAGTAAAAAACAATTTTGTTTCCTAAAAAGTTTGGGAAAAGCCAATTGTTGTGATGAAGCATGTGTTGCCAGCAATGTTGTCAAAATCATCATCATATCGCAAATCGTAATATGGGTTGAATCGTATCGAATC
Organism: Liriodendron chinense; assembly: GCA_003013855.2. Classification (NCBI taxonomy): domain Eukaryota; kingdom Viridiplantae; phylum Streptophyta; class Magnoliopsida; order Magnoliales; family Magnoliaceae; genus Liriodendron; species Liriodendron chinense. The sequence goes on along the minus strand of ML058348.1, from coordinate 1,925,536 downwards.
ACAAAGCGCATCGTAAATCGTAAGATTTTTTATGATCATCTTAAGAAAAAAAAAACTTCAAAATATGAGAAAAAAATCAGAAAAAAAAAATTAAAAACTCAGCAATCATCCTTTTGCCATCAATATACACCAAGTTATACCATGTCATGATAGTATTAAAGGATTCCTATCTTTAAGTCTTTCAAGAAATTTTCCTTTAAACATACAAGGATCCTTTAATAATTTATGTTCTTGTTAACTTTCTTGAATGTAAAATCATGTTGGAAATGCAGCATTTGATTCTATAGACTGACAAAAAAAAGATATTTTGATTTCTAAGCATCATTCCACAATACATATAAGTCAACATGATCGTAACCATCCATAACAACATTCCAGATGAGTCATACATCAATTTGGTGTTTTGACTGATTAAGAAGTAAAAAACCATTAAAAAACTCTACGATTTAACGTTGAAGAGACGACCTTACTTGAACAGGATCTGTTCTATAGGCTCGTACTTCTGTATCCTTAAGTGCTAAGGAGACAAGCAACTCAATCTAGTGGATGAATAATGACCATTTGAAATAAAAATAATAATAATAATAAAAACGTTGAAGAGAACATATATCATTTATTCTCTTATAAAGAACAAAATGAAATTATTTGCCTTTTCTAAACGATTCTTTTTTAAGGTTTTTTCCTAATTGATTCTTAAAGACCTCACCAATACAAAAACATAAAATGAAAGCCAAGAGAAGCTTAAAATAGAAGAGAATAAGTATAATTTGAATTGTAAATTGGGATTTGAATCGTAAATCGTAGGATTCATATAAAAAGGGATTTAAAGGTGGGATTCAAATTGTTTTGCTTAAGATTTGACTCAAATCATAAATCGTAGGATTTTAACAATACTAGTTGCCACTTGTTACAATGATAGATGCACGAAGAGTGAAGTCAAGCGACAAAAAATTCTAGTGCGAGAGCGGGGAAGCGGCTCTTTCAAAATGTAAACAAGTAGAAAATAGGTAGTAAGCTAGAGGGGAAGCGAGAATAAGCGAGGATTCAAAGTGGGAGCGACACCTAGTTGGAAGGATCCTACAACTAACTTTACAACATTAAGGCCCCATAACTATAAAGAAAGACAGGAACCAGGCCATTTGTTGAACAAAAGATATGAAGATAACAAAATCTCTAGCTACTTCATCACATGGTCCACGTCATAAGCATATAAGTTAACAACTTAGTTACATGGATTCTACCAAATAGGAGAAATATCATGTGATCTAAGAATCTAAAACCTAATATCAATAAAAAAGAAATCCAATACCTAACACATGTAGTCATGCGCAACATTCCAAGATTCTTCTCCCAACCAACTCCTAAAAAACCAACTATTTAAGCATAACAAAAAGAACCATCTCATTGTATCCTATAACCCAAATCACACTCAAAGTATGACCATAACTTGCAAAATGGACCTCTAATGGGTAATAGAAATAAATACATTTGGCAAGCCAAACTCAGCCACCAAGTGTCTATCAATCAGAGGTAAACACAATCCAATTAATCCAGTATTCCAGTATACCACAAATACAGAGGAGCCCATTATTTTGATGGTCTGGACTTCATTATCTCTATCTACTGTGTACAACAGCTCAAAGCATGACTCTGGCCCTCATAGGGTACGAGCATATCAAATAATTGTCTTTTCTTATAACCATCATCTTCAATACAAGAGCACAAATGCCGCATCCATGCCTACATTATATGTTAACGAGATCCAAGATGTTCATAGAAATGTTCAAAACCCCAAACTATAGTCAAACTAATTATTAAGTGGCCACACATGCAGATAACCAACAAGTTACATTCCACATTCATGTGCCACCCACCTGATGAATGTTCCAGCCTAACTTTGGGGTAGAACATGCACCAAAGAGAACTCTGGAATCAAGTTCACATGTTCCAACATATAAGCAAACCTCCAGTTGTTCAACTAGTCACGCCACCATGGGTGACAGCCTGAAAAATCAAGTCAATCTAATCATCAAGTGTGTGCATATTTGGTAAAAAAATGGACAACCAAATTCAGCACATACACAAGGCTCACTTGAAGGTTGTCCAAATTTCGCATAGGCACGTTCCACACTCAAGGGACTGATTTGTAGGTTCTAGGATTAGGGTTAGGAAAGAGAAAATCTGAAATTTGAAAAATTAGAATTCATGGGAACTGGGGATTTTGGAATTAGGATTTTTAGAAATTGGAGAAAATAGGAAATTGGGGCTAAATTGGAGAATAGGATGAAGGGCAAAGGATTTAGGTATTAGCATATAGGAATTAGGGTTTTAGATATAGGAAATTTAGGGTTTTTAGGTTAATTGGAGGATTTTGGGATCTAAGGTTTGGGAACTTGGGGAAGTTAGAAGTTTTGGGGTTTTAAAATGATGGGTTTGGTTAGGGTTGACGTTGGATGATAAAAAGTTGAAGAAAAATATGAATTGGATGGCTTTGGATGAGAAGGGAAGAAGAATAATGAAGTTTTTTAGAAAATACATCATTTGGATGGAAAGGAAGTGAGAAGGAAAATGATATATGAAAGCCCCGCACCTCCGTGGAATAGGAATAGAATCACACCACACCCAAGCTCAAAATCACATGTAGTATTCTTCGAATCACATGAAGAAGAGAAAAAAACACAAAGTTTCTTTTTCAAAATAAAGGCATTAGGGCTCCACCCCTAGGGCTCTCAATGGAACAGGTCAGATCCGATTCGCTCTGAACCCGTATAATGCGGATTTGGATCTTAAAATAGGTCCAATTAATTAAATGGACCGGATTCGGATTCACAAAAATAAATTTGAATCATATTCGGGTCGGGTCCAGATCTAATAGTGAAATCCGATCGGATCCTCACTATTGCATGGTTCAAGCCTTCAACCGAACCCTTTTGAGAAAAGTGGTCCTAAGGCCTATTATGATGTATATGTTACATCCATACCATCCGTCCATCCTAAAAGATCATGGGCTCGAATCTGAAGAAGATCGAGATCTTAGGTGGACCACATAACAGGGAACAGTGAAGTTGTGTGTCCACCATTAAAACCATTCCAGACCCACTATGATGTGCTTATGCCACCAACAGCTACCCAATACAGGTCTCTTTGGGCCCTTCATGGGCAGACCAAGTTAATGAACGAAGTGGATCATCCGTACCTGGACCTTACTCGGCTAAAGATTTAGAAAGAGAGAGAGAGAGAGAGAGAGAGAGAGACGTGGATCCACGAGCAAGAGGCGTACCGCATAAAGGACGCTACTGCCCAGCATCCATGAGCAAGAGGCGTACCTCGTACGCCCTTTTTGGGCGTGAATGAGGATTCCACACCTTGATGTATATGTTATATCCATGCCGGCCATTCGATTTTCCAAATTATTTTAGGCCACGTCCCAAAATTGAGACATGTTAATGTGATGCAGGACAGCCCTAAATATGATGCATGCTCATGAACACAATTATTCAGCGGCAGTAAAAGCAATAATAATAATGAAATCTAGCATTAATCATCATAAACTAAGAAAAACATAAAGGAAACATGCAATGGAACGGGCCATCATCACAACCATGGAGTATGGGATTCAATTAGTGCATAGGTTGGACCCGACGAGGGATGGAACCTCCCGATCTTGCATGGCTTTACTCAATCGATCAATGAGAATCACTAGTCCGAAGAATTAGGAAGTTTCTCAGATTAGGGATTTGAGAATTTGAGGTTTTAGGGCTTATTTTGATTTCCAAAGTTTGGTCGAGGAAGGATTGGTAAAATAAAATATAGAAAGGGAAAATGATTACCTTGAAGAATCTGGAGGGGCACAAGAAGAAATTAGAAGAAGAAGATCAAGAAGAAGAGAAGAATCACCATAAGAGAGAGAGAGGAGGGAGGAAGAAGCTCAAAGAGGCTTTCATTAATCAATATCAAAGTTAAAATTCGTATTTAGGGTCTAGCCCACTTAAATAAACAACTTAAACAAGTAAAAAGTCCAAATTACCCCTAAAACTAAGCAAAAACGCGTAAATAAACAAAAGTGCGCGAAAGTTCGGGCGCCCGAAGACGTCCAAAAACGTCCAGAGAGTTTCGGGCGCTCGAAAGGCTAAACTCGAGCGCCCGAAGTCTTCAGTTCTTCGGCCTGTTTTTTCCATTCTTCCTTCAGACGTGTCCTCCCTGGATGGGGTCTTCTATGTGTCTGATCACGTGTGGAGGGTCTTCAGCTCCTCAATAGTCGCCTATCCACAAGGACGATGCTTGTGGTTGGCGCTTTCTTCGTTGGTACACTTGAAATGGTCATGTGTCCTCATCACAATGTCAGGTCAACCATATCATAGAAAACTGTGGGATTTGCATCATTTTCTGTAAAATTAAATATATTATATTATATATTTTTTAGATTTGTGATGAGGTGGATTTGGACCTAGATCTGACCCGAATCCGATGGCTATATGGATTTTTAGATCGGAAATGGATCTGGCTATTTATAAGTGGATCGGATATAGATGTCACCTTTTGGTTCCAAGTCAGATCCGAATCCATGTACAAATTTTTGGAAGCCATTGGCCATGAGCCTTTAAAGTTTGAATGGCTAAAGAGAGTACAAAGTGGCAAAAAACTCGATCAATGGGACACAAATCATGTGTTAGGCTCTAGTAAAAAGGTCTAAATTTTAAGAAATGGATTTAAGAAAAACAGTGACTCTTAAGTAGCTTTTAGCTATTATTTGCTCTAAGTAGGGTCTAATAATTTTCCCTTTCTTGAAACAGTATGGCAACTACACTTACTCACATGCAAAAGGCAACAACAAAAAGTTTCCAAGTGCTATCTTTTCTCTCTCAATCTTGGAAATTAAAGAAAGAGTGACTACATAATAATATCACAAGGATCTGCATGTTTGTTCACAACAAGAACAAACAACCACACTCATAACAACGTCCCATCCCCAACAGAAACCATCCCTATTATAGCATCCTCTCTTAGGGACCTAGACCAAAAAACTATTATACTTCCTGACCATGTCAATCACCTGAATAGCTAACTTGGATTTACCACTTAACATCCAAAAAAAAAAAAATTCCCTCCCAAACTGCCTACGATATTGTAATAAAGCACAAATTCCATACCATCCCGCCATTCACTCTCATAGGCTCTCCCTCCCAGGTTCCCACGCTCCGAAACACCACTCCCATATAGATGTGGCAGATGAGCATTGGAGAAAAGATGGACCGCAAGAAAATACAACAACCATCAATAATCAGTTTCTATCTATTGAGTTAACCATCAACCATAAGCACCTCATCCCTACCTAGAATGATTTATAGTTGCACAAAGCATGAAGCAAAGTGTCAACAAATTCAGGTGGTGAAAGCAAGAAATCACCTCTTTCAAAATGTAAACAAATATAAATAGGTAAGTGGGAGCTGAAGCAAGATGCCAAAGAAGGGATTCAAAGCGGGAGCGGCACCTAGTTAGAAGAATCCTGCAACTAGGTCTCCAAAAGGTCGAACTCCTATATCTCAATCATGAGGGTATGCTCCATCCATCTTTACTCACACCACAAACCAGCATTATCACCTTTTAACCAAAGAGTACCCTCTTCCTCACCAAATCCACAAGCATCTACCCAACAATTATTTATTCATGATCTTCAAAGATTTAAAGAGCACTCCTCCTTCATAGATTTAAAAAGCATGATTCCTAAATCCAATGATCTTCTACCCCCCTGTTTAACAATTTACAAATAACACCCCCCTATAAAAATTTCCTCCTCCATGGATATGAATATTGATATTGTATTGGCCGATACAGTTGTATCGTATCCGTATCGGAACGAGCCGATACGCAATACGGGGTTGTATCGGTCCGATATGAGAAAACTCACCTGTATCAGTCGTTATCGGCCGATACGAGGCCGATACGGGCCGGATATGCCCATAAAAGCCCAATTTTGGTTCTTTTTTTCAAAATTTCACATGTCTTCTCTTCTTTTTTCATTTAAATCATGAAAGAAGCTTAAAAACTTATTTTAGGCTAGATCTAAGCTTATTTTGAGATCAAAACAAATAATTTGAATGGAATTCGACAAATCAAAGAGAAGTGGACCATTATGGGAAAAATTGAAAAGAAGGGTAAACCTTTACTTTCTTTTTTATATTTTCATCTTTTTTATGTATTTCAATGTAATGGGCCATTGTTCACCAAATCATGCATGATTTGTGTTTAAGGCCCATTTAGTTGACCTTCAACTAGTCAAATCAACAAACAACATTCTCATCAAAGAATGGTCCAACACACCATTGAATACATGGTCAAAATACAACCAAAAAAAAAAAAAATGACAGATTTTAATATCTCATCTTTTCCTACTTTTCTAATATTATTTCATATTATTTTGCTTTAAAAAAATTATAACCGATACGAGCTGATATGGCCCCGACACCGATACACGATGTTGTATCGTATCATTTTTCCGTCGGGCCGATTCGCCAACCAATACCAACATTCATAACCATGGACTACAACTCCCCCCTTCCCTCTCTTCTACCAATCCTCTATAGCTCCCCTTCATAACCCCCAAACTGACCAACCATTTACTCCTCGCACCCAACTAGTTCTAGGTTTGAGTCCAAGGCAACCCATTCCATTAAAGGATAAGATAAAGGACTACTTGGGACACTAGGAATATTGGATGCCAAATCGTAAGTGCTCTAACCATTTTCAGCTTGTGATCAAACCATAATACAAAAATAGGCACTCAAAATAAGTACAAGCTCGGACATCATTGACCAAAAGTCCCCATCTCCAACACATATAGATGCCATAGTTGAACTCGAAAACATCCTTTTTTTCAAAATATTGATTCCTTGCCTGATATCTTCTTCCATCCATCAAATTAAAGGTTTAAAACCACTGGTTTTCTAATGCTCCTATCCCTTGCTATATGATGATCTCTTATCTCACCCACACCCTTGAGCACGCTAATTAATTCCAAACATATAATACCTATTGGGAAGTTATTGACACAAAGAGGCACCTGGTTCCTCCAATCATCAATATACTTACATCTATAAATGTCTAACTTCACACCACTCCTCCATCTCTAGAATCCCAACTAATCACCAAAGATGAGCAATGGCTTCAAACCAACCCCCGAAGTTGATTTCTAGCTTTTTTTAGAGGAAAAAAAAATTATTATCTCTGCTTGTGCGCCATTCTTCCCAGCATATAATTGAGAAAATCCCAATCCACATGATCATAAGCCTTTCGATCCGACCAACTTCAACTCCACTCTAACTCTAGTTCTTGCAATTTAGATTGGCATTTGCATCTTATACCTCAATATTACAACATAATGATACATGATGAATAACCCATGCATCACATAATTACTAGAAGAAAGAAGGAAAAAAAAAACGACTTTGTTAATGAGGGATCACAACCACGTGCTACTAGAAAGGACCTTTTATTCTATTTGTTTTTCATTTATATTCTTTTACAGATAACATAATTTTATTAAAAGGGATAAGCATGTTTCCTTTGAAATACTCATGAAACATTTATTTTTAAAAAAAAAGTTAAAATCCCATGTCAACCACCACATTCTACTTTTTTAGTTCTAGCGAGTTTGACACTCCATGTCGGTGTTGGATTTTGACACATTTCATGTCCATGCACATAATGTAACATCAAGTATAAATGTTAAAATTGGCTGAAATTTTTACTTAGGGCTATTTTGGATGTCACTAAAAGCCCACTCATTTCTACTCGACCAAAATGAGAAATGTGCTAGCGCCTGTTGAGGGAAAGGTCAACTGATGATTCAAACATCAAAGGACGGGCATGATTTATCAATGAGCGTAGGGTCACATTAAGGAGCACTCGATGGATGGTTTTGATCCAGCACACACGCATCATGTTTACAAATACACCACCTTTCCAACTCGTTTTTGCACAAAAGAGCTGGGAGGTACTTTTATACAACATGGATCATGTGGGCAAAATGATAAAAAGCCATCGTCCAAATAGTCCCTTACATTTTTTTCATCTCATTCCTATTCTTAAATGTGAGATTCCCATAGTCAGATGGCAGTACATGCTCTCAGCAAATTTCAATTTATGGCTCATGAGCAATAGTTGTACTAAGATGAGGAAGGATCAAACTAGAAGTATATGCATTTCAAGGTAATGTTTTCAATATTGATGATATCAGCTGATATATCCCATGATATATTTTGTATCCCATATGTGCGATACGAAACGCGTAGGTAACGCCAACATATCCCACCTGTTCAATCCGATGAGCATTTTCGATTTTCAATCCCTTTTTTTTAAATCATGTTAAATTAGTGTCAAATGGTTACAAAACATGAAGAATCATGGATTTAGAGCTTCGACTTCGAGATTTAGAGGAGATGGGCCGAGTTGTGAAAGATTAGGAAAAATCAAAATTTCCCAATATCTCACAAATCAGTTGCAATTAATGTCCAAACACAAAATCAAACATGTATGTAACCTAATCTAGTGATTCTTCTTTTGCTTTTAAATGTATTGCTTGTGTTTTCATATGTGTCTTCTTACATTTATAAATTATATGAATAGACTTTGAATATGCTTGCATCAGTTCAGTCAAACAACATATAGATTAGGACCCCATACAAAGAAAACCTATTATGTACACTTGTTTTTTGTGATGTTTTGATTTATAAGTGTGTGCTTATGTCTTTTTTTAACAATCCCTGAACTTTTATTGAAAAATTCGACCAATTTCTCAATGCGTCCCTATGTTTCCCAACAACAACGATACAATACGCAATATAACGAATATATCCATGCGATAACCAATATGTATCTATATCCCACAGGTGCAACACATTACACGATAACGATACAGAAAACATTGTTTCAGGGAAATTAGGAATAGCATCAATACATAATAAGATGAGGGAAAGTAGACACAAATGGTCTAGTCATGTGCAACAAAGACCAAGAACCCTGCCAATTAGTAGTAAGTTGGTAGTTGGTACAAGTTGAAGGCTTTAAAAGGGCTAGGGGGAAGGCCCAAAAGGTCATGGATGCAGGTAGTAAAAAAATACTTGATGAACTATGGTCTAGCTAAAGATATGACCATTGATAGAGTGAAATGGCGGAACAGGATTCATGTAGCCGACCCCAAGTAAGGTTTAAATGATAATGATGAGCAGTAGCTATACGAAGAAGCGACATGAAACTTAACTGTGTTTGCATATATGAGTGATGTTGGTAATTGTGTATTGATGGATTCCCCTATTTTAAGCATGACCCTTGGATGTGGGAGCTTATGTTTAGCTGTTTGCTTAGCAACCACCACTTCATGACCTTGTCTTTCTTGCTCAACCTTGACGCCTAAATGTAACAGTGGGACTAGAGGTCCATACTAGTGGGACCTTATTGCGAGTTCCAAAAGCCTGGGTAAAGGAGAAAGGTTAATGTCTAGTTGGCAGTTGATTGTAAAACTTTTGCCTATCTACCACTTAAATCCAACCTTGGGAAAGGGAGATGATGATGGGCAATAACATTGCACTAGAAAAAAACATCAAGTATTTCTTTAATGTGTTTTAACAATATAATGGCAAATTGTCAAACGCCTCTTTAAACAATAGTAATTAGTGAAAGTTAAGAATATGCTCACCTTAGATTTTGAAGCTTTAGCAGTCTTCCCCTTACCAACTTTTAGTTTCTTGGATGCTTTCTTCTTTCCCTATGCGTCATGTAAACAAGTATGCATATTTCGTTAATTAATTAATGAAGACCAGCTGACAATCAAGGAACCAATTATTACATGAATAGAACAAATTATCAACAACATTCGTTTAAAATAGCAACACATCCTACACAAAGAAAGATTGCTGTATAAAATATAGCAACCAATAACACAAAAATAGTATTACTTGAGTTTGGTTATTTGAGCAGCAAAACCAAATTTTGTTTGTCTAAAGTAAGCAACAAAACAAAACCATCCCCAAAACACATAAAAATGTAAATTTGCAAATGGAGAGGCACAAAAATTAAGGCAAGGCCAAGTAAATATCTCAAATGAATATCCATGAAACTTACAGAAAAGTTGCACATGAAAGCATAAAGTTCCAATGACCAAAAAAAAAAAAAAAAAAAGATTAAGCAGATGCTCACCTTAGATGATAATGAGTCGGAGATTCTCCTATCATCAGTTTCTGCTCTCTTGCACCTTTTCTCTTCTTCCTATGAGTCAGGGAAGTATCCCAAGTAAATTTACAGCTCAAATTGAAGAAAGAATATCCAATGGCAGCAAGAAACTGTTTATTGTGTGAATTAATCTATAAAATCAGTTAAACAATATCTTATATAAAAATAATTGACAGAAACATTTTTATACTGTCAAAAAGAAATGTACACTTTTTAATTGATGAAATAGATGTATGCAGTTGTGTGTGTGCGCGCGCATTATACATACAAACATGCATAAATATCTGTCTCTGTGTGTATCTGTATGTGCGCGCATGTATATGTATCTATCCTCCAATACCTGCACATGGGCACAAGCGCACAGCCAGACATACATGCATGTGCATGTGTGTCCATAAATACATATATACAAACAAATAAATATAGACGTACATGAGTGTAAGTACATAGCATAACTGGAGTATTATTTGCATGCACTTAAGCCATTTGAGTTGTAAAACCATGACTTGTGTCCACATGTGTGAGAAAAAAAGGGAGTATGACATTGAATTGAATGAACAGGTACAGAGATTATATGATTTCAAAGCCTACACAAATTGAAATCACTTCAAAATCCTCTTGATTCTAACTATTGATTTTCACAATAAAAAGAAACGCCGCTAGAAGGAAAGCTGTAGAAATAAATACACAGCAAGTTAAAAGAAGCCACCATTCTAATAATAAGAAAATGAGCCCACTAGAATCCTTTCACCACATAGAACTTGTGCAATGTGATCAGGAAAATTGTTTTTCATTGCGACCACAGCCCAGTGAATAGGCAAACAGACTATGGTAACCCTCCAATCAATGGCATCATATGGACAGTCGAGTCAAGCTAGAGCATAAATGAACAACAAACCACATTCAGCAAGTACAACTCACAATAACCAAATAGTTAATGTCCAACCACGGGAATTCTGGGGCTGTGGCCCAGAAGATTAATGGTCACAACCGCATAATATGTTGAGCGTGTGTATGGTAGGGGTTCCATATCACAATACTTGAGCATAAATGAGCAATGGTCCACATTCAGCAAGTGCAACTCACAATAATCAAATGGTTAACAGTGCCCAACCATGCCTATTCTGGGGCTGTGGGCTGTGGCCCATTCACATACTGGGCCAGCAGATAAATGGTCACAATCACATTACACATTGACCACATGTATGGTAGGGGACGCATCTCATGTAACTTCCAATAAGCATGCTTAGTGATAGCATTAACCGCGAGGAACTTATCTGATGCTATGGCAAAGTCTGATGGTTCAAACAGATTTACAATTATCAATTGTACATGTAGCACACATGCTCCCCAATTAAACCATCCAAAAGCATGGACGCATTGTAATAGGCCATAGTCCCAAAATCAGATTGATTGGACGATATAGCTTCTGACGAACACACATATATTTGCTAAATTCAAACTGTCAGATCTCATGTTAACCATCCATTGGTGTCCATGAATGGACTGGCTAGGATCGAGGCTCAGTAGGGGTTTTTTTCTTTTTTTCTTTTTTAATTTGGCCGTGACCCAGATAAGTTCGACTTAGTTACATGCATGACGCATTTACAATATACAGAGCATTGCACGCTGCTACACATTGACAAAGTTCTTCTTTCATCTCCAGCTCATCAAGTGAGTTGGTAGAGACACATCCCCATGTGAGGATAATTTGGGTTTCGAGTTCCACTTACCTTACCTTACCATGTTGGAGTTTACTACTTCCAAGGCTACCAAGAGAAGAAGAAGAAGAAGAAGTTCTTCCAATAAACTCACCTGAACAAAGTGAAGGTAATGATTGTTAAAAATCCTAAGCGTCTTCATCACCCTAGAATAAGCACCCTTTTCCTCTGTATCACTCGAACTGCCGCCACCAACTATCACATTCTCTTCTCCCTCATTAGCATCTACATTTACTGAATCCCCTCGCTCAGAATCATTGACCTCTACCCGCTCACCACATTTCGGATCTGCCTCTACCTGCTCATCGCGTTTTGGATGCGCCTCCACCGGCTCATCACATTTCGGATCAACCGCCGGAGCTTCCGATTCTTGCTTCTTCTCGACCCTGGCTCTCTTATTTCCGATCTTCTCAGCATCATTCCCACGAACCTTCTGTTTCCCGTTATCAGATTGTTCCTTCTCCCGCCGATTCCGGAGCCTACTGCTGACCCTCCGCTCCAGAGAACCCTCACACGAGCCGTTCTTCCTCGCGCCTTGCGACGCTTCCATGGTCACGGCAGCTTCCGTATCACTGGAAGACATTTCACAAACCATTACCAGCTTCTCCTGCTGCAGCTTCTCGCCCGGAAGAGATTGGCAATCTTCGACATCTTTGCAATCGAAGACATTACTCAAGCAGCTGGTGAGAGATGCATCGACGGGATCGAAACAGGGAAGGGTTTATATCTCCATGGAAACAGAGATCTGGAAGGAGATAGTGAGAGCTAGGGCTTTTTTTTTCAAATCTAGGGTTTTGCTTTTTCCCGGTTTTGAAGAGTAAGAGAGACAGAAGAGGGTTTTCTTTCCTTTCTTTTCTTTTCTTTTCGTTTTTTTCCGACTTGAAGTGATTCGGCTTCCCGCTCGCGCGCTCTCTCCCCCACTCTCTCTCCCTGCGGTTGATGCGTGCTCGTGGGTTTATAGTGCTTGCGTCCGAGCGCACGTTAAAACTACCTACTGTCCGTTCGAGATTTTTGGGTCCATCGTAATGTTGATACGAAATCCAAACCAATAATATGGTGGACCATATTATTTAAATCATATATATAAAAAATATTATAATTAAAAAATTAATGTGGGACACACCTACAGTGACAAATATAGATCACAACTAAAATCTATATATTCTCGTGGATGGGCCCACCTGATTTTTTGAATATCCTTTTATTTTCCACTTCATTATGACGATTATCATCTGATTAATGGTTTAGATCGTATTCAAAAGACAGGTGGGCACCATATTTCATTTGGAAGTTTCAAGGGTAGACCACAAGCTCCCCAATGTCCTCTAATTGTTCTATATACAGGATGGATTTCGGAATCTACGGCTAACATGGATGTATTTACCGGAATAACGGTTTGGATTATATACATACAGTAAGGTGGGCTCCAGGCATCTGGAACGAACAGTACCTTAACATACGTCTAGACACGTTTTTAAAAATAAAAAAAACCGGGAGCACGGAATGCATCGGCGGGAAAGGGAGATTTAGGTTGAAAGCGGATTGGCTGCGACCCTGACTGTGGGGCCCACCTTGATATATGTGTTGAATATCCAAGCCGTCTATCCGTTTTTCGAGCTTATTCTAGGGCAATTTCCCAAAAAATGCAGCAGATACAGATCTCAGGTAGACCATACAAAGGAAACAGTGATCATTGAACACCCACCATTAAAAGACTTCTAGGGCTCCCCGTGGTGTTTATTTCACATAAAAATTAGTCTTTCTTCCATACAAAGCATCACTTACAATTTGAATGTCCCATTTGAATTATTAAACTCAACTGTACAGCCCAACGCTTGTGTATTAACTAGCATGTTTTCCTGGAGTATAAAACTTCTCACTCTTTTCTGAAAATTAATGTGCTTGGTGGGAGTCACGTGTACGTAAGCCCCCAGAGTATTTAAATGCCCTTTCTTTTGCTTAAAATTCTTTCCATATTTTTAAACAATGCATAATTTAAGGAAATTAATCTTCAAACATTTAGCCCCTTAACTCGTCGTTCTTGCTATATATTAGAAAGATTTGCTCATCTGGACATTTTTGGTTCGCCCTGCTGGGCGCCGTGAATTTGGGGGATTTGAAATACACTAGTGTATTTGTTGGGGGTTTCGGATTCAAGGGTTTCAAATCCCTTCAATGAGGGGGTTTGAAATCCAAGGTGGGGGCTTGGATTATATCTAAAATCCTTCTAAGAATCAAATGTGTAACATGTGTGTCACTAGGTTACTAATCTATTAGGTACATGGCTCACTAATAATATTTCAAAACAATCAAATTTATCAACTATATCACTAAAATTATTTTAATAAGATGATCTGTGTCGTCCAAACAATGCCCGTGTAAATCAACGGTTAAAAATCAATGGTTAGTCACTCAGATGTAATTATGTGCTTGTGGCCCATCCGAGACTTGGAATTTCGTCGTTTTTTTGCCAAAGTATATATTTAAATAGGCTTATTACAACCATTATGTCAAACATTATATACGTGCACTAATTAGAGATATTAAAGTTGATTTAGTAATTAAAATCAAGCCCTATGAATGTAATATGCATAACTACTTTTGGATTATAGGGTATTTCAAATCTATGCTCCGAGTAGACCCTTATTGTCTTGAGCTATTTATCTACTACACTAAAATAATTTTGACATGCAACATCAATCCAATAATGTAGGCTGTTCATTTGGTGGGTGTTAACATCCGAAACTGGACAACAAATATTGATTAAGGATTAACGGTAGATTTTTGTTACTCGGGGGACACGTGGAGATGAATGGTGCTAGTCATGGGACCTGATATTACAAAGAGAAATATCGTGATGGGGTGTTGGTCATGCTAGCGGGAAACCTTCCTATATTTAAGTCGGTGAGGGAGATGATTGAACATATGAGCCTTAGGGTATATTGTATAATGTATGAATTCGTAAGTACTTGGAGGTGATGCGAAGGTGTCTTTTATAGGTGATGATCCACAGCCGATGGCAATGGATCTCCTAAATCCCATTTAGGATACATTTTCAGATTTAGGTAGATCTCGTCTAGGATACATCACTGAATTAAAAGAGATTATGCTTATCTGGATCCCGTGTATCCCGACGTTAATTGCTACCTCCATATGACGGTGCGTAATATGCTTAGATTCGAGGACGTCTGGTGCAGTCGCCACTTAGCATCCTTGGATGAGTTGTCGGCTGCAATACAATAGGTGTCAATGCCTAAGGCTGGGGCCTCAATTCTATGGTCATCACCTAAGGTCGAGCCTAATGCCTTAGGTCCAATTCTACCATTTGAGATCGAAGTCAAGTCTCTAGGACTTTGTCTGTTATCTGAGGCTAAGCCCAAGGCCCTAAGACTATATTCCTGGCTATAGTTAAATATCAAGTTTTTCCACCTTGACAAGCTTTGGTCATTATCTAACACGTTTAGTAATGAGTTGACTTTAATAGGCCACATATCTACGATTGCACATATTCTGGGCCATGATCAGAGACATGCTCGAAATTACCCATTACAGTGGGACCCATATCGTGTTAGCTACCATCTAAAATACCCAGTGATGACTCCATAATTGTTAATCGCACATGTTAGGAAATAATGTTCTAATAGTCATCATTCAAACAAAAAAAAAAAAAATTTGATAATCATATGGCAAGGATCATTTAGTCATGGCTCATTCATAGTAGGCCCCACGAGATGAATAGTCGACACCATATATGTTTCATATTTATTTTTTCAAATAAAAGGAAACAGACTCGCCTAACTTCAAACATAATTTAAACGGTGGTATAGAAGTAATCTATCTATCATTTTTATCATTTTTTTACAAGATAGCCCAAGTCCCTGACTCAAGTAGACATGGATTAACTGGGATCGAGGTCAGCCGGGGGAGTGCGACCCCAATCGTGGCCCACCTTGATGTACGGGTTGTATATCCACTCCATGCATCCATCCATCTTGCCAACTTATTTTAGGGCATGGACAAAGAAAATGAGGTAGATACAAATCTTGGGTGACCAAGTATTAGGGGTTGAATTCCCACCATTAAAACCTTATAGGAGCCAGAAAAGTTTCGAGGTCAAACTTCTATTTTTGTTTTTCCCCTTCATCTGTGTATATGGCCAATTAATAAATACTAATGTATTTGTTTGGATGTATCGAAAATTATAATGTTTGATTCCTCTAACAACTGTAATGTTTAGACAATAACCTATTTTCCTTGGTTTTTCCTGTCGTCGCAACCATATTACCTCATAGGGTTCTAATGTGGTTTTAATGAATGTTTAAGGATTTAATTGGGCAAGAGATATCGTATAATTGAAATCGTATGCAAGTTTGATTTTGGTGGGCCCCATGCCCTCCTCATAGAATTTGCCTCCATGCATTAGTGGGACCATTTTACGTATTTACTAATAAGAGCTTATTTGCTTATTTTAAAATTAAAAAAAAGACCACCTGGTAAAAATTCAATTTTAAAGCCCATTCTTTTATAAACTTGTCAAGAGGCTAAAAAATAAGTGATGG
Source organism: Liriodendron chinense (assembly GCA_003013855.2). NCBI lineage: Eukaryota > Viridiplantae > Streptophyta > Magnoliopsida > Magnoliales > Magnoliaceae > Liriodendron > Liriodendron chinense. Next base: position 1,909,029 of record ML058348.1, on the reverse strand, counting down.
GGAGATCACTTTTTCTTTTAGAGCTTATCTGGCTTAAATGGGTAGACATTTTTAGTTAATTTGTTAAGAAGTTTGTCCTTAAAGACATTTTTGGTTAATTTGTTAAGAAGTTTGTCCTTAAACTTTTAAGCAATTCTCATCTTACTCTTCTGTATTCTCTTTACAATCTCTCTAAGATGAATTCACATGATGAGCAAGCCATATTAAAAGTGGGACCCCGCATGATGAATGGTCCACATGAAGGTGGGCTCACATAATGCACGGTCACATTAAAGGTGGGCCCCACATGATCGATGCCCCGCATCAAAGTGTGGCCCACGTGCAATGGACAACCCACATCAAATGTGGGACCCACATGATATATGGTGGATATTGAAGGTGGGACCACATGATAGAAGGTGGACATCAAAGGTGGGCCCACATGATGAACAACCCATATTGAAGGTTGGGCCCCACATGATGGACGGTCCAGAACAAAGGTAAGACCCATATGATGGATGGTGGACATCAAAGGTGGGTCCCAAATGATGGATGGCCCACATCAAAATGTGGCCTCGCATGATGGACTAGCTACATCAAGTGGGCTCCACATTATGAACAGTCAATAGCAAAGGTGGGACCACATGATGGACGGTGGACATCAAAGGTGGGCCCGCATGGTGAACGACCCATGTTGAAGGTGCCCCCCACATGATGAATGGTTCACATCAAGGTGGGCCCACAAAATGTACAATTCACATCAAGGTAGGCCCCACGTGATGGATGGACCACATTAAATCGTGACCGAGTATAATGGACCATTCACGTTAGGTGGGCCCCACTTGATGGAAGGTCCACATCAAAGGTGGGACCCGCATAATGGGTGGTGGACATCAAAGGTGAGCCCACATGATGGATAGTTGACATCAAAGGTGGGCCCATACGATGAACGGTCCGTATTAAAGGGGGGCCCACATAATGAATGGTCCACATCAAGGTGGCCCACATAATGGATGGAGTGGGCCACACATGATGGATGACCCACATCAAAGTGTGGCCCCTCGTGGTGGACAGTCCACATTAAGTGGGCCCCACCGAATGGATGGTCCATATCAAAGGTCTCACATGATGGACGACCTATAGCCAAAGTGGCCCAACATGGATGATCTACATAGAAGGGTGCGCCCCACATGATGGATGGTGGACATCAAAAGTGGTCTCCACATGATGGACAACCCTAAAGGCGGGGCCCACATGATGGATACGTAAAATGTGGATTCCACGTAGTGGGTAGTTGACATTGATGTGATGGAGTTGTAACCTTTAAAAATGACGTCAACTACCTCTAAAAAAATAACTTATTTAAATGTTTTACCAAACAAGCTTATTTCATACAAGTGTTTTTTCTCGTGTTTAAAAATTTGATTTTACCAAACGAGTTTATTTAAAATGAGAGCTATAGTAAAATGAGTTTATTTAAATAACTCTTATTTGAAAAGCTCTCATTAAATTATAATAGAGATGCCAGATGAGCCCTTAGTTTGCACAAACACAATCGATGAATCCCAACGTGGTAAACTGAGTTTGCGCAAACACCCACACCTTTAGGACAATGGTAGATTGAGTGAAGATAACCTAGTCTCAACACTAAGGTCTACGCATCAAATCCCAATGTGGGGGTGGTTAACATTGCAGGGTAACTAATAGTGTGTGTGGGTGTACAGACAATGGGATGTGTGTACTAACCCAAAATAAATAAATAATCAATGAAGTTCTAAAAAACACATAAATGCTGCTAATTGTGGTTATGAGGAGGAAAACATCATTTTAATATAGAAAATCAATATTAAACTTAAATTCCAGTTATGCGGGGTCCCCTACCTCAATAGACCATCAATGCATTTTTAAAACTTAGGAACTCATTCATTGTATTATGTGAAAATTTATATAAATTTTAATGTGATAAATAATGAATAAATTATATACTATGTATAATGAAAACATTTAGAGAATTACCTACTTTTGCATAAGTTTCATTTTGCTTAAATTTTTAAATCATGCCACCCATTAATCTATTGTTTTGGGGATGTCATTTTTATAATTCATCTTAAAGAATAGGTGTGCTACTGATCAAAGCACCTTATATCGAATGATATTAACTATTTAATCATTAGCTTACAAAAAATGAATGTTCATAACAACATAGTTGATTTTAAGTATCGACACCATCTAATAGGTGTGATTTCTGTATTAATGCCGGTTGGTAATTTAATTTAATTGAAGAAAAGTTTAGTCTAGATCAATGATTACGTGCCAATGTGTCATTTCAGAGCTTTAAAAACATTTCTGATATTACTTAAAGAGAATGGAGCATTGGACTATTTGACAGACATTTAAAAATTAGCTTTAACCAACCAATATATTAAAATCAGACATATTTGGCAAACACTTACTATACTACATACACCTTTTGAAGCTTGAAAGCATGTTTAGGGTGATGCATATAAATGATTTTTTTTTTATGTTTTTTTTTCAACTAATTTCATGTGCAGGTGAGCACTAGTTGCATGTTTGGTTGCCAAATTTCAAATAAAATGATCTATTAATACACAAATTATGGCCTCATGGTCAAGAAAAGCGAAGATTACTAAAGATGTATTTCTTACTTCTGAAAAAAAAATCATCTGTCTCATTCTAATGGTAATATCTAACTAATTTAATTGTGGATCTTGTGGCATAAGGTAGCTCCTTATACATGCCAATGTATGTGCTACTTGTTAGAGTTGAGGCGGAAAGAAAGGGAAAAACTCATTTAAATATAGGATTAAGGTGCATTACGACGTCATTATCTTCATGGTGATATTTGCACCCTACGGGTGAATAAATCAGCTTACAAGAGGGTTACAACAAATCTGCCTCCGAGATATAATAAGCCTATTCTCCAAAATCGGAGAAATATAGGCTTCAGCTTGCAAAATTGAAAAATTGCACTCCGAACACACTTTTGCAACGTGCACCCTTTATTTCCATGTTGCTACAGTTTACCTCCTGTAAATTGTTTATTGTTTACAGTATGAATAGACTGTTTGTAATTTACCATCTGAAAAATTACAACTTTTTAAAAACTACCTAAAATGAGAATGAAAAAGAAGAAGAATAATAAATTGTTGGATTTGTTGTTGTAATTTGAATTGACTTAAAGATGTGTTTATATAGAGTCTCAAGGGGCATTAAAGAGTCCATTTGTATATATGACTTTTCAAGGTCATGCCTCTTCATTGATAACTTACTTTCATAATTAATGGAATCCTCTCACTACCATTTTGAATTTAAAGGATGCTCCATTTATCAAAAGGCATTGCCATTTACAAACAAATGGTCATCAACAATCACCTATAACCCATGACCCTCATCACACATTTTTATTTATAAATTCGAAAAAACTTAACACAGATTTTCATTTTATCTTAAAAAATCTAACACTACTATCACACGTGTTAAAATCCAACATGTTCTTCAATTATGCCCTACCTTGTAAATGTTGTGGCCTAAAGTTCTGACTAGCCCACCAATCAAATGGTCCATAATGTATGAAATATATGAACGCATATCACGATTGGGCGAGATTATTCTTACCAGTCAAATCTCATTTACTTTGGCGTGCCTAAGCTTGATTTTTCAAACAACACACTTAGAAGGACGGTTCGACTGATGAACAATTTTGATTTTGCACAATTGTGCCACATTAACACATTTTCCATGGAGATTACACTTTAACATCGGATATGAACCAAGTGTGCGATATACTCTCGAGAATAGGAAAATCCGAGCTATATCCTATGATAACTCACCGCCGTTTTCAAATGTTTGTTGATGCATTTACCTTGTTTATTGCAATCATATATGACCATCTAGATCCATTCAAGTCGTGGGCTAGATGGTTATCTTTAGAATTGTATAGATCATGACATCCTAACCATCAAATTGATGAATGTAAGAAAAGTGACGAAATTAAGATAGCGATTATTCCAAACTCAAGTGATAAGATTAGATAGTTATTTCTTCTTTCTTATTGTTCTCTCTCCCCATGCTTGTTTAATAATTTAAATCGTTTAAATTACCATAAAACCATGCCTATATGAATGAGATTCTTTGATGAGTTATTCCCATTTTTAAATGGTCTCAAAATGTTTCTCGCCTGCTAGTTCAATTAGAAGACACCTAGGCGTTTCAATAGCAGGTCTTAGGTTTGAGTGCTAAGGAGACACACTAACCCCACTGATGGGTGGGTGCAACGTGTGAGGAATCGTGTGGGTGTGTTGTGTAGCTCATAGGGTGGGTGCATTGTATGACTAAAAAAATGACTCAAGCTATCATCACCATAAAACTATGTCATTTGCAGAATAAACTCAGCATGCTCTATATGTGATTTTAGAAACCATCGAATTATTACAATCATAGATGAAATATTTATGTTTTAGAGAAAAAAATAACTAAACAGAAAAATATCAATAACTTGATTTATATTCAACCGAATTATTGAAATTTGAAAACTAGCATGCATGCAACTAGATTAATAACTACATTACACTACTTTTCTATAAAATAAAAGAAAAAATTCAAACACAATCATCAAAACAAAAATTTAATAAATAAATGATAAAAAAACTATTCAGTAAACATTTATCAATATGAATCAAATTTAAAATTTTAATTTCAAAATTATCACTTACATATAAAATTGTATTAAAAAAATCATCTTATGACTATTTTATAGAAGGACCCTATAAATAAATTTAATTTTACATGAGAGAAAAAATACCATTGGACGATTAAACTCACCTTTCTTATAATCCACGGTCTTTTATTTTTAGAGCACGAGCAATTTACTCAGCTTTACATTCACGTAAAGTTATCGTTTCTGGTACATTTGTGGGGTAGGCTCATGCACGTTAAATATATCCTATACATGTATCATAAACCTTTGTTGAATGTGACATTAGATCCATTAATCTTTTAAACATTATCAGTTTTCAATCAATTAATAGCAACTCAATCATTTATTGTAGACATAGAGCGTATTAGTGCTCTATCAATATTTTCATTATTTTTAATTGAGTTATTCTCGTATAGGTACCGATCTTTTAGGCCATAGACGGATTAGTACCTACTTTTAAACTTATTCCAAATCAGTGCCTAAGGATTGCAAACGTTAGTCATATTGATGCCTACTGTCTATCTTCCCTACGCATATGATACAGAGCCATACGGTATTTATAAAAAGACGATATTATCCCTCATTTTAGTTGCAAACAGACGGATACATGTGTGTAATCTCAGCCTATCATCGGAAGCTATGTGGGGCCCACAGAGATGACCTAGACAAATTCACTTCGTCTATCCATTTCTATTTATCAAAAGATTCTAATAAATGGAAAAACTTAATCAAGTGGGCCACACTACATGAACAGTAATATCTCAAATGTGCACCATTTAAACCTTCATTGAGCCAATCTCCACTGTTTTGTATACCATGGTTTACTAGATATTTGGATCTGCTTCATTTTTAGGCTCATCCCCTAAGTTTAATATAGAAAAACGGATAGATGGTGTGAATATACAACAGATCAGTAAGATGGGCCCCATAAATTTACTACCACTAAAATACAACTCACCTAACCCCTCTCCCCGGGCGCGACTTCGTTGGATCCCCAAATCCACCAAGGTAGGTGGATCCCTTACCGTGCCGTCCACCGTGTGATGTGTGTGTATTACATCCACGCTGTCCATTCATTTTGAAACTCATTTTAGAGTATAATTTAAAAAATGAAGTAAATCCAAATCTTAGGTGGACCATAATACAGTAAACAATGGTACTCAACCATTAGAAGCTTCTCGTGGGTCACAAAAAGTTTTGGGTCAAGCTGATATTTGGTTGGTATCTTCATCCAGGTCTCTGTGACCTGTTAAACAGGTTGTATGGAAAATAAACATTCCAGTGGCCTCCATGAAGTTTTTAATGGTGTGGATTCAATCACTACTATTTCATGTGGTATGGTCCACGTAAGATTTGGATCAGCTTCATTTTTTGGATAATACTTTAAAATGAGCTTTTAAACTGCATGGACGGTGTAGATGTAAGGTACATACATCAAAGTGGCCCCATAGTTGGGGATCCACCGACCTCAGTGGATCCGGGGATCCACTCAAACCGGGCCCCATCTCCACCTCTTGGGCGCGAATTTCCTACGAAAGCCTTGTGTAGGAAGTTCCTGTGCTGGGAACCAAGGTGGGGCCCAAAGTGATTTTTTTGATAAATCCACCCCGTCCATCCGTTTTGGGAGCTCGTTTAAGGACATGATAACAAAAATGAACTGGATCCAAGACTCAAATGGGCCGAAAAATGCGAGGATTGAACGTCCACAGTCAAAATATTTGTGGAGCCACAAGAGTTTCGAATCAGGGCAATATTTGTGTTTCCAGTTCATCCCAATAGTAGTGACGTTATGAACGGTATGGATGTCATATAAACATCACTGTGGACCTTAGGGAGGTTTCAACGACGGTAATTTACCTACCCACCTTTTTCCTTTAGTGAGGCCCACTTTAGTCTTAGATCCGGTTCATTTTTGTTCTCATGTCCTAAAATGAGCCCCCAAAACGGATGGACGGGGTGGATTTATAAAAAAACATCATTTTTGGGTCCCACCTTATTAGATGGTTAAAATTGTTCAATTGCAGAATGTTGGATCTAATCCATCCATGAGGTGGGCCCCACTAGCTGGCCCTGCCTTGTCATGTAATGGATCCACACGACGTGGATAAAATATAAACATCATGGTGGGTCCCCAGATCACACCCAGTAAGGGCGTCCGCCGGCAGCAGCATCCTCTGGATGCTGTCTGTTCCAGCAACTCTTTTTATTGTTATTATTGTGCTTTCTCAACAAGGTGGGATCAACATGGAAAATTTAATCTGTTTATCGAATTGGCCAGCTCATAGCTTGCCCAAAGAGATCTGGTTTGGACATAATAGACAGCATAAAAAATCATAGTGGGCATAAGAAGGTTTCAACGGTGGAAATTATTCTCGTTGGTATAGCCCATTTGAAATTTTAATCTTCTTCATTTTCAGACCCACGATCTAAAATAAACTGGAGAAACAGATGAACTGTGTGGATCTAACATATACATCATGGTGGGGCCTACGAGTGGCCATCAAACAGCTGCCAAAAAGGGCAGCGACTTGACCTCACCTTTCCATGTGGTGTTTTCCACTTGAGACTCAGATCTGGCTGATTTTTCGGTCTTGACCAGAAAATGATCTGACAAAATAGATGGACGGATGGATGAAACACATATATTATGGTGGGGCCCTTATTACCACCCAAAAGGGCTTCCGCTCTTACCCTTGCCAACAATAAACAGTAGCGTCCTCTGGATGAGTTGTCTGTACAGCAAGCACCATCATCATTCTATATAAGTAGGGGTAATTGCGTCTTTTTGTGACAAAATTGATGTCCACGTTACTCCTTCGTCAATCAATGTCAACAAAGTAGTAAGATGTCCATATATTACAAACCTTAGGTACTGATTTAAAATAAGTTTAAAAGTAGGTACTTATTTGTCTATGGCCCAAAAGATAGGTACCTGTACGGCAATAACTCTTTTTAATTTAATGATTAATCTACTTCTAGATCTAGTTGCGCGAATGTGAGAGGGCCAAGATACTTTGATTCATTATGTTCTAGCTAATATTGTCATGCAAGTTCTACATGGCATGCTAATTCTAATTGGTGGATGTGTGTGAATGTTTTTATTTATATCATTGTTTGATATTTCATGCTCGAATGAAGCACATTGATAGTTAATATCACTTTATTCACAATGCAATGGAAGATGTGATTCTTGTATTTTTTTTTTTTTTTTTTAGTAAAGAATAAAGTTTTGTATTGTTACCTTGTGAACAATACCATATTGCCAAGTTATGTAAATTTTTATGTCTCTTGCTTATATTTTTATAGGAATTTTGTATGGGCTCTTTTATTGTATGGTTGGCTTGTTCTACATCAATTATTTATGGATGTTTCTTTTTTTTTTGTAACAACTTATATGCCAAATGTTTTGAATTGTGGACTAATCTTTTTTCAAATTTGTGACTTTATTTTGAAGAAAATGTTGGATAGTCATTTAAAACTGTGATAATACAACTTTATGTAATGACTAAACAACGGCCCGCATTCATACCATGCCCGATGAATGATTCGGTCATCGTGTGCCCCACCCAATGAATGGTCTGGATCAATGACACACGAGCTTAAATCTTTGTCATGTACGTTGCTCTCCTCGTAGATGGCAGAACATGCATAAAAGATCCAGGTTAATAGCCATACAAGTAAGATCTAAGTCATCCACTAAGTCAATATGAACTTTTTAACCGTCTATTCTTTCTCATTCAATTTTGACTTGCTTCATTATGTTTCATGGAATATTAACTTTATACCTTACCCGTTAAATTGCACAGATCTTTAATAGGCTGGTTATCTACCAAAATCTTTGACATGTGTTCCATCCTTGGAGGGCCCCTCATTTAGGGCTCTCAATAGGTACTTGGACCCATATGTATCTGATAGACCCAATCAAATTCTATTTGGTCTAGATCCAATTTCTTAAACTCATTAAAGTATTGGGTCAGGTTCAAGTCTCACCTTTTACACATCGTTAAAAACAGGGTCCAATCATGTTTGGGTCTAGATGCAGCTGAAGATATGTTGGGTCAGGTCTTGTTGGGTGCAATTAATTTTAATATAAAAGTTACATATATTTAACATGTATTGATTGATCTAACAAGAGAAATGAGTTGACTAGGCTGCACAAATGTAAGAGAGCTTGTTTACACACTTTGTGCGTGTGTGAAAGTGGAACATGTGTGTGTGATCTAGAGCTGTTCATCGGACTAGTCAACTCGGCCAACTTGACTCGTCCAACTCAGTTCAGACCCGACTCGACCCGAACCGAATGGGTGGGTCGATCAGGATTGAGTACAGTTGGCCCAATCCGTAGCTAAACCGAGTCGAGTCTAGGTAAGCTAGTGGTCTGACTAGACTCGGGCCGAAATCCTACTTGAATGAACTCAACTCGATCCGGATCTAACTCAGTTCAAGTATATATACAAGGAAAATAACCCTGAGGGCTCGTTTGGTTGGCAACTGGAAACCCATTTCCAACTTAAAATTTGGATTCTAGGAGAATCCGGTTTTACTTGGGGTGTTTGGTAGCAAGTTCCAGCCAAAGAGGATTCTGTCTAGAAACCTAAATTGAGTGCGCGACCGTTTCTACGGAAGGGAAAAGAGGCGGAAGTGAGTGTCACCACCTCCATGTATGTATTGTACATCTACGTTGTATACGTTTTATATCTCCACGGTCCATTAGTTTTGAAATCTCAATTAAGGGCATTGGACAAAAAATGAGGTAGATCTAAATCTCAAGTGGGCTACACCACAGGAAAATATTGTTGATTGAACGTCCACCATTAAAAACTTCCTAAGGCCCACTATAATGTTTATTTGCCATCCAACCTGGCCATCTGTCTTGCCGGATTATAATAAGCTAGGGGTAAGGTTCTCAGGTGGATCTGAAGCCCAAGTGGGCCATGCCACAAGCAACGGTTGGAACATAATCTGAATTGCACCGTTTTCAACCAAACAGCAAGTTCAAACCTGGTTCCCCTCTAGTTCCTGCAATTTTGGATTCCAAAAGTGGTACCTAGATTATCTCTCTAGTTCCTGCAATTTTGGATTCCAAAAGTGGAACCTAGATTTTCTCTAGAATCAGGGTTATGCAACCAAACATGCCCTAACTCTACCCGACGCATCCCCCGACCCAACCCTTCTCTACCGCAGTGAGTCGGCTCTCCCGATCCTCCTCCTCTCTCCCGTCCTGAGTCCCAAGACTACCTAGTGCACCTACTCGCCCCCTCGCTCCTCCTCTCCAGACTGGCGACCACCCAGTGCCTGCCTGCCCGCTTGCTCCTCCTCTCCCTCATCCTCTCCCAACCCGCAAGCACCCCACCACCTGGTGCATGTCCGCTCACTCGTCTACCTCATCCTCTTCCAGCCCGCACGCACCCAACACCCGGTACCTGCCACTGCTAATGCCCTCTCCCAGACCGCATGCACCCCATCGCCCGGTGCTTGCCTGCTCCCTCATCCTCTCCCAACCTGCACGCACCCGTCCTAGCGCCTGCCCGCTCGCTTCTCTCCCTCATCCTCTCCCAGCCTGCACACACCCCACCCAATGCCTGCCTGCACGCACGCGCCAAACCCGATTGTCCAGCCCTATAGATTTGGGGGTTTCATCTAATCAGATTGGGGGTAATCGGTAATCGTCTGTCTTGTAATTTTTCATCCTTCAATTTAGCGGTTTTCAACTAATCTTGTGATTTGCTTGTGATTCGGAATATAAAATGTGAAAAAGGGCCAACTCGATCCGGCTCGGTGCTGACTTGATTCGATCGGTCAGCCCTAGGTCAAATTCAAAATCGAGTCGGATCAAGTCAGCCCTAACTTGGTCCAACTCGGCTCGATGCCTAGCTCTAAAGCAATCTAATTTACTCATTGGGGTGCAACTATATAAATGTCCTTATTTGTGACAAACACAACTTGAAATCTACATTCAAGGACCTGATGAGTATGCAAACCTGATCGGATAGGACTCTAGGTCTTCTCGGAGCTGGACCAAAGCTTACCAAGACCTGAACCCAGTAGCCCAGGTAACGGTATTGTACGACCTGACCTGATCGCAATCCATTGACAGCCCTACCCTTATTCGCCACTGATTTTCAATGATCCAAATTATTTATATGATGCGCTTAAAAGGATACTGAAAAAGGAAAAGAAAGAACTAAAAGAAAAAGAAAATTATAAAAGAAAACTCTCCAATTGAAAATTTAATGAAATTTCTCCACAGGAAAGGTGAGAATGATAATATAACAGCCCCATGCAAGGTGAGGCGCATTGAAAGATAACATCAGATCCAACGGCTAAACTCACATCCTATCTTATTGCAATAGGTGTGGATGTATTCCAGCAAACCTGGCTGTTATATAAAAGAGGTTTGCTAAGGCCACACGTGTGTAATCAAATGTTCCAACATGGCACATGGACATGAGATCCAGACACTTCATCATGTGGACCACATCATGTATATCCCCTGGCCTAGAAATCAGGCTAGTTCGTTCATCAGGTGCTATAAAGTTAGAAATAGGTGGACGACTTAGAAAAACTTGCTCAATTATTTTCCATCCGTCCATTAATTTTGAAGATTCTGATAATCTGACCGGCCATGGTATTTCTAACTCGCATGGCCCACCCTAATAAACGGCCAGATGCTCCTGATTTTCGGGCAAAGCAACAGAGATTGCAGGGCCACATGGTATGGATCGTGGCTGAAAAATGGGCCTGATTTAAAATCGGATACATTGAATCGTCCATTTTTTACTCATCAAACTCAGGTGACAAACCTGATGAACGGCGGCTGATTTTCGGGCTACACCTGGTACACGATGGGGTCCACCAGATGCATGGCCGGATCTCGGACACGCATGCTATGTTGGCAGGTGTGGGGAGTAAGCTACAACGGTTCCATGTGTGAAATAAAAAGACGAAAAGCCACAGGGCATTGAATTCCTTGTTTGGTTTGGGGGTGAATGTGGGTAAGATGGCCGGACCACTAATGCCAGGGCATGGGTCCCTAATCTTGGCCCAAGGGCTAGGCTAGGGCTTGAAATCTAGGTCTGTTATATGGGCTGGGCCAATGGAGAATGGCCCAGCCCCCAGCTGGTCCCATGCCCTGATCTAATCATTAAGTGGGCGACCATAATACAACAAGAATGGACGGTTTAAAAACACTTGTGAGTGCTTCCCTTTGCCATGTGATAGGCCTGTGCTGATTTGGGCTGGTTCTGGCCTTGAGTTGGGGTGGGCTAGGCCTAGCCTGGCCTAGCACCAACCTGGCCGATTGCCATGCCTAGGGTCAGGGCTGGGCCAGGATTTAGGGGACAAGGGCTGGGCTAGGCCAATCTGGCCCCGACTTTAGCCCGGTCCATTGCCACCTCAGCTTGGGTGAGGAATTTGGAATGTCTTTCCCAACTAGTTTTGCATGAGGAATACCTTTTCTTCCTTTGAATTAGAATCGGGAACCAGCTTTCAGCGATCCCACGAACGAATGAAATAAAAAGAGAAATGGCTTCTCTTCTTAGCTTCATCGGCTTGTCTTAGTTTTGTAGTGGGCCCTACATGCCTTTTGATTTATCTTTTGATCGGATATCGACAATGGATGGTTTAGATGGGTTATATTATAAAAGTTCTGCTCATCTATCCACACAATATGTCATGTGGCCTCTAACTTCGATCACATCATACCAACCATATGATTGATGGTGGGACAATGGATGGTCTAAATTAATATTGAGAAATGTCCAATAATCCATCATCTGGATCCCACCTTTGACTGCTCCTTGCTTTAACAATCCGAGCAATCCACTCAGTGGTCAAGAAAATGGTTGGTCCAAATTGATTATACTTAAGATAGCATTTGTATAGTCTATAATGTGGTTCCAATTATTTTGATTATTTATTGCTCTCAAGAGTGAGTTTGATTGGAAAATCCTAATTAATTGGCAGCATGAGAATAGTCTGCTTGGAATAGAGATCGGGAGAAGGTTTTTCATGGCCCCACGTGGTATTTTAGGTCAATGATCTTGTGCCTGCATGGGCAATGTAATTAAGTTTTCAAACACTATTTGGCTTAAATGGCATTTGGTTCAATTAATGTTTAAGATGCAAATAGATACACTCTCAATGTATTAAGTCGCCCGTTTGTATGCAACCAAAGTTGTATTTTTGTTAGATTGTTCAGGTTAGCTTATCTTGGACAAGTTGCCTAGCTTATGTTGTCTTGGACTAGTTATTATGTTTATTGTTTATCAAACACTTAAAATATAGAATAAAAATGAAACATAATACATGTGATATATGTGGGGATGCTTCAAATTTATAATAACAAATGTAACACTTATAACAAATGTACACTATCGATATATGGGGACACATATAAAGAGCTTAATATTCATTGTGGCACATTTAACATGTCTTAGATGTGGACCGTTGGTATATGGGGATGCATATAGGTTGCTTGAAGATTGGTGTTGACATGCATGAGATACTTGAAACTGGATGGTTGCACATGTGGTATATTTGGAATGTTATGCATGCGAAGTAACATTCTTTTGCTACATATGTGAAACTAGAGATTATCTTTTCTTGCTTCTTTTTTTTTTTTTTTTTTCTTTCAAGAATCCTATCATCATTGCTTTATTTCACTTTTCGTGAGTAAATAATTTCTATTTTACAAAGTAATTGAATTAGAAAATTTGTAAAAGCTAGTCTACTTTAGATATTTCATATAGGAAACAACTTTGCTTACATCCAAACAAATCTCAAATCTAAGAGTACATCAAGTCAATCATTAAATAATTCTTCAAATCAGAAGGAAAAGATAGCATAAATGACTTAATTTTCATTTTCACTTGTTGATATGAAAGTTAGGGCTTATATGAGTGAGCTCTTTCACATATGTGAATCAACATTTATTTTGTTAAGAATAAAATTATAAAACTACATCAGTTGGAATGTTACCTTATGCTAGCCTTTGGATGTTGTTGGGCGTGCATGAAAGAGTTAAAAAAGAACAAAGGGAAGGTAAATTGAATATAAAAAAAAAACACAAACTTTGGTAAAAATGAAATGTAGGCCGAGTGTGCTTTGGAATTACTTTCTCTTATTGTATTAAGGTTGGATTGGGTGAAAACCTTGGTCTAATATGAAAATGGGTGAAAACCTTGGTCTAATATGAAAAAGAAATAAATTTCCTTTGATGTGATAATTTCATCTATTTGAGAAACATAAAAAAGAGAGGAAATCAATCTTTTCTTATAAGTATTTTTCAAATAGTGAGTAAATCCTTTTCCTTTTTAAAGCCTTAACATGTGAGCTTTTAAATGTCAAAAAGTTGTCACTAATATATTTGTTTTATTTGGGTAAAATTCGTATGAAAATTTATGGTGCAACACAAACAAGTGAAATGTATTTTCTTTCCATTGAGCTAATTCATGCTTTCCACAGCCTAGGTTAGCATGGTAGTTTTCCCTTTCTTTTCCATAGTTGACTAAGGTTTTCACCCAATCCAAACATGCCTTAGATGATAAAAAAACTATTCTTTTAACAACACATAGTAATAGTACTTTTGGAAAATGGTGACCCAACAAATTTCTTTGTAATAGGATAATTTAATTTGATAGAAGAGGTGATTATGACAACTAAATTTAAATTGATGAGGACCACATGATACTCTTTAAATGTAGAAGTCTATATGTGTGAAACTACTAATTCAAGATAACGTGAAAATTTTATTACTATGTAAAACAATTAGGCAAAGCGACATGTCATCCATGACGTGGACGGAAGTTTCCTTGCCATTGTTGGATGCCTTATTGGGAACACATAACGACAACATAGTTCACTCCGCTGTCATGCAAAGGTATCCATGTGGCCGCCAACCTTTATTATAAGCGGAGATAAATTGACGACAACCTTCTCATCGCAATCAATCTCCTTCTTCTTAAGGCCTTGCCGGCGGCCTGAGATGCAGTGCTAGGTGCGGTTTGGTTTGGGTTAGGTTGGATTGGGATGGGTTAGGGTGGGTCGAGGCTTGGCCATGGTTTGTCCATTCTCATATCATGAGCTAAGGACCAAGGCTCAAGCATAGCTTTGCCTTTTGGTTGAGTCCATGTACCCAAGCCTTGGGATGGGTTAGGGTGGGTCGAGGCTTGGCCATGGTTTGTCCATGCTCATATCATGAGCTAAGGACCAAGGCTCAAGCATAGCTTTGCCTTTTGGTTGAGTCCATGTACCCAAGCCTAAGTACATGGACTCAACCAACCGGCCCAGGTACTTAACCCTAATAATGTTTATCAAGTCTGATGGGGTTTGATCGGTGGCTCACCTGCCTCTGTAAAGAGATGTAGACCTTCATTTGGCTAGGCGGGCCCTACGCATAGGGGAAGACAGGCCATTGTGCCTAGATCTTATCACAAAGAGGGTTATTAAGCTTCTCTTTTAGGTGGATGGCATGCATGCATGTGCTCACATCAACAATCCTTTGTAAGTTTTGCTTACACTAATCATTTTTTCCTCATGAAAATTTAATTACATTGACAAATTGCCTAAAAAATCACCAATAATACACTCTTTAAAACGGCATACAACTTGCATAGCTTCATGATTCAAGAAGACCCATTTAAATAATGGGATAAAATGATTTACATGCATTTCCAACCACAATCAAAACTTGATATTTGCTAGAATACATCCTGATCCTATTGCAATAGGATTTTTCCGCACTTTATCCATTGGATTAGGGTTCTTTCAATGACCCAAATCATTTATACGACGCCCTTATCATGGACTGGAGGTACCCATAACAACTCTTAGATGAAATATTTTAACCCTTTATGCTTGTTTGATAGACACCTAAAAATGAATTCATCTCATTTTAATCAACCATAATTTTATTTTAGAGATCTTGATTTCGAATACATACTAAGTACAAGTTAATATAATTATACATAAGAGATCTTAATCTCCAATACATAATTATTATTAACTAAAGCATGTCTACCAAACAGGGTCTTAATATTTGTACCTTTTGGCCATTTCTAATTCAGGGCCAATTCCATCCTATAAAGTGTTTGATTAGTTAAATGGGTGACCCAGATTCGAAGGCAACTCCTATGACTCTGATACGACTCATCTGAGTCAACTCGAATTCAGTTTCACCCAATTCAATTTGATACCATGAGTCACCGAAGTCATTTCTGAGTTGGGTGAGTCGGGTTGATTGAGCCTCAACTCCGGCGAGTCATGACTGGACTCAGTGCCGAACGAATCAGACTGAGTCGCTTGAATCTTCTAACCATGATCCTGTAGCAATATATGGGAAGTTATTCCAGCAGCCCTCTTGAAGTTTTTGCAAGTGGAATGTAAATGGCATCCGAAAGCCCCTCTTTCACCCAATTCTCTTGCTATTTTTCATTGTGGCAAACATGGGAGCAATCCTAGTCATTCGTTTGGTACCTCTAATCTGAAGATCGTGCTGCCCCCACAATCCAAGCGGGCCACATCTGTATCACAAAGCTGGCCTGTGGTCTTTCAGGTGGAACTGTAAATTAAGAGCCAGACTGGGTGACGCAGACCGAATCGTTCAATCCAGAGTCCAGTCATCAGAGTTGAGCCGAGTCGGGCATATTTCAGTGCTGGCTCACGGTGCCAAACCGGATTGGACTCGGACGAGTTATCACTCCACGATAAGATGCCTGACACATCCATCCCACGTGGCCATAGATGCCTGTGCAGCAACGTTGATAGTGTGCGCGTGCAGCAAAAATCACGCGTAATCCGGCCGGGCCCACCATGCATGGGGGCACACGGGTATACACGGGTGTGTTTATTGGCACACGTGTGTGAGATCTGGACCATTCATCAGGTACGTAGAGCGCACGTGACCATTCATGGTCCAAAAAACACACCGTTCCACTCATGAGGCAGGCCATACTTCAACCAAGAAAATAATGGTTGGAAAAAAGAATCACAAGCGATCATATTCAAGAAGCAGGTGTGGCCCATCTGATGAGTGGACCAGCCTATTTTTTTGGTCCATGAAATGCTCATAGTGTGCCCTATGATGAAGAACCCAGATTTCTCACACGTATGCCGCAAATCTTACCCGTCCATCTCACACCACAGATCCCACGTGGCAACTAACCACCACCACCAACTTCATCATCACCATACAAAGCACAGAGAAACAGAGGGTAAGGTAGATTTACATCCTCCACAGCACACGTGTCAGGGTAGATCATCAGTTGGAACCGTCCATCTAGCTCCACCTAACGTGGATAAAAGATGGTTCAAACACACATAAATAAAACGATCCTACCCGTCCGATTAGCATCCATCAAAGCCAAATTACAAAACAAAACAAGCCAACGATCGAAATTCACTGCAGAAAAGCAATGCCTGGAACGGTCGGATGGGCATAATTCTAGACCCATGGTCAATCCATGCTAGACCACACTAGATAGACGGTCCCGATTGACAAATCAACTTGCCACGTGTACTCCAAATTTAGGAACTCTACCACACTCTACAGTATCATCTCCAAAGGCAATGTGCATGCAATGCATGCATGGTGTTCCACCTTCCTCAGCCACATTCAAAACCGAAAATCGCCAGGTTTCAGCCTCTCTCACCTCCGACTGGTGAGATGGGCATCCACCAACCGCCTCTTGCTCGCCATCTGTCGCCTTCTCTCGGCGTCGGCACGCCTTTTCGTCGTATTCACCCCCTACTCCTCCTTCTTCTACCTCACCAGCACCCATAGCAACAACCACAACGAAAACCTCAGAACTCATTATAAGTACCTCCTCCTCTTCTCACTCTCACCACCTTCTCCATGGCTACAAGCAAAAACACCACCACCCTAGATGCCGAAAACAACATGGAGTGGGATTTTCAACTCCACCACCCTTTCATCTCACCTCCACCTTACCGACACCTTCAAAATCTCCCACAACAACCACAGAACCCTCAGTTCTATCCTTTTCTATCGCCGGACTACCATTCCATATTTCCTGTTTTTCCGATACTGGTTGAACCCTTTCCCATGGATTTCTTCGACGGGTTCTGGAAAGACATCGGCGGTGGATTGCTTCCGGAACCGGTAGCTGTCATATCTCAACCGGTAGCCGTCAGATCTCAACCGCCGGTTTTGGTGCAGCAGCCGCGACAATGCGCTGCACCGTCAATGACAAGGGCGGCGAGAAACAAGAGGAAGGTTGTCAGGCAGAGGGGCTCCGGGTCTTCCAGAGCCGGGTCGTACGTGAACCCGACTGGCAAGAATCCGGATGCTCCTGTGTCGTTTGATGAAGCTGATGGAGGAGAATTCATCACACATCCCTTAGATGCTGACAGAGTAGGTTTTATGTTCTTTCTTTCCTTCGTTTTTCTGTTGATGGGGTACCCGGATCCTTGAATTCCCCAACTACCCGAGCGGGTCTGGATCCAGATTTCCTGTCCATGGCCTTAAATTCTATATATATTTTTTGTTTTGTCCTTTATTTTATTATGTTTATCATTTAAAATGCATCTTTTTAGTACAGACCCGAATATGGATCCGGGCGATCCACACCCCATTTCAAATAATACTAATTAGGGCCCGTTTGGACGTAATTTCAACTGTCGACTGTGAAGGGTACCCGCAATTGTGGTTTTGCAGGTTGGTTTTTGGTGAAATTAAGATTTACCATGTTGGTGTGTCCAAACAGGCCCTAATTCAGGCTCAAAATTGGATCCAAAAGGAATCCACGACTGTTGGATCAATGGCCATGAAGCCCTCCTGATCATGACTATTTGCGGTGGAGGCCCATTTAATTCCTACAATGCATGGTTTGCTAAGCAAGACCTTTTGAACTCTTCTTTTAGTGTATTTTATTAATATTAAAATACTATTTATTTTCTAAATTATTTTTCAATTATAAAATCTGAGATTTAAAAAATGAATTAGCATTTCCAGAGCATGAGGGGGGCATTTCTCTTTGAGTTATTGAAGATCTGACCGCTAGATGGGTGGATCAGAGTCTACGAAAAGAGGATTGTAAATCCCATGTGTCCAAACTGAAGGCCCACTCTAACTTCCATTTCCTTAATCGGGTCTTGATATGGGTACTCTTGATGGACCCGGACCCGGACCTGGATCCGTTTATAGCTGAATATTATTTTATGAATGTTTACTGACCGAGTTTGTCTCTTTTGACATTGTTTTGGGAGCACAGAAGCTGAAATTTGTGTTGCAGAAGGAGCTCAGAAAGAGTGATGTTAATTCTCTTGGAAGGATTGTTCTACCTAAGGTATTATGATATGATCAAAACCGTTCATTTTGTGGACACCGGTCCAGATAGCTGTCCATATGGAATTTGTGCAGATGAATCTGGCCATCGATATCCATTGTTGAAAAGAAAATTTTCAATGGTTTAGATTCAACTCTACAAATCAACGGTTATTACCATTCTTTCAGCTTACGTTACTGCTCATGATCAAGCATGCATGCTGTTTACTGATACACATGATTTCGTACATGGGGGGCCATGAATGATTGATCCAAACTGTTGATGTGATGAAACTCAAAGCTGATGTGGGTTCCTTGAAAATCTTCAATAATGAAAGATCCTGACCTTTTGATTGATCGCCCGTGAAAAGACGGTTTATATTCAAAGGAAAATAGTACCATCATGAAAGGTTTGAAGTATTCCAGTATGGCCGTATGGGAGTCTTTTTTGGATGGCCCCCATCAAGGTGAGCCCCACTGTATCAATGGCTTGGATCATTGAGACATGTCCCCCCCACATGGATGCACCTACAAACAACAGTACGTTTCCTGGAATCTCCGTTTCTATGTAAGTGCTCTTGTTTTTGCTGTATTTTTTTTTTTTAATGTTTACTGGATCATAATTATTATTATTAAGGCATCATTTATCCTTTTGTTTCCGCGTGGGGCCCACGTTGCAGAGATGGGAAAACATTCTGAACCGTCCATTTATAGGAGTTGTATGTTTACCCATTTAAAATTATTTTCAGTGGGGTCCACATTATCAATGATCACGATCGTCCATTTGGTTCAGTTTCATTACTGTTGCCCATCAGAATCGCTCTCTGAAAATGAACGGTTCATCATCTTTTCATGTGGGGCCCAATGGGGGGACAGGCAGCTGGCTGCCCCGTGTGTAGTCAAATAGTCAACACGAAGTCTATGTTGTAGAGGTTTTGTTAATTCCAGACGCGTGTAGAGCTGTACACATCAAAAGAAGGGCACTCGTGTAAATATGAAACATGTGTAAAATCTGAACTTTCCATGAGGTTTGAAATAATGCTTAGATATTCTGCTTAAAACATCAGCCAATTTCACCATTCAGATGGGCCAAAACGTATTATAACCATTCATTTGTTTTGACATGTTGTGGACCACCTGAGGTGTGAAATGGCCTGATTTTTAGGCCAGAATATCTGAAGGGCAGCCGATCACATGATAGAAACAACAGATGTCACATTATATCACATGAGCCCGCGTGTCTTTTCACAGCTTACACACGCGAGCGGGATTAGCAAAATTATCAAAATCTTCACATAAAACGTTTGCGTGTGAACTTTCATTTACAACGCTTTAGCGGATCACCTGCGTGGAAAATCTGAACCGTGCAAAAGGCCTGTCGCACCAGATCACATTGGAAGACAAGGGATCAATCCGCTAATTAGGTGGGCCACAACCGTAAATTGAGTCAGACCATCAGCTGTACTTTGATCTCAACCGTTTAACCGATCTGATCTGGTGCGGCCCACCTTTTGCACGGGTGGGATGTTATACGCAAATGACACATTGGCAAAAAAGAAAATGTAATACGGGAAAGTTACCATACAACGTTGTATGTGAACGTTTCTCATCTTGGAGAATCTAACGGTAGTTTTTGTGTGTAAATACAATAGAGAGATGCAGAGGAAAATCTCCCGTACCTTTCATTCAAGGAGGGTATCCATCTCACTGCCCTGGATTTGTTTACTCATGAGACATGGTTCCTGAGATACAGGTATGTACATACATACATCTATCGACACGTGGCAACACGTGGCACGTGTGTAATATCAGGGCCGTGTATTAGGCGTGCTTCAAGGTGAGAATGTCCTTTGCCGAAATCTAAACTGGTCCATTGATCAAGTGGGCGATACATATAAATTAAATATGGGCCATTGGTGGTTTTGTTTGTAACGGTCCATTATCTACATATAAGCATGGCCCACCTGATGAGTTGGTTGGCATGATTTATGGCTTGGAGAATGTATGTGGTCCGTCCCACCTAATAAAGGGCCCCGATATCTCACTGGTTGACACGCTGGCACGTATGCCGCGATTCACCTCTTCGATTTCTCTTCGCGCATATCATTTCTCTCGTTTTTTTTGCATGGGGGCTGATCAGCTACTGGGTGTATGCTAACTTCGCTTGCAGTCCCGTCTTTCCCTGCTGCAAGTATCACTTGTGCAGGACATCTGTGCCATGTAAATGGTGGGTCCCACCATGAGGAAGATCCATCTTGAATATCAGGGAAAATATAATTTTTAGTGGGCCACACCTGCGAATTGAGTTAGAGCATTGACTTTGGTAATGTGTCCTGCCTGATCATTTGGTAGGCCTGGTTCTTTTTCACCAGGTGATCTTCACAATGGGCCCGCCATTTACATGGATTGGATGTACTGGAAATATGACACTTTGGTTGGAAAGATAAAGCTGCATGCGAAGTTAACATACAGCCGGCCGTTCAATAGCTATTATCATGCGGGGCTATCCCACCTTCTGATGGCATACGTATGGTCAATCTGGTCCATTTAATAGTTATTGCACACACTGTGAACATGCCATCCAACGGTGGGAATGAGCACTTCATTGTCGCTGTACCGCTGGGCCCCACATCCTATAAAAACCCATTTCTTTGTATCAGCTTTTGAATAACATTGCATGTGTTCGTACGTGGCTTAGGTTTTGGCCAAACAATGGGAGCAGGATGTATGTGTTGGAGAACACAGGTAGATATTTACATACATTGACTGATCACCTACAACCGGTTGTATGCTACAACCAGTTGTACGATACATTTTCATTGGCAAAACGCTTGTATAAACGGATTGTAGGATATCAGCTCTCTTTAGATGATAACCCCCTACAGCCGGCTGCATGCTAACTTACCATGCATCAACATCTTTTCTACGTACATATCACTTTTGTAGTACATCAAGCCATGCAAACAGTGGGTTCCACCTAGAACACCATCTGGAGAAAAAATCAGGGCGATCCACACCGTCAAAATAAATGTATGGCCGAGATATGACTTGACTTATCTATTTCCGGATCAAAATCATGTACAACACCTTTGGATGTAAATACGTTCCATCCATCATGTGAGTACTATCATTTAAACCGTACATGCAAATGATCAGTCTGATAAACTCTAGTGGGCCACACCAATGGGAAAATGTAAAACTGCTCCTAAAACCTGTAAGTTCACACGGTGTGGGACTCTCCTGATATTTCGATCAGCCTGATTTTTGTATTTTCACTTCATCCTACATACCATGGTGGCCCCCACAGACAAACCTACGGTTGACATCCAACCCAATTGTTCCCTGTAGGATTCTCCACTCAATCTTGCTGAATTTTTTTCACCTGGTCCAAAACCAAAGATCGAACCTGATGGACGGACTAGATTTATATATTCAGCATGGTGGGCTCCACAAGCTTTGGTGTTGTACTTAGTTATGGCCCACCAAATTGAGTTGATCGACCGGATTTTCATAAAAAGCAATCTTCACGGTGGGGCCCACGTTTTACACGGTTCAGATGTCTTACAGATGTGATCAGTTCTCAAATATGAAATTTTGGGCCCACTTCTTCTGTGTAGATGATTGATTCAGCTGTCTGCATTTCTGGTAGGTGATTTTGTAGAGCAAAATGGTCTGAGAATCGGGGACTTTGTTACCATCTATCAAGACGAATCCAAGCAGCTGGTAAGTGAATGACGGTTCTACCCCTAGCATTTTTCTAAAATGACAGAAGTATCCCCATAGGAAAGATTGAGCTAAAAGACAAATAGGAAAGAGAAAAGACAAAAAGAGATAGAAAAGGAAAAAGGACAAAAAAGTCAGGAATGGATATACACGAATCAAAGGTTGCCTAGGCATCATTTACTGTTATGATTCGGGGCCGGTACGGTACACGTAAATGGTGGATTTCAATGCGTCGGGTCCACCGACAGGTCATTAAGCCCGACCCGCTTCTCGAGTCGGGTTTGGGGTAAGGTAAATGGGTAGTGGGCCGGGCTTGGGTCGACCCAATGGTTTTAAGACTCGGACCAGTCGGATACGTCTTGTTCGAGTTGACTCGGACTTGATAACATCCTCTCTAGTTCAATACCATCAGTCACACCTGACTCGGGCGAGTCGGGCTGATTCAGACCCAACTCAACTCAGGGCCAAACAAGTAGTTCCAAGTTGCTAAGTCTTTTAACAATGGTTGAACCCCACCCATCTTGTCTTGAGTTGATTGCAACTCGTCCATCTCGTCCATGTCAGGGGATGACTTGTCCAAGTCAAGCCGAGTTGGGGAGAGAGGGTGGCTCGTCCGACTCAAACTGTGTCTGGCCTGGTTCGACTCAGTCAGGTCGCAATCCATGTCCATACTCCATCCTTAGAATGATAGGACAACTCATGTACACCCACTCATGCGTCAACAAGGAACGCAGGTATAACCACCATGTGAATGCTCTCACCCACTCGTCTGAGTCGAGTCGGACTCGATCAATCTGATCAGGTTCAGCTCAATCAGTCAGCAGTCAAAATAGGGCTGACTCGGCTCAACTCAGAGAGTCACCCTGAGTCAACTGAGTCAAGGCTTTCACTAGCTCTATCAAATGTCTGAGAATTCGAGGGCAATTGCTTTCTCCTGTGCTCTTGTACTCGGAAAAGATGGTTCTAGTTTTCCGGATCCACCGTGTCATCTCCGTTTCTAAAATCGTACATGAAACAGTGCTAGACTACTCTGTTAGTATCATCCTTCAACCATACAGGTCATAGTTATGCAGCAATCTGGACCGTCCAAATCTCTGGCCCAACTGTGGGTGGAACATGGCCAAGAAGTTGCACTCAGATCTGATTTTTTTTGCTTCACATTTGGACCAATCACTATTTTACTTTTAACCATCCATTTGATATCAATTGGTTGGGTGGTTAGGATTGCTGGATCGGTGTGATTTTAGAAATATACTACATCAATAATGAGACCTGCATTTGGATGGTCTGGATTGTTGTACATTAATGCCATGTGAGGAGGATGAGTTACTACTTTTTCGTTAATGGTGGTAGGCTAAGGATGGGAATATGGCCCACGTTTGATTTTTGATGAAGGGCCAGAATGCTCAACCACAACTCAGGTGGGGCACACCATGTAAAATCATACCAAAATCCTCTAAAATCACATCCTACTTTAGTTTCAGAATGGCCCAATTTTTGAGTGTCTATTCATTTTAGTCAAACACATCTTCTAATGGATTGGATGGTCTGTACAAAATAAGGTTCCATTAGATGGTCTGTACAAAATAAGGTGGGTACCGGATGGTCTACACACACATATATATACGGTTGAAACTTGGTGTGACCTCTTGTTTAGTGGGACACACACAATGGATGGTCTGGATTTCTCAACCACATCTCAGTTGATCCTATAAACAATCATAAAGGTTTCAATGGGTGGA
Organism: Liriodendron chinense; assembly: GCA_003013855.2. Lineage (NCBI taxonomy): Eukaryota > Viridiplantae > Streptophyta > Magnoliopsida > Magnoliales > Magnoliaceae > Liriodendron > Liriodendron chinense. Next base: position 1,884,584 of record ML058348.1, on the reverse strand, counting down.
TATCCACACTTAACTGTTGTCTATGGTGTAGCCCACCCAAGTCATGGATTGGCCTGAGTTTTAGGCCCATGGTCCACCACAGAATGGTGTATCCAACTGATGGTGTAGATGCCCATCACACATCATAGTGGGGCACACAGTTCTATTTCATGGGAACTTCCCATGAGGTCTATACACACACACACACACACACTGAAACTTGGTGTGACCCCTTGTTTAAGTGGGACACGCATAATGGATGGGCTGGATTTCTCAAACACATCAGAGTTGATCCTATAGACGATCATAAAGGTTTTAATGGGTGGATATCCACACTTACCAGTTGTCTATGGTGTGGCCCACCCAAGTCATAGATTGGCCTGAATTTTAGGCTCATGTCCCAACACAGAATTTTGCATCTTAATGAGGGTGTGGATGCCCATAACACATCACACTGGGGCCCACACATCCCATGAGGTCGAGCGCATAAGTACCTTATACACACACAGTACCTTCTGCACTTGCTTTAACTTCCTTTTTTTAACCATCTTTAACATTGCACTATCTCTGCATTTTTGTGCATGTATACGTGAGCGCAAGCAGTATATCTTGGGTTCAAAGGTGGGAAATCCACCAGCTTTTCCTCCTATCATGGAGTCGAGAGACATTAAGAGAAGGAGAGAGCAAGAACAGATGCTGACCCAAGTGGGAATGCTGGTGAATGACAAATCCAAGTACAACGCCAACACACATGGAGCTTCCTCTTCCACCATCGCCGCCACCATCGCCGCCACCACTGCTGCAGAGACGTCATTATCGACCACAAAATGTTCATCATCTAACAATAATGACATGATGGTGGAAGACTTTCTCTTCTTAAACAACTCACCATTGGTCGATCTCGATGAGTTCGATTTTGCCCAGCTCGAGGGCCTCACTGGCTTCGACGACTACGATTTGACTATATACGATAATATCTTCGATGAAAAGAAAACTGAAAACCACGAGAAAAATGTGGTTGAGCCTCGAGCTCTGTAGTCGAGCCGATTAGCGCCCTGGGCTCGAATCCGGCAAGACGGCCGCGGTGAGAAATGTCATGGAGGGAGTTAAAATAAACTAACTTTCATCCCTCTCTTTGCTTCAGAAACTTAGTACTCCTGATATTTGAAACTCTTGATATTTGAAATAATATTATTATTTTGCATGTAACGATGCTTTAATTGGCAAAAAAACAAAAAAAATGTTATAAATAATAGAGATGAACCACTGCTCTATTAGCATAACAATGGATGGACAGAGCGAACGCAACGCAGTCAAATGCTTTGGTAAAACAGATGTACAGAGTGGATGTCACATTAACATCATGGGATTATGACTGACTCGCGTCAATGTTATTTTTTACCAGTAGCAAATGTGGGTTGGACATTCGCTCTATGAAAATGCCAAGTCGCAAAAGAAAATATTACACTTTATATTGTTTGATATTTGATAATTGACACCTCGTCTTACTACAATATTTTAATTGTAGTTAGTATGACTAGTTTTTGTAGCTCAGTTGGTTAAGAGTACCTGTTTAGTGATGATGAGCATGTTTTACCTAAATAAAATCCACTTATGATGATGAGCATGTTTTACTGCCCACATGTTGACAATTTTTTTACCACCCATATACTGACCATTTTTAAAACCATTTTTTGTGATTCTTACCAAATTTTACTGATTTTGTTGATTTTATCATTTCTGTCTGCTTACTAAATCTCAAAGAAAGCAAACCCCAATTAGTTTGGGTAAGGTTTACATGATGATGTGTCATGTGCTAACAATTTTGACTTTTACCACCCATTTTGACTTTGTTACTAAATGGGTTAGGCCCTGAGACCTCCAAAGATCAATCCAAACCGTCCTTGACCAGTTTTTAATTCGTTCTAATTTAGACCATCCATAATGAAAAGCAAACCTCTATTAATTGGGATACACTTATGATGACGAACATATGGTGACTATTTTTATTTTTACCACCCAATCATTTCGATTTTTTCAATTTTTTTACCACCCATATATTGACCATTTTTGGACCCAACCCAACTTGGATGAGTTTTTAATTGGGTCTAATTTGGACCATACCACCCATATATCAACCATTTTGATTTTTACTATTTTTGGCATGATTACTATATCTCAATGAAAGCAAACTCCTATTAGTCGATATAAGGCTTAGATGATGATGAGCGTGTACAAACCATTTTGATTTTCTATGCTCATTTTGGCCCAATTACTAAATGAGTTAGGTCTGAGACCTTCAAAGATCAATCCAACCCAAACCTCAACTAGTTTTTAATTTAGTCTAATTTGGACTATACCACCCCCTATGAGACAAAGGTTATTTTTTATTTGATCTCATGTATTTGGGGTCCATTTCAGCGTCACAGACCTTTTTGCTTCCACGTTAAAAGTCTCTTTTCGATATTTATGTTGTGAAAGAGTGAAAAAAAAAAGATAATTTTTCCGTTGACCATTATGATTTTTTACCCTTTTAGGCCCAAATGAAAGCAAATTCTATTAGTTGATATATGGCTTAGATAATGACGAGCATGTACAAACCATTTTGATTTTGACCACCCATTTTGACCTGATTACTAAATAAGTTAGGCCGTCCAAGACCTCCAACAATCCGACTAATTGGGTCTAATTTAGACCATACCACTCACACATTGATCATTTTCATTTTTGGCCTAATTACTAAATCTCAATGAAAGCAAACTCTCATTAATTGGGATATGGGTTAGATGACGATGAGTGTGTACAAACCATTTTGATTTTCATTGCCTATTTTGACCTGATTACTAAATGGGTTATATCTGAAACCTCCAAAGACCAATCCATCCCAAACTAGGCTAGTTTTTAATTGGGTTTAATTTGGACTATCCATAGCGAAAAATAAATCCCATTAATTGGGATACACCTATGATGATTGGCATAGATCATTTTTATTTTTACCATGTTTTAATCACCCATATATAGGGCTATCAATGGACCGGGTTAGCCCGACGGGCTTTCAGGCCTGGCCTGCATTGGGCCAGGTTTGGTCTAAAGTATCAGGCCTGTGGGTTGGGTTCGGGCTTAATGGATGCCCATTTTTTAAACGGGTCAGGCTTGGACTAAATTGTTCAAAAGCTCGACAACCCAGCCTGACTCGTATATATTTTTTAATTTAAAATTTAAATTAAAATATTTTCTCTCATTTTTAAAATTTAAATTTTAGGCAATTTTTTTCTTAAAAATCCATCTCCTTCCTAAAACTCCTTTTATTCTTTATAGTGTTGATGATATTTTTTATATATGGAAAAACGTGGTGTTAAAGGATTTTTTTTTGTTATGTGAAAGGTTGGGTTCGAGCCGGACCCTGCATTTGTATCTTGGGCCAGGCTTGGGCTAGACTATTATGGCCCGTCTCGGGTCCGAGTCGAGTTTGGGCATAAGTTGAGAGAGACGGGCTAGGCTTGGACAAAGCTTGGCCCGGCCCTAACCCGGCCCATTGACACCCCAACCCATATATCAACCATTTTTATGATTTTTACCACTTCTTAATTAATTCTAATTTTTACCATTTTTATGATTTTATTATTTCTAACCTTATTACTAAATCTCAATGGAATCAAAGCCCAATTAGTTGAGATAAGGCTTAGATGATTATGAGTGTTTAATGACCATTTTGAATTTTCACTACCCATTTTGACCTGAGTACTAAATGTGCTAGGTCTAAGATCTCCGAAGATCAATCCAACCCAACCGATCAGTTTTTAATTGGGTTCAATTTGGACCATCTACAATGAAAAGTAGATTACCACAATCATAGGGAAAGTGGGAATAACATGAGCTGTTTAAAATTACTAAGGGGCATTTGAAAAACTGAAAAATAAACTCTGAAAATTAAATTAAGTGTTAAATTTTAGTACTCATGGGTACTAAAAAATCTGTTTAGTAATTTGTCTAAAAGAGTTCCTGATATTTGAAAATAAGCACTTTTTATTAAGAAAATTATATGTGGTTCATTAGTGAGAATCGAAAATTATACTTGTTCATTTGTCTAAAAAAAAAGTCTTAATATCTAAAAATAAGCATTTTTTATTATTTATTATCTATTTGATGTTTGATATCTCTTTGGTAATATGTCTAATTAAGAAAAGTGAGAATTGAAAAATTACACTTGGTTCATTAGTGGATGGATGTGAAAGTTGGTAGAATTGAATTTCTCACTTACAACACATTGGTGGAAGAAAATGGACATGAAAGTTCTCATGCAAACAGGTACATCACAAAACACATGCCACCGATGAACACCTGTGTGAGATTTGAGCCATCTATCATGTGGGTATCATTGTGAGAGTTCTCAAGTCTAACCCAAATGCAGCCCAAGCCAGATATAGACCCGACCTATTAATAAATGGGTCTATCTATTTGACTTAGGCCTAACCATGACTCAACCATGTTTTAATAAGTTAGGTCTGGGCCAAAATACAGACCTGATTATCAAATGGGTTTAGTCCAGTATGGACCCAACCCTACCTTAACCTAGATTTTAATGAGTTGAGTTTGGGCCAACATAAAAATGTGATTATTAAATGGGTCATTCTAAGATTTCCCTTGACCTGATCCATTTGCGGCCTTAGACGAGATTTATCTCAAAAAATCTAAGGAAAGAGGGAATTGCGAGTTTCTTCAAGAGCTGTTCTTTTTTTTTTTTATCCGAGATTAGTTAAATTCCTGGATTTTTCAAAACTATACTCTTATAAAATTGATAGATTTGGGTCAAATCCAATTTTAAGGGGAAAATTAAAAAAATTAGCAAATCTACATAATAAGGGCTTGTTTGGATGCCACCAAGTAAGTTACTTTTTCTACTTACAGCAATAGATAAGTAACTTATTTCAGATAAGTAAGTTTGGTTTATGATAATTAATAAGCAAATTTTTTACTTACAACTACATAATTACTTTGGCTAATATTTTTAACCTTTTTACTTTTTCACAAGTTGGTGAAGAGAGGAATATGAGAGGTGAAAGAGAGGAAAAGGATAAGCACGTTGTTTATCATCAAGGAAGGCTCCACATGAATAGACAGTGTTGGTGTGCACGGTGGGTCAGGCTATAATGATGAATTGCCCACATCAAAGGTGGGCCCCGCATGATGGATGGCCCACACAATGAATGGTCCACATCAAACGTTGTCTCCACATTGAACGTGGGGCCCACATGATGGACAGTCCACATCAAAGGTAGATTCCACATGATGGGCAATTAATAATGGTGGGCTCCACATGATTGATGATCCACATCAAGGTGGGCCCCACATGATGGACGGTCCACATCAAAGGTCGGGCTAATGAGAATGGCCCATGTCTAAGGCAGGCTCTGCATGATGGGCAACCCACATGGGAGGTGGGCCCAAATGATGGATGGTCCACATCAAAGGTGGACACCACATGATGGGCGGTGAATATTGAAGATGGGCCCCACATGATGGACGATAACATTGATGGTGGGCCACACGTGATGGATGGCCAACATTAAAGGTGGGCCCTACCTAATGAATGGTGCACATTAAAGATCGGACCCTAATGGTACATGGCCAACATCCGAGGTGGGTCCCACATGATGGATGGCCCGCATTAGTGGGACTACATAATAAACGATCCACATCAAAGGTTGGCCTCAAATGATGGACAATGGATGTGAAGGGGACCAAATAGACTTGAGGGATGATTACTTATCATATTGAAAACCAAACATGCTTAATTTTCTACTATTTGGATGATAACTATGTTGTTTGCCAAACATGCTTATCTGCTAATTAAGTAGAAACCAAGATAAGTTACTTATCAAATAAGTAGCTTATCTTAAGTAACTTACAATCCAAATGGGCCCTTAGGTCCGTTTGGATACCACCAAATAAGTTACTTTTTCTACATAAGCAGTAGATAAGTAACTTATCTGAGAAGTTTGGTTTAAGATGAATTATAAGTAACTTTTTTGCTTAAAGTTACTTAAGGCCTGTTTGGATACTACCAAATAAGTTACTTTTGGACCAAACTTAAGATGTTAAGTTACTTTTGGCACTTAAGTTCGTTTGGTAAGTATAATTGAAAAGTAACTTATCTTTTAAAAATTACTTATCTTAATAAGTATTGTTTTTTAGCTTTTTTACTTTTGACTTTTCTACTTATCTCTCTCATATCACGCTTTTGCACCCTCTGTTTTTTTGGGTGAGTACACACCCACACTGTTAGTCACCCTCCAATGTTAATTAGCCACCCTCAAATTTGGCTTTTCTACTTATCTCTCTCAGGTCATGCTACATATCAAAGTTCGTTCTCATGGTTCACTCAATTACTGCTCTCTCATACCATCCATATCAAAGGAGGCCCCACATGATGGACTGTACCATCAAAGGTGGGGCTCACACAGTAGACGACCCACATCAAAGATGGGCCCTACATTAATTGGTGCAAGATCCAATCCACCAATCAGGTTGATCTGATCTTTTACATCTCTCCCAAAAATGGTTCTAGTCCACTCACCATGTGGACCGACTATTGGAAAGAAGTGAATGGGTTAGAAAACCTTAGCCAAGTCTTCCAGACATTTGTTTTGCAGACTGTGGCCCACCTGACCAGTAGATCAACCTGATTCTTGTGTTAGGGCATTCATATAGTGGTCCTATTCTGATGGATGGAATGTATCTTAGACCAATCGTGCTATGCTAGCACATGCATGGCGTGTACATGAGCTTTATTGCACGCATGTGGGATTAAAAAAGCTCATTCTGTTAGGAAAACTGCCTTAACCCGTAGCTTTTTCTTTTCATGTCAATATGTTGCTTATTATATGTAGATTTGAAATTTTCTTACGAAAGGTTACTTATCAATGTGTTATTACCAAACATACTTGTTTACTTATTTGGCTGATAAGTATGTTGTTTACCAAACATACTTATCTGCTTAATAAGTAAAAACCAAGAAAAATAACTTATCTGATAAGTAGCTTATCTTAAGTAACTTACAATCCAAACGGGCCCTTAATGATCACTTCAATGTAATAAGCAGAAACCAAGATAAGTTACTTGAGGCATAAGTAGCTTATCTTAAGTAACATGCGATCCAAATGCCCCCATAATGTAACCAGTGGTCTGTATTAAAGATGAATAGGTCCTCAAATTGAGAGTTGGGCTGGCATTTTCTAGGACATAGCACATGTATATATGAAGTCCGGTTGGGCTAAAATGAGTTAGCCCAAGCTGGCTCCAAACATTGACCGGCATGGATGAAATGCCCAAGCCAGGCCTATTGGCAAAGCTAGTAGGTCTAAGTCCAGCCCAAAGTCTTGTCAGTTGTAAGCAAGCTACCTGGCCCATTGCCACCCATAGATACAATTTGATACCATAAGTTACTTGGACAAGTTACTCCTGAACACTTGCATATATGGCTTTGAGGGTATTCCAAATCCATTAGTTGTTTGGCACAGTGGATTAGAGGGAATTCTAAGTCTAGGGAATTCAAATCCTCACTTTTGGCAAGTTTTCCAAGCCCTCCATTTTGCTTCGATTGCCAATCCTCTCCCTTTTTCTTTCTCATTTTTAAATGGAGGAGAATCACGTGTAATATATGTGTCACTAGGCTACTAATCTATTGTACACGTGACTCATTGATGATATCTCAAAACAATCCAATTATTAACCGCATCACTAAAATTACATTAATAGAATGATTTGAGCAGTCTAAACATTGGCTATGTAAATCAACGGTAAAAAAATATTTGATAGTCTCTCAGTTGGAATCCTATGGTTGTGGCCCATCCAAGGCTTGGAATTTCATTATTTTTTGCCATTGTATATATTTCAATATGCTTATTATAATCATTGTGTCAAACATCACATATGTGCACTAACTAATTAGGGATGATAAAGTTGATTTAATAATTAAATTCAAACTCATGTAAATACATTACATAATTTAAGTGCATAGTTATTTTTGGTTTAATAGGGATTTTGAATCCAAGATTTCCAATCCAAATATTCCGAATCCACAATGCCAATCGGGGCCTAAAGTTATTGTGCCATTCCAGTTAGAAATTTGCTAAAAGATATTATTGCAAGATTTTAAAATAACTGCCTTTTTTTGTTTTTTGTTTTGTTTTGTTTTTTTTTTTGAATCTGCTACTTTATGCTGGTGTTCATATGGAAATGATTTAAAATTAACTAAATAATTATATAATTATAATTTAACATTTAAAAATTAATTTCTAATAATATTTTATTTTTAACTAGATTTTTTTGGTAATATCATGAGAAAACCCTCAAATTTTGAAAATCTCCCAAGATATTCCTGAACTAGAAGTTCCCTAATGAGGTTTTCACAAAATGCCTCTTGATTCAAATATGGCAGAAGGCAGCAGGCAGCGATGTTTAATACTATGGTTGTCCTTGATAGACAAGGGATATGGGAGTTAGTATTCCTCGAGGGCATCATGTAGTGGAGTGCAAGTGGGTCTATACACTCAAATACAATCCATATGGCACAATTGTCCGGTACAAAGGTTACCTTATTACTAAAGGTTTCAATAAAAAAAACTTGCAATTGATTAGGCCAATACATTCTCTCCAGTAGCCAAGCTCACTTCCATTTCCCATTCTCATTTCCAAAGTTGCACATTGAAAGTGGCATTTTCTTTGGCTTAATGTTAAAAATGCATAGTCACACTTCAATGTTAGCCACCCCCACGTTGGGAATCGATACCTGGACTTCATTGTTGAAACGAGGTTTTCTTCACTTAGTCTACCACTGTCTCAAAGGTGTGGGTGTATTTCAGCCTCTTGGGTTAGCAAGCAAAGTGTGCCAACTAAAGAAGGCACTTTATGGTCTCAAGCAATACTCTTGTGCTCCATTCAAGTACTTCAGTGGTACTATGCTCCAAATCAGACTTAAAAAATGTGCTTCTGATCATTTAATCTTTGTTAAGAAGCATGGAACTTTCATTATCATTATTGCTTGTGTACATGGCATTGTGGTGACAGGCAACAATTTCGACAAGATCTTGCCTCTTAAAACCTTTTTAGCTTGTCACTTTGAAATAAAAAGACATTGGGTTCTTATGTTATTTTCTAAAAAGGTGCTCGTTATACTAATGACATCTTTTTTTCCTAGAAAAAATATGCTTGTATCTCTTGAAAACCATTGGCATGCTTGGATCACATCTTACAAACAGGCCTATTAAGGTGAATCATTGACCGTTTTCAATAAAATCTCATCCTCTTGATAATCATGATTCATACTGGTGATGGGTTGGAAAGCTCATTTATCAGTTTATTACGCGACTTGATATATCCTATGTCATTAGTGTAGCTGATTGGACATCTCCGTGTGAGTACCCTCTGTGATATTGATTGGGCAGGCTCTACTAGTAATGACGCTCTACTATAAGTTTTTATACATTCCTTGGTGGTAATTTACTGTTTTAGTAAGGCAAAAAACAATCCATTGTTGCACGTTCTTTTGCAAAGGCGAAGTGCTAGTCCATGAGACATATCACTAGTGAGGTTCTATGATTATGGTAGTTTCTTTTTAGTAGGGTGCTTTGATTACTGCACTTGTTCTACTTTTTTGTGTCAATCAAGTAGCAATCCATATCGCCTTGAATTCAATATTTCAGGAGTGTACTAACATATAGAGATTGATTGTTACTTCGTTTGGGAGAAATTGTCAATTGATATTATCAATACTCCTCACCTTTTCTTCTAAAGATCAACTTGTAAATATCTTCACTAAGGTGGAATTGTATTCAAATTGGGCATATACATGACCTCTATGCTCCAGTTATATATATATATATATATATATATATATATATATATAGAGAGAGAGAGAGAGAGAGAGAGAGAGAGGAATGCTCACCTACGAACCATCTCTCACGGGAACTCGTGAGAGAATTTTGAGGACTCATCACATGTGATGTGTCCCTAAAATCTGAGTTGTCCATGTGATATAGCACCCCAAAAAACCCCTAGGGCCCAACTTTCAACCTGGTTCATAAGTCTAGTGGGCCGTGAAAAAAGAAAACAGTTTCCTTCCTTGATTTGCCTCTCACTCTCTTCTATGGCCCACAAGAGTTCTAGATCAGGGTGAAAGTTAGGCCCCCAGGGTTTTTTGGAGTGCTGCATCACGTGGGCGGTTCAGATTTTGGGGACACATCACGTGTGATGAGTCCTCAAAATTCTCTAACGAGTTCTCCTGAGAGATGGTTCGTAGGTGAGCATTCTTCTCTCTCTCTCTCTCTCTCTCTCTCTCTCTCTCTCTATATATATATATATATATATATATATATAGGATAATGCTAAATATTTTCATATTATTTTATTATTATAAATAAGAGAGTTGGAAAACCCTAAGCCCTAATTTTTCAATTTAGAAGTGGTTTACTCATGAATAAATAAATTTTATATAGATTTTTTTCTTCTCTTCATTCTTTGTGAAACACTCCTTTTACTTATTGTCAACTTCATGAATACAACAAGATGCATCAACTAGACAATGTAGTGGGATTTTGGCAAATACAAGTCTTTCAAAACTTAAAAAGACTGGGAAATTCTTCAAAATAGGAGGTTATTTTGAAAAGGAAAAAGTAGTTCCTTTATAATAAATGATCTACCACTGAAATAAATGCTCATTAAATCCATTGATATGTAGATTGATTCCCGACGTAGGAATTTACCAAATCCAAATCTAATGCAATTCGATGAATATGAAAAGAACAAGGATTTACTAAATTCACATTCTCATTTCCTCACCCAAACAAGGTTTGTAGGAGGAACTCTTTGGATGGAAAGAACAGAACATGGAGCAAGATTCGTGATGCAACTATTGTAATGCAGCATGAGGTCAAAAGTGTCTTCTTGACCAAGTGCTGGCAAAACTATGAGATGAGAATTTGATTTATACATACTATGCAAAGATGAACGTAGAAGAGAAAGGAGATCTGGAATACATGTTTCTATTTTATCAGGGCAAAATATTATGCTGAACCAACTACGAATGAAGTTGTCACAACAGCTGGTGTGGTGCGGTGGGATGGGTTCTTCATGCATCTGCCCAGGTCCTGTTCGTGCAATAGAATTATGTGATGTGCCGCATGGACCAATTCCTCAGGCAGCTGCTGCCGTAGTTCGCCGTGTGTGCGTAGGTTCCATTGCCTAATTGTTAAATTCATGAATACAGTACACCCAGATCCATAGCATAAGTGGCAGACTGAGTGAAGATAGCCTCATTTCAACACTCAGGTCATGGTATCGATCCATGGTGGGGGTGGATAACATTGTAATGTGACTAACAGGGGTGGGTGGGTGTACAAACAATGGGGTGTGTGAATTAACAAAAAAAAAAAAAAAACCATGAATACAGTACATTGTGCTGTTCCAACAGTCGATATGCTGAATCCGTGAACGGGGGAATTTCATATATAGAAAAAAAAAAAAAAATTCTTCTAAAATTTCATATTTCTTCAATTAGGCTCCTCCAGCTAATTGTCTAATTCATGAATTCAATTTAGTGACAGTGTTGACGAATAGGGGAATTTCATATAGTTTTTTTTACCCCTTGAACCACATACTTAATTGGGTTAGGGCCTATTTGGATTGGGTTAGGGGAAATTCATATACCATTTGAATTTCATTTAGTTTTTTTTTTTTTCCATTGTTTGTCAACCCTTTCTTTGTGGGTATTTGTAGGAAGCATTATTTTCCACTTTCTTTGTGGGTACATGCAACTAACTACCAAGAAATTCTTGTTTTGCCAAACAACGAATTTAGAATATACCCGAAATTTCTAGAAAAACCTCGTTGAAAAACAAACAAAGAAAACAATGTTTCCTCTTGTAGTTTCCTGAAAAAATTAAGGTTTCCTAAGAAACATTATTTCCTTTCCCATGCTTTCCACATATCCAAATAGGAACCTCAAGACTCTTTTCACTAATTATTAAATTCATGAATACAGTATACGTGCTTTCCAAACAACAAAATTGGTGAATCTGTGAATTGGGGATTTCATATAGAAATTTCTTTTAGCCAACTGCATACTTCATCAACTGGGCTCCATTTGCTAATTGTTTAATTCACTCGTATAGAAATTGGTGAATCTGCATACTTCACCTACCAATCTGGAAACTTTCGGGCGTGATCCATCAACAAACAGACCAAATAAACAATCTGGACCATCAAACTGTTAGCCCCACTTGGGGCGAGACCAGATGATATCACAGAATTCCTCCTCTAAGGCACACCATAGGTCTAAAACAATAGAGTATGATAATATTATCATAGCCATACAAATAAATATTATCTGACTATCATAGGTCCACATCCAAACACCACACAAAAAACACAGCATATAAGATTATTCTCTTCCCCAAAAAGAAACTGAAAACTACACCGGACGCTACTACGCATACTGCAGGCAAATGTTCTCAGATTCTGAGCGTATACTACTTTTTTAACCCTTAAGAATCAGGAAAACCAAAACCGACGGAAATGATTTCAGTTTGGCAGAAAAAATCCGCTGCTTGAATTATTTCTAAAACTAGGAAAGGGAACACGCAATTACCATCTGTCCTTGTTCATCATCATCACTCCTGTGAAATTAGCCGCCGCCAGATCCGTACTTCTTCCCGAAGACGATCAGCTGCAGCTTGTCGTAACCGGCAAGCACACCAGCACCTGCAACCGCACGCAGGATGTTTGCACCAGCGCCCTTGAAGAGGGACTTAGCCCCCTCGTTCTTGAGGATCTGGTTGAATGCATCCAGGGAACTCTTGTACTTCACAGCTTCGCCAGAGGTCATCATCATTCTTCTACGGACTGTATCGATTGGGTAGGATGCCAACCCAGCACCGATGGTGATTCCCCATCCCAACAGGAAACTTGCAAGGAAGCTATCCTGCAACCACCAATCACAACATCCAATCATCAGCGACCATCTGCAATTCCATACAACAAACACTAACTATATTCTCCATTACTACTAACCTGCAAGTCACCGGTCAACACAACCGGCTTTAGAGAATCATACATTCCAAAATAGAGCCCACGATACACGATGATGCCAACGCATGAGATGTTAAATCCACGGTAAAGCCCAGCAACACCATCGGACTTCAAGGTTTTCCTGTAGACATCGATCATGCCATTGAACTGCCTTTCTCCACCCTTCTTGGCAGCCTTAGCATCATTTGCAAGACGGGTTCGGGCATAATCGAGGGAGTAGACAAAGAGGAGGGAAGAAGCTCCGGCCGCACCTCCAGAAGCCAAGTTCCCAGCAAACCATTTCCAGTAGCCATCCCTATCCTTCTTGAAGTTGAAAAGCCGCTTGAAGTAATCTTTAAATGCAAAGTTCAAGGCCTGACGTGCATTACATCTCGAAAGCATTATGGATAATTCAACGCACATGATTACATGAGATAGCAAAAGGGCAGAAATGATGAAAGCTGGAGCTATGTTTTTTGGACATGATTGGAATAACCAACCTGGGTGGGGAAGTAACGGATGACATTGGCAGTATTTCCTCTCCATAATGCGACGAAGCCTTCATCCTTGACCGTTCTGCCAAAGCAGTCCCCGATTCCCTTGTAGGGCTCAGAGAGCCGACCAGCCTTGATCATCTCATCCTGATTCTGGATCAGGAGCTTCACACGCTCAATTGGAGCAGCAGCGGTTTTCGAGACTGCAGCAGAGACTCCTCCCATGAGGAAATCAATGAAGAAGGCGGCAGCACCTTTCTCTGCGGGTGCTTGAACAAACACAGGCGATGAGACGAGTGACAGTCCATGAACTCCGTTGCCTTGGCGTAGCTGTAGGAGAGGACTCTGAAGACCTCCATTAACATATGAACCAGACAGATTGTGGATGCTAGCAGTCCCACCCTGCAAGTTGGGGGAGAGTCTAGAGAAAAGGGAAGATTGCCCATGTATTTTTTGAATTATAGATGGATGATGTGACCAATCCGCCATTTTTACCTGCATTAAAACAAATAACAAGTACGAATGAAGCAAACCGGGTAATTCCGTACAAGCAACAGCATGTGTAGCAGTATGCATCCAATCAATGCATCACATTTGCTCATATGCCAAGGGGCCCAAACCAAAATCATCATCATAGCCTTATCACAACTGGGGTCAGCAACAAGAATCCTACTCTGTTCCAATTCTGTTGTCAGGATTGACAAGAAAACAATATGACAAAAGTTTCAGGCTGGCTGCCAACCTGATGGTCTTTGGACCAGCAATGAAACTCACACCGGCGAAGTTACGGCCATAAACAAAATAGATTACAAAATAAAATAAACACCAGAAAGTGGTGGCACTCAAAAGATCAGTTTCAAAAAGTCAGTTTTGATACGACGTTGTTTCTCTTTAAAAATATCATGGCCTTAACAGCATAGGCATCAGTCACAGAATCGAGGAATCAAAACTCAGTTGAGGAGACTGAGTCGTCAAGGGACCAAAACCAGCACATGTTCCAATTCTCTGTGCCAGTGTAACTGGATTGGACATGTACATGTTTCAAGGGGAGACCTGTTTCATTTCTCAAGGAAACTGAATTGACTCAGCATTAGATTATTATTCAATCAATCATTGAATGCTCTCACAAGAGATGGGGTTTACAAATGTGCATTCACGCCTGCTTTTTCGGTCGATTTGGCACCTTTTTTTCTGAGCAAACGTATGAGATGGGGTTTACAAAAGTGCATTCAAATGCACAATGCATACTTGGGTTTGGATCAAAATGCCATTTAGACCACAGATGCCCCTTTTGAGTGTGCATACAAACTCACATCCTTCCCTAGGTTCAACTCCAATTTGGATTGCTCGAGTATGGTACTCAAATTCAGTGTAGAAAACAAACCAGGTAATGATCATCATCTGTAGAAGGATATCCATGTTATGGGTCTATTTGATAGTTTGATGGAGGAACTCTAGCTAAGCATGGGCTTATTATTCTCTAGACTGAAACAGAAATACAGATGTGAGAAATGTCCGTTTCTAGAATGGCATCTGGACAGGGGAGTCCACCCTCAGGTCTTCTATGGCGAGGTTATGTCCGATTCAAAATATTTTAGTGACCAGATGCTTCTCGGGTCAAAATCAAGGGGGTGTGTGGCTTCCTCCTTCCGAATGTCTCAGATGTCAAAGTTGAAGAGTTGGCGAGGCTGCAATCATGTCTTTGTTGTCTCTATCCTAACCCAAGCAAAAAAGATACATTGATCTGGCTCAAAGACCGGTCGGGTGGTTTCTTAGTTCATTCCTTCCTCGAAGTGCTATCCACTCCTACATCTGAAGCTAAAGATAGCCATACGGGTCACATATGCACATGCACTGAATGTGCCATCTTCCATCTTCGAGAGCCTCACACATGGGACATCTACCAACATAAATCTTTAGGCGCCCAACATGTGCCCCATTTGCCATCATCAATCTAGAACACATATTCCAGCTGATCCTTCCCTATTCTAGGGTATCTGACAAGCAAAATGCAGGAAAAATCAACAAACTGCCCATACTCCATTCTGGCTATTCAGGGAATTAGTATATCCAGAAGAGTTCGGGACACAACTTTTTGTTGCATCTAAACAAGCTAAGGCATGACCAGAACAGAGGCAATCCATAATCTGCCAACCCAGCAGGTCAACCTGCGACTCCTGCGAGCCAACTCGGACCCAGAATGACCTGGGTCAAGCATCACCCAGATTCATCTGACTCGGGGATGACTTGCCCAAGTCATCAACAAATCCTGGACCTACCAGAGTTACTCATTCGAGTATTATTATTTTAAAAAATCTAAAAAACAAAACTTAAAGACTAACAGGAAGGTTTTTTTTTTTTGTGTTATTGCATTGATACATGACACTTGACATGGAAGCATTTCAAAATTGTACATGTGGTCCACTTTAAATCAAATCAAACCAACTAATTTGCGGAACACATTGTCTCCAAGGCACAATCGCGAAATCAGATTGATTGAGAAATCTTAACATCTGATTCGTGGATACTTGTTTGTTGAAACATGACCGTTGCATATTTTTCAATTTAACCATCCAATGAATGTCCACCAATCCGATAGTTGATAATCAAATAATATTAAAATTTTGTTCACAATATCTAAACAGGTACTCATGATTTCAATGGTGTTATTTGAGTCACTTGGATGTCAGGTATACAATTCTAAGTATTTCTAAGTGCCTGCATATCATCTTGCTCACTGCCAGACCAGTATCAAAAATTTTCTCAAAAGGGAAAGGCAGTTTGTTTGCACATTTCCCATGGACCATAATATTCAAGTCAGACAAGAAAAGTGTGCAGCACCCATGGTCAATGGGCTCACTGCAAAATGTGCATGACATCCACTACATTCATCAGTTGTGACAATTCATGTTATGGTTTGAGCACAGAATTTGGGTTGATCCAAGAATTAGGTTGGCTAAATTGATCGGAATGCTGGAGATGTGAACAATCACCATAATAGATCTTTGTCAAGGATACTGTGTTGTTTCTATGCCTTTTAACAAGCTCATCAGGTGAGCCCCACTCGAGTTAACATGAATCGCAAAAGATCATCCTCATTAAAAACTAAGGTCAAACTCATTGTGTGGATATAGACGTGATTTTAAATTATTCACATGGGCTCACCTGCATTTAGGATCAAGATTAATTTTCGTATGTACGGTGAACATGAGGTGGCGCAGTATACGCATTGTGGTGGACCCTACCAAGCTTGGGTGTTCCACATGGACACAGATTAGGTGGTGTTGCCCACTCCACCCCCAGTGGTGGCATAGTGGTGCGTTGGGTGCTGTGGGGCCCGCTGTGATGTATGTGTTTTATATCCACGCTGTCCATCCATCTTGCCAGCTCATTTTAGAGCATGAACCCAAAAACTGAAGTAGATCCAAAGCTCAAGTGGACCACACCACAGGAAAAAGTGGTGATTGAACGCAGACCATTCAAAACTTTTTGGAGGCCACATAAGTTTTGGATCAGGCTGATATTTGATGTTTTCGCTTCATACAGGTCAGTGTGACCTTATTAACAGGTTGGATGGCAAATAACATTACAGTGGATCCTTACAGTGGATCCCTTGGAAGGTTTCAAGGGTGGGTATCATTATCCCCACTGTTTCCTATGGTATGGTCCACTTGAGCTTCGGATCTGCTTCTGGCAAAACAGATGGACCATGTGAATATAAAACAAATACATCACAATGGGCCCCACAGAGCCCAACACATCACCTAATCAACACCACCTAATCCGTGTCCGTTGCACACACTTCCTGCATCATAGAGGATCGCCGTCCTTTCCCATCTATGGGCAGTTCAACACCAATATATGGCTCATTTGTTATATAGATCATTATTCTACCAACCTGAAATTATGGTGATATACTCTTAGTGTTAATTAAGTTATAATGTTATATTTAGAATGTAGAGATTTATACCTTGATTTATACAATATAATGCATATAGTATAATAATATTTAGTGAGGGTGCATCATACATAACAATATGCATGTGGCATCTATAACAATGGCATTCATCAGTTCATATCTAAAGTATCAATTTGTATATAGAACTATATTGCATATGCTTGGTGTACCTACTGGAGCCACCCCCATGATCCTAGTGATAGCATACTACATACTCGTTCATGTACCACATAACACAGCAACCTACAATCAAAGTGACCTAGTAATCATTTAGTACAAATGTTTCCATTGGTTGGGGGTTCCCAAAAAAAGGAATATTCCGTTGTCCATGCAGTAGGTTGGCATGCCGCCAGCCAGGTAAAGGTTTCCCCAAAACTTACTCTCCTACACTGTTACACATCCCTATTGCAATCACACCAGCAGATGCAAACAAATAGTAGATTTCACAATATATATATATATATATATATATATATATATATATATATATATATATATATATATATATATGACCCACTTAGTAAATGGCCAGATTCTCAAACACATGTCACCACTAACCTCTTCAAAATGTGCTCCTGCAATACACTCGAAAGGAAAAGGACTTCTAGGTATAATCATTTGAACTAATCCGGTTATCAAAGCAATGAGATTTCAATAACCCGAAACTGAAGGATCGGTGGAAAACGCACCCAGAAAAATATTGGAATAGAGAGGGCTAAAGAACTTTACTGAAATTGAAACTTCACCACTTTTTACAAATATTTAAATAAATAAATAAAACTCACAAGCTCAGAATATGTAATATCTTCCAGAACAACCCCTTTCATAGACCCTAAATCCCTATGAACCTTTAATTAAGATTTGCCAACTACTTTTAGATAACAGCAACTCTATTTAGGAATATTTGGTCAATAATTGCCTAAAAATAGTAAAAGTAGATCCAAAAGTCATCTTGAAATCTTTAGAAAAACTTCAAAATCAGCAACACCTAATCTTCCAAAAAGTATTAAATGGTTGTCTTTGAAAAGTTGCCCCCAAAACTAGTAGCAAACAGCCCAAAAGTCAACACATCTTGGGATGGTGCATCTCTATGAATATTGGCATTGAGAAGAGTATCTGGACGCGGATTGCGGCCGACCAAATCTGTGTGGGGGCAACTTTGAGGTATCTGTTAATCCAAACCGTCCATTCCTTTTCTCAGATCATGATAAGGAATGTGACCCAAAATAAGGCAGATTCAACACTGTATTGAACCACATCAGATAGTAAGCTTGGGTTGCATTAAATGCCCAGAGCAGTAAATGAAAGGTGCATTAAATGCAAGAGTCATCTCTGATGTGGTTCACTATAGCATTGGACGTAACTCAATTTTGGGCCCATGCATTAACATGATCTTAGAAAAGTGATGGACGTCTTGCATGAACAAATACCCCACGGTGGGACCCCACACAGATCTGGTCGGACGCTTAAAGGTCCAACCAGGGGTCGGACGCAATCCGCGTCCGGAGTATCTACCCAGCATAGAATAATACAATACAGTCATCACATATCGGTATCAGCCCATATCAAACCGTATCGGTTGAATTTTTTGAAGCCAAATAACCAAGGAAAAAAAAGAAAAGGAAACGTTGAGATATTCAAACATCTATCTTTCTTATTTTGACACGAATACAATGGTGTTCAAACTCTTTGATAAGAATGTTGTTTGTCTGCTTGACATGTCGCAAGACAACCAAATGGGCAATTATTGAACGCCAATCAAACATGATTTGGCGAACTAGGGTTCATAACAATGAAATACAACAAAAAGAAGATTAGATATTTTGGATGGGGACCAAAAAACTCAATTAAATGTGCACTGCCGAAGGGCTTTTTCGTAGAATAGCAACAGGAATTGGCATCATTCCGGTGATGACCGTGCTCGGCAGGGTCTAAAAATCACTTGGGATGAGTTCACATGGTTGTCTAAGAAGGCCCTCACATGTTTCGTGGTGCCAAATTGCATGACTTCTCCTAATCATATTTTTAAGCTGCCATTTTTGGGCAGTGACTCACCCAGAGACCAAAACTGGTACAAGCCACCCTTAATTAAATTCATTCTATGGTTCCACCACAGACTGGTTTCAGATATGACTCATCCAATGACTTGTTTATTGTCCCACTACGACCAATTGTCTTCATGCTCCTAGTTAACTAGATATAAAAGAATCCAAACACACTACATCAATCTACTTCTCAAAAAATAGATCTAAACAAACCGCATTTAACACAATAGCTGTAAAATCCGTTTCTCCGCCCTACCATCTCATTCAAGGACAAACCCTTAACTGCGCCTTTTATAGTTTCTCTCCTCCTTGTTTCTACACTTTTAAAGATTTCCATCGAGCATATAAATTTATAAATAAATTGAAGAGCAAATCTTCAAGTAGCCAATCAAGCCGGAATCATGAAAACAACCATCGCCACTTCAAGCCAGAGAAGCACCAAATCCTTCACGCAAGTTGCAAGCACTCATAGTAACTAGGGGAATGATACAGTAGAGCTAGAAAAACCAGAATATGGTAGAGCCATCATCATCAACACACACGACAGCGTGATGTGTCGATCGGGACAGTCCATCTAGTGCGCCCTGTAAACTCCCCTTCGACAGACCTAACTGTAGAGAGACGGTTCTACTGTAATCCTACCATTAGTCGAGAAATAACAACTGCATTTTTATTTTTATTTTTAAAGATCACGAAATTTTATTAAGAAAGAGAGAGCAAAACAAATAAAAAGCAAAAGCAACTACATTATTGGAAAGAAAACAACGGTATCTAGCAATTACAATATCAATCAAGCATTCACATGAAACATCAGAAGAAAAAGAAGAAGAAAAAAACATAGCATCGTTTTTAGTACAAAAGAGCCTATTTCGAAGGCTCCACGAATCCAGATCGGTTCCACTCTGCGTTTGGAGAGCGAGAAACGGCAAAACCGAATCAAGCAGTCTTACAGAAACCAAAGGCCAGGATACACTGAGCCAGTTCACAGTGGACCCCACTAAAATCGTTGATCGTTGATCACCGAATGAGAAGGAAAAGGGGAGAGAGAGAGAGTACCTGGGGGGCGGCGGCGGCGGCTGCCCTGGACAGTTTGTTGGAGACTGGGGAAGGCAAGAAAAAGGAAGGGTTTTCAAGGTCCTTTTATAGTAAGGCTTTGACTTAGTAGTAAGAAACGACTCGGTCTAGTTTTCCGATTCGGACCCGACTCGGCAACTCATCTTGGACTTGGCTGCGAATCCGGAACCAGTTGTGTCGGTGGGACCGTGACGGTAGGGACCGCCTCCTTGTATGCATTGTATATGCACGCCGTTCATATGTTTTATCAGCTTATTTTAGGGTATGGTCCCAAAAATGAAGCAGATACAGTTTTCAAGTGGACCATTCCATAGGAAATAGTGATTATTGGCCATTAAAAACCTTTCGTGTCTGATATTTGTTTTTTTTTTTTATCTTTCATCCAGTTCTGTGCTACTTATCAACATGTTGGATGGTTAATAAACATTACGGTGGCGTTCAATCACCTTTATTTCCTGTTTTGTTATCCACTGAAATTTGCATATGCTTCATTTTTCAGACCATGCTAATAGGAACCTTTTGTGAGCCACAAAAAACTTTGGATAGGTTTTTTTTTTTTTTTTTTTTTCCTTTCATTCAGGTATATGTGACCATATCAATAAGTTGGATGGTCGATTACAACAGACCTTATAAAGTTTTTAATGGTGGGCAATCAATGACCCCTGTTTCCTTTAGTGTGATCCACTGAAATTTGTATTTGCTTTATTTAATGGACTATGCTCTAAAATAAGTGGTCAAAACAGATGGACAACATAGATATACTATGAATACATGGAGGTGGGCCCTACTGTCACGGTCCAACCCACGTAGCTGGTTTTAGGTTGCACCCAAATCACCCTCGTTCATCATTCCCTCAAACTCACCAAGTTGGCAAGTTGCATTGATTTTTTTTTTAAATCATATGTAAATATAATTTATGGGCCATGCACTCTTATGCAATGCATGGGCCACCTGCGGAGAAAAGCCACATTTTAAGGTGGGCTTCGGCTCGGCCGGATCCAATGCCAACTAGGGTAAGCTTATGTACAAATCAATGTGGGACCAGTAGCTTAAGAATCTGGCTCATCTTAAACTCAGGCAGACCACACCATAAGGAATGGTTGGGATGGAGGTGCCTACCATCAAAACCTCCTATACCTTTTGCTTGAGGTGCATTCATTTTGCATGTGACATGTAAACCATTTGATGATCTTTCCGACCAAGCTGAATGCACACCCAAAAATCAGGACATTTCAAAACTTAGGTGGGCCACAACATGTGCTTTTAGGCATGGTAGATGAGATTTTGCATGGCCCGCCCTAGATTTGGATCAACCTACGTTTTGGGACTGAAGAAGAATAGGGAGGTTGTTCACATCATAGAAAGATTGGATGTCAATGAAACATCACGATCGCCTCACATATTCATTTGTGCATTAAGCTCATCATACAAACATTTGTTAAAGCCAGCCTCTTTCACATATTCATTTGTGCATTAAGCTTATCTTACAAACATTTGTATTAAAGCCGGCCTCTTTCACTTGCCGTGTTTGGATTGCAGTATTTGATGATATTGCAATGCAGTTGCCATCATTACATTACAGTAGTATTTAGGTGGGTCAAATACAGATACATTAGGATAAAAGAATTGGGAATTGGACGGCGTGGTGTGATGTGCGTGGTGTGTTGACGTCACCAGGTTCTGTGGGCCCCACCATGATATATGTGTCGTATCAACACCGTCCATCCATTTTATGAGATCGTTTTCATTTCCCCCAAACGTGAGGCAGATTCGAAGCTCAAGTGAACCACACCACATAAAGCAGTAGGGATTGAACATCTAACCATTGAAAACTTTTCGAAGGCCATGGAAGTTTTGGATTAATTTGATATTTGTTTTTCCATTCATTCAGGTCTGTTTGACCTCGTGAACAGGCTGGACGACAAAGAAACATGATGGTGAGCCCTAAGAAGGTTTCAACAATGGAAATCAGTGTCCCCACTTCTTTATGGGGTGTGGTCAACTTGAGCTTGGTATCTGTCTCATTTTTTTACTCATAGTCCTAAATGTTCTCACCAAATGAATGGATGGTGTGGATATAACACATACATTATGGTAGGCCCCATAAAATTTGGCAACCTCACACACTATAGTCATCCTAATCATTGCAATAATTAGGGCTGTAAATGGTTGGATTTGGGGCGGGTTTGGCCAAAACTAGACCTGCCCATTTACTAAATGCAACGGGTCCAAGTTTTAGATCGAGGCCCTTTTACTAAATGGCCCATCAAACCCATTTATAAATAGGTCTAGGTCTGGGAGGGGGAGATCCACCCATCTAATGGGTCTGGGTCTGAATTTGGTGTGCAAGAATTTTTAATAGGTTTAAGACCGGGTTTGGACAGGTCTAGGCCTAAATGGGTCCCTTGCAACATAGACCAAACCTACACATTACTAAATGGGTTTGGGTCAGGCCTAATATAAAGGAAACCAGATCCAGACCCATTTAGCAACTGGGTCTGATCTTGGACCCAGATTGTACCATTTAACAAACGGGCTGGGTCTGGGTTGGGTCTGGGTACCCCATCGGGTCCACTGACCCATTTACAGCCCTAGCAATAATACAATCCACTTCACTCCAACACGTCCATCCAAACACTCTATCTCTGTATGTATGTGCAGCCAACTTAACCTACGGAAATGAGGATTTGATCAACCGCCAAGTAAGGCGACGTCCAACCAATATCTTTTATGCTCTGAGCTTGGGCTTACTATACTAGGCCCATGCCAGCTCAGGCCTTGGGCTCCATCCTAGCCCACCATCACCCGAACCACCACCTATCCGAGCCAACGATATCATAATAGTAAAACTACTCGGCCCCCATTGTTAGATTGCATGAGTTCCTATCCGTCTATCTGTCTCCTATTGTTTGTCTCCCACTCTTAAAAAATGGTTTGGTCCACTTGGAAGATGAGCCACCTATCTAAAGAAATTGGATGGTTAAAAATTAGCAAACATACATTTGAGGTGGGCCATGGTTGTGTGAAAAAGGAACCATAAAAGATGTACGTCCATATTTACTGTACATGTAGTCCCTATGCCTGGTTTTGTTCTCTGTCACATAGCAAGGTGGGGTCCACTTGATAAGTGGCCCCAGTTTTATATTTACAGTAGATAAGAGTAGCCAAAGCAGTGCCACAAGCTCACAGACCAGAATCTCCAGCTCTGTGTCGGGCTGCAACTTGGGTTCAGGTTGAATTCAGGTTGGGTCGGGTCGGGTCGGGTTGGGTTGGGTTGGGAACAATCGCATGTATTTGGGTCATGTTGGGCCGGGTTCAATCCAGCACAGGGGACTTCGGGTTCGGGTTAAGCAACTTGGGTTGGAGAACCAGGTCGCGGGTTGGATCTGCTTGAGTTCGGGTTGGGCTCGGGTTAACCCTCAACTGGACCCAACTCGCCAGAGTTGCACCACTAGTTATGTGGGGCCCACCAGTTGTATATGTAAATCCACTCCGATCATCAGGTTTTATCCTTGATTCTGGGCATGGGGAAAAAATCAGCCACATGCACAACTCGCGTGGGGCCACCATGGAGGATATCTTTCATCGAACCCATAATCAAGTGTAAATCACCATGCTGAAGTGACTATACAAAAATCAGCGTCGTCCGAAACTCAGGTGGGCCACACTATGTAAACAGGTTTTAGGAGCAAGTATACATTGTTTCTATTGGCATGACCCTTCCCTATGGAGTATTTCAAGGGGCCAATATTTTGTATGGATCAAGTTGTAGAAATGAGCCTGGTATTCAATCCTATTTATTTCTTTCTTTATGGCCTGTCTCACTGCACATTTTACTATTAATTGTTTTTATTTTCTACAGTCACTTTAATGACCAAAGTTCAGATGGATTTGATTTCCCAATGATTGTGATTTTTTTGTACATAAGCCATCCATGATAGTGCCTTGTGTATAAGGGGACCACATTTAAATTTTAACCTACTATGTCTATGTGGAGAGATGGTTGTACCAGTTGGAAGAGAGCCTTCAAACGGCATCCCTGGACCATCACTGACCGGTCAAGGCAGTGTATTTCTGTGAAATTTTTGCCCTTGGATTGTTTTTGGGCCGGTCGACCGTGTTACGCGCGACTTGCGCTATTGCATAAATTTGCGTAATACGTTTCTAATTCAGGACTGCTTGCTATATATATGGCTTGAATCCAGGATTATGAGTAATCATAAGGTGTCCAAGGTTTCCAAAGTGTGTTTGGAATAGGGGAGAGTATTGTGAGAGAGAGAGCTTTGGGTTTTCTTTGTTTTCCTTGCTTGTGGGCTGTCAATCTCTATAATCTTCTGTTAATCACAGTGGATTACTGTGCCATGGTTTTTTACCCGTTGAGGCGTTTTTCCACGTAAAATTGGATTGTCTCTTGTGATTGAATGCTTGTGTGGTTTTGATTACATTGTGTTTCTTGTTTGATCTTATATTTCGCTGTGGTGTTGTTCGGCTTCTGCTTCCGCTGCCGACGTCCCTATTCCCAACAATACCAAATTTCAGTTCTTCCAACACCATTATACTATCTACAAGCTAGTTTGTAGAAGACTTGGCTCTGTTATTAAACCAGATAAGTGAAACTGATTTTACCAAAGTAAACGTAAGGTTTACTTTAATCACCAAAGTAACCCCTTTCTAAATGTTTATATTTTGGACATCTAACATTTTTTTATTTATTTATCTTTTTTAGGCAGAAATGCCCTCGCATTTATCTGAACGCTTGTAAAGGCAATTGATTGCTAGAAATATTTATGGAGCTCACAACTATGTTTGATGTGGATCATTGAAACCTCCTTTAGGTCTACTGCTGGAGCCATCTAGCCCATTTATAAACTTATGCGAGTTTGGATGAGAGAAATATACAACAAGTTTCAGATTAATCTAAACATCTTGTTGCCCTCACAAGTTATAAATGGTAAATATTTAATCCTCGTCGTTTCCTAAAGTGTGGTCCACATGTGAGTTGGATACCTCTTATCTTTTAGTCTATGCCCTAACTTTAAAAACCAAAACAGCTGAATGGTGTGGATAGGAAACAAATCTCATGGTGGGCTCCACACACGATGACCCAAAGCAATATAATAGACCCCACATATCAATCACAACCTCTAAAATATGACAACCGCAATCCCTTCTACATGCAAATTGCGATCCCTAAAACTACTCAACTAGAATCCCTACTATGACGGAACCGTGACTCTTATATGGGAGTCGTAGTTGGGTCGTTTTAGGGATCACAAGTTGCACGTAGTAGAGGTCACAGTTGGATCATTTCAGGGATCGCAATCCGCACATAGTAGAGGTCATAGTTAAATCATTTTAGGGATCATGGTTTGCATGTAGCAAGGGTCGTAGTTGGGTTATTTTAAAGATCATTGTTTTCACATAGTAAGGGCAACGTTTGGGTCATTTTAAGTACCACAATTTGCATGTAATAAGGGGTCAGAGTTCGGTCATTTTAGGATTGCAGTTTGCATATAGTAAGGATTGTAGTTGGGTCGTTTTAAGGATTGTAGTTTGTACATAGTAGGGGCCACAATTAGTTCATTTTAGGGATCATAGTTTACACATTTCAAGGGTTTCGGTTGGTATGTGAGGTCCACTATATGGCCTTCAATCACTATTTGCGAGGCTCACTATGAGATTCATATTATATCCACATCATCCATCTGTTTCAGCATTTAAGATTAGAGCATGTGCCAAAGAATGAGAAGTATTTAACTCACAAGTGAACCACATGTTAGGAAATAATGGGGATTAAACAACTACCATCAAGAATATGTGGGCGATGAGCCATTTGGATAAAGCTGAAGTTTTTGTCTTCTCTTTATACAAGCCCGTGTGACCTTATGAACAAGTTTAATGGTACATATAATGGACCAAAGGGAAGTTTTCACGGTCTATGCTTGAACATGTTGTGGGGCCTATGAAGATTTGCCTTTAATAACATGGGATAGATGCAATGGTGTTTTGGTAAAAAAAAATAAAAGTTAATCAAAGGTCTAAAAACATTTCAAAAGAGGGTCAACTTTGGTAAGTA
This sequence comes from Liriodendron chinense, assembly GCA_003013855.2. NCBI lineage: Eukaryota > Viridiplantae > Streptophyta > Magnoliopsida > Magnoliales > Magnoliaceae > Liriodendron > Liriodendron chinense. The sequence goes on along the minus strand of ML058348.1, from coordinate 1,857,893 downwards.
GACCTTAGATCAACTTTGGTAAAAAAAAAAAAAAAAAAACCCTAAAAATAGTCTAGAGGGTGCGCACGTCTCACTTGTATGCACTATAAAAGTGACTCTCTTCTCGGTTTGATTAAAAGTGAAAGACTTGCATAGGAAATGGAGAGTAGGTAATAGAACGTTCAATAGGATGGGAGTCATATTTCATACTGGGGAGGGGAGTGGATCATGCGTTACTTGGATAACACCATAGTGGGTGTTTTCCTAACCATGGGGTCCACCTTGATGTATGTGTTGTATGAGCAATTGTATTTTTAATGGTCAACCATGGCTATTTCCTTTAGCATGATCCACTTAAGACTTGAATTTACATCATTTTGGGACCATTGAAAGTACGTAGGGTAGTCTAACACGACACCTTATCACGCTATGCGCTTTGCGAAAGGTTGGCGGAGCTACTAGAATAATGGCTAAGTCCCAGAGGAGGAGGGGTGATTAAGACCTTTTTAAATTCTCTGTGCCTACTTAAATTATTCTAACAACTTAAGCTAAGTAATCAAGAACACCTCGACTTCCAAGCCTAAGTTGGTGGACCACATACACACCCGTGTCTGTGGACCATGTACACACCCGCGTCGATGGCTCCTTTTGGAGACTTGACAATTTAGGCTCTATAATATTAAAGCTAATGTCCTACAACTGAACTCAAATTTAGGCTCAACACATAAGTCAAGGTCCCACAACAGAACCTCGATTTAGGCCCTCCAATCAAGCTAGGGTCCTCCAACTGAACCCAACATTTACTTCCGCCAGAGGCTCCCCACAGAGAATTGATTATGCCCTACAACTGGGCCTAAGTACTACAGCCGGGTTTAGGTCATTACAACCGGGTCTAAGTCCTACAACCGAACTTATCGGGTTTGGCAATTCAAACTCTCATACTCAATCCTACATAAGAAATGAGCATGAGCTGGACTCTTACAATTAATAACTTACCTGTCAGATTGAGCCCCTTTTGTAACGTCTTCTTAGGTTGCTTCTTCTCACTCTCCCGTGCTTGAATCAACTCCCCATGTACTCCCCCGATCTTGTTGTTGCTACGTTGCCAATACCTCAGCTTTAATGACCAATCTCCTTGCATTTTATCTTCTTGAGATGCCCATGGTGATGTGGGGGTAAGTTTGAAGTCTCTACAACTAATAGACAATTATTGCCTAAAGAATTTCACAAGGATCTCTCTATGGAGTTTAAATGGGGATTTTACTATTTAGATCAGGTTCTAAACTCTAGAGATCAAGAAGGACAAGCTTATCTTCTAAATGAGTTTTGAATACTTCATTCTTGTGATGAATCACAAGGAATATGTCTTGTATGAGTTAGGATTAGAGCCTAAGGATGGTGGCAATGATGGTGGCTTCTGATGCTCTAAAATCCATCTCTTAAGCCCAAAAACCACATTCTCCCGCTTTTATAGATGAAGCTCCAACGACTATAAATTGGCAGAAAACGGTCACTTCGATGGTATCAAACTCACCTTCGATGGATTGAAAAACTATCAAGAGGGATTCTGAAGTTATTGAACATCCAAGTCGATGGCATCGAACACATCTTCAATGGATCGAAAGGTTTGTTCGATGGAATCGAATAATTGTTCAAAAAGTTCAACATTATTGCTAGACATATGTTCAATGGATCGAACTGGTCTTCAATGATATTGAAGAGCCATAAAATTGAACTACAATAGATCGAAGTCCAATCGAAAACTACTGTGTTTGACTGAAATGTTTAGCCTAACTTATCATTTTTTCTAAGTGTTTTAAGGCTAATGAAGATGACTAAGGGTTTTCCTATATGGTCCAAGTTATTTAGAGGTCATGGTTGTTTTGGTTCTAAGGGTTAGGGTCACCAAGGCATCTCCTTTACATGTTTTTCTTCCTTGATGTTTCTTGTCCACTTGAATTTTCAGTCTTCAACTTGTCATGGCTCAACCGATGTTACAACACATGGACACACATGATTGACAAATAAGGTGCACTAGTATGCCATAAAAAAATGTAACAACCCGAAATTTCGGCACCCGAGTACGGAGACTCTGATCCCGAGTTCCCGGGTGTTAACTAAATAAAATGCTATTTTAGGAATGCCACACGTGAAAAATGCACCCACGTGTGTCCTCAATCAGATTTATATTCATTCCATTCACAAATAATCAGAGTAACGCATTTTAATTAGCGGATCATAAGCAAAGCGAAGGTAACTAAATCTAAAGATATAGGGCTAGCACCCTAGATGAACAATTCAATCGCAGTGTAAGCCCATATGAGAATTATACGAATCACAATAGATGTAATAGGAAGGAAAAATACAACTACCAAGAGGGACGAAGCTAGAAGACTACTAAGGCGCCCGTGCGCGCCACCAACTGGTCCTATTCTTGAGACATCTGCATATGTCAAATAGAAGGCGTCAAAACGCCAACATAATGAAGAAATAACCCCAAGGTTAGACTCGGGATATTTAAATTATAAAAAGGTTTATATAAGTGTATTAATCTTAAGCATGTTATCAATCATACAAATCATACATCATCCTAGGCTAGTTGATTAAATGCATGGATGTCATGATTCCGCACACAATGCATGTCCCGGGCAAGCCCTGGCCAGACCAACTGGTATCAGAATCCACAGTCCACCTGTCTAGCAGGTCATAAGTCGTGACTGAGCACACAGCCCGGATGACACGGAGAAATGACATGAGGTGCTCAAGGTAGCACTGGTGCCACATCAAGCAACCAGGCTACACGAGTCCCCCTCAAATGCAATGTCATGTATGAATGATTAATTAAAGTATTTATTAGTCCAATTCATTCAGCAAATTGGTGAAGCCAGAATACCACATCGTATCATAAAGTCTAACCAGGACTATCTGGCTCCCTGTGATGCGTCGCCAATCATCGCCAGTAGCCCCTCGATCCAAGGTTGAGTTATCCTACCATGAAAGCCTGGTTCGACCGTGACTCGTCAGCCACGACCAAATCAAAGCGGAAGGTCTCATATCCCAAATATCAAATACGATTAATATATTCAGAGGTGCGGGCGTTTCACTCGGAATTATCCCAATGCACGCCCGGGTCGTTCGAATGGTGCACAGGCACGCAAACATCGGCCAAGATCACATTTGTCACAAGGGCCATTCGAACAACAATCGGTCACCCCTGTCAATGCTCACTGGTCACTACGGGGAGGCACCACCCCAGCGTAAGCCGACAGCTCAAACACGATGTCCCATACCACCATGCACGGCTCATGAGACTTGGTGGATCGAGTCGCAATATGGTTTTAAGTGGACTATTCACAGTGGGAACGATGGTATTCTAGATTCCATAGGATGTGATTCAAGAATGAAATACAAGAATGATTAACTCTGAATTGGGCTTATTCGATGGACCCAAGTGGACGACGACAAACCAACAATAGCCACTATCGGTCGACCGTGTCCCGCTTGGTCGATCGAATAAGTCCATGACTGCCAACCCAGTGGTAGGCAGTACACTATATCAACGGTTTTTAGAGCTTAATCCAAAGCAACGGATACCTTATTATAATAGCAATTTAGGTTATTAAATACCTAATCATAAACATATCTAAGCACTTGGCCCGATCGACTAGCCCGACCGATCCAAAGGACCCGGATGACATAGCCCGGATGACACAGGGCGACACATACATCCACAAGCATAGATATATTACAATATTGTAGATTTATATCATTCAGGCATTTCATCGAGCATGTTATCAATCAAACAACAATAGAGGCATTTCATCGAACATGTTATACACACATTAACAATTAACATATAAATTCAACCAATCATTAATTAAGATTTGTCGAGAATAAGCTTGAGGGTAGATCTTCACCTTGGAATCGAAATTACTCGATTCGGATGAGGTCGGAGCGATCCAAATACGGTCCGAACGCCAGAAATTGGGGAATACCTCAATTACCTACAATGAGTCACAAATCTAGTGTTAATCAATTAAGGTTTAATCTAATTAAGTGTTTAATTAGGGTTTAGGGTTTTGGTATCTCGGATTTGGGAAAATTCCAAATCGATTCAACGAATCGGGGCCCAAATTCGGTGCACCGTCGGAATCCCAACGGAGTCGAGCTTGGTTACGGCTTCTACAAAGCGTGGGCCACACCCAGTCGATGACCGGGATCCCAAATCCTAGCAAGAGGAACCCTAGGGTTAGGGTTTCGTCGGAAACAAATAGGGGTTTTTAACCCTAATGACCTAAAAAGGAAGAAAATGGAAAGAAGAGATAGAAGAAGAGGTAGAGGAACATCATACCTAGCATGAGGAGGAGAATCCGACCCAAAGCCACCGGATTTTGGCCGTAGAAACGCGAGGACGGACATGGAGGCCGGAGAGATCTTGAAAATCCGAGATTTCTAAGGTTGGAAGAGGATTTGAGGGAGGAATGAGGTTTGAGAAGGGAGAAAGAGAGCTAGGAGAGCTTAGGAGTTTAGGGGAGAAGAGAGTGGAGGAGAGAAATGAGAGAGAGATGGATCGAATGGGGTTTGCAACCCCCATTTTATAACCGTCCAGCCGCGACCGGTCGGCCGGTCGCAGATCCGGTCGGCCGGATCCCACTGTCCATCCGTTTTTCTTCCCAAAAAGGGTAGCAACACAACCGGTTGGCCGGTTGTCAAACCGGTCGGCTGGCTACCTAACCGGTCGGCCGGTTGTAGATCCGGTCGGCCTGTTGCAGATCCGGTCGGCCAGTCGTCCCTTGGCCATTTTCTCTGAAATTTTTGGATTTCTTCCCTGCACAGTGAGCTCCCACACTGCACAGTGAGCTCCCACACTGCACAGTGAGTTCCCACACAGTCCAGGCTACTTGTCAGCCTTATTTACAAAATAACATTTAAGTAAATGTCATGTTTAATTTATGTTTCCATTTACTTTAAGTTATTTATGTGAATAAGGAAGTACCCCCCATTTGGATTCAATAAAAAATACTAGAAAATTGAAATCCCAATAATAAAGATTTTGATTTTCCCCTCCAAGTACAAATCGCAACTTTTTGGCATTTCCAAAACATAGCGCCTTTTAAATGAGAGGGTTTTTGCCAAATCTAAACCGTTCAAAAAATCTGAAATACCTCAAATAGGCTAAAACACCAAGGTCCAGTAAAATATTCATGATGTCTCGTCGATCTACGTGCGGATTGATAATTCAGGGTTCTTTACTTAGTCTCTACAGACAGCGACATACCCGAGTCAACCCAATCGTTGGAAAACTCTTCCGAACCATGTGATCTTCCAACTCTTAAATTAATTCCATCGTTTCTTTGGTAAAAACATTCATTTTAGTCCCTAATACATGTGAACACACGTGCGGGTACGCCTATAACCGACACACCGAAGGTAAACGCACAAGGACTTCCGATTTCCAAGTTAGCGAAAATCTGGGGCGTTACAAAAAGTGTACTATCAATCATACCCAAAGGCAAGTTGGAAAAAATGATGGATGGCATGGATATATTAAGGTGGGCCCCATGACTAGGGGAACACCCACTATGGTACCCTGGTAAAACCTAATCAGCTCCCTGGCAAGTGCCAGGTGCCCCTTGAGAGGGACATGGAGCTAGTAACAACTCGCTATTAAACGACGCTTTATGGGCCCAACCATGATGTATGTTGTTATGGGTAAAGAGCCGACCTAGAAGAAGGTTTGACACACCGACCCGGGAAAAACAAGCCGACCCGTCTCTAATCCAGATACGAATCAGGTCGCATCAACCCGATTGAAAATGGTCGGCTCGGTCCGAAGTAATGAAGGTCGTCTTAAACGAGCTGAGCTGTAAATCCGCAATCTTGGGCTCACGCCAAGATATCAGGAGAAAAGATCGACATCCCCAGCTTTTAGGGATAAGGATCTTCGTGAAATTGCGTCGGGTAGCCTAACACGACACCCTACGCATACGCGTGCGGAAGCTTGAGGAGCAACTAGAATTATGGCTGAACCTATAGGAGGGGGTTATTAGGACCTTTTTCAAAATCTTTTCGCCTACTAAAATAGTTCAACAAATTAAGCTACGTAAGCGATTAACACTTCGGCTTCCAAGCCTAAGTGGGTCCAAATAAAAGACTAGCAAGAGATAAGAGCAATAAGCAACCTAGTCTAAACGACTCATGTGGACTATAGAGGATGGATCAATGAGCTCAAGTCAACATGAGGTAGTGAAAGTACATCTTGTGAGTGTGGATGTGCCTATCAAGTGCCTAGCATGCATTCCTAACTAAGCATTCATAATTAACCAATTAAACTCACTGCATTAAAGAGAAATGTGCTCAAGATCAATCACAAACACAAGGATGTATAGTGGTTCGACTACTTGTCTACTCCACTCCCGGTTCAAGTACTCAACCCCTTTGAGCACACCGGCATTCACTAGGGAGTTTAAATCTGGTTCCTCCCAACCAAGGTGTTTTAACTCGGATCCACCCAACCGGGGAGTTTACAGGTTCCTCCCAACCTACACGTTTGCACCCGTGTTGGTGGCTCCCCCTTGGAGACTTTGTTTTAGGCCCGACTAACGTGCCAAGGAACGGCTGACGTCCCTAGATTTTAGGCCCAACTAATAGGCCAAGGATCGGCTAACGACCCCGGGGCGAGTTTGTCAAACAAACTCTACACTCAACTCCCACAGGGAATTGAGTGGATGGACTCTTAACAAGACAACCTACTTGTCGGATTGAGCCCCTTGTTCAGCGCCGCTTCGGGTTGCTTCTTCTCGCTCTCCCGTGCTTGAATCAGCTCCCCTTGTGCTCCCCCGATCTTTGACGCCGTTACTTTGCCAAAGCTTCAGCTCCAAGATCAGCTACCTTGCATGTGATGCTCCATTGGAGATGCCCAAGGTGCTAGGGAATGGTGAAACCTCTACAAATGGTAGGAAATGGGTTTCCTAGAGGAATGCACCTAAATGGACTCCTAGGTAGTGTTTAGACAAAGGATTTAACTATCATCAAGGTGTCTAAACCCTAGGAATCAAGAGGGAACAAGTACATTCTCAAGATGCCATTGAATGGCCCAAGCTTGTGATGAAAACATAAGGAGAATGACTTGTTTTAGGTTTGGAATAGAGCCTCTAATGATCTCTAGCAATGGTGGCTTCTATCTCCTCAAAATCCCCTCTCTTGGCTCAAAAACGAATCCCCCATCTTAAATAGATTTTCTTCCAACGGTCAAAAAACGGGCAGATTCGCGCATCTCCGATTGATCGAAAGAAGGTCCGATGGATCGGAGACCTGTCCGATTGATCGGAGACAAGTCCGATTGATCGAAAATCTATCCAGTGAAGTCTCTGGAAGATATTCCGATTGATCGGAACACTGTCCGATTGATCGGACGGACCCCTTCCGATGGATCGAAAATCTGTCCGATTGATCGAAAATATGTCCAGTGGATTTTCAAGGTTGCTGGAAAAATTTCCGATTGATCGGAGCTTCTGTCCGATTGATCGGAGTCCTATCGGAGCCAGTGTCCAATTGATCGGAGTCCTATCGGAAACTGCTGTTTGAGCCTATTTGATTACAACAGCTTCCACCTCTTTAATTAGTCTAATTTATCATGTTTTTCATGGAATTCTAAGACTAATGATGATGACTAAAGGTATACCTAGTTGGTGCAAGTCATCTAAGAGGTTATGGGTTAGGTTTTGGTCAAGGCAGGGCACACCAAGGCATCACTTTTACCTGTTTCTTCTTCCTTGATGCAGCCGGTCCGTCTTGAGTCTTCGTTCTTCGTCTTCATTAAGCTCAACCGACACTAGACCCACTGACCTAAGTAATTGACAAACAAGGTGCACTAGTATGCCATAGAAAAGTGCACTAACAATCTCCCCCTTTGTCAATTACTTACAAAAACCTAACCTACCAAAACAAATACATGTACAAGAAATTACATTGATATGAAATAAAATACAGGACTCTTGACATGCCTAAACTAAGCTGCTCCTCTTCAGATTGCTCCCCCATAACCTGTCAATCCCTGCATCACAAAACATAGCAAACTAGTTTTGGTGGGACTTGATCTTTCTCCCCCTTTTTGTTAGCAATTGACAAACTATTCTCTCCCCCTTAATGATATATCAATTAAGGTTAAGGTAAGAGAAGATAGTATGTCGCAGTTATAACTATAAGCACATGCTAACAAGGAGAGTATAGGGTGCATGATCATATAAAACATGGAGCATGCTAAAGAACATGATTAATAAGAAAATGTAACTATCTAAGCATAGTTAATCATGCTTAATTGGTCATCTATGATATACACTAAGCATTAAAGCTCAAGGGCTTATAGCCCAATCAACCAACCTCCCCTATTGGTATATCAAGACCAATACTAAGCAAAGATTAGCATACAATGAAGCATAAAACTCAAGATGATTAGCTAATCTAAACATGGTGATAATCTAGCAAGCAAATATATTAATTAAAAGCAAGGCTAAATTATCAAAAATTGGGCTAATGAGGCTTGAATCCTCTGATTTGCCCATACACACAGAAATGAGGCTGAAATCCTCAGATATACCTATATAAGCATTTCTAGCTACCCTCACTAACTATGTTTAGTTTGATAAGCCTAAGGGTAACTAATTTCCTCAACACCCTCATAAAATGTAGCATGACGTGAGGGGTTGGGAACTCCTTCTACTCGTAGAAGGGATAGCGGTTGGGATCCCCTCTTAGATAAGCGGGAAAAGGGGTAGTGGTGGAGGCCGAGAGAGCTAGATCATTATGTTGGCTCCCATCACTAGTAGAGTCATCGGATTTGGAGTCCAACTCCTCCGTATTATCCCACATGGCAGCCATCACCTTTTTACCTTTCGGTTTAGGCGTTTCCGGACAGTCCGGGGCAATATGACCACGTTGACCGCAACCGTAACATCGGACGGATGAAGGTTTGGATGATTTCCCTTTATGTTTATCACCCTTCTTGTCCTTCTTGTCACGGCTATTCCCTCTATCAAATTTGAGGAATCTCTTGAATTTTTTGTTTAATTTTTCTTCCTCATCATCCTCATCATCACTATCTTCCTCCGACTCACTCTTAATTTTCTTATGTTTGTGAGAGGATTTTAGGGCGATGTTTTTCTTCCTAGAGGGGGCCTTAAAGTGTAGTTCATGAGTTTGTAGGGAACCTATGAGTTCTTCTACTTTCATGCTATCTATATCTCTACACTCTTCTAAGGCAACTATCTTGGAGTCAAATCTTCCCGGGAGGGACCTAAGTATTTTTCTACAAATCCTTCCTTCCGGAACCCGATCCCCCAAGACAAACATGGAGTTGCAAATATCTGACAATTTAGTATAAAACTCCATGAAACTTTCAGTCTCTTCCATCCTAATGTTTTCAAATTTTGTGGTTAAGAGCTGAAGCTTCGAGCGTCTTACTGTGCTAGTTCCCTCGTGGGTAACCTCAAGTATATCCCACGCTTCTTTTGCAGTTGCGCATGTGAGAATGCGCTGAAATTCTTCTGGGGAAACCGCACAGCAAATCGCATTGAGAGCTTTGGCATTTGCCATGTATTGAGCTCTCTCTATGTCATCCCATTTGGAATCATCTTTGGGAATGATAATGTGTTTCCCATCAACCTCCACTTGCTCGGTGGGCAAGGTATATCCAGTTTATGTGCTAAGCCACACCGGACGGTCCATGGATTGGAGAAAAATTCTCATTCTCGCCTTCCAATAAGCATAGTTGGACCCGTCAAAGAAAGGTGGACGGTTGGTGACACTCCCATCTCGGTTAGACATGATGCTAGTGCTCCGGTATCGGATCTTACTCTAGACGGTTACGTCCTTGAAGAGCAACCCTCTCTGATACCAATTGAAATTGCATCGGGTAGCCTAACACGACACCCTACGCATACGCGTGTGGAAGCTTGAGGAGCAACTAGAATTATGGCTGAACCTATAGGAGGGGGTTATTAGGACCTTTTTCAAAATCTTTTCGCCTACTAAAATAGTTCAACAAATTAAGCTACGTAAGCGATTAACACTTCAGCTTCCAAGCCTAAGTGGGTCCAAATAAAAGACTAGCAAGAGATAAGAGCAATAAGCAACCTAGTCTAAACGCACTGACCTAAGTAATTGACAAACAAGGTGCACTAGTATGCCATAGAAAAGTGCACTAATACTTCGTTTGTTATGGGCAGATCCGAAGATCTCGGGAACCCAACTAGCAGACCGCTAGAATCACGACTCTCCGAAGGGCAAGCAATCTCGCAACCTAAGTCTATAAATAAGGATATTCTCTCCATTATCAAGGTATGCAAGCTAATATCAATCTACACTAAAAATATCCGATTACTCAAGATCACTGACTTAGGCATCGGAGGGTCATTGGCTGGACCCCCAGCCACCCCCCCTTATCATCTGTATTCTTTTGCAGGATCTGAGAATTCCGTCCTCTCCTACCGGAAGTTCAACTTCATTCAGCTATTCAGATCATAAATTTACATCTTCATCTGTTGACCATTTTTTGGTAGCAACAGATTGGCGCCGTCTGTGGGAAACGCCTTCTTCCTTTAAGAAGTCCATGTTCTCACCCAATTGTCTAAGACGATCTCAACACCTTCCTTCTCTTTCGCAATGGCTGGAAAGAGAAAATACAAAGGGAAAGCTCCTGCGATCGTTGGACCTTTAGACAATCAAATCTCCGAGAATGAAGGTTCATTTTCCGACACCCCCGCCATCCAGTTTGGCGGGAATCCTCCTATTTCTGCTCAGCAGGGGGGACAACAGAGATCTCGCAACCAAGGAGTCAGGTTGTCCCTTCTCGAAGAGCAGGTAGGAGGTGTCAACCACAAACTGGGGGGAGTCGATGAACGACTGGGCTATGTGGACCAGAGACTGGATGAAATTAAAGATCTGCTAACCGGTCTGGTCCATCCGACCATGGCGAATGGCAGAGACGGTGAGGGGCCTCGGCGTACCCACTCTCAGCCTCAACAATCCCAGCACTCTCACCAGACTCGGCCGTCACAACGCTCTCAGCAGCCCATTCCGGTCGAAGAAAGCGAGACCGCCAGCAAATCTACCGAGGCAAGATCTCAACCAGCAACGGACTTGCCTGCCAATGATCTGCGGCACCGGCTCGAGAGACGAAGAACAGCTCGTCTCGTGCATGAACGAGCCAATCATGAAGCCAGCAACCGGGTTGACGACAACTTAGGCCCACTAGAGGCCGAGCTGAAGGAACTGCGGGAACAAATGGGCGATATACAGAAAGCACAGCGTGCTCGAGCACCGATTGCTGTAGATGCATTGGTCGACTCATCTGAGTCGCCGTTCACCGACGAGATTCGTGAGGAACCCCTCCCCAAAGGGTTAGTGTCTTCCAAAAATAGCTAGTAAATCGAACATTACGATCAGACACTATGGTTTTAGGTAACCCATGGAGACGCACCACACCATAAAAAAAGATACGAGCAACATGGGACGCATTCGACGTTTTCGAACATGGGAGGAAATGCGCCATTTTAGAAAAACGGTCCACTACGACGAAAACGGAATCGTGCTTCTTGATTGTCTTGGGAAGCCCAAGCACGAAGTCCATACTAATGTCCTACCACGGTGCATGTGGCACTGGCAATGGTGTATACAGCCCGGTATTTTGCTTTTTCTGCTTTGCCAGTTGACATGCACGACACTGCCTTAAAACTTTGGCTACGTCTCGCTTGAGACTTGGCCAATAGAAACGATCTTCCAAAAGGGCAATGGTCTTGTCACGACTAAAATGGCCAGGTATCCCTCCTGAATGAAGCTCCCAGATGAGGAATTCACGAAGGGACATACGGGGAATACAAAGTCTGTCTCCCTTGAAAAGGAAGTCATCTTTAAGAACATATTCACCCATAATACGCTGGTCACTAGAGAGCGACGCGTAAGTACCCCCAAAATCAGGACATGTGGGGTATTCATCTTTCAGTTGCTCAAACCCAACTACCTCTACACTCAAGGAGTTGAGCAACGCCACTCTTCTACTAAGGGCATCCGCTGGTTTGTTTTCAACCCCGGCCTTGTGTTTCAAAACAAACGAATATTTCTGAAGAAACGCTACCCACTTGGCATGCCTTGGGTTGAGTTTCTTCTGAGAATGCAAATATCTCAAAGCCTCATGGTCAGAAAACAAGACGAATTCCTGCGGTAGGAGATAGTGTCGCCAATGTCTCAGGGATTGCACTACCGCGTAAAATTCTTTGTCGTAAGTGAAGTATTTTTGTTTTGCCTCATTCAGCTTCTCACTGAAATAGGCCACTGGGTGTCCTTCTTGACTCAACACTCCATCTATACCAACACCAGACGCATCACACGCTACTTCAAAGACTTTAGAAAAGTCAGGTAAACGCATGACAGGAGCTTCTACCATTTTGCCCTTAATCTCCTTAAAAGCCTTGACTGCGGCTTTAGACCACACAAATTCTCCATTTTTCATGCATTCTGTAATGGGAGCCATGATCGTTCTAAAACCCCTAATGAACCGACGATAAAAAGTTGCTAGGTCGTGAAAGCTTCGCACCTCATGAATGTTCCTCGGTTCTGGCCACTCAACTATGGCTCTGACCTTTTCAGGGTCTGCGTGCATCCCTTTAGATGACACTATAAATCCTAAGAACACAACTTGGCTAGACATGAATGCTCATTTCTTAAAATTAGCGTACAACTTTTCTTTCTTATGGACGCTACAAACCTTCTTTAAATGTTCAAGATGTGATTCCTTAGTGGTACTGTAAATAAGGATGTCGTCAAAGTACACCACTAGGAACTTTTCCAAGAACGGCCTCAAAGCTTGTGTCATCACCCGCATGAACGTACTGGGTGCATTAGTCAAGCCGAAGGGCATGACCAACCACTCATACATCCCATCTTTTATTTTAAACGCAGTTTTCCATTCATCCCCTGGGCGTATACGGATTTGGTGATATCCACTCTTGAGGTCTATCTTAGAGAATATAGTAGACCTGGCCATCATGTCAAGCATGTCATCAAGTCTAGGTATGGGGAACCTATACTTGACAATAATTTTGTTTATGGCACGGCTGTCCACACACATGCGCCACGTGTTATCTTTCTTTGGTGTCAACAATGCAGGCACGGCACACGGGCTCATACTCTCTTAGATGAAACCCTTTTGCAGAAGCTCATCAACTTGCCTCTTCAATTCTGCATGTTCTGCAGGGTTCATCCTGTAGTGAGGAAGGTTCGGTAGAGTAGACCCTAGGACAAGATCAATGGCATGATGTATGTCCCTCATAGGTGGCAACTCATTCGGTAAGTCTTTAGGAAATACATCACTGTATTCTTTCAGGACCGAAGTCACCTCACGGAGCAACTCTAATGGAAACTCAGGTGTAATCTCTCTAGCCACAAGGGCATACACCATAGAATCCTCCTTAGTCTCTTTTTTAAATTCTCTTGCATTGATTATATGTAGAGACTTAGGCTTGGATTTCCCCACTCCTTTAGGCTCACTTGCCTTCTCATCCTTTTTCTTCCCTAGTGTGCTCTCAGGTGGCATAGGGTTAAGTTTGATCTTTTTACCGTTATGCATGAAGGTACACGCATTGGAACGGCCAAAGATCGTGACATCATTATCGAATAGCCACGGTCTACCTAGGATAACATGTCCCACATCCATAGGTAAAACATCACACCACATGGACTCTTTGTATGACCCAAACTCGATGGGGACTAGACATTGATGGGTGACGGGTAGGGATGTCTTATCAACCCAAGAAACTTTATATGGGTCTAGATGAGGTGTGGGTTTCAGTTTCAAGCGCTCTAAGGTGTTAGTGGAAATCACATTCTGACAACTTCCACTGTCCACTATCACCTTACAATTCTTTTCACCACAGTTGGCAATAGTGTAAAAGATAGTGCTTCGACACCAGTCAGCACTACTTTTAGACTGAGCTAGCACACGCCTGACTACTGCAAGCGTTGCTTCTCCATCTAACTCTTCGTCATCAGTAAGTCCTCCTTCAGGGTGTACTCTTCAACTTCATAATCACCCTGGTCATCTCCACTCTCGTGGGACTCGCCTATAACTAAGGCTTTCCCACGGCTCTTCATAGGACACTGATTAGACATGTGGCCCAGATTGCCACACTCATAACACCTCACTTGGCTCATGCTACCAGGACCGGCACCAAGAACCCCCTTGCCCTTGTCCTCCCTAGGTCTAGGCGGAAAGGTCGCCTGTGCCCTTGGTTGACTACCAACATTAGGTCTAGTCCCTTGGGAACTAGATCTAGCACTGGAGTCTCGGGACTCGAAACGACGGACTACAGGAGTCTTTAGATATTGCTCTAACTCCTGCACAACTTAATATGCTTCATCCAAGTCCGTTAAGGGCCGAGTCATAAGCTCGCGCTGAAGATCCGCACGAAGGCCCGTCTTAAAACGCGAGAGCGTTACTAGAGGGTCTTCTTGGATATCACATCGCATCACATATTCTTCAAACTTAGCGATGTAGTCAACGGCAGACATTGACCCTTGGCGTAAAGATTGCCATTGGTCAAGGAGCTTCTGACGGTATGAGAGAGGAAGGTACTTTTCCTTCAACTTCTCTTTCATCTCATACCAATGTGTGATAGGGGCTCTACCAACTCTTTCTATCATACGCTCGGTGTTGGTCCAAAAGAACTTGGCTTGACCCACGAGCTTCATCTTAGCAAACCGCATTTAACGGTTTTCTGACATGCCATACCACTCAAAGTAGTGGTCCATGTCAGCAAGTTCCTCAGCTAAAGCAATATTCAGGGATAGGAGATCCGGCGGAGCACTTAGAAAACTTCAAAGTCCGCATGGATCTCCTCAAGGCCAACGGACACATTATGTGTAAGGCTTTTCCATTGTCCTTGACGAGTTCGGCATGGACTTGGTTTCACAATCTAAAACCCCGCATGATCAGTTCTTTCTCTCAACTGAGCCGAGCCTTCGCCACTCAGTTTATCGGTAGCACCGACCCGAGGAAGCATTCGACACACCTTGCAGCAATCAAGCAAAAGGAAGATGAGTCCTTAAAAGATTATTTCGCGCGCTTCAATTCCGAAGCAGTGCAAATTGAAAATCTCTCACAAGATGTGTTATTACACACCATGATCGGAGGACTACGAGATCGAAGGTTTCTTTGGTCTGTTGGGGAAGAGCCACCCCAGTCAGTAGCAGAATTGTTGGATCGAGCTGCTAAACACATCAACGCCAAAGAACTGGTTAATGCTCACCGACCAATGACCAGGAATAAAGATCGTCAGGATAGCAGCAGCTCGAAGAAACACAGGTCGGAACGGAAGTCGGAGCGGAGGTCACCGGCTCGGGGCGGAACTGCCCACGGAGCGAAACTACCTGCTCCACGGTTCGAAAAGTACACACCGCTCAATAAAACCATCGAGCAAGTGTATCTAGCAGAGAAAGGCAGACACAACTTCGAACGACCTGCGAAAATAAAAACCGACCCCAATAGAAGGTCAAAATCAAGGTATTGTTTGTACCATAAAGACCACGGTCACAACACCGTGGATTGCTTCGATTTGAAGCGACAAATAGAGAACCTTATCCAACAAGGATTTCTGAAAGACTACATCGCTTAGCGTCAAGACGACCGAAGGAACGAAGATCAGTCAGCCAACCCAAACGAAGGACTGAACAACAATCCTGTGGAAGAAATTCACATGATCTTCGGCGGACCGACCACTGGAGATTCTGGGAATTCGCGCAAAAATTATGTGCGACAAGCAAGAACATCCCAACCAGAACCAGGACCATCCGGATTGTCTGTGAACGTCGCCGGCCGACCTTCAAAAGTCGCAAAAGTTACATCTCGGGCGATAACGTTTACCGAAGAAGATGCCCGGGGAATCGTGCATCCACATGACGACTCCCTCGTCGTCTCAATGGTGGTAGCGAATAAAAGGCTCCACCGCATGATGATCGATACAGGAAGCTCGTCAGATATTTTGTACGCATCAGCTTTCGAAAGAATGAAGATCGATCGTTCCCGATTAAGGCCAGTCAAAACAGCATTAACTGGATTCACAGGAGACAGCGTCATGCCGGAAGGAGAAATAACTTTACCGGTCACAGTTGGGGAAGAACCTAATCAAAAAATGATTATGGTTGATTTCCTCGTTGTGAACACCCCCTCTGCCTACAATGCCATTATCGGCCGCCCTATCTTGCGGGCTCTCAAAGCTGTCGTTTCGATCTATCACCTGACAATGAAATTCAAAGCTGATGAAGGGGTCGGCGTGGTCAGGGGAGACCAGCAAGAAGCCCGGCGTTGCTACGAACTTTCTCTAAGGGGAAAAAATAAAAGCACAATATCGACTGTCTCTCACGCGTCCTCCTTGGACCCAAGAGAAGATGAGCAGGAGCGCGGATCACCAGCAGAGGAGTTAGTCGACGTTCTCTTGGCGGAGGCCGATCCGACCCGGGTTATTTAGATTGGGTCACGTTTGACAGACGAGGTGCGGAATAATTTGATAAACTTTTTAAAGGAGCATGTAGATATCTTTGCATGGTCCCATGAAGAAATGCCCGGAATCTCTCTAGAGGTAATGGTCCACCAACTCAATGTCGATCCGACCATGAAACCGATCCGTCAAAAAAGGCGCGCTTTCAACACGGAAAGGTATGCAATAATTGAAGAAGAGGTACAGAAGCTACGCAAGGCAGGATTTGTCTAAGAAATACGCTATCCAGATTGGTTGGCGAATGTGGTCCTCGTCAAAAAGCCCAATGGAAAATGGAGGGTCTGTGTGGATTACACCGACATGAACAAAGCTTGCCCTAAGGACAGCTTCCCACTACCACGGATAGATCAGCTCGTCGACGCAACTGCCGGGCACGGGCTTCTCAGCTTTATGGACGCCTTTTCTGGGTATAATCAAATCCAGATGCACGCTCCCGATCGGCAAAAGACCGCATTCATCACGGACCGGGGGCTCTATTGCTACAAAGTTATGCCCTTCGGGCTAAAAAACGCTGGGGCAACCTACCAAAGACTGGTAAACAAGATGTTTGCAGATCAACTAGGCAAAACTATGGAGGTATATGTCGACGACATGCTCGTCAAGAGCAAGCGCTCAGAAGATCACGTCGACGATCTACGCGCCGCATTCAGAATATTAAGGAAGTATCGTATGAAGCTCGACCCTAGCAAATGCCCTTTTGGAGTGGGCTCAGGAAAATTCCTTGGCTTCATGGTAAACTAGCGAGGAATTGAAGCCAATCCAGAAAAAATCCAGGCCCTCCTCGATATGAGCTCGCCTCGCATAGTAAAAGATGTTCAGCGGCTCACAGGAAGGATCGCAGCACTCAATAGGTTCGTCTCAAAGGCTACTGACCGATGTCTTCCCTTTTTCAAACAGTTGCGTAAATGCAAAGAAATGACATGGACTCCTGAATGCGAGCAAGCTTTTGTGGAGCTGAAAGCCTACCTCGGCTCCCCACCGCTGTTGTCCAAGCCGGTGCATAAAGAAGAATTGCTCCTGTACTTAGCGGTCTCAGCAGCGGCGGTCAGCTCGGCTCTAGTCCGGGACGACGAGGGAATACAAAGGCATGTTTATTACACTAGCAAGACCTTGATTAACTCGGAAACACGATACCCTCAAATCGAAAAACTCGCCCTGGCTTTAATCACCTCGGCTCGTAAGTTGAGGCCATATTTCCAAGCGCACTCGATAGCTGTATTGACCGATCAGCCATTACGACAAGTGCTGCAGAATCCCGAAACATCAGGTCGTCTCGTCAAATGGGCTGTCGAGTTGGGCGAATTCGATATACGGTACCGACCTCGTACAGCAATCAAGGGACAGGCTAGAGCCGACTTCAACGTCGAATTAACCGAGCCTCACGAGGCTGAGTGCGGTCATGAACTTGTCCAGCATCCGAAGGTAACGCATACCACACCTTCTTGGACATTACACGTCGACGGCTCTTCCAATTCACAAGGCAGTGGAGCTTGTCTCGTTCTATCCTCACCCGATGGGATCAAAATTCAGTACGCACTTCGATTCGGGTTTCGGGCTTCAAATAATGAAGCGGAATATGAAGCCCTCCTAGCCGAACTTCGTCTCGCCTCGGAAATAGGAATCAGATCGGTTAGGGTATTCAGCGACTTGCAACTTGTGGTTGGGCAGGTGACAGCCGAATATCAGGCAAAAGGAGGGAGAATGGCTGCATATCTGAACAAAGCTCGGGAGCTACTGTTGCAATTCGACCATTATGAAATTGTTCGAATCCCAAGAGATGGGAACACAAATGCAGACGCTCTCGCGAAGCTTGCCTCATCAGAAGACGACGAGCTTGGTAGAATGATACCTATCGAGTTCCTCCCTCAGCGCAGCATATCGTTAAATGAACTCGCGGAAGTTTTTCCAATATCGAAAAATCCAGATTGGAGGGATCCTATCATTCAATTTTTACGATCAGGCAAGATACCTGACGACCAGAAAGAAGCTCGGCGCATCCGCTACAGGTCAGCTCGATATACGCTGATAGATGGTATCCTCTACAAGAAGGGATTTGCCCACCCGTGTCTGCAGTGTTTAGGGCCTGAAGAAGCTGATTATGTACTGCGGGAAATCCACTATGGGTGTTGTGGGAATCATTCCGGAGCACAAGCACTTGCACAGAAATCAATCCGATAGGGATATTATTGGCCCACCATCCAACAAGATGCCCGAGAAACCGTCAAAAGATGCGATAAGTGCCAACGATTCGCCCCAATACCTCACCTACCGCCTGAAGCGCTCACGCCCATGGCTGGACCGTGGCTATTTACTCAATGGGGGGTCGACATCATCGGTCCACTCCCAACGGGAAAAGGGCAAGTTAAATATGCAATTGTCGCCGTCGACTACTTCACAAAGTGGGCTGAAGCAGAACCACTGGCTACCATCACAGAAAAGAAGACGACGAACTTCATTTGGAGGACGATTGTGTGCCGCTTCGGAATCCCGAATACCATAATCACCGACAACGGGCGACAGTTCGACAATCAAGGGTTTCGTACATTTTGCACCGAGTTGGGCATTAAAAATGTATATTCGTCTCCCCACCACCCTCAAGCCAACGGTCAGGTCGAAGCAGTCAACAAAATTATCAAGAATCATCTCAAACACAAAGCTCGGAGAAAGAAGGGGGGCTTGGGCGGAAGAACTTCCTGAAGTGTTGTGGGCCTACCGAACCACGGCTCGGTCTACTACTGGAGAAACCCCTTTCTTCATGGCATTTGGAGCCGAGGCCATTGTGCAGGTGGAAATCAAAATGCCCACAAGTAGGACGGGCCATCACAGACCCGACCAAAATGAAGGCCAGTTGCGAATAAGCTTAGACCTACTTGACGAAGCAAGAGAAGCTTCTCAAGTACGTATAACAGCATATCAGTAGAGGGTCCGACGATACTACAACTCCAAAGTGTGAGAACGACGGTTTCGAGCCGGTGACCTCGTCCTTAAAAAGGTAAACATAAACGACAAGGCCGGAGTATTCGGTCCTAATTGGGAAGACCATATAAGGTCATCAGCTCACATCGTCCCGGCACTTATCGGCTCGAAAACATGGAGGAAAAACCACTTCCTCATCCGTGGAACGCCGAACATCTCAAGATCTACTACCCATAAATAATGAGTTGTGCTCAGCGCAACATATATTTTTTAGAACGATAATTTGAATAAAATAGGAGTTGTTCTAAGACGATCTTTCAATACGACTTAATATCAGTATAGTACATTTAACTTTACTGATAGGTGGGCATATAGGCGGCCGACCCGGCTAGCCAGTCCCAGATTGTTTCCACCATACAAACTCAATACACCAATACGAAAGTAAAATTTGCAAAAGGATTAATAAATTTTTGCCTCAAGGGGCTTCTATTTCAAATCAAAATATTGTGTAATGTTGTGTACATTCAAAAAAAAAATTACACAAGCTAATCCTTGCCAGCCCTAGACGGGCCAGCACCATCATCTCCGCCCTGCGCCTCCTCCTCCTCGTCTTCGTCCACAGGCGTAAGATCAAGGGTTGGGAAATGCTTAAGCACGAGGCGCCTGTACTCCTGAAGTCCGTTGTTGTACAGATCTTCAGAAATGGCAGACAACTTCTCGTACTCAGCTTTCGCCCTATTAATCTCTGCCAGGGACTTCAGCTGCACCTCTTTCAGAAGCTCGGCCAGGTGTACCTTCTCCTCCTCGACCGTCTTCAGAGCAGCCTTAAGGGATTGGGCCTTATTCCCGTCGGATACGGCCTTGGTCTCAGCCTCCTTTAGAGCCTCCTCCAGAGACTGGACCTGAGCTTGGGAAACTTCCAGCTCCGATTGCGCAACCTTCAGCTCGGACTGGGAAGACTCCAGCTCGGATCGGATGGACGCCAGCTCGGATCGTGAAGACGTCAGCTCGGACTGAGCTTCCCTCAAAAGAAGGATACATTTGTTGAGCTCAGTCTTCACGGCTTCGGTCTTCTTCTTTCAAGAAGAAGTGGCAACCAGAGCCTTCTGCGTCTGGTGGTTTCGCTCGGCCATCATCTTACGGATCATGATAAGTGCAGCCGAATCTTGCAAAAGTAATACAGTTAGCACGCAACACAGAAAACGTCACAAGTACGTGGAAAAGAAATTGAAGTTACCCTGAGGCAGCTCTCTATCACCACCCCAACCATCTGATCCGGATCAGAAGAGGCTATGATATTCAAGTCTTGGGGGATGATATGGTTAACGCGCATGTAAGCGTTGACACCATCCATCCAGTTTGAATACTGCTCCGTCAGCGGAGGCATCTTGACCCGATCCTCCCGTTGCTCAGCCGGGGCACCATGAGGCCGAGGAGGTTGAGAAGAGGAGGCACCCGCAGCGGGTTGGTCAGGTCCAGCTGCAGCAGGTTGGGAGGTCTGGGAGGAGACGGTTGGAGGCACGGATACGTTGATGGGTTCAGCTAGTGAGCCCGAGTTATCTGGCACATTGATCACCGGGTCATCAGCAGATGACACCGGGGTAGTCGTTCTCTCAATTCTGGGCCCCGTTGGCTCGGTTCTGGGCTCCGTTTGCTCGGTTCTGGGCTGTGCGGAGTCCGAGCTGGGAAGTTATCCTGACCCACAGATGAAGGATTGGGGAGCGCGAGGCAGTCTTTGTACCTCAGCAATAGCCACCCTCTTCCTAGGGGGCTCAGCGGAGCTCTCCCCGCGTTCTAGAAACCGAGCTGGAATCCTCCGCTTGGAGATTGCCTTCGGAGCCATTCCTGTCCAAGAAAAGGAAGAAAATGAGAGGGTGACAAAATGAAAAAGGGTTGAAATACACTACTGTCTCAGCTTACCAACCCGATTCAGCAACGGAGTTGAGTGTGATAACTTTTCGGAAGTCCCTCTCTGCAGCAGGGATGGCTCGGGCTTTGTGGATCTGTCTCTCTTGAACTACAGACAACGCCACCCGAATGGTCGCCGACACTGTACAAAGAGCAGATACATGAGTAAAATATATATATATATATATATATATCAGAAAAAACGGTTAGGTCGGGACTTCATCTGACCTGGCAGAGCAAAGTCGGCTCGGACTCGGAATTTCAGGGGTTGAGGCTCGTCTGGCGCGCACTCCCAACTGCCCGACGCGAAGAACTACTTCCTCTTCCAAGTTTTGGTGGAGGAGGGCATATAAGTGATCATCGAGCCGCCCTGACCCGGCAACGACGAAAAGTAATAGAGTCCTTGGCCGCCCAAGGACTTAAGAATATACATGGAGAAGAGTTCATTGGAGGTAAACTCCTTATTCCTTAGCCTCCGCCAGAGTATGTAGCATCAGACCATGCACTTCCATGCATTCGGCTGCAATTGGCTCGGAGATAGACCTAAGACACTAAGAACTTCCCTCACAAAGGGGTGTAAGGGTAACCTCAGCTCGGACTCTAAATGCATCAAGGAAATGACTACCTCCCGGGCCTTGGGTCGGCTCGGCCTATCGGCTCGGTCAGGAACCCTAAACTCTATATAGTTCGGAATTTCGTATATCTCCTTCGCAGCGTCCAGTTCTTCCTGGGTAATCTGCGAGATCATAGAATCTAATTCGAAGGGCTCTCTATTGGCCGTGGCACTACCGGCAGCTGACTCCGGAGGCTCAGATTCTCCCTCTCCGGTGGTCTCTTCCACCCTCGCCCCAGAATCCGATTCACTGGAGCCTGCCTCCTCATGGCAGAGGAGAGGTAAATCAGAATCACGGTCATCATACCTCACCTTGAGGATGGCCTCAGAGCATGAAGTTTCTGGCTCCGACATTTTTCGAATAAAAGAAAAAGGAGAGAGGGAGGAAAGAAGAAAACCCCTTGGAATGAAAGAAAAAGAGCGTACCAGAATGCTGGCACGGCCGCAGGAAGGAGAAAGTTAAGGAAAATGGGAAGTTGAGGAAAATGGGGAAGAAGAAGAACCAGAGTGCAGGAGCAGTAAGAAAATGGAGAAAGGTTTTCAGAATCCGGCCAAGTCTCAGATTTTATACTTGGGGAAGGATTTGGGCACTATTCAGGTCTCATCACATTCAATACGAAGGCAACACGTGGCAACTCCCTACTTGATGAATTCGAAAAGCTGCGCCGTTCAGGACACGCGGCGACGCCCCGTTCGACTAAATCATATCG
This sequence comes from Liriodendron chinense, assembly GCA_003013855.2. Taxonomy (NCBI): domain Eukaryota; kingdom Viridiplantae; phylum Streptophyta; class Magnoliopsida; order Magnoliales; family Magnoliaceae; genus Liriodendron; species Liriodendron chinense. Next base: position 1,835,217 of record ML058348.1, on the reverse strand, counting down.
GCGATATCACGCCATACGGAGAAATGATGACTCCTCGATATATCAAGGGACGCATTTAATGCCCTCGATAATTCGAGAGACGCATTTAATGCCATTTTTCCGCCCATCAAAATGACGGCGTCGCGGATACAAAACGACAAAAATTATCTAGGTCGGCAATTTCCTCTTAAGTTTTTACCCCCGAACTGAGCAGAACACCCTCGAGGGTAAAAAGGGGGCTTCTGTTATGGGTAAAGAGCCGACCTGGAAGAAGGTTTGACACATCGACCCGAGAAAAACGAGCCGACCCGTCTCTAATCCAGATACGAATCAGGTTGCGTCAACCCGATTGAAAATGGTCGGCTCGGTCCGAAGTAATGAAGGTCGTCTTAAACGAGCTGAGCTGTAAATCCGCAATCTTGGGCTCACGCCAAGATATCAGGAGAAAAGATTGACATCCCCAGCTTTTAGGGATAAGGATCTTCGTTTGTTATGGGCAGATCCGAAGATCTCGGGAACCCAACTGGCAGACCGCTAGAATCACGACTCTCCGAAGGGCAAGCAATCTCGCAACCTAAGTCTATAAATAAGGATATTCTCTCCATTATCAAGGTATGCAAGCTAATATCAATCTACACTAAAAATATCCGATTACTCAAGATCACTGACTTAGGCATCGGAGGGTCATTGGCTGGACCCCCAGCCACCCCCCTTATCCTCTGTATTCTTTTGCAGGATCTAAGAATTCCGTCCTCTCCTACCGGAAGTTCAACTTCATTCAGCTATTCAAATCATAAATTTACATCTTCATCTGTTGACCATTTTTTGGTAGCAACATATGTGTTTCACCATGTTGTCCATCCTTTGCTAGCTCATTTTAGGGTACGAGTCAAATAAATAAATAAGGCTTGTCCAAATCTCATGTGAACCACACCACTAAAAAAATTCTTAAGGATCACAAAAGTTTTGGATCAATCGATATTTTTGTTTTCCCTTCATCCAGGTTTGTGTGAACTAATCAACAAGTTGGATGGCAAATAATCATTACTAGTGGCCTTAGGAAATTTTTAATCATGAGCGTTCAATCACCACTTCTTTCATGTGGTGTGGTCTACCTGAGATTTAGATCAAGCTCATTTTTATGCACATGTCCTAAAATAATGATCTAAAATGGATGGACAATGTGGATAAAACACACACATCATTGTGGGACTCATGTAGCATGCAATATGCATCCCCTTAAGAGCACGAAAAGTTCGTGACACATCAATCTCCACCATCCCCACTCAATGGGTTGCCCTACCTTAGAGCGATGCTACTTTGACTTGCTAGTAAAAATAAAGCAGTTTATAAACTAGTATTACTTATTAGGTATGTGACTCACATGAGTTTCAACACAAGGTCATGGGTTCGAACACTTATTGTGATGTGAGTGTGCGAGCATGTGTGGGAAAAAAGTGTTGGGATTGGACACCTCAATCTTCAAACATGAAGACCACCGGTCGGCCAGCCACAGTGGAGATCAGAACAGACATTCACGCTGGACCCTTTTTGGGCCATCTGGCCGACCGGTCGATTGGTAGGGGTGTCCAGCCGGCAGTGTCCTAATTGGACTTGGTCTTTTGTGCAGTTTGTTGCGCAAGGAGTTTCTAATTTCGATTTTCTCCTATTTAAGGGGATGTAATCCGAGATTAGGGTTGCCACCTATGGGCTAAGGGATTGGGAGAGTTCTAGGGTGAGAGAAAAGAGCTAAGAGGAAGCTTAGAGTTCTCTGGGATGAGGGAAATGGATGGGTTTGTCCTCCTCATGTGAGAATTAGCTTTGTTAGCTTGGGTTTTCTCTTGTGGGCTGTGATCCGAGTTGTATTTCTTCCATCTCTTGTAACTTCTGATATCATAGTGGATTAGTGTCGCTTTTTGCCATGGTTTTTTACCCGTGAGGGGTTTTTCCACATAAAAATTGAATTGCTTATTGTGTGTCAATTTGCTTGTGTGATTGCTCTTATCGTGTGTTCCTCACCTGCTTTGATTGCTTCTGCTACGGGGCTCCTAACTCCAACAAATGATATCAGAAAGAAAGTTGGGAAGAAGGCAGAGAGAATCTGAGGCGAGGCATCAATGACGTCTTCTAGCATGAGATTCGACATGGAAAAGGATTCCGTGAAAGAAAAACATGCAAAGCGATTGGCATCTATAAAATAAGAAGAGTCGAAGAAGGTGGATCAGTACACCAATATCTCAATCAAGTTTATCAACTGCGATCAGGTTTGATCGGGAGCACTATTCATGGTCGAGCTACGGGATCGACAGCGGGATCCACGATTGCTCGTGTGTGGCATGCCGCAAGGGCCACATGAGCAAGTAGGTGGTGAAGGTGCAAAGATGAAATCGATGGGGCATGAGAAGTGGTGGAGCTATGATGATGACGGAGTAGAGATTGAAGATGTGTATGGCAATGTGTTGCATGCAGATTTGAGTCGTGGTGGAGTTTATTGGGATTGGACGCCTCAATCTTCAAGCATGAATACCTCCGGTCGGCCGACCACAGTGGAGATCAGAACAGGCATGCACGCTGGACCCTTTTTGGGCCATCCGGCCGGCCGGGCGGCTAGTGGGGGTGTCCGGCCGGCAGTGTCCTAATTGGACTTGGTCTCTTGCGTTGTTTGTTGCGCAAGGAGTTTCTAATTCCGATTTTCCCCTATTTAAGGGGATTTAATCCGAGATTAGAGTCGCCGCCTATGGGCCAAGGGATTGGGAGAGTTCTAGGATGAGAGAAAAGAGTTAGGAGGAAGCTTGGAGTTCTCTAGGATGAGGGAAATGGATGGGTTTGTCCTCCTCATGTGAGAATTAGCTTTGTTAGCTTGGGTTTTCTCTTGTGGGCTATGATTCGGGTTGTGTTTCTTCTATCTCTTGTAACTTCTGATATCATAGTGGATTAGTGTCACTTTGTGCCATGGTTTTTTTACCGATGAGGGGTTTTTCCACGTAAAAATCTAATTGCCTCCTGTGTGTATCGATTTACTTATGTGATTGTTCTTGTTATGTGTTCCTCGCCTGCTTTAATTGCTTCTGCTGCGAGGCTCCTAACTCCAACAAAAAGTATTTACATCCCAACACCCTTTTTTAAAAGGTTTTCCCTACCTAATTAATCTAAGTAATTTTGTTAGACGGTGGTTTTATCAAGTGGATTTGCTTTGCTAATGATGGAATTGCCCTTCAAACAATAAGATCGTATAAAATATCATGGTACATGTAGTTTAGAGTCTTGACTCTCAGGCCAACTCATTTGGCATTGAGTAAAGTCAACCCCAGCAAGCTGCATTAGAGCTGAATGAGTCGGATCGAGTTACCCTCTCCCATGCAACTATTGGGCTAACCACTCTTTCCATCTGTTGCACCAGCTCACGTTAGGACACAATCTCGAAATTAGGCAGATCAAGAACTCAAGTGGGCCATAGATGAAGAAATATTAAGATTGAATGCCTACCATTGGAACCTTCTTGGTGCCGATGGAAGCTTTGTATCATGTTAGTGATGTATTTTACATTCATCCCAGAAGGAATTTCTTTATGAGTAGGGTTGAATTGCATGTAAACATCACAGTGGGCCCTACAAAGGTATCAATGGTGGACGTTTTTGTCCCCATCGTTTCTTGTGGTGCGGTTTAATATTCCAGTTTTTATTTTGCTTCATTTTTAGGCACATGTCCTAACATGAACTTGCAAAACTAATGGACAGTCATGCAGACATCACAGTGAGCCTAACATTACTACCTAAAATGAATCTGGATCCTCCATTTGCTGCAAAGAAATCCTTGTTTGTAGCTTTTTGATTGGTCCACATCATCACATAGGTTTACAACCACATCACATCCTCAGTGCAACCCCATCACACCGAAGCTACACGGTGATTTTTTGTTTGCAGCAAATAGAAGATTGACTCTCCTAAAATATGTTAGCCAGAGAATATTCGAGAAACTTAGGAGGGAGATTACTGTTTAAAGAGAGAGAGTTAAGTTAAACCCCCAACCTCTCTATTTATTTATAATAAAACTCAATAAAATCTAGCCTTTGATTTAAGGACTACAATATAAATGCAAACTTACTATAAAAGAAAGATCAGGGTGGATTATGTCTTCGACGAATGTGGACCGAATGTGTCTACTTCTCCTTTAACAATCACATTCGAGAGACAAATAAGGAGAGTGACAAGAATCCTCTTGATATACAATAGGTTTCATGCCGCACATGCAACACACCCACTCGGTTAGTCACACAATGCACCCACCCACCAATGGGGGTTAGTGCGTCTCCTTAGCACTCCAACTTAAGACCTACTGTTGAAACACCTAGGCGGCTTCCAGTTGGGCTAGCAAGCTTGTAAGCCCATCATGTTGTACATGTAAAGGCCACTCTGTCCATCAGGTTCAATCCTCTATTCTAGGACAAGTGGAAAAGGTAATAAGTGAGATCGACATTTGGGGTGGGCCACTCCACAGGGAATAATAGGGATGGAATATGAACCACTTACTTGTAATGGAGCCACTATGATAAGTATCTTTCATCAATCTGATAGCTAAATCCACTACTAGTAGGCACCCAAGAGCGTGCATACGTGTATGAGAACCACCCTGCCCTATCCCAAAAATTAGCCAATTCAACACTCAGGTGGGCCATCTCATATGGAATTATACCTAAATCTCTAAGTTCACGCCTAAGGGCCACCTTAGTTTTCGAATAGCATGGTTTTGTAGAAATACTTTCATCCTAATGGGGTAAGTTAGATGAATGAATGGGATGAAATATAGACAACTCTATGGCCCTACACAAAACATAGGGTGAGCATCTCATAACAACTGTTTCCTATGGTGTGGCCCACCTGAGTTTCCCATTGTTATGATTTTCAGTTTCCAGCTTGAACTAGAGGCAGCATACTTGATGAACAGGTTGGATTTTGTGGATTTTGCTTGAGGGGAGAGAGAAAAGGTAATGGATGTTGCTTGAAGTCATTTAATACTCTGGCAGAGTATGGCGGTTGATGCACATGAGCCATGAAATTTATATAAGTAGCTTATATTATATTAAATCAGAACCAGCTAAGCTGTGGAATCTATTGTCACCACGTCCCAGTCCCAGGACAAAAGCAGGGGAGCTATCCTGAGCTCTGAAATGGGTAGCTCGACTGATCTGCAGGCAAGCTCCATTTTCAGTCAAGAGCATCTTTATGGTGGGGCCCATTTGATGAAGGGATTGAATCTCATACACGTGTGCAACTTTAGCACATTGGTGTTGTATGGAAGAGCTCCCTTCTACTCAGGTAGTTATCTAACCATTAGATTGTTGGGCATTTACTAGGCTGTTAAAAAATGAAAAATATCCAACGGTCTTATTTCAACCAACAAGCATCAGTGAATTAGAGATCTTGGGTTTCACATTTTTACATCAAATAGCTCTCATAAATAAAATGGATGACAACTGGGTACTCGGGTTTCAAGGGAATGGACCCCGCTTTGTTACAGCCCGTCCAGTGACATTTTTTAAAAGTCAATTATTAGATATCCTAACTGCTCTCACCATGGCAGAATTTGATTGGACGAGAGACTAAACTAAAGTTGAAGATGAGGCTTAAGCAAAGTATATATGAAAGTTGTTATTGATCACTTGATTGCCCCACTATGAGAGAAGCCTATCATCCAATCAAATTTCACCGCATTGTGCTTGTATGGATAGGATTGCATGTGAAACCCGTTTTTGCTAAATAATTATGTAACGGGAGGCTAGGTGGGGCCGTTGTGATGTTTGTTGCAAATCTATCATGTTCATCTGTTTTGCTGGATCATATTAGGACATAGGCAAAATAAAAAATAAAAAATGATGTAAATTAAAAACTCAAGTAGGCCAATCAATAGAGGATTGAATTTCCTCTGTTGAAACATCGGTGAGGTGACATAAATTTTAGCTTAAGCTAATTTTTTTGTGTTTTCAATTACTCCCAAGTAGAAACGACCTTATTATCAATATGGATGGCATGTAAACATCATGGTGGACCCTAGGGTGGTTTTAATGATAGGCAATTTACCTACCCATGTTTTCTTGTGGTGTGCCCCACTTGAATTTTTAGATTTGCATCATTTTTAAGTCCATGCCCTAATGGACGCAGCTTAGCTACTGAGCTTGACAGTAGCCAGACTTGCTACTGAAGTAACACCACCATGTTCCGTGGACCCCATCATGATGTATGTGTTGTATCCACACCGTCCATCCATTTGAAGAGATCATTTTCGGGCATGAGCAAAAGAACGAGGCAGGTCCAAAGTTCAAGTGGACCCCACCAAAGAAAACAGTGGGGGCAGTGATGTCCACCATTGAAACCTCCCTAGGTCCCACCATGATGTTTATTTGAGATCCAACCTGCTTATAAGTTAAAACAGACATGGAATAAGGGAAAACACAAATATCAGCTTGATTGAAAACTTTTGTGGCCCAAAGAAGTTTTTAATGGTAGGCGTTTAATTCCTATTGTTTTCTGTGGTGGGGTCCACTTAAACTTTGGATCTGCCTCATTCTTTGGCTCATGCTAAAAAATGATCTCTCCAAATGGATGGACGGTGTGGATGCAACATATACATCATGGTGGGGCCCACATAACGTGGTGACGTCACTTCAGTAGCGAGTCTGGCTACTGTCAAGTTCAGTAGCTAATCTCCGTCCTGTCCTAACATGGTCTGCCAAAACGGATGGATGAGGGTAGATTTCCCACAAACGTCATGGTGGGCCCTACCTAACTTCGGTCACATGAAAGTTCGAGGGAAGGGGAATCTCTTTGGCTAGGGACGCGCGTCCTACCTACCTACAAGGAGCTCCATATAGGCAAGGACAGTACTCAAGCAGGACCCCAAAAATCAGGTCATCGAAGCAAGCCTGACCTCTGGCTTATGAGTGTCTCTTTGGTGAAAGAGGGCAATTGGATATTTTTCAGGAGTTATTTGATACTCCGGCTGTGAATGAAATTCAATGCACATGCATTTACAAATGGTACACGTGGACACTTACATTAACGATACCATTTTTAAACATTCAATAAATGTCCAGCAATCTATAAACAAATGAGAGAAATCATTTGTTCACAATACATCTAAAATCTGCCCATTTTTTTGGATGGCTTACTTTGATTTATTTGAACGGCTGTAAGTTATTTTGAGTAATTTCCAGCGACCTACAGATCATCCATCGCTTTATCAGAATATCTTTCATAATACATTTACCCACCCAAGATGTCGACAGTTTAATTTTTAATTAATTTCTTAGTAAGTATTAACTTCCTGCTAATCATCATCACGCTCTCCAGGAGTATCGGACGCGGATTGCGTCCGACCACTGGTCGAACCTTTTAAGTGTCCGACCAGATCCGTGTGGGGGCCCACCGTGACGTATCGGTTTATCAAAGCTGTCCATCCATTTTCTAAGATCATTTTAGCGTGTGACCATAAAAATGAGGAATATCCAAGGCTCAGGTGGGCCACACCATATATTGAGTGGAACCTAGTGATGTCGTCACTACCGTAGTCTTCCGTATTTGGTGTGGCCCACATGAGCAATGGATCTCCCTCATTTTTGGGCTCATATCCTACCATAATCTTCTAAAAGGTATGGACGGTGTGGATAAATGGATACATCATGGTGGGCCCCACATTGATTTGGTTGGACGCTTAACGGTCCCACCAACACAATCCGCGTCCAAGAGGGTCTGCTGAGGTGTGGCTATTTTTACTAAATGTCCAATTTCTCATCTGGTTCATCTTTTTTGACCTTTTGATTAGAAATTGAAAATTTGTGGTAAAAAATGCCCTTGGACCGATTCCTATTGGGTAGAGGTGGGCAATGATCCGTTCCGAGTTGAACATAAACCAGATCAGATCATTCAGCTGCTTAAGTGAGTGTGTTCGAACAAACATTCAAACAAGGTGGCTTTGTTCAAACTCAATTTGGTCTGGCCCAATAATGTTCGAACATGTTCGAGCATATGGATTTCAAACAATTTTTATGAGTTCAAACAAATTTGTTTTTTTCGCTTGGAAATATTTTTTTCTACTATTGATTAGTGGATACCGATTTGTTCAGAAATTACATATCACAAATGACAAATCACAATGTTTAAAGTTTTTAACTAACTATATAATAAAACCATAACATAGATAGTTAAGATCTGCACTGTTTCCTGTGGTGTGGTCCACTCGAGCCTTCAAGCCACTTCATTTTTTGGATAATGTCACAAATGATCTTTAAAAAATGGATGGATGGCTTAGATAAGCAAATATATCACTATGGGCCCCACAAAACACTGATATAACCATCCATCTTTAGATAGGTCCTCGTGGGGGTAGACTGGTAGTCCCCAGTTTATGGATGTGAGTTGGCTAGTGATGTAAACACTAGCCAGCAAGCTGGTATCAAAGCTTTGTGGGTCCCACCATAATGTATTTGTTTTGTCCACTCCGTCTATCGATTTTTACAACTCATTTCGAGGCATTAAACAAAAAATGAGGCAAATACAAAGCTCAAGTGGACCACACCACAAAAAACAGTGAGGAGAATGATGTCCACCATTGAAACCTTCCTAAGGCTCACAGTCATGTTTATTCGTCATCCAATGAGTCGGTCAATATTCAAGTCGAGTTGAACAGGGTTATGATTGAAACCGACTCGAACTTTTTTTCAGACAAACCCTTGTTCGAACAAAGTTTTATCGAGTTGATCCGAATCAATCCAAACGATCAAACTTAGTTCGTGTCCAGCTCTATCCCTGGGCACTATGGATTCCTCCTGGGGCACGGTGGATTCACCTTGAGCACATGATGGTTAGAGAGGCATCCTGACCATAAAATTTTCAATTTAGGGTCAAAAGGCCAAACAAAATGAGTCGGACGAGAAATTGAACATTTAGTAAAAATATCCACACCTCAAGGCCATTGTAGTAAAAATCCCGTCTAAGGAGTATCATTCATGGTGTGTTGAATTCTTATCGAATATCGGCGTACGTTAGATTGAGCCAGGAGTAAGGCTGTAAATGGGTCAGCGAACCCGATGGGGTACCCGAACCCAACCCATTTAGACCCGACCCAGACCCGACCCATTTGTTAAATGGTACGGGTCTGGGTCCAAGAATAGACCCAGTTGATAAACAGGTCTGGGTCTAGTTTCCTTTATATTAGGCCCAACCCAACCCAACCCAACCCAACCCAACCCAACTCGTACCCATTTAGTAAGTGGGCGGGTTTGGTCTATGTTTCAAGGGACTCATCTAGACCCGATTTTAAGCCTCGTAAAATGCTTGCATACTTAATTCAGACCCGGACCCATTAGACCCGACCCATTTATAAATGGGTGTGGGTGGATCTCCCTCTACTAGACCCGGACGCATTTATAAATAGATCTGATGGGTTGACTCGAACCCGACCCGGACCCGCCCATTTAGTAAAAAGGTCTGGGTCTAAAATTTGGACCTAGACCTGTTTAGTAAATGGGCGGGTCTAGTTTTGGCTAAACCCACCCCAAACCCGACCATTTACAGCCCTAGCCAGGAGAGCGGGAGGCGCCGCACGATGATTCTCCTGAAAAAAGATGGGGCAGGATTAGGAGCGACCCGGCCTCACCAAAGAGGGTAAGGTCCTTACCGTGGGGCCAATATTAATCTATTTTTTCTATATCCACACCATACATCCGTTGTCTAAAATCATTTTATGGAATTATACCAGAGAAGAATAGATCCAATTCTCGCGTACCATGGGAAAGAGTGATAATTGTCTATTAATTGGTTACAGAATTTTGGATCAAGATGATATTTGTTTTTTTCCCATCATCCATATTTATGTGACCTTATCAAATAGTTGGATGGAAAATAAATACAATGGAAACCTTACTGTGGGCCATAAGATAAAATTTTAATGGTAAGGCTTTCAATCACCACTGTTACTTATAGGATGGTTCACCTGAGATTTGGATATTCTTCATTTTTTGTGATATGAAATAATCCGGGAAAAAGGATGGACGGCGTGAATATATAATAAATACATCAAGGTGGGCCCCGCGGTAAGGGACGTACCATCTTGGGTGAGGCCAGGGCCGTACCTAATCCGCTCCCAAAAAGCTGACGCCACGTGAATCTATCGAGACTCAAAAACGACTAAAAAAAGCACGAAAAACAAAATAAAGTCCCTGCGCAAACGGCCAAAAAACATGTGATAATTGTAACCACCCCCCTCTATTTTGTAACAATTTCAAATACCTCCTTCGGGAGTTTGGAATATTACAGGTCCAGATACATGAGCGGTGCTTGCACAAAAACATTGAGGAGTTCGTTTTGTTTATATGTGGGGCCCACATTTGTGTATAAGAGTATCCAACCCGTCCATCAAAGCCCATGTACCATGAATTCGGGATAACCCAAAAAATAGGCCAATCCCATCATTGAGTGGGCCACACCACTGAAGACAATGGAGGACCACCCAAAAACCTTTTAATTCACTTGATGGGCCAGCTGATGCTTGGATCCACCGTGATTTTATGTATTTTATCCACTCCGTTCATCCATTTTAACAGATAATTTTATGGCTTGAGACAAAAAATAAAGCATATAAAAATCTTAAGTGGACCACACCACAGGAAACAATATGAATTGAATCTGTACCATTGAAAAATTCTTGGGGCCGTGGAAGTTTTGGATCAAGATGATATTTGTTTTTTCCCTTCATCAAATGTCTGTGTGATATTGTGAACAGGTTGGATGACAAATAAACACCACTGTGGGCCCCAGAAAGGTTTCAACGGTGGAAATCATTATACCCACTGTTTCTTGTGGTATGGTCCACCTAATATTTGGATGTGCTTCAATTTTGGTTTCAACCCCTTAAATGAACTGGAAAAGCGGATGGACGGTGTAGATAAACTACATACATTTACAGTGGGCTCAACTGAGTTTACTCAGTATGATAAGAGCGTCCTTAGGTACTCAGGTGGGCCCGCATGCCCAGTCAGACGGCCAAGTGTTCCCTAAATATTCAATCTTGGAAGCTATCCATTTCTTTCCGTGAATGTGGGCCCCAGGCCCTGCCTGATATATCACTCTTCCATGGCTATCCATTTCCTTTTGTGAATGTGGGCCCACCTGGGCCGGCCTAATTTTCGGACCGTGGCACATACTCGGCCTGCTGACCAGATTAATAATCGGGAGGTTACCACCTTTTTGGAGATGTGAGGAGGGGATCCAGACCGTCCAAGTGATGGGGCTCATCGTTGATTGATCATAACCTGAAATATACATTCGCTAAATGATCTCAACGGTCAGATTTCACCTTTCATTTGAACTTTCGATGGTCTTAATTGTAACCATCCATTTGATATCCACCCAGTAGATGCTTTTACCAGTACGCTGTAAGTGGGTCACCACAACTTAAAGAGATGTCATAAATAATCGCAACCATAGTCTTGTCCTTATCTGTTCAGACCGTACTAGCGCACTTTCAAATTTTCAATCAAGCTTCGAATTCGGATATCATAAGCACCATGCGTACTGCGCATACTCCTTTTTGGAGATCATTGCTCGAGCACGGGTCCCATGATGCACAGGTGCTGACGTACTGTAGGATAAGGAATGTTCTGATACGCGGCCTAGGTTTTCCACAGGAAACGGGAGTAGATGGAACAGATTGCGCAGTGGAGCAGACAGCACCGAGGTTGGTACTGTGTGATGCTTGAAAAGCTGTTTGGGCCCACCACGATTTATGTGCTTTATCCACGCCGTCCATCTGTTTTTTCAGCTCATTTTAGGGCGTGAGGGAAAAAATGAGACAAGCCCAAATCTAAGGTGGACCACACGAAATAGTAGTGATTAAACACTGGGCATTAAAAAATTTATTGGGTCTACTGTAATGTTTGTTAACCATTTAACTTGTTGATTAGGCCAGATAGACCTGGATGAAGGAAAACAAAAATTAGCCAACAGCGAGTTTTTAATGGTGGGTGATCAACCACCACTGTTTCCTTAGTGTGGTCCACCTTAGATTTGAATCAGTCTCTCTCTCTCTTTCTCTTCTCTCATGTCATATAGCAACATGCAGCACTGTATGCTACACAATGCAACTTGAGTCCCTGGTGGACACGCTTGCATGACTTTACTTCAAGCATGAATTTAGAGCTGTATACGGGTTGAGTTTAACAAAGCTTGAACTTGACTTAATCAATGGTCTACTAAGCTTGAGCTTGAGCTTGAGCATCAAGCTCAAAACAGCCACTTGAACTTGACTTGCTAATCGAACCAATCGAGCTTTGTTCCAACTAAGCCGATCAAGCTCTATCAAACCAAGTTAAGCTTTGTCCTTTTTTTTTTTTTTTAAAAGCAGTTAAAGACCCCAACTAACCCAACCTGACTTGACCCCAATCTTTCGACCCAAAAAACCCTCAAAACTAGGTTATTTTCTATTTCAAACAAAATAAATAAAAACTAAAAAAAAGAAACATAAAAACCTAGCTGGTGGTGGTGGATGCTCGAGCGTTCACTTGAAGGTGTGATGTGGTGCGGTTGGGCATTCGCTGTTAAGCGTTTGTTACCCCCGGGGGGGGATTTAAAAGAAATGGATGTAGGGAAAAAGGGAGAGGGGCAACCGGGCTAAGTGGGACTTGGGAGTGAAAAAAAAAAAAAGTCAAGTGGGTCTCGAATAGGGTTAAGTCTCTCTCTCTCTCTCTCTCTCTCTCTCTCTCTCTCTCTCTCTCTATATCTATATATATATATATATATATATATATATATATATATATATATATATATATATATATCAAGCTCAAGCAAGCCAAGCTTTATTCGAGCTTCGAGCCAAGCTCCCTCGTGCTTGAGCTTAGCTAGTTTTCAAACAAGCTTCCTAAATCGAGCTTGAGCTTGATTGAATTGACTTACGAGCCAAGCTAAGCTGAGCTTAAACGAACCAAGCCGAGTGAGCTTTTTGAGCTAGCTTGGATCGTGTGTTGCTCTAAGTGAATTTATCAGTTGATCAATCTGTGGATCCATAGGGTAATTTAACCGTTGATTCGTTAAGAGGCACTCTTCCTTTGCAAAGGTCAACTCTTTTTCTTCATCCTCAATAAACATTCCTTTATCTACATTAGTTCACAATTCTCCTCTAACATCAAATTGATTAAAAATAAATAAAAAATCTAGTCGCAAAGTAGCTGGCCATAAGACCATTTGACAGTTGCAGTTGGTTCATTGCTACGAATATATTTATGATCTAAGGCTTTAATCACCTGATTGATCCTTGCTTGCAACTCACAATTTCCATGAAAATATCAAATTCTCTCTCAAAAAAAAAAAAAAAAAGCCATAGACTTGAGGCTTATGAATACATCAACTCTCGAAAACACCACGGGTAAGATTGTTGCCACCTAGTCCTCAAGGAAAAAGTTACTATGATACGCACTAATGTAGAGGGTGCATGATTAAAGAAAGAAAAAATATTGTTATTTTTCTCATAAAATAGCCCTTGAATCCATAGGAACAACAAATATTAAAAAAAAAGAGAAATAAACTTAATATTAATATTGAAAGTTTAAATAAAAAGTTTTTCAAAAATTATTAACATAACTTATATGAGCTCTAGACCTTAAAATTCGTTACCTTTTCAAAATAATAAAACTATATTAAAATAGTAAAGTTTAGAAGTTATAAACAATTTATAAACTAAATCAAGCCCTTCCACATTACTTAAATAAGGACTTTAAGTATTTCATGACTCTTCAAATCCTAAAATATCTTTAAAATAATAAAAAAATAGCAACTTACTAGACATAATAAAATTTGACTAAAACCTCAAAATTAACCTCTAAAATTACCAAAACAGAAGAAGAAGAAGAAGAAGCCAGGACAAAGCTGATGATAGCTTTCAAACAATATATAGTACGTATTAATCAAACAACCAATGGCAAAGTTACAAGTCGATAGTTCGTGCAAGAAATTAAATTAAACTTTCTATACCTGTTTTCTTTTAGTCTTTCATTAGAGTTTTCCTTGACTTTGACCTACATCAAATTAGATTAAACTTTCTATACCTGTTTTCTTTTAGTCTTTCATTAGAGTTTTCCTTGACTTTGACCTACATCAAATTAGCGTCTTCAAAATGAATAGCCCCCTAAATTTATCAAGGAAGGCTAACAATTTGGTGGTGAACAAGCACAAGAGGCTATCTTCCATGGCATAATATGTGCGAACTGATCTCCCACCGACAATGGCGCATGATAGCTAATAATTCTAGCTAATATGTCACTTTGAGCAGGACATCCGATGCGACGAAACATGTGGGGTCTACTTTGAAGATCATAAAAAAAATGCTTGCATGACTTTGATAGGCAGATAGGAGACATGGATAAAATGACTTCATGTGGATCACATCCACCGAGTCTATCAGGTGCGCCATCCTGTGGTTGGACCTGGGCCCAAATCAAGCTGATTCAACTCTCAAGTGGACTACACCATGGGAAGCAGTTGAGATGGAAAATCCCACCATTAAAAGCATCCAAATTGTTCATGGGTCCACTGTGGTGTGCATGTGCGATCCAATTCACTCATCTGACATGCTACACTAGGATGATTGGATTCCCCAAAAATCAGGACATCACATGACTTATGTGGGTCACACCATGTGAATTTAGTGGTTTTAGACATTACATCATTTTCTGTGTCTGCCACACCTAACCCTTGAATTAGATTGATTTTTAGGATCCACACAAGTCAGGCTAGCATAATCCTCCAAAATCAACATATTTGCTCCCTAGCTGGGCCATGATTGATGTCTAGTTTTACCGTTGGTTGTCCAATGATTCCAATGTTGTGGTTCATTTGATTAGCGGACTGGCGTGATCTTTTTTCCACCTAATCTTGATGGTGAGGCATGCCATTTCAATGGTAAGGATTTCACATAAATGGAACACCGGCGTAAAAGATGATCAAGGTGGTGGTGGTGGTGGTGTCGGCCTAGATGTATCATGAATCAAATGTCAAAATGAGTTTCTTACAGTTAGGTTGGTGGACATTTATTGGACAGTTAATAATGAAAACTATCCAATGATCCATTGGGCCAACCCACACTTGCAAGGCAGACTAAAAAATTCAGACAGACTTAATGATCCAAACTTTCTACAAGCAGATTACAATAATAGATCGATAAATAAATGAGGGATCTGGTCATGGATGCCTAGGATGATGCCATGTGATGGATTTTAATAGTAAAAAATAGTGCACTGGCTCCTTGACCTAATAAAAGTCCGTACTGGTTCAAAAATCACAGTAGTCAGGCAAATGGGTAACCGTCCGATTGATGGATAATAAATGAATGGTTAAACACTAAAACAGTGAGTGGCCTAAATTCCAAAGAAAAAAGCAGATGATTGTCACTATAGTTTTTGGTTTATGCTCCAGCTGCAACTAGGCCAGGCATTTCAATGGTTTGGATTGCCATCCAACTTAGCAATGTATATGGTTGGCATGAGCCACCACTGCTTTTGAAAATGGCAGTGAACTACCATGGTTAGTTTTTCAGGCATTTAAACCGTAAATTGTAGCTCTCATCTGATGAACGGCCACGATGTTGTACTTGTACGCCCCACTATAATACATCCCAATGTACCGCAAGGCGATGTACTATGTACGGAACTTTAGCGGTTGGATTTGGGTCATTTTCAATATTCTCAACATGATAGGTTGAGTGTCAACTAGTCTCATTTATTAGAACTGTGAAGAAATTAGGTGGTACTAGGTCTCACCTTTTGGACATTGTTACAATTCGGGTCTACACAGGCTTGGGTTGGGTCTAGTCGGGTTCAATTCAAGTCTAGTTTATTTTAATAGTGTGCATATAGGAATAGGTCACTAGTTCAACCGGTTGGACCACAAATTTTCAGTCCACCCAATAAATAACGTTCAGTTTGTCATGAGCGTGTGATATCCAACCTTTCTAGTGGCTTGAGCTGGCCATGGGGATCATCTTGAGCAAAAGTCAATCACATCCACTCATTAAGTGGACCATACCATTGAAAACAATTTATACCCTTTGATAAATTACAAAATACAAATATGGTCCACTTGAAGAGTTGATGTGACTTATTTTTACAAGAAATGATTGGCTTGATGCAGACAGATTATCGAACGGATTGGACGTTGCACGCACATGAGAAAGTTGGATGCTATTCCATGGGTAGATTGTTACTTGTGGTCCAATTGGTTGGACTCGATACCTCTCTCTAGGGCTGTCAATGAGCTGGCCTGGAGTAGGTCTCTGCTTGAATTTTGAGCTATTTAGGAACAGGCCTATTCAAAATTTTATTTTTCAAACATGTGTTCGACTTATTGACTCACCTACCACTCTCATTTTGCACCCACATATATAATGGAATGCACACCAGTTCTCATGAGAATTTGTGAGGACTTTTTAAGAACTCACATCAAGTAATATGAGCACAAAATCTAAACTATTCATGTAATGTATCACCTCATGAATCTCTTAAGACTCAACATTTACCTTGATCTAGAGCTTTAGTGGGTTATAGAAAAATAAAACATTTTTCTCTCTTGATTTGTCTCTCTCTTTGGTATAACCGCAAGAGTTTTGGATCAACTTGAAAGTTGAGCCTTAAGGGTTTATTAGGGTGCTACATCATATGAACCATTCAAATTTTATGTCTAAGACACGTGTGCAAAGGTATGCCACTGAGCATTCCTCTCTATATATGCACACACAAGTCAAAGTGACCCATGTGTATGCAATTTAATGCTTCCATTACTTCTAGGTAGCATAAGTAAATGCTCATTTCTATTGAACCCAGCTCAAAAATATTGGGTCATTGCTCATGCCTCGATGGTAGACTTTAAACACGAGGTTTTCAACACGAGGTTCAAGTACCCATTGTGATAAATCCTAATGTGTGTAAATGTGTGAGTACGTTGGGTGTGGGTACTATAGATACAAAACCTTATGGATGATGAAGCCAGACCAGATCGGGATCCTTAATAACCAGACTCTGGCAAGATCCTCTTGATAGAGCTATAGACATGAACATGACTCTCAAATAAACATATTCCAACCCTATGATTACCCAATGTTTAAGGGGACCGTCCATATTCAAGTGAAAAGAGTAAAATGTTCACAAGGTTTAAATATTATTATTCAAGCATCTTTACATTTGGTCCAATTTCCATACCTTCATCCAAGGTATGGCCCATCATATAAACGGTTTGGATCGTTGAAATATGACTGTAGATCTCAAAGCTAAGGTCGTGATGTGTCGTATGGCAATTCGTCCAGATGTATTGTAGCAAATTTTGGTGCTGAGACTACCATAATCCTATCCTTTTCGGTGAACGTCAAAGTTCAAGTCCGAAAAAAGTAGTGGGTCCCACACCTACTTTTTTGTGTTTTTAATGTGGGATCAGGTGGACCACACTCCACCTGATTAATTAAATAGAAGGTCCCAAGTTCAACTGGTTCGACTATAAGTTGCATGAGTTACAGTCCACCCGGCGTATAAGTTTCAATCTTTCATGTTCCTCTGACATCCAATCCATCCAATAGGTTGGAGAATTCATAAAACATATCTCATGCATAAATCATCCATATCTACTAATCAAGTGGGCCACATTTATTTTTATTAATGGATATAAATTGTACTATATGGTGTGGCCTATACATTCAGTAGATAGGGTTGAATATTTCATTTGGTGATCCACATGGCAGTAAAAACCTATTGCAAGGTTTGGATGATACATGAAATTAATACATTTGAAGTTATCGGGTGGGTGGACCATGTCTTGTGGTCCAGCAGTTGGACCTGAAATCATTTTTAATTAAAAGAAGCTAGATTCCGTGCAGCGCTCTACTACAGGAGACCGTGCAACATAAAACTCTGTGGTACCTATCGTGATGTTCATATGTCATCCATTCCGTCCAAAAATCTCTCCATCTCATTTAAGAAAATATCAAAAACAATAAGGAAGATTAAAAATCAGGTGGGCCACGCCTCAAGAAACAACGGTTGTTTCACTCTTGTGGCCCCAAGAATTCTTGGATCAGGCTGATATTTATTTTTTTTCCATTCATCCTAACGGTGATCACCTTTTGAACGGGTCGGATGCAATATATACATCACGGTGGGCCCCAGTAATATTTCAAACATCACTTATGAATTGCATACCTTGAATACAAATAAGTAAAATTGAGCTTTTTAAATTGTGGATCCAATTTATATGTATGATTTTCTCACTATATTCGTGGACACTCATTAGACGGTTAAAATTGAACATATCCAACAGTCCTATTTCAACAAAAAAGTGTCCGCGGATCAGAGGCTAGGATTGTCTGAAAAAATCTGATTTTGTTAAGGTGAATAAGATGCAGTGAATCCTGCAATTTAGTCGGTTTAATTTGAGTTAATATATGTTTGGTGTACAATTTCTAAGTGCCTGTGTATCAAGCATCATATGCAGCCGGAGTATCAAATAACTCGCACCATTTGGAACTCCGTCCACCCAAAATTCGGTTTTTTTTGTGGGCTCTTGCTTCCTCATTATGAGAAGGGAACTTTTCTTAACGATGCAAAAAACCATACTTTTGACAGATGGGTGCGATCCGGACCGTTCATCAGGTGGGCACACGTGAAGGAGTCTTAGAATTTGGTAGCCAGAAATGGGCTGAAATATGTACATTAAAAGAGCAGTCAGATTCGGTAGTGACCCCTCCTACCAAGGGTCGTGCTCAAAAGTTGTGTGGGCCCCACCATGATGTATGTGTTTTATCCACGCCGTCCATCAATTTTTCCAGATGAATTTAAGCCTTAAAATGAGGCAGATCCAAAGATCAAGTGGACCACACAACAAGAAACAGTGGGATTGAACGCCAACTGTTGAAAACTTCTTGGGGCCACAAGAGTTTTGGATCAAACTGATATTTGTGTTTTCCCATCACCATGTTTACGTGACTTTACGAACCTGGTTGGATGGCAAATAAACATTGGGGTGGGCCTTAGGAAGATTTCAATGGTGGGGCATCATTATCCCCACTGCTTCCTGTGGTGTGGCCCACTTGAGCTTTGAATCTGCCTCATTTTTGGTATCACTCTCTAACATGATTTGGAAAAATCGATGAACAGGTGCGGATATAAGATATACATCATGGTGGGGCCCACAGAGCTTTTCCAGTAGCCACGTCCGTACTGAGGGGTCACTACCGAACTGAGTCCATTAAAACACAGAAAAATACTGTCGTCATTCAATGGATAAGATTATCATGTTATTTTCTAACAGTGGACCCTCCACCAGTGCGTGCCCACGTAAACAAACGGTCCAGATCTGATCTGTGCGAGGCACGTGTACAATTTTTTTATTGTGCCTCAAGAGACACGAGCTCGATATAATTAATTGCACTACCCGTAAGAAAGTACTATTATTATACTTAATAAAACTGGAGAATTATTTTACACTCTGGCAGCATATGCCGCTTGATACGCGGCCACTAGATGTAAATGTGGCAAATGTAGCTAAGTCAAAGATCCAATATCAGAAGCAATCCTAACCTCTGATTTGTCGACGCTTGTTCGTTGAAACTGGACCATTGGCTATTTTCCATTCTTAGCCGTCCATTGATATCCACAAATTCAATAGTTGCGTAATCAAATGATAATAATTTTTACTAATTTTAAATGTAAGATGGGACCCATACTTTGAATAGTTCAATGGAATTAATTGTACGCCACGTGTGCTATTTTTATGTAATTTATGAGTGACTGCTTATCATCCATCACACTCTGCCAGAGTATCAGTTTTTTCTCCAATAAAATAACAAGGGATAGGACTAAGTGCTGAATGCTGGTATCAAAGGTAGATATGAATCGCTAAGCTCATTACACGTGGCACAAATGTATTAAATCCGGCATTTTATCCATTGGGCGTCGTGGGAACGGGCCAAATGCCAAAAACCAGAACTGACCAGATGATCGGTGCCGTCAAATGAAAAGACTTTTTCACTCATTGAATGTTGGCGGACGCGGATTGGCTACTGACGCTGCCAGTAGCCAGGTGGCTACTGATCGGTGCTCTGTGGGCCCACCATGATGTAAGTGGTTTTCCACGCCGTCCATTATTTTTCCAAATCATTTTAGAGATTTATCCAAAAAAAAATGAGACATGCAAATCTCGTGTGGACCACATCACAGGAAAACAGTAGTGACTGAATGTCCACCGTGAAAAAATTTCCTAGGGCCCACTTTAATGTTTATTTGACATGTAACCCTTTAATTACGTCATAAGATGAAGGGAAAAAATAAGAATCCTGATCTTCTGCATGGATTCAACAGGATTTCCTGGTTGCCTACCCCCATTGGTCCAACTCATCATGTGTTAGCACAGTGCTGATAGCATCAGTGCTGAGCTCGACCAATCAGGTGGTTAGTAAACAGGAAAAGTCTTCTTAAAGGCGAGCAAACAATCCAGACTCAAAAAATAAATACCAGCTTGACATAAAACTTATGTCCCCATGAGCGTTCATTTAACACTGTTTCCATGGTGTTGTCCACTTGAGATTTGGATCTACCTCATTGTTTAGCTTATGCCATAAAATGATATGAAAAAACGGATGGATGATGTGAATGAAATGCATGCGTCATGGTGGGGCCCACAGTGCATCGACCTGATAGCTACCGGCTACTAGCAGCGTCAATCACCAATCCACCTCCGTTGGCACTTGGTTGGATACCTAATTGGGAGGGGATCTTAGTTGATAAAGCCCTGATATATTAGGTCATTATGACGTTGGCCCATTTGTTAGAATCATTTTTTTTTAATCTAACCTTCTAGGTATTGTTTGGCTTTTTCTAGATAAAAATATATGTTTGCCCTGTCGTCCTCCCGTACGACTACAGCAAAACACGGAAGTCAAGAGGGCCTTTTTGAGAATGGGAGTGTGGGCACAATAAATCAATGATTAGGATCACCACATCCTCCTCACTTCCACAAACTTCCATCATTGATACCCACTAACTATAAAAAAACAAAAGTCACTATTATCCTAATCTAAGTGAACATTTGGTCAATATAGATTAGTGTGGCCAGAAATCTGATGCACATTGGAGTGGGTCCCACGAAGTTGACATTGGTCCTAATGGCCGAATGGCCTTTCCCGTACAAGGGACCCATCTATTGAACCTATCCCACATTTTATATAGGGGCTCACTAGATAGTTTTGGAGAAAATACAATCCATCCACATGAATAAGGTTTTAATTTTATGACATTTGTCCAAATTTGAGAGCAAAATTCACCATAGATGGACCACACCTAAGGAAACGATTCAGAATTAATTCATAGCGTTGATGCAGGTGTGAGCCACAAAAAGCTCAATTTTTTTTAAATGACCCTACTATGGATTTACGACTATCCAATTAAAGTGAATGGATCATGTCAGCTGAGGGGTGACCCCAATCATTGATTTATTAGGCCCACACCCACATTCTCAAAAGGCCCTCTCAATTTCTACGTTCTGCTACAAGCCGTATGAGAGAATAGCTGGGTAGAGGGGACATTTTCGTTCGAAAAAAGCCAAACAGTGCCTAGAGGGCTAGATAAAAAAAATGCTTCTGATAAGAGGACTAATGTCATAATGATGTCACTAATCAAGGGCTTTATCAACTAATATCCCTTTTGAGAGCGGATTGGGTGTTACTCGAGGAACACCTTAGTGAGTGCTACCCCTACCGTAGGGTCCACCTTGATGACATGTTGTATATCCACGTTTTTCATCCGTTTCTCCAAACCATTTAAGGTCGTGACCGCAAAAATTAAGCAGATCTAAGTCTCAACTGGACCAAACCACAGGAAATAGTGGTGATTGAGTGCCTCGCCATTAAAAATTCTAAAGGGCCCATCGTAAGGTTTTTGTAATGTATGTTTGCCATCAAACCTATTGATATTGTCAAGAAGACGTGAATAAAGGGAAAATAAAAAGATCAGCTTCATCCAAAACTTCCGTGACGCACAATTTTTTTTAATTGTCATTCATCATTGTTTTCAGTGGTTATGGTTCATATGAATTTGCATCTTCTTAAGGTTTGGTATCGTGTTGTAGAATGAGATGGAAAAACGTATGGACAACACGTATATACAAAAAATACATAAAGGTGGACCCAACATGGTTAGGGTCACACCCACTAAGGTGTTGCTCAGGCAACAATTAATCTGCTCCTTATCTTCTTGGCTTTTATTTTGGAATTTTATGAATACCCTCCTTTTTTACTTAATTAGATAAAAGTCGTAAAAAAATTCTTCAAATATCAGCACCCACATTTTGAGGGGTTATTTTATTTTAGCATTTTTTTCATTTATCAAAGCCATAGAAAGGCCCAATGAAATGATTGTCTTTGCATATAAAGAGGAAAAGATCAATATAAATCTTATCTATCATCCATCATCTTTGATTAGTCTAGATTGTTGAGCATGTACTTTTTAATGGTTTAGATGACTATCCACCTAATTTTGAATTGTCAAAATTGTTAACTAGCTAATTTTGAATAGTTTAGATCATTGTCCACCATCTTAGAATGGTGAAAATCGATTTCAACGTCTTTAAACGCTTCAAATCTATGTACATAGTTACCGCTTATTAATAGTATTTTCATCATTTTTAGAAATAAACAAAAAGTCATTCCTTAAAATATGGGTGCTCACACTTATAGAAGTTTTTTCAGTGCCTTTATCTAATTATGTCAAAAAATGAGTAGCATTTCACAAAAATCCCTTTTATTTTCTTGCTAACCCATTGCAATGCACATAATTCATTCATGTGGCATGTGTACGATGATCCAGCCAATCATTTGATGTGCTCCACCGATAGTTGTCCACTAAATATAAGATTACCTTGATGTGAAAATTCAAATCTTTTAAAATAGAGGTTGGAAGTGAATTTTGTCTTTTAGGATTTATTTGTACATGGTATGATGCAAATAATATTTTTGAAATATGAGTCATTCAATATTTGAAATATCAAATAATTGATTTTGATCTAATCTAGGTATACCATGTGCTTATTGTCTAGTAATAACACAAAATAACAACAATTCCTATGCCTCTAAGACATGGGATGGCCGATGTTCGGTAGGGCAATGCTCAAAGGCCATTGACTCTGTGCATTATTTGAATATTTAAAATGATTGTGAATGTTTTTCATTTCTTTTTTTTAAGTTGAGAATGTATGTATGTTATGCATGATATACATACCAAAGGATGTGTGGTAAGCAACTTTTATTAATATTTGGATTAATATTACATTTTCTAGTTGTCGTCTGATACACGCCTTTAATTACATATTTGGCTTAGGATAACATTATCCTTAATTTATGATCCTTCATATTTATAGTAGATGGATTGGAAATCGGGTTAAGGTAGTTGATTAGTCTACCAAAATCATGAGTCTTATACACCGGAGATGGGATGAGAGCAAATCTCAATAAGTCGTTACGTGGCTGAAGCAAACCTTAACGCCAAGCACCGATGCTACAATGGATATATGTTGAATGCTTGAGATCTGGCTGGTAAGGAGGTTGTGATCTCATGTGGGTTGTACTCCTAGTCATTGAGCAGGTTACAGGGAGGGCTTCATGCCTTGGCACACATGCTGTAATAGGTTTGGGCCTGGTGCTTCGCTTGATCATTAGATATTGTAGAGTAGATTTGCGCCTTAGCATAGGGCCTTGTTTACAAGACTTTAATGCTTAGTGCCTTGGCTTCCCCTGAGGGTCCTACCGCATGATGCTAGGATTTCTCAGTGGGGTGAAATATTTAGGCAAGTGAGACTCACATTGGTGATTACATGCATCTAAAGCTTCTTTTTGTCTCTTGAGCGATCCTGGCTCTTAAACGCCCTTAGAAGAGAAGAAAAAAAAAACCATTTTGCATGAGTGAGAGATGGTATTTTTTAGGTATGTAGAGCCTGGAAATTCTTAGCAAAAGGCTGCTGATTTGTCAAGACGTTTGTGCTTGCCTTAGCAGTTCACGGCGCAATAACACCATTGGGCGACCTGCTCGTTAGTCATAGTAAGGTGTTACAGTATTCAATAGGTTAAACGGTGATGGATCTAAGTGGCAAATGGTGTTATTGGTCACATGGGGGCTCGTTTTGGCTAAGTACTAAAAAATCAAGTGCCAACATCTTCAATAAACTTAAAATCATGTAATTTTAGCATATTTTTATGTGAATTGTGGCCGATTTTCTGAAGACTTGTATACTTGTGGTGGTTTTAAGTTGTGTATTATAGGGTGAACTTAATATCACTGGCCAAACCGTTGTCTGAACATTTGGTATATAATTGTCTTGTCCACTACATTATCTACTACTAGGTTGGCCATGGCAACACAATTCACCTTTATGTTATGATAGTTTTACTATGCACAGGAGAATTTAAAAACCTCAATAGCTTATACTCTTTTAGGCTACAACCCAGGTATACCACAAATAATCTATGCAACCTCATGCAACTCATAGGCTTGTTCATCATCGAGTTCGTGGGCCCCACTTAGATTAATTGTAATGACATAATTCGCATGAACTTTATAGTCATATTGAAGCAAGGCATGAAATATGTGAAACTTACTTTAAAATGATCGATATATTATTTAATTGTATTAGGTGTCTTGTGAAACCCACTAATTAATGTTTTATATACTTGTGTATATTTTTTAAATGTATTGTAGTGTTTGTGGCCTTCTTTAGGACATGTCTAATAAATGATTATATGTCGTGAACACCTTTCATGGATAGTATATTGCTCGTTCACATAGTTATGAGACCCTAACTTATTATATCTTTGATAGTGGCCCACACTACTGCAAATAAATATTAAGTTCAATTATATCATATTTATAGACCATTATATGCGCTTTTTTTTATAGTAAATTGAGTGTCCTAGCTATAACCTTATATATAGTTGCTTGTATGAGGCTCACATTGATACATATGGTTTATTGGGATATGAAACAGAATGTATAATAAGACTTCCATAATCACCTCTTCAATTTAATAAGGAATGTTGTACATGAGTTAAGCATATTGACAAATATCAGTGACTGCGTCATTGTATTTTAATGTTATAATACTTTTAAGAAATGATGTGGGATCACTAGTTAGGATGCAAATTTGACTTTCGTTAAATCTTAAGATGAAAGACATTGTTTCCACCCTTATGGGTTAATTTGATGCTGCCATATATCGACACTACGGGCCTAACAATGACAAAATTGAACATGTGCCTAAGGATATCTTTTGCCCTTATCCTTTTATGAAACATCACATACTATAATTAAGGTTGCATAAAATCATACGTGCGCCTTAAGATGAGATGAAGTGACGAATGACAAGTGGCTTTAATTCGTATGACACATAACTAAGGCAGCATAACTAGTATGCCTATAAAAAGACCCACCGAGGTAAGGATCTTATCACAAATATGGATGTGCCTAGTAAGGCCACATCTCACGATCCTTCCAAATTAGGAGATATTCTTACAGATATCCGGAGCTCTCGCAACGATTACAAAGATTTGAAGATTAGACCAATATTTAACATATGCAAAATAATAGATTGAGTCTCGATCCGGATCCAATAAGACCACTTCCATCAAATATACAAATCTTCATGGTCACGATAAGGAGAGATACGAAAATGATTGGTGACCCAACTGGGTCCAGCAAAACCGATCCCTAAATATCCTTGGATCTTTGCAACCACACTGACGAGAGATCTAAAAATGATTTCATAATTACAGAGATCTCCTATGAAAATATCATATAAGCGTTGTGGCTACAAAGGATCCTAACTAAAAAGGAAACCCGACGAGGGTTTTACCGCTTCTTAAAGTTATAAAAAGAGAATGTGATGAAGATCTCTAGGCCCACGCCAAGCACAATCATTTTTATAGTTTTTATCATTTATCTTAAACTAGCCTAGTTTTAGTCTCATCTACTTTTATCCAGCTATGCTGCAGAACATTTAAAGTTTAGTTTATATTGTTACTGTCCAGCGTCATCGCTACTATACTATAGGAGCATGATAAGTATCCACAATCTTACATTGTAGGATTCTGATCAACCGAGTCCTTACTTGGAAGATCAAACATCTTGGTCACATTCTATTGACCATTCACCCAGATCGTTTGTCCACATGGATGGTTCAGGTATTTGTTATCTTGTTTTATTTTATTTTTAGTTTATTTGTTATTTTGTCAATTGCATTGAGCATCATTTATTAATAAAAAGATATTAGCATTATTTTTTGTCTTTTTATTTTAGAATGCTCATCTTCATTCCGTTGAGAAATATATTGATTATAATTATTGGTGAAAGAATAGGTCTTTAAGACAAAAAGCAAAAAAGAATCCATCTGGAAGAATTAACTTCTGTCATTATGCAAATCGCATGATCGTTGTTACAGTTAATGGTTAAGAGGGCATCCGAGTCATAGAATTCATTTTTAAATGTTTCATCTCAACGCGGGGGTACTAACGTTCGATCAAACATTGAATCGAGTATAATTCTAGCACGTTCTCACTTTTCTAATCACACACAAAAATCAAATACATGCTATCGCTAACACTTGTGGCCTCGCGTTTGATTGAATTGCACGAGCATGTATGAAATGATATAATTTCAAGGTACGATTAGAGTTCATAGAGAGGGAGAGGAAGGATAATATGTGAAGATCGAGATTAGAGTAAAGTGTGAGAGAGAGAGAGAGAGAGAGAGAGAGAGAGAAACGAATGATAATATATGAAGGCTAAAAGAGAATCTTAATTATCTAAAAGATAATGTATGAATGAATAGACAAAAAATCGTTATCTGCTAGATCAACTACAGGTAATAGTAATAGAAAGAGAGAGAGGGGTGGGGGGGGGGGGGGGGGGGGTTGTTAGGAAAGTGGAAGATAATGAAGGGAGAAAGGGGATTACAATTGAATTTTAAGAGATGTATATGTTAAAGTCCTTTGATATACATTGATATGCCATCCTCTAATGGCTCAAGCTTTTAGAGCAAGCGGTTGTTTGACATGACATCCGAGCAGAAGGGCAAGTGTTCAAATCCTGGGAGTAGTAAATATGCCACTGGAATATATTCTCCCACGGGGGGCCATTTCGCCCAGTATATTCCCATGCGAAGTTCCACATTGCACATGCGAGAGATTGTTAAAGTCCCTTAATTAGGTAAATAATGGACATCCCAAGGCATGTTTGGATTGCAACGGATGCATGATTAATCCACCGGGATTTCTATTTGTGCTGTTTGGTGCGTCAGCGGACTACACTACAAATCAGAGGTGGATTATATCCTGTGCTTGTTTGGCCGGGCATTTACATAGTGGTCGTTTCTCTGTGGGCCCAACCATAGTGTATGTGTTTCATCCACTCCATCCATCCATTTTTCCAGTTAGGTTTTTATGGTATGTGACAAAAAATTAATAGGTAGATCCAAATCTAACAAATGACTTGTCTGTAAGGAATAACTATAAAATAAGAGATCCATAGCTCTAAGTCTCTAAGGACTTACCAATATGACAAGTATCAGATTGGTTTTGCTCTCTCCATTTCAACCATCTCCAATGTTGGCTATTTATAGCCTCGTCCATTCCTCTTGCTGGCCTTTGGAGTGTGGCGATGGAGATCTAAACCCATCTGCAACCGCTCGTTCCATGTGAGCCTAGTCCGTACAAGCATGGAGGTAGAGGCGCAGGAGAGGACTTCTTTTCCTACTCCTATGGACAAGATGGTGTGGCCGGATATCCCACGGAAGGATTTGGCTGACAATCTGCCACGCGGAGGCGGCAATGAGAGCGGATTAGGTGAGACCCTAGGCGTACCTAAGACGGTACGGCCCTTACCGTGTGGTTACTGTGGGGCCCACCTTGATGTATGTATTATGTATCTACACTGTCCATCCATTTTTCAGATCATTTTAGGGGATTATACTAGAAATGAAGAAGATCCAATCATCAGGTGGACCATAACGTAGGAAACATTGATTATTAAATATTAATGGGCTACAAAAGTTTTGGATGAAGCTGATATTTTTTTTTTCTCTTAATTCCAGCTCATGTGACCTTATCAACAGATTGGATGGTAAATAAAAACTATGGAAACATGAAGGTACGTCCTAATAAATTTTTAATGGTAGGATGGTCAATCACCACTGTTTCTTATGTTATGGTCCACCTGATGATTGGATCTGCTTCCTTTATGGTATTATGGCCCTAAAATGATCTGAAAAAATGGATGGACGGAGTGGATGTATAATACATACATCAAGGTGGGCCCCACGGTAACCACACGGTAAGGGCCGTACCGTCTTAGGTACGTCCGGGGTCTCACCTAATTCGCTTATGCAAAATGGTGGAGTGCATTCTCTCCTGACCTTCATTGTGTGGTTCAAAGAAAATTCCGTTTGCAGCAACATTTTCATTGAAAGGTTGTAATGAATAGGCCAACGTGATGGACGGCTTGGATAACGTTCATCTATGGTAGTGGGTCCTACAGAGATTTAAATTGAAAAATGGACTCTTAACGTTTTTGGTATACCCGCGCATACATTACTATTGGACCCGCATCCGAGGAAATCCCGGGAGGATCTTCCCAATCCAATTTGGATTTCAAATAATCCCGCGCAGCAACAGCGATGGATTGGCGCAGCTCCCAAGACTGCAATGAGCTGCACTTCCCAAACACGGCAACCACTCGATATCCCACCATAACCTCCTTGATGCTGTTTAATTCAACGCGCCAAATGCCCCCTAAATTCTTTCATAAGAAATTATGTTAACATATTATTTATTAAACATTTTTTCATTAATTTATCATGTATTTGATATGTTTACATGTCTTGAGCTTAAAGTTACATATTGTTTGTATTATGTTTATTTTTCATGTAAAGTTTATGCATAATTTAATTTTTATAAAAAAATATATGAAAACTATTATTTTTAGCTCTTAAATCCATCAGTATGTTCTGTCCTATTATTCATCAAGATATGCTTAAGATTGGATAAAATTGACAAGCATGATCACCTTTTAGATTTGTTGTGGAAGATAAGGCATGCATATTGAGATGATGCCACGTTCTTCATTCATCAATAGGTAGGAGCATGATCACCTCTTACCCATTGTGAAAGATGGGGTATGTATATTATCAGATGTTATTGCTACTGGTCACATGGTTAGGGACGAAACTTTTCTTGAGATGGATGATGCATTGATGGTTAATTCTTGCTCCTAACAAACTATACTGGCTTGTGTTGTGGTTAAGTTTAAGAGAGCCGTTTAGTTAGCATTCATGAATAACATACTTATTATATGATCGATGGCTATCGAGGATAAGGCTTTTTTTATTATTATTGAATTTTATGTTAAACACGTATGGACCACTACTTATAACTGTCTTATTTTATTTTATTTGTATATTGTTCGAGTATGCAATCTCGTAGTTAATATTTATGTCCTCATTTACTAATATCTACACCAGAAAAATGGGATTGAGTGGTGGTACTCTAGTATTGTGCGATGATATAATGAGAAATATCTCATTATAATAATGAGAATTAAGTACATACTTGTGATGCTCGTTTGCTTGGGTTTTATCGAGTTTTTATAAATGATGATTTTAAAAATAACAAATATTTTTAAATATTATTATTTAAAATTTAAACATTTGGTTTGTAAAATAAAGATACTCGATGAATTAATTAAGTACTTACATGTGCTAGATATTAGGTCTCAATTGAAAATCCATTCATGTATTGTGTTAATAGTAGTAAGAGGCATGCATAACAAAGCTTTGGAAGTCATGTGCTAGCTAGTTGATAGCTAAGTACACTTGGACTTATGTTAGAGACGGTGTAGTCATGGCTAATCTCATGCCTCATATTCCTTATTCATAAGACTAACTTTGATCTTTGTGACTTAAAATTTACCATCCCTATGTGGTTAGGTAAGAGATGGATGTGGATCATCACGGGGCAATTTGTTTGACTTTAGTGTATGGGCAATTGCATGACTTGATTTATAAAGCTATCATGTGGAGCCTATACACTTCTCATTTTTTTTTAAAATTCTACATTGCAACCTTACGAAGCAATTTTCTCTTTAAATTTTTTTCTAAATAAACCCTACTATTCTATTTTGAATTTCATTTAATCCTAACATTCTCCTTGAAAGGTGATTAGCGTTGTCAAGATCTTTCTCAACTTCTCAAACACATCAATCATCAATGATTTTGTAAAGATATCTGTTGTTGGGCTTGGACGCCTCAAAGCTTCAAGCATGAAGACCACCAACCGGCCGGCTGGCCGGTCGGTCATGATGGAGCAAGACAGCAGGTTGCTATAAACTTTCTGGGCCATCCAGCCGGCCGGCCGACCGGCCAGTGGGGGGTCCGACCGGTCGACAGTTTCCTTTTTAGACTTGGTTTCTTGCGTGATTTTACGCAAGGAGTATCTAATTTCTGTTTTCTCCTATTTAAGGAGATGTAATATAAGATTAGGGTGGCCAGCCAATGAGCTAAGGGATTGAGAGGGTTCTACGGTGAGAGAAAGAGCTAGGAGGAAGCTTGGAGTTCTCTGGGATGAGGAAAAGAGTTGTGTTTGTCCTTCTCATGTGAGAATTAGCTTTGTTAGCTTGGGATTTTTCTTGTGGGCTGTGATCCGGGTTGTGTTTCTTCTATCTCTTGTAACTTGTGATATCATAGTGTATTAGTGTCGCTTTGTGCCGTGGTTTTTTACTCGTGAGGGGTTTTTCTACGTAAAAAATTGAATTGCCTTCTTGTGTGTGATGATTTGCTTGTTGATTGCCATTGTGGTGTGTTTTCTCGCCTGCTTTGATTGCTTCCGCTGTGGAGCTTCTAACTCCAACATCTGCAACTTGGTCTTATATTATATAATAGATAAACTGGACTTTATCTTTCTCAACTAATTTGTTAGTCTTAAATATCATCAAGAAAAAAGCATACATAACAGAATTAGCAAGAAGTAGATTAAACTAAAATCATATTTTAGAAATGTCTGACACTAATTAGGGCCAACAGAGCTCCCACACTTTGCTTAAAGGAAGCTTTTATCAAAATGTCATTTTTATCTTAATTAGTTAACATTTTCACTTTGATAAATTCTTTACAATCTAATGAGGATATCAAGCCCATTAAAGTATACCAGCGTAGGAGAAGAGCCTTATACATGTCCATATGGTTTGATGATGGGCTTGGATCGAGTCCAAGTTCCTAAATCATGTTGAAGACCTTGTACATGTATTTATGTCATGTGAAAGTTGCTTGGAGGAGATGATTGGACCATTAGATCGCGAGGATGGTGTGATCGGATTGTTGGTTTGTCACGACCCACCTTCATCGCGCCATCATTGGAGCCTATCGGACATCTTAGATTTGAATTTATTTTATACAATTTTACTTATTTGAGTTTTGAGTCAGTGTGCGCACATTTTTTTGCACGAATGTTCTTTTTAAATTTTTTTAGTAGAGGCATTTTATAATTATGCTTAATTCTAAATTTTATAAGGGTGTTGCCCTAAACCTTTCACATTATTATGATGTTGTGAATGAAACTAGAGAAACATTTGTGGTAAGTTTCTTCTTCTTCTTCCTCTCTCTTGGTAATTCATCTCTTCATCCCTATCTCTTATTTTCTCTCAAATCTCCTATTCTTCTCTTTTTATTCGTCTCAGGTAATCTTCTAACTTTATCTCTTCCTCTACGCATTTTCTCCCATCTTTCCTTCAACTTAATTTATGAGATTACAAGTTTATTTTATATTTTCAAATTTCATAATTTTCAATCCAAAAAATACCCAATTTCTTGAACTAATGGATTCCTGTGAACGATTCAACGGAACCATGCAAAATCGGGGGTTCCATTCCTCACCGAATCTAATCCACACATGAATCCGAATTCAACACTGTGTGGGTGTGACGATGACCTTAACTATTACGTATTTCCTTATGTGATTCTTGATTATGATGATATTTGTTGAATGATCGATTGATTTGTTTATATGATTCAACTTCTTTTATATTATATATATATATATATATATATATATATATATATATATATATATATATATATATATATATATATATAGGGTAGATTAAGGTCATCCTGCATCACAATCACTTCCTTTTTTTCTTCTTTTTTTTTTTGTTGTTTTCTTATTCCTTATGCCCTTCTCATATATATAAGTTAAACAATAACTAAATCAAGCATTCTAATTAATAAGGTTTACAACTTTTATAATGCAGTTTATTTTTTATACCGCATTTTCATTTTTCCACACATACATTTCATATTTCCTTAAAATATTTTTATTCTCCAATAAAAATATAATATTTATCTTTTATATCTATAAATTTATTAAATAAGAGGGAGTCACACTAGTTAATTAATTTTTAAATTATCTTTCAACAAAACTCTCTCTTAATTTGAAATAATTAGTTATAATTTTTTTTTTTTACACGATTGGAATATTTGTTCCGTATAATGTTTCATCATGTCTTCAATTGTTGACTTGAGTATTTTTTTTGTAATATTTAATTTTTACTCTCTTGCTTGAAAAATATTATCGTTTTTTTCTTCTGCTTCCTCTAAAGGTTTGTTCAAGTCTAGTGTGCTTCCTTTGAAGTCTTCAATCTTTACGATTACTTCTTACTATAGTTATTTCAAAGCAGAAAAAGTTACATATTGATCTATTTCCTTAGTCATCTGTTTTAGTGGACTACACACACACACACACATAAAATTCTCTCAAGAATCTTATTGTTGCAATATATTGGGGTTGATAATCTATTCCATTATTTTCAATTGTGTCCGTTCGGTTAGTCATATGCACCTTGCAATTTACTTTATGCAATACTATCTTAAATGGAATAAATAGTTTAACTGGATTATAAAAAAAATAATCAACCACATAAATTGTTCCAAACCTATATCAATCACAGTTAGTAGCGTATCTACTAATGCAGATTTAACGATTTAGACTTGTTAACTATTTTTTATACACATTTCATAAAAGAATACTTTTGAATGATCAATGTTGATCATGTTGAATGGTGTTGATTTGCTAATCACTCACCATTTTAAATATTTTTTTCACTAAAATCCCGATACACTTGATTTGACCAATTTCCTCATCTAATTTTTTTTCTTTGTTAATTTTCAAATCACCTAAATCACTTATCACTTGGGTCATGCTTTTAATTCACCCGTGAGATTTAAATCTCACCAAAATAATGAATCATTTCAACTTATCCATTCAAGAAATCATGTTTTCTTTAAGAAAATTACAATTTCTTGTATTGATTAATCAAACATTACTCATTTTTTATTTTTTCCCCGACGTCAATCATTACTCTTGGCTTTAATATCATTAAGTTAAAGTACAAAATTAGACGTTGAAGATGTACGACTTCAAGGTTGTGTAGAGCTCCCATGCTTTGTTTGAAAATGGCTTCTATCAAAATGTACTTCTTTAACTTAGTTAACTATTGCTTTCACTTTAAGAAGTTATTTCTTTTTTCACTTCTTCTACTCTTCTTCACATTATTCTTAAAATAACTAAATTAAGCGTTTTAATTAATAACATTTATAAATTTTATAACCTATTTCATTTTCTACACTGCCTTTTCATGTTTCCACACGTGCATTTTATACTTGTATAATACATTTTAATTTTTTCAGTAAAATATAATATTTGTTTTTTAAAATTACTAAGCTCATTAAATAATAAAAGGGATCATACTAATGAGCCAGCCCAACACATACATTTTTTTTTCAAAATTACTTTGAATAATGGTCTCCAGACCATAGTGTTATGTGATTATCTGATAGATGATTTTTCCCCCTCCGTGTCAAAAGGTCACGCGTGTCTCACAACTAATACCTGCAAGAGATGGGCTCAATTTGAAAGTTACTTGTGGTGAGAAGGTATACAAATCTATTCATTAGGTGGTCCATAATTATATGTTGGTTAGATCATTGGCCACTCATTGATTTTGATTTCATGGTCTCATCCAACAACTAAACCAACAAATCATGCTATGTTATCTTTATTAGATTTATGTTGTTGGATCTAAGGAGTGGAAATCGACTTTTTATCGTGATGGTTGGATCGTGGATCACTGTATCGATCTACCATATGAGCTTTGCTTTCTTGTGTGATTTTCAAATTGTCGTTGTAGCTACATATAATATTGGGATGCTTC
Organism: Liriodendron chinense; assembly: GCA_003013855.2. NCBI lineage: Eukaryota > Viridiplantae > Streptophyta > Magnoliopsida > Magnoliales > Magnoliaceae > Liriodendron > Liriodendron chinense. Next base: position 1,800,915 of record ML058348.1, on the reverse strand, counting down.
TGCTCGTTGTTTATTAGGCCCAACATAGCACATTTACCAGTTTCTTAGGTTATCAACATGCAAAGTATGTTATCAGTTTACCGATCGATCATATCTGATCGTGGGACCCTTGGATGGACAATTTTTTTAAAAATCAACCTCACTAATTGTCCAAAACAATCTCATTATTCAGCAAGAAGTGATCACGGACAATCACAAGATACTCTTGCCATCATGCTATGCTTTTTTCCCCTCTTTGCCGAGGGACCACATGTGCATCACATTTGAGACATGCAAAAGGTGGACTCTTTTTCAAGGTTATTCGCAATGAGAATAATGTATCTCCACTCATTATGTGGTCCATAATTGTATGTTAGTTATACCATTGGTTACACAATTGATTTTGATTGTATGATCCCATCTAATGACCAAGCCAACAAATTATGCCTTGTTATCCTTCATTGTGGGCCCGATCTATTGTACGATTGGGATATCCCACACATATAACCTTATAAGCGTGACAAACTTAGTGCACTGTGATAAGCTTACGGGGTTAGTTTGATACGAGAAGTTTTTTTGTTATAGTTTAGAAAATGATTAAAACTATGACAATAGTTATATACAAATTTTTAATCCTGTTTAGTAAACCCATGCTGTTAATAATGATTGTATTTAAATTTCGTATGAAAAATAATGTATCGTTTTAGAATTGAAATTAAATATAAAAGTATAATATATCTATTATCCACAAATTTAACAACTAAAACATGCTTTCACTATTTTATAATCTATTTAAAGTGGTGTGTACTATTTTAACTGTTTATTGAATTGCATATTTATTATGTTTTTTATTTATGATTAGGGCGGTAAATGGGTCAGCGGACCCGATGGGGTACCCAGACCCAACCATTTAGACCCGACCCAGACCTGACCTATTTGTTAAATGGTACGGGTCTAGGTCCAAAAACAAACCCATTTGCTAAATGGGTCTAGGTCTGGTTTCCTTTATATTAGGCCCGACCCGACCTGACCCGAACCTATTTAGTAAGTGGGCAGGGTTTGGTCTATGTTTCAAAGGACCCATTCAGTCCAAACTCATCCAGACCCGATTTTAAGCCTTGTAAAAATGCTTGCATACTAGATCCAGACCCATTAGACCCGACCCATTTATAAATGGGTCTGGGTGGATATCCCTCTACTAGACCTAGACCTATTTATAAATGAGTCTAATGGGTTTACTCGGAATCGACCTAGACCCGCCCATTTAGTAAAAAGGCCTAGGTCTAAAATTTGGACCTAAACCCATTTAGTATATGGGCGGGTCTGGTTTTGGCTAAACCTACCCCGAACCCTGACCATTTACAGCCCTATTTATGATCCATCTAAAATAGTGTGACCTATTTGAATAGTTTAATTTTGATTTACTTATTTCTCATGTATGGTTGTATTGGGTTAGTAGGTTTGGTGAACACAACTCAAGTTTGGACCAATTAGTTTTACCTGGGTGTCAGGCTAATCTAAATGCATGTTCTAATCAATTTTTCAGCATAGTCTTGGACTCACGTCAGCTTAATCTGGGCTGGCTTGGCCTAGCTTAACCCAACTTCATATGTAACCTCTTTTATCTTACAAATATCTTTCTTCTCCTCAATTAAGTAACCCATACATTTTTTTTATCATAGGGCATTAACTTTGTTCCTCTTAAATATTTTTTTTTACATGTGGGGCCACTCGATCTACGGATAAATTAGGAGCATTTTGGAGGAAAATAGGATTTTATCAGGTTTTCAGGCTAAGCTTAATTAGCCTTAGGTCCAACCAATATTTTTTTCTTTCGAGCTCAAGCTTGGGCCAACTGTACTAGGTCCATGCCAAACATGAGCCAAGCTTAAACATAATGCCATAGTGTCAGGCTGACTGGTCTGGTCTATACCTAAACCTTGGCACCCCTTGTTGTGCACTTGAGAGGAGAGAAAGAGAGAATAAGAAGTGCGAGCCAATTAGTTGTTACCCGAATCATGTGGGGCTTACATTGATACATGTTTTGTATATCGATGCTGGCCATCTATTTTTCTATCTCATTTTGGATGAGATCCCCAACCATGAGAAGATCTAAATCTCAGGTGGACCATACCAATAGAAACAGTGATTAGTAATCATTAAAAACTATTTGTGGGCCATAAAAGTTTTAGATTAATCTAATCTTTCTAATTTCGCTTTAAAAAGATCTTCTTGACATTATCAACAGGTTGGATTGCAAATAAACATTAAGAAAATGTTACGATAGGCCCTTTGAAACTTTTAATGGTGAGGCACTTAACCACAACTGTTTCCTATAGTGTGGTCCACTTGAGATTTGGATCTGCATAAGTTTTGGTACCCCATTCTAAAATGGTATGGAGAAATGGATAGGCAGCGCGGAGGGGTAACACCCACTAAGTTGTTACCCACCTAGGTAACACCTAATTCGCTCCCATAAGAAGCGGTCAAAAGGAAAACCAATATCAGAAAAATTAAAAAAAGAGTTAGAGTTATTATATTTATATACCCAAATAGCATTTTAATGCTACGGTTGTGGGTAATCTTTTGTTGTTGCATATAGGGCTTTCAATGGGTCAGATTTGGATCAGATTCAATTGGATCTAGCTCCAAGTTCAAATATATGTAGATGGATTTAGAATAAACTCGGATCCAAAAGGTGATATCCATATCCGATCCATTTATAAATAGTTAGATCCATTTCCGATTCAAAATCCATATAACCATCGAATTCGAGTCAGATCTAGGTCTGAATCCACCCCATTACAAATCTAAAAAATATATAATATAATATATTTAATTTAGTAGCAAAATGATGCAAATCCCACTATTTATTGTGATATGGTTGACTTGAGAGTGATATGTCTCAATTTTATGACATGGCCTATAATAATAATCTGAAAAATGGATGTCTAACATGAATATAACATATACATTAGGGTGACAATGATACGGATTGAACTCGGATATGCTCATGTGAATCCATAGCTAGTCCATTTTAGTAATCGGACCTATTTTAAGATCCAAATTCAGCCTATTTAAATAATCAAACATATTTTAAGATCTAAATCTACATTTTACGGATTCGTAGCAAATGGGATCTCGAATCTGACCCGCTACATTGAAAGCCCTAATTGCATGTCATTAGCTCCCGCAAATACATTGACAATCAAGCGTTTGCTTCTGAATTTGGTTAATCCATACCATTCATCAAGCAACTGCACCTTGGATGGGCCAAATCCCAAAATACTCGACGACTGGACAATCCTAAGCCTTTAGATTGGAGGAATTTCTACAAACAAATGGACGGTCAAAAGGCTCTTTTGTTGAATTCTTTACAACCATCCATTTTCTCCCACTGGAAGTCTCTCCATTGAGTTGTGGGAATCGTCTGGTTGGTCTGACCATTGGCGTACAGTCCATCCAAAAGTGGAGCTGCCTCATGACCGGTTTGGATCTTGTACACATTTGCCACGTGATGAAATCTAGCTTACATTTTAAGCGGGAAAAAGTGCCACATGCTCTGTACGCTGTAGGAGCAGATTCGGTCAGGTCGGGATAATACCAAGTTCGGTCAGGCCATGACCGTGGGTCCACCTTGATGTATGTTTTTTATAGCCACTCCATTCATCCTTTTTTTTTCACCTCCTTCTGGGGCATGAACCCAAAAAATGAAGCAGATCCAAATTTCAGGTGGACCATACCAAAGGAAACAGTGGTGATTGACCATTAAAAACTTCTGGTGGGCCATAAAAGCTTTGGATCAAGCTGATATTTATTTTTTCCCTTCATCAAAATCTGTGTGGCATTATCAACGGGTTGGATGGAAAATAAACATTATGGTGGGCCTAGGAAGCTTTTAATGTTGGGTATTCAATCACCAATGTTTCCTGTGGTGTGGTCCACCTGAGACTTGGATCTGCTTCGTTTTTGGGCTCATGCCCTAAAATATGGAAAAACAGATGGACGGCGTAGATATACAGCACATACATCAAGGTGGGCCCCACTGTTACGCCTGACCGAACTCGATGTTAGCCCGACCTGACCGAACGAATCCGCTCCCGTATGGTGTGTGGTCTATCTTAAAAAAAGGCCCAAAAGCAGTCACGTGGGAAACAGGAACAGCCAATTACGTTGTCCATCACCGTCTGATCTGATCCACATCCACAACGGATAGTTATGAGATGTGGGGCCCACTATATCTCCTCTCCTGACAAAAGAACCGATTGCACCCCACACATCTCATCGCCTATCGACCATATTCCAATCGGATCATTTCCTAAGGTGCTACGCAGGCTTTTAGTTTGTATCGGTGGGGCTCTGGTTCGGTGATCCAGACCGTTGGTATGGTGGGACCCACAGTGAGTGATCTCTGAAGGAAAATTTATCTAGTTTTGAGAACTTTTTATTGCAGAGTATTTGGCTTTTATTGGTTGGATGGGAACCGTTGATTACTTTGTTAGCCACACATTGAAAGGCGCAGGTTTTTGCACTTGGAAGATTTTTGGTACGTGTACTGTACATGGTAGGGTCCATAATATCAACGGTCAGGATCACTGAAAATTTGGCCCCACTTAGCAAAATGAAGGCCCGAACAGTTTTGTACGCTCGAGCATTGTGTAATAACACATCATTCCTTTGCCTCACAAAATGGCGTGTCACTATGATGTGCGTTTGTCACCATTAACTAAACGTCACCAACTGGTCTACGGTGATCACAGATGTCAATACAAAATGGGCCCCATTCTAATTAAACATATCCTGAAAATCGTTGTAATTGACGACCATAACCATGCCATTGATGCTCTTATGATGGATGGTTAAAAGGACGGCCACGGTCAACCCAAATACAAGGTACAAAATCAAATGGTCAAGGTCTTCCTACCAATTCAACCTTCGATATGCGTTCTCTTCGCAACGTGGCCTATGATTTGGACGGTCTATATCGATCTACAAGTATGCCATTTCAATTGTTGATGAGTTGCACATGTAATAAACAGTGGCAAACGCACACTCTAGCGTAAAGCGGGAGAGCGGAAACTAAAACTATCCCGTAAATTGCGGAGAATGAGGTTCTCGTTCCTAACAGACAACAGTGCTTTTTTAGAGCAGTTGTTTGATACGTTAGCGGAGCATGACCATCCGTACGCATGCACAAGGTATGCTCGATCATTATATCTCATTTAAACCGTCCAAATCATGGAAATAAACTTATATAGGATTAAAATATTATAATACTATATAAATATAATTTTTATATTGGGTCTTATAAAATGAACGGTTATAAATGAAACAAATTGATATTTCAAATTCGGAAGGAAAATTTGTGTAAAGAATATAGATAAAAATACGTAATAAATATTTTTTATGCATCTTGACTAAATTTTATAGAAATCAGACGGTTCAGAATTTTTTTAATCTTTCTCATATGAAATGGATCAGTGCATGCAGATAGATTTCCATGCTCTACAGTGATTTTCTTCCAGAATTATGGTTGTGTCAATGGGCCGGGCGCGGGCCTAAAAATCAGAATTTTGAATAGGGAAAAAGTTCAAAAATGGGGCCGATACCTACCCCAGGCCCGGCCCGTTGACAGCCATGGATCGGAAACTGAAAAGGAAGGCAGAACTCTCTATTTCCGGTGCACCAACATCGATCCTGGACGGAAGCCGTTGTACACGTGGCACATGCTTGAATCGAATCAAACCGTCCAAATCGTGGGTCCTAGAGTATGTAGAATATAATTAAAAAATCAAGACAATTGGACGATTAAAACTTCTGATCAAAGGAACCTATTTTATTTAATTTGGACCATTGGTATTTTCATTTTAACCGTCCATTATATATCACAAATCTGCCATTTTAATGTTTAATTTAGTATAATTTCTGAGATATAAAGCTTCTAAAGGAGGTACTAATATCTGTATGGTTTTGATTAATTTAAATATGCCACGTGTGGGGTTACTGTGTGCATGAGTATTAACGATTGCACTCTCGCAGAGCATCAAAGAATTACTCGCTGGTAGCGTGGAGGCGTTGTCCGTTGCACACGTGGCCACGTGGGTCCCATCCTCATTGATTGGACTGTTATCATAAAAGATCCAAAATCCATTCACCCCAACGATCATGCAAGTCGGGCCCACATCGACGATTAGAAAATCATTGGTTTGGTAGAAACCGGCTCCCACCTCGCAGTAATCTAAGCCATTGACCTGGATGGCCTCATCATCGAATGACCCTGGTCTTCTGATGAAAATGGACGGTCGCATCCAATGCTTGCGATTTAATTGGGTCTTGTCAGACGGTCGGGATCATCTGATGAGGGAGGATTTCCGGGCGTTCTCCATCTACCATGTGCGGAAGCGAATTTCTTACAATACCTGATATGGGGGAGCCCGCCGTGGTGTCCGTTTCAAATCCAGTCCGTCCATTCGTTGCGTCAGCTCATATTAGGACGCGGGACCAAAAATCAGGAAAATTCAAAACTCAAGTGGACCACACCACAGGAAGGCATGCGTAATCGAAACCTTTTTGTGGTCCACCAAAGTTTTGGAACGAGCTGATACTCTTCCTTTCCATTCATCCTGGTGGGGCTGTACTCATGAACGGATTGGATGGCATATAAACATCACATTGGGTCCCACGAAGATTTCACCGGTAGGTGTCCCGATCCCCACTATTTCCTGCAGTGTGTTCGAATTGAATTTTGAAATTGCCTCATCTTTGGGATCAAGTCTAAGGATGACTGGGAGAAACTGATGGACGGAGTGGATGCCATACAGGCATCACGGTGGGCCACACAGTTCTTGCTGAACTTGCACGGTAGGCACAAGTGGCCGATCGAACGCTGTATGTTTTCCCAAAACAAAGCTCCGCACCTATTGGCTGTCCGTACAATTGAGCAAACGAAGCAACCCATGTCCGCAGCGAACGCCGTTAAAACAGTAAACGTCTCTCTCGCGTTCTCTTGCTAACGCCGTCGTCGCCGTCTATCTCTCTTTCCGTCTCTCTCTCTTATTGACGCGTGCGACGCCAAGCATGTGATCCAGCACGTGCACATCCACGGCGCACTAGATGCAGCACTTTCATTGGTCCCCACTTTACACGCGGCATCCACTTACAACCGTCGATTTCTCGCTCAAGTTCAGGCCCACCTAATCAACGGATCAGCTAGCCTCCCGAGGCAAGGAACATTCATCGCGGGCCTTCAAAGCCCATATCTCCCACACCCATGCCAAGTCGGCACGTGAAAAGTGCTTGTATTTGGCGCGCGATGAAGTAAAAATAATCCAAACAAGTCATTCGCGCGGGTGTACTTTTTTAACACTCACCTCTTCCAGCTACCAATTAAGATACGTGTAAGAGATCAAATCCACTCATAACATTCCATATCCAAAGAACTACACTTATATCTTATCATCTGGTTCACCTCTATTCAAAATCAAGGAAAAAACCAACGGTTCACATTTAACAAAAAAAATTCAGCAAAGCATTTAATAAAAAATCCTGATTTTTTATTCCGACCATGTGAACGGTTTTAAAGAATGAAGAACTAATTCATTATATCAAACTTGCTTAAATTGTACACGTGTAAGATTCGATTCCCGGAAGTTTTACACACGCGCGAATGCGCCATCTATTCTCGCGTGCAAATAGCATTCCCCCGGTCTGGTTCTTTCCGTCTCCCTCTCCATTTCTTTTTTTTCTATTGCTTTTCCTCTCTTTCTGCCTCTTGTCTGTTAGGAACGAGAGAGGGTTCGGAACCGAAATCCAAACCCTCCCTCGTATCGGGCGAAATATCGGAATTATTAAATAAAATAATAAAATAATATTCTTCATTTCTTTCTTTGTTCTTCTTCTCTGTGTTGTAATCTTCCTTGCAATGCAGAGAAGGAGAAGCAGATATAACTAAAAAAGGGGAAAAAAAGGAATCGGCTTTGGAGATTCTTGCACGGCACAGATCCCAATCTCTATCTCTTTCTTTCTTTCTCTCTCTATCTATCTAGCTTGCCTTGTGGTGTAATCTATTCTATTCCGGATCGGAGGGGGATAAATGCGCACACCGCCTTCTCTATCCTTCCCTCTCTCTCTCTTGGAATAGGAATTGCAGAGAGCGGAGGGGAGGAGAGGCGGTGGTGATGATCTGGTAGGTAGTTCTTTTGTAATTTTGTTTGTTTCTGAGGGGATTTTGTCTCGTTGTTGTTGTTGTTGTTGTTTTTTGCGAATTTGATTTCATGATCTTACATTCATTTTTTGTTTTTTCAGTTTAGGGGGTTAAGTGCGCACCCCTGGCTTTATCTGCATTGAAATGGGAAAATTGCAGAGAAGATGCCTTTTTTTTGTGTTTTTAACTTTCATGATCTTACTTTTTTTTTAATTTAATTTTGTGGGGTTAAGTGCGCACCCTTCTCTCTATATTGGAATATGAAGCTTGCAGAGAAGATCTGTATTTTTTTTTTTTTTTTTTTAATCTTTCTGATTTTTGTATTGTTGGTGTTTTTGTTCTGAATATGTAATTTTTTTTTTTAATTTTGTGATTCTTTTTGGGGATTTTTTTTGGTGATTCGGCACTTGAATTTGGGATTTTTCTTGTGGTTTTTTTGTTTGAATTTTCGGAAATTTGGGGGTTTCTAGAGATTGAATGATTGAATTTGGGCATTTCTCTCTTTTTGGTTTTGGGTTTTTTTTTTGGTCTGCAATCCTGTTTTTGAATTTGGGTGTTTGATCTTTTGATTTTTTGGGCGTTTAGTTTTTTTTTTCCTGGAATTTTGGTGGATTTTTATCTGAACTTTCTGAATTTTGGGGCTTTCCAGGAGATCTCATGCTCGAATTTGGACCTCTCTCTCTTTCCTCCCTTGGATTTGGGAATTGTTTTTCCCCCCTTGCAATCCTTTGTTTGAATTTCAGGCGTTTGACCTTTTGAATTTTTGGCATTGAGTTTTTTTTTTTCTTTTTTCCCTGGATTATTGGCGGACTTTTCATTTGAATTTTCTGAATTTTGGGGTCCACCAGAGATCCCATGCTCGAATTTGGGCCTCTCTCTCTCTCTCTCTCTCTCTCTCTCTCTGATTTGGGAATTGGGGGTTTTTCCCCTATGCATTCCTGTGTTGGAATTTCGGGCAATCCTCTTTCGAATTTTTTTGGCATTGAATTTTTTTTTTCCCTGGATATTTGGAACTGTTTTTTGGATGACCCCATGTTTAAATTTCTAGATTTTGGCATCCTTTTTTGGTCGATTTTCTTCTGGTTTTTGGGAATTGGATTTTTTTTAATATGCAATGATTGCAATACCATGTTTGAATTTCGGGCTTTTGCAAGCTTTTATTATTATTGTTTTAGGTTGCTTTATTTATGAATTTTGGGAAATTGGACTTTTTTGGGTGATCGTGGGCGGGAATTTCCCAATTATCTTGGTTTTTTTTTCCTTTCCAATTTCATGCTCTTTTAGATGTGACAAAAATGCCATCTTCTCTCTGTGAATGGAATTTGATGAAATTTGGAATATTTTGTGACCCATTTGAGATGATTATGTACTGAATTGTATTTTCTCTTACGATCATGTTTGCTCTTGCTCGACAGAGAGAAGATTTTGATTGTTTGAGCGTCGTTCCGTGGGGAAGAATACCTGTGTCTTCCTTTTTGTTTCCTCCTCCTTTTGGGTTTATTGTATTGGAATCGAAGGATGCCATTTGAAGTAATGGATCAAAGGGGTTTGTATGGGCCATCGTCTTTCTTCTCTGAGGAAATCTGCTTTCCGACGGAGGTGTGAATCAAATTTCAATTTATGATGCTCATGTGTCAGGAATTTGGATTTTTCTGTCTTTTTAATATTTTGCCATTTGGGTCTGATTTATAAATTCCTTATTGTCTTCTTCTTCTTTTTCTCCTTCTCCTTCTCCTTCTCCTTCTCCTTCTGGGGTGATCAGGGATGTTGATCTGGCAGACTGCCATGTTGGATCATAGCTTGAAAAAATGTTGACGCATTTTTTACCCATTGAAATGAACTATTACATTGTTTATCTGCTATTCGCTGATGATCTACATGATCGTCCTCTAGATCAATCGTTCCGTTCTCCCTGAACACTGCGTCATGGTTATGATCTACATGGTGGTCCTCCAGATTAATGGTCCCGATCGCCCTGGGCAATGTGCATTGTTCCGATGAAAGATAAAGGAGAGGAGAATGCTCCCTTAAGTTAGGGAACCTTGCTAGCTAACCATAATCACAATTAAGTTAGGGAACCTAACCATAATCACAATATTTTCTGTTGTTTTTGCAGAGACAAATTGGGTTTTGGAAGCCAGAGTCCATGCCAGATCATCAGGGTATGTATCTTCATCGTCTTTAATGACTTCTTACACTAAGCTCTGCCAGAATTGAAGTATGCACAACCATTGACATGCTACAAAACATATTCATATTCATTGAATGATTGACTAGGAACTAATGCCTTCTAAAATATGCTTATGTCATTTCGTGAAACTGACTCACGAAATCAGCCCCAACTAGTATAAGAAAATTAGCATTTCCCCATTTGGTTTTTATTTCTTATCCATTGCTTGCAGTGTTTGTAGTATTAGTATTGATGCATGTATTGCACCCTTGGGATACTGAAACATATCGGTATCTCAAGGGAAATATGGCATGTAGGGGAATGTATAGGTGTTTGAGGTCAACATTGGTTAAACATTGGGAAAATGATGGATTTTTTCAATTAAACTTTAGGAGGTGTTACAAGAGACATGATTACACACTTAGGACTTGATGTAGAGAGGATCACTGATGCATACATCGCCTGGATGGACTGGAGAAAGGAGTCAAAGAAGGGACGTTAGAAGTCTACATAGTTCGGTCGCCCGAAATTGCTCCTGGAATTCCAAAAGCTTGCTGGACTATTTTTGGCCAGTTTGGTCGCCCGACGATTTTGCTCGGTCACCTGAAATTGCTTCGAAAAATCCTGTTTGCTCTCTAGACGATGTTGAGCATTTTTCGGTTGCCTGAGCTCGGTCGCCCGACCACACCACTTCGGGCGCCCGACCATGCTCGGTCAGTTTTGTAGAAATTTCCGAACTTTCAGATTTGGTTTCCGTTTTCAGTTAGGATTCTTTCTAATTTCGTTTCTAGGGTTTCTATTGTGCTTAGGAGTTTATAAACTTGTTTTAATTCATTGTTAAGGGAGATTATTATTATTTTTATCAAAGAAACTTTGGTTTTCTTCGTGGATTCGAAGATTTCTGGTTGAGGAGTCCCAGAAGCTCCATGGATTCATAGTATCTATTCATGAGAGAGATGGTGATCGATCTCACCACGTCTACGCATGCGCCTGGACTCAAAACATTACAAAAAATAATTATGCATAATCAATTTCCATTGTATATAATTCCTAAAATATGCACTACTTGACAGAAGTGATGCACCTAATATTAAAAAAGAGTTCATCTATTCATAAATCATACAATACAAGTTCCAAACATGAACAATACATCCAAAAGCCAAAAAAGAAGCAAAGTTACTTAGCAAAATTTAAAATAAAATCAATATTTTAATTATTTATGCTATTTCTAGTTAAAAACAACCTTCTTTTGAAAAATTCAAGAGATTGTCTTCAATCCATAGATTGGCCTACAAGTAGTTCCCATTTATTTTTGGAGACCCTAAGTACAATTTAGATGGGTAAAAATGGAAGATTTTTTGGATTTTCTCCAAAAGATTCCTTTTTTTGCAAATTCGAAAATCGGAGCTTCAAGTCCATGATTTTGCATGCAAAATATGCATAAGAATGATTTATTAACTTATTTCTAATGAATCTGAGCAAAAGAATTATGTAAAAACAAACAAAATCACAAAAATGTTGCAGAATGGGTTCTGGCCTGTTTTCGCTCTTCGATTGCAATTTCTCCACCCAATCCCTGATTCCCTCCAAACAACTCAAAAGTTGTGTAAATCCTACAACAAGGGTTTCCATTTAGTTGACCTTCAACAAGTCAAACCGACAGACAACGTTCTTATCAAAGAATGGTCTGGAACACCATCATATGCATGTCCAAAATACAAAAAAAAAAGAGAGAAGAAGATTGATTCATGAATATCTTATTATTCTCCCTTTTTTTTTCTTGATATTTTCTTTATTTCTTTGGCTTAATTTTTTTTTTTTTGACCAATACGGGCCGATATTGTCCGGTATGGACCGATATCCATACGCAATGACTGTATCGTACGTTTTTTTGGACGGGCTGATATGCCCCCTGATGCCGATGTTCAAAACCATGATGGTAAGTGTTAGTAACCAAAGCAAGCTGTAGTTGTTCTTGTGATCCCCACACAGCTCTTGATCGCTGGTTGTAAATTTGTCGACATGTGCTGATCCCTTATCTATGTCACTGTGTCTTAGGGGCTGTTTCGATGTAACTCACTTACAGAAAGAGTTTTCAGTAGTTGACAATATCACTGGTAAAGAGTTTGCCTATCATGTTTGGGTATTGGGAAAGTCCTTACATGCATCAATTAGATTGTGTTTGGATACTGGGAAAAAGATGTTAGGTAACAATTTGTGTGCATTTACACGAGAGAGAGCTTGACACAATAAATTGTTTCGCTCGTGTGCAAGATTTAAGACATCCATTGATTGGGCTTGGCCAATCGGGATTTTGGTTATGCTCGAGCCTTTTTGACATTTGCGGATGTCTGGATTCATGATTGGTTTGAAGTGCTGTCTGACAACATACATTTTACCCAATACTTCTTAGTCTCTGGAGCGAGTCATATGATGCATTTTTCATATGAATTGCTGATAATCATCATTAACATCATACCTAGTGTGACAAATGTCACTGAGATTTTGAAAATCTTGCCATGATATTGCGACAAAATCCGCCAAACGATATTTGTTGTGAGATAATCAAAATATTGGCAGATTTTAAAACATCCTGGCTTTATCGCGATATCATTGCAAAAAGAACTAAAACCCATAAAGAATTCGTCATATAAACACATGCAAAAATAAATATACTAACAATACATATTTTTAAATTTTTTTTGGCCAGATTTTCCTGATAATATCCTGAGTTAAACCTGAAAATTTGAAAATCTTCTGTGAAATTTCTGGGCTGTGAAATTGCTGATAATGAGATTGTCACTATGATGATTACCTTCTCCCAGCTGTTTGTAGCATACTTTCTTACCCCATGTTGCCAAAAATTCCCGAGGCATATATTTGATCATATGAATTGCCAAATCGGGACTTAAATTGATAAAAAAATTTTAGATGTGTTCTGACAATAATAGTGCCTATATCCAACAGTGTATTAGTTTTGGAACCAGCTGTACTTAGAAACCTGGATTCATGTGTCAAAATGCTTGTTTTGGTTATGGCCCTTGAAAGAGTGTAATGGTGGAACAGGATTCGTGTAGCCAACCCCAACTAGTTAGGATAAGGCTTAGATGATGACGATGATGATTTCTTTCCAAATTATTGTGCAGATTATTCAGTTTCTTTTGCCCTTTTTAATTCATGGGCTTCTTTTTCATCCAGTTTTTGTTTCTAGGGCTTGAGCTAATACAAGCCTTTGTTCTCGATTCTTATTCAGGAGTAGGAATGGAAGGAGTATCATTAATGTCAAGAAAAAGGTCAGATACTTCATCACTGCTGGAACGACACTTGGTGAGTGCTGAGAGGACATCGAGTCTTTCCATGACCTCATGGAAGGTTATGAACCAAGATATTGGATCACACTCAAATTTATACACGCAGCCTGCATCCTATTTTGTTGAAGGAAACAAGGTTGATTTGGATGGGTCCCAATATGAGAATGTTCTCTTCTCAAGCTCCTTATCAGAGATATTTAAGAAAAAGAGTAAGTTCTTATTTGCTGCATAGAGTTATACCGGATTGATTGACTTTTCACCTTAATTGACCCTTTGCATATCAATGGTGCAGTGGGATTATCTTCAAATGACATCATATACGGTCAGTCTGTCGACACAATTACCTCCCAATTTGAGGAAGATGAACCTTCTGAATCTCTCAAAGAAATTGAGGCCCAAACCATTGGAGACCTCCTTCCTGATGATGATGACTTGCTTTCTGGAATTATTGATGAACTCGAGTACACTGCCCAATTCAAAACTGGGGATGACAGAGACGAGTTTGATCTGTTTAGCAGTGTAGGAGGGATGGAGCTAGAAGCAGATAATGGTTTAAGTTGCTATGGAGGTAGCAGAAGTTTAGATTTTATTGGGGGAATTCCTAATGGTCAACAAGGCGGATCAAATAACCCATTTGCTGGAGAGCACCCTTATGGTGAACACCCTTCTAGAACACTTTTTGTGAGAAATATTAATAGCAATGTTGATGATTCTGAGTTAAGGATGCTTTTTGAGGTATTTATATAACTAGTAGTTGCTGGATTTCGTTTGGTTTTTTGTATTATTGGGTCTTTGAGTTTCCTGAGTCTTGATGATTGTATTGTGTGTGTGTTCAGCAATATGGAGATATTCGCACACTTTATACTGCCTGCAAGCATCGTGGTTTCGTCATGATTTCTTACTATGATATAAGGGCGGCCCGTAATGCGATGAGAGCACTTCAAAACAAGCCGCTGAGGCGTCGGAAACTTGACATACATTTTTCAATTCCAAAGGTTTGCTGCTGCTGCTTCTTCTTCTTCTTATCTCCACTCAGTATTTTGATGGACATTTGGTATTTATTGGAAATTGGTTGTTATCTCTTCCATCATGTTTGAATAGTGTTCCAATAATAACAATACTTTTGATTTTGGATGTCTGCATCTAAAGCAATCCTATTTGCTCAAAATTTCCAATTGAAAATTGGTGTTCATCCATGATATCATTGTAGCATGTCCTTTAATGCCCATTTTACTGACTTTTCCTCATTGATGGTGTGGAAAATTTGTGCCCACTGCATGATCCATCAACCCTACCATGGAGGGTCCACAGATTGAAAAACAAACTGGAGAGAGACAAACCGGAATGAGAGAGAGAGAGAGAGGTACATGTAGATTCTTTGCCAACTGTTGCAACTCTACCTTCTCACCTCGTACTACTCGTCGTTGTCCAGATTTCCTCATCATGGAAATTTTCTTTTATTTTTTAATAGATGTTCTCCATGTCTTCCAAACTCAAGATACTTAGAGTAGCTTCGTTTGAGGGGGTGTTAGAGTATACAATATCCATGTATTGTATATACTATAGATAGGATATGGATGGATACATGTATTTTTGTTAAGATCGCTTACATATCTTTATTGATCTAGTACCTCTTTTATATATTCTTTTCATTCACAATGGAATCAAATAAAATGGCAGTTTTCCACAATGTAGTCTCTAATTATAACATGAAATTGACAGAACAGGGATAAATCAACTTTAAGGTGTGGACATAAGAAAATCAGAGAATTCATTGCAGAGAATTAGCACAAAACATCTAATGTTTTTATCATAATTGCATACAGTACATAGATTGATCTAGGGCTTTTTGAAAAGCTGATCTGATGGACTTCAAAATAGTCCTAGAGATAGCAGCAATTGGGCATAGGAGGCTTGCATGTGTGTGATTCATATGTGGCTGTTGAAAGAAAGCCAGAATTCTACTGGTGACTAATATGGTCCTTTTACATTTGACCATCATCTTAACATTGTTTCAGCAATTTGGGTCAGCTTTTAAATTTTAGATTGGCAGAAGTTCTGCAATCAGCTGCCCACCTGACATCAACCTTCCTCTATTACACGAGCTCTGCAATGGTCTTTGTTGGAGATGCACACTGACAACACTTTGATACCAACAATGTCCTACCCAGTACTAACCCTCGGCGCAAATAATACATGTATACCAAAAAGTGCAAGCAAGGAAGGCTGTACCTCTGTCCGTTACCTCATCTCAGGTATAAATACAAGCACCCAAGTTGGCACCAAGGGACACACATCTACTGGGTCAAAAGTGCAAAGATGTGCTTAAGTAGTTGGCTGCAGAGAATACCAGGGCACTCATGAGTACATATTTTACTGAACACTGTTCACGTGCCATGATGATCATGCCCAACATTGCACATTAGCCTAACTTCTGCATGTGACTGAAAAGGGGAATTTACAAACAGTTAGGTCTGGAGAGCAGGCAATGCCAAACAAACTAGCTAATCAATTGGCCTTTGTGTGTGTGTGTGTGTGTGTGTGTGTGTGTGTGTGTGTGTGTGTGTGTGTGTGTGTGTGTTTCTTTTACTTTTCTACTGAGCAACAATCAAAGGAACTTTCAGTTTGATAACTTTCTTCTCTGCCTCTCTCAGTTGAACATCCTTGATTTCTTTCCAATTGGCAGTTTAGGGTGTATTTTATTTTCAATTGTTCTTTTAGTACGTGGGTTTCATTTTTCATTTCATATGCTGTGATTTTTCTTTCAAACATTTCTTTTTACTTCCTACTTTGTTAGTATGCAGATATACACTTGTACATGCTCATGCAGTTTTCAGGTCGATGTTGTCATTGACTGTGGGTTTTATTTATTTTTAGGATAATCCTTCAGACAAAGATATTAACCAGGGAACACTTGTGGTATTCAATCTTGATTTTTCTGTTTCAAATGATGAGCTTCGGCAGATTTTTGGCGTCTATGGAGAAATCAAAGAGGTGATCTGGCTTGTCGATGTTTCCACATTGACTTTTGCTTTGGAAATCATTGGAAATTTTGCTAGAGTATTATTGACATTACTAATTTCTTACTTGTGATGTGTAGATACGTGAAACTCCACATAAACGTCATCACAAATTCATTGAGTTTTATGATGTTAGAGCTGCTGAAGCTGCTCTGCATGCTTTGAACAGAAGTGATATTGCCGGGAAGCAGATCAAGCTTGAGCCCAGCCGGCCAGGGGGTGCACGACGGTAATATTGTCCAAACACACTTGCGTGCTTTCTTATCTCATCATGTTTTTGCACAATGTTCTTGAAGCTCTGCCTCCAGGTTGGGATTGGTTCCACACCTTTACTGGCAGAGCTAATCCAATTTTTTGTTTGTGAAATGCAGAAACAGAAACCATGTTACCAAACACACTTGCATGCTTTCTTGTCTGATCATGTTTTTGCACAATGTTCTTGAAGCTTTGCCTCCAGGTTGGGATTGGTTCCTCACCTTTAGTGGCAGAGCTAATCCAATTTTTTGTTTGTGAAATGCGGAAACAGAAACCACAAAAGCAGGTTCCCTTTTTTTTCATTTTGTCTGCCCCAAACCAATATCAAGATAAGAACAGTTAGATAGTGATTTGGACCATGTGTATCCTATCTGACTCAGAGAATAGAAACACCCAAATGCACCCTTATGATTTTATTTTTTTCTAATTTGGTTTATCTCATCTACCCAATTTGGCCTTATGGCTTTCACAATTGACAATTACATCTGCAAATGTTGGAAATGAGTAATTGGATCCGCTAATGGGAATTTTAGATGTTTTATCATCGGATTTAATAGCTTCAGACAGATAAAGTTGAGAGCTTGTTTAACCGCTGAAGCAATGTCATCTTGTTGAGTTCGTCATCTTATTGAGTTCAAATATGCTTGGGTTATTTCGTCCATGGATTGATTTCGTTCGTTTTAAGGTCTATCATCATGCTTTCATCTATGCGATTTGAGGGGCACTAGTTCAACTTTTGTGAAGAAACCCAACTCTGCACCTTTACTGATAAATGCATTCATGAAGAGAAATTTCTTGCGCCATTGCCTCATATGGTGTGCATTTCCATATCTCGCACTCGTCGACAATGCCGCCATCAACCTGGATATGGTCAAGGTGATACATTTGGGTCAATAAGCCTCGTTCTGTTGTTGTTATTCCATCTGCTTCTGAGATTGTGTGAAGCCAACTATGAAATTTAGAATGATACTTGTTCCCGATTTCTTGATGTGGCTATTATTACTAATTCATGAGTCTGGATGGATGTGCATTGGGAGGTCTTTTCTTTCTCTTTTTTGAATTGGAGATCTAGGTCTGTTTGTTATTGACATAGCTCATCACGAGCATGGACATATTTGGAATATAGAAACAGCTTGTGTGATGTTCATGTTACTGCCTCTTGTCATTATCTTTCTTTTTTATGTTTCATAGCACTTCTTTTGTATTTTATATTTACCTTGTTGATATTAGATTTCTGACGGGATAATGTTTTTAGCAGCTTGATGCAGCAGTTCTCTCCAGAGTTGGAGCAGGAGGAAGCTGGTGGATGTAGCCCTCCTAATAGCTCACCACCGGGAGGATATGGTGATGTGCTTCTTCCTCATAGATTATTAGTCATCCCTGGGTCCTGCTTTTGGGACTCACTTGTGTGAGATTGAGGGTTTCCTCACAGCATATGTTCTGACATGGCACTTTGGCAGATCTTTTTTTTTTTGTTTTTAACACCCGGCCCGAACACACTTTTGCCAGATCTTAGCTGTTCATCACATGTGAAATTGCCTTGCCTAAAATTAGGTCACCCGACTCTTCCAGCAGCATGCATGTATATATGAGGAAAATGGAAACTGGAAACATATGATGAATGGTCCAACATTCAGCATGCACGATTTGTTTACCTGATTAGTAGACTCCTGATTTTATAGGGCGGGGTGTCTTCACAGTGGCCCATATCTCTCAAACATGCTATGTCAACACGTGTGCCACAGAAAACCCTCAAAACTCATGCAGTCAAGTGCTTTCATTCCTCCCCTTCCTAATGCATGTTATATTGGACTGTTGATTTCATAAATCTGATTCTGCATGGCATCTTTTCCAGGACCAGTCCCTCATGAGCCGATTACATCCAGTTGCCTAGATAATGGGGCTATCGACGGTCTACATTCTGCACTCCGTCCACCCATTAGCCCATTCATTGAAAGTGCGTTTCACGGGATCTCATCTAGTGTTCTTCACAGCTTGTCCTCTCCTGTTGGGGTTGCATCTGTTGGAAATCATGGCAATCAGGCTGGTCTCGATGAGCACAGACATTCACTGGACCAGATGAAATCCGGTTTTCAACATGTGCCAAATTTTCATCCCCATTCACTTCCAGAATATCATCATGATGGTGTGAGCAATGGTGTCCCAGCTGTGGCAGCAAGCATGAATTCTGGGCCAACTGAAGGGGTTGCTAACAGGCACTTCCTTAGGGTAGGCTCGGGTGGGTCTAATGGTCATTCCTTTGAGATTAACAAAGGGGGTAAGTGCGAAGGTTGGCAGTGCTTTCATTTTGTGCCCTTATTAAAACTGAGAAATTATCAGGACCTGATGCATCAGCATGTGAATACTGTCATATTACTACCATACCCAAACAATGGTATCCATGGTTCAATTGACCCTGATGATTGATCTCACCAGCCCACTTGATTGGGGATGTATCAAATGTTTCCTAGGCCTTCGATCGGTTGCCTACAAAGATCACCACGGTCACCGTAGGCTTCTCCTAGCTATTTGGGGCCACTATGAGAGTCTTAGTTTGCCAATCATTCCTACCTTTTTACCTATCAATTCTCATCAGTGCATAAAACGACGTGGTTAAGAAATAGAATATGACAACATCAGTCTGATAAAAGAAGGCCAAAGATTGTGTGGCTAGTACCTTCCAATTTAAAAGAATTTTGTTGCATCCCCATTTGTTGTGGGCCCCATAGTTGAAATTTACTGGATTTCTATACTCTTTCCTTGATAATCTGAATCACCAAACTATGGGGGGCCAATGGGCACATTAGGTCGCTACTCACATCCTGATGCATCACGACCCTATAATTCCTCCCAAGGACATTTGCTCTGGTTGGAAGTTGAGAGAGATTGATTTTTTTGGTTTAGCTAAGAAATTCTGGTATGATGGCATTTCCATTAATGAGGTCAGTCTTACTTCACAAAGCAACTAACAACCCCTATCTTTTGCAGCTTTCAGTGCCGCTGGGAATGGAAACTGCCCTCTCCATGGACATCATTATGCCTGGAGCAACTCTAACTCATATCACCATCATCATCCTCCAAACCAGATGATTTGGCCAAGCTCACCATCATTTGTCAACAACATCCATGCTCATCCCGGGCAGCAAATGCATGGTCTTCTCAGAGCACCATCTCATATGCTGCAAACTGTCATACCTTTACACCACCCCCACCATCATCATGTGGGATCTGCACCTGTCATCAATTCCTCTCTCTGGGAGAGGCAACATGCCTATGCAGCGGAGCCAGCTGAGGCATCTGCTTTCCATCCTGGGTCCGTTGGAAGTATGGGGTTTTCCAGCAGCTCCACTTTCCATCCATTGGATCTTGTCTCTCGTAGCATTTTTCCACATGTTGGTGGAAACTGCATTGACCCTTCTATTCCCTCTCCGAATGTCGGTTTACCTTCCCCTCAGCAAAGGGCCCACATGTTCCCGAGTAGAGATCCCATGATTCCCATGCCAACATTGTTCGATGCTCCTAATGAGCGGATTAGGAGCCGGAGAAATGATGCAAGTCTGAATCAGGCTGACAGGAAACAGTATGAACTTGATATATCCTGCATATTGAATGGGGAGGACACTAGAACGACGCTCATGATTAAAAACATCCCTAACAAGTATGTGGTCGACCCTGAACCATTTTTATTACATATCTCCTTTTAGCCTAGTATAGCTATAGATTTATTCTTGCATTAGCATTTTATTCCAGATAAAATATTTGCTGTTCAATCTGGAAATTTGCTTTGCCAACAAACTGCAAAGGGAATTGCCTTTTGGTGACCCAAACATTTCATAGGATGGGCCCAATCATGTAGGCTTTCCAGTGGGTACTTGGAGCCGCAGGTATTGGATAGACCCGACCCTATTTTAATGGATCTGGGTCCCATCTTTTGGACCCGACGGGTCGTGTCCAATGTGATGGACCTGGTTAAGGTCGGGTCATGTCATGTCCGATTAGTTTTTGATAGTGTGTGCGCGTGCCTGCGTGTGATATCGACAATTTTAGCAACAAAGTGAGTTTTCCTAAGCCACACACATGTACACATATATGTCAAAGTGCAATTTGGTTGGGCCCACCGATGGATGGATAAGACTGCACACACATTGCACTTTGACATATATGTGTGTGTGCAGTCTTATCCATCCATCAGGTGGACCCAACTAAACTGCTCTTATTTTTCTGCCAACCCAACTCAAAACCTAGATTCAGAGGCCCTATGGGTACCTGACAAGCACCCAAACCTGATCAGATCCAGGTCCAGGTATTCAAGAACTGGACTCGGATCCGAAGGGATCTGAACCTGGAGCCCAGGTATGGTCCAGAACCAACCAGTTAATAGCCCCACGGTTGTGGATGGGAAGCACCCCAAAACCCCCCATAGGATGATCCTGACCATTTGATCAGACCTAATTAAAACTGGACCATTTTTCACGAGCCACCAATCAGATTTCTGGGATCATTTGATATGGGAGTTATTGGGGCATATAGCCCATACCATGACAGGAGCCCTTCAGATGAATTAGATCAATGAAATGTGGACCCCACCTGTACCACTGCTGGGTCGAGCAAAAGATTCAGTTCCTTTCTATCAAGCATCATCATATACTGCTTCTTTTATGTAA
Organism: Liriodendron chinense; assembly: GCA_003013855.2. Taxonomy (NCBI): domain Eukaryota; kingdom Viridiplantae; phylum Streptophyta; class Magnoliopsida; order Magnoliales; family Magnoliaceae; genus Liriodendron; species Liriodendron chinense. The sequence continues at coordinate 1,779,313 of ML058348.1, read as the reverse complement.
TAATGTTTGAACTTGGCTTGTTTCCTTTGTATACCATCCATGATACTAGACAATTTTAAGATTCACATGCAGTGTTTTCTCATTTGTTCTCTCTTCTTGATCATTTTACTCTGAATTGGGTATGATTACAGATACACTTCTAAGATGTTATTGGCCACAATTGATGAACATCACCAAGGGACCTATGATTTCATTTATTTGCCAATTGATTTTAAGGCAAGTTACTTTTAACCATATCAAGCTTTTGTTATTGTAATTGTGATCTTTTCTGTTTCTATGGTATCAATTCTGACTCGGGTTTTGTAATTTTCTTTTTATATTTTGTAGAACAAATGCAATGTAGGTTATGCCTTTATCAACATGATTGATCCCATGCAGATTGTTCCATTCTTTCAGGTTTGGCCCACAGTATGGACTGATGGTAGATTGTAGTACAAGATATCATGTTCCGTTCCAAATTTGTCAATTTTCTGGATGGGATTGGCTTGTAGTTTGTCAGCTTCTCAAGTGAAATAGTGCTAAAGAAAAGTGAATTGTCTGTGCAGGCATTTAATGGTAAGAAGTGGGAGAAGTTCAACAGTGAGAAGGTGGCATCTCTCGCATATGCACGGATCCAAGGGAAAGCTGCTCTCATTGCACATTTCCAAAATTCGAGCTTGATGAATGAGGATAAACGATGCCGCCCCATTCTTTTCCACTCCGATGGTCCGAATGCTGGCAACCAGGTATACAAGCCCTTGTCTTGTAGTTCAGAATACCAGAATGGATCTTTTACTTTTGGTAATATATCATGATAAGTTCATCAGGCAACAGGGTAGGTGCGTTGCATGACTAAAAAAAAAAAAAAAAAAAAAAAGTTCATCAGGCAATACGATACAACATGTCATTACATCCTGATATAGACACAGTGTTTGAACGCATCACCCATAAATTCCACCCTAGACACTTCTAATGGAATTCCACATCGTACCAAGGTCGATTATATTAGAATGTTGTCATCGTCATCATCATCTAAGTTTTATCCCAACTAATTGGGGTCAGCTGCATGAATCCTGTTACACCATTCCATCATATTGGGTATGTATCGCAATAAATTCATACCGTAATACAATTTGTCCCAATGATATGTTGAACCATGTTTCGTAGCCACTTAGTTGTAGGGAATTGTTGAGATCGGAGCCACATCAATCATATGGTTTGTTGAGGCTATCAATTATGTCCATGTGGGCCCCATTTTTTGGTGATCCAGAACTTTGATCTGACGGATCCCACCATGATGGTTTATTACCCAAAGATGTCCCAGATCAAAAGATCCCAACCCTTTAGCTCACTCAGTAGCCTTCTTGTTGAATGTGGAAAGTTCATGTAATAACCATCATTTGTAGTACACTGATTGAAGCGTTAGGATCCTTGAGTTTGAGAGATCTTTACATCATCTGGGGTTCCATCAGGTCTATGGTCTGGATCTCCAGAACAGGGGCCCTACATGGATGGAATCGATGGCCTCAACAAACTACATTGATGGATGCCTCTATTACTGTTCTCCTGTCCATCGTATGAGTTGAATTTGTCTGTTTTGTTAAGAAGAAGATTGAATTCAATCCTAAGCTACAAATGTCTCTCCAGGAGCCCTTCCCAATGGGGCTTAACATCCGATCCAGGCCAGGCCGAACCCGCACCAACAGCAATGAGGAGAACCATCATCAAGGGAGCCTGCCTAGCTCAGCCAATGGGGAGGAATCTAACAGTGGGACGGACTCTTCATCAGGTTCTTCAAAAGATTTGGAGTGACCTGACCCACTTTTCCAATCACCACTAACCTCTCAGAAGAACCAAAAAAACACCCACACTGGTTCCTCTACACATTTCCTTGTAATTCCTAATAACGCTGCAGATTGAATGCAAATGGGGGCCTGATGGATTCTTTTGGGGGAGAAGCCTTTTTAGTTCCTGTTTTGTTTTGTTTTTTTTTTTTTTTTCGGAACCAAATGCGTAAAATACAGAGATTTTGGCCGGTCTCGAGGAATAAAATGTATAGGTGGTTTCTGAGCGAAGGGAGAGAGCGGTGTTTATGCTGCATGCTGCGCGGTTTTGGAAAAAAAAGAAGGCTATCTCTTCATTTTCTTTACATTTTTTTTTTCTGTTCCTTTGTTTCTGTTCACTGTAATTTTTGTTTTGAAAGTGTTGTTGCTGTGTACTAATAGTAAAAGAGGGAGATGGTGGGCCCTATCCACTAATGTGAAGGTGTTTTTCTTGTCACTTTTTTCACTATTTTCTGTTGGAGTCTTAGGATTGGGACACTTGTATGGTCCTACCCATTGATCTGGACCGTCCATTAGATTCAGCACTCATTTCATGGGGGCTACCATGGAAAAATCATAATGATCCGATGATCCAATCCAAGCAGGAATGGGATGTTTGTGATGGCCCAATTAAAAAAAAAATGATTTAGTTAGAAACAAGGTGATCCATGACGGGATCAAACAAATAGATGTACCGAATTGCCAAGTGAGCAGATGATCGTGGCTTTCCATTAAATAGGCTATTGATCGGATGGTTAGAATATTCAGATAGGTGTTATTTTTGCATGCTGGTCAATTAAATGTGTGCTGGCCCTAATGGACAGTCCAGATTGATCAATTGGACTGCCAAATCCTAATTTAACCTGGAGGAATGTTTGGGTGCCTTCGCTCTGCGATCTGCTTCAGCCCTGAACAGTTATGGATCCAGGGTAAGCCCGATCCTGTTTGGAAATATGCATTGCATTGCACTAGATGGAGTTAACACCATTATTACACAATGATTGTACCAAAATACATTTCGACCATTCAGTCCCACGTTTCGGATTAAATCTCCTTTGGAAAAACACACGCATCAATATTTTCTTCTGAAAAACACTGTACGTGAAACCAGTGTTTAGTAGATGCTGGAATTGTAATCAATGGACAAGATTTCACCACTGATGTAGGTCAAGAAAGTCACCTATATTCAGGAAAATCACCTATATTCATATGCAACTCGAGTGTCACAAAAAGAATGCATATGGATGGCCAGAGTGGATAGAACAACACATGCGTTGACATGGGCCCCACAGATGTAGTGGATTTTGAAATCCAGAAGAAATTCTGTTGCATCCCAGTCAAATACCTAAATTAATTCAATCCTTTGGAACACTGGGCGGTTGGAGTTTTCATAATCCTTCCTATCAAACCATTCCAAATGCTGGGAGGAATTTTCATACCACCTAATCCTGCGTTCCGAACAGGCCCAACGTACTGTTCATTTAATGGTCTGCTGTTGAATCATTGTCGTAGGGGTACGGAAGTTAGATCTGTGGTTGTCTGGTGATCCACGGCATTGATCAGATGAGAGAAGTATGAGAGTCATGGTGTGGCCTATCATTTTAATGGTACTGCTTTCCTACAAGAGTGGCATGTTAGTGGGAAAGATGGTGAAGTACAGTAGTTCTGTAGGCGATCACTTCTCGAAGACCAAATGTCCATAGCTAGGTTCTCCTCCATGGGCCTTCAGGTGAGTCCCATTGTATCAATGTTTAGGACCCCAGTTGCACGAATTGAAAGGTGGGAAGTACAGTACAGTCTAATGAACTGCGTGTGCTAGGGCGATCACTTCTCAAAGACCAAATGTCCATAGCTAGGATCTTCTCCACGGGCCTTCAGGTGAGTCCCATTGTATCAATGTTTAGGACCCCAGTTGCACGAATTGAAAGGTGGGACGTACAGTACAGTCTGATGAACTGCGTGTGCTAGGGCAACTGGGTTACTTTCACACACAAACTGAGAACAACGTGGGAAGATTTAATGAAAGTTCCATCCATGATCGTTCAAAACTCAGGTAGGCCACACCACAGGAAACATTGGTATGGAATGCCACCATTAGTTGTGTAGGACCAACCGTGGTGTTTATATGCCATCCAATCGATTTAGTTGAAGTGTCTCATTAGGATTAAGCATTACTAAAAAATAACAGTATTCTAGAAGTCAGGAGGTGGGCCATAAGATGTGAGTTCAGAGGTTTTGGGTATAAAATTTTTGGGGTGGCTCACTTGAGCACGGTACCATCCTGTTGGGATCAAGGCCCAAAACACGTAATACACCGCTCCATGTTCTACCAACATACTACGCTTATACGTTTGGCTATCTGGAGAGTTGCGCATGGGGCTGCAACTTTTGCAAATCTATCATGGGTATGTTTGGATAAATTCCACAAAATAATCATTAGCATGTTCTACCAAAATACTGCGCTTGTTTCAATGTCAGCACGATGATGACCCACAGATCAATGATCTGGGTCATTGGTCTGTTGGGTCTCGCCATGTATTAAGCATGTCTCAAGAATCTATTTGGAAGGTGGACAATCTTAACCTTTCAATGTTGCCAGCATGCGATTGTGGGAGGACCCAACAGATCAATTCTCTGCATTGATAGAAACCATAAAGGGAACCTTTCAAAAGGAGTTGGTCAGGTATGCATGTGATCATGTGTTAGATGTAAAACTGATCTCTCTGTTCATCCCTTTCACATTTGGAAACAGTCTAGAAGCTCATCAACATTTGAAAACCAAATCTGCCATTGAATAAAACAGAGCTAAAGGTAGTTACCGCAGTTAAATTCATCCATGGATTTTGTTGTACAACGGTCCCATCCGTCGTCCTCTCTGCGTCAATAGCCTGCATTATAAGATCATGGGCTAGAGTTCCATTCAGCATAAAACCCAACCATCGAAATCAAACACACAATCCATTAGCGATATTAACCTTTGATCTAATGGGCCCCACGTGGATAACCATGCGCATAAAATCTCCCCAAGATTGGATAATCCTGATCATCATCCGATTATAGTGCACCTTCTGTGTATATTCCTAGTCATATGCAGCCCACCAACAAACAGGGAGGAATGCTCCATCAATGAGATTCTCGGGGGGATGGGCCATTGAGGATGGGGCCCATTAGATCAATAAGCATACTTTACGAAGCCAAAACAGGATAGCATTCATGTTCTCAGGTCAAGGACCACATAGTTAACTCCTAAAATCACATACTTGGCAAGGTGAGTCGCTTGGGGTAAAGAATGTCGTAGTGGCCTGGCCGGTAGAGCAATGTGATGATTGGTTTTACTGGGTTAGAACCACTGCCTGGGATGACATCGTGGTGGTTTGCTTCATTGATGCCGCCGGCCTTGCATGAGCTGCTGTCAAGGTTGACCACGCGAATTGGCACTCCTAGTGCATCTGACAAGGCAATCATGTGCACGTGGTCGCTTTCTTCTCCCATGGACTCCACCGAATCTAAACAGAACTGCACCAAGAGCACAGTCACAATAAATAGTGATTGCCGTGTGAAACATGTGGGCCAGAGCCAACGGTTGGAGCATGGAGGTGTGCATTCATCCATGCCTAAGAAGCATTTGCGGGTGCATATACATATATGCATCACATCGGTGGGCCATTTTCTGTGTCAATACATTATACAGTTTACATCCCCATTTACTAAAATGGTGGCTACTCAGATACGTTATAGGTAGCAAACATGTTGTATAGTCCACTGTGGATGGAACATACCCAAAAATCATGATCATCAAATGATCTTAACCGTCACATTTCACCGATTTAATTTGGACCCTGACAGTTTACTTCTGGCCAACGATACGATGCTAGCCATTTGGACGGTTAGGATCATCATATCAGTGGGGTTTTGGAGCTATGCCCCTTCAACAATGGGGTCCTCAGTCAGGATTGTCAGGATGTGCATTTGCACCATGTGTAAGCTGCCAATGTCTAGTAATGGTGAAAAAACCAAGAGTATGGCCAGAACCACAAGAAAAGGAGTGATCAAGTAGTAAAGCATATAACCTACAAGCTAAGTATCATTAGGAATGGGGTCCTTACTCATGCCTCGGTGGTCGACTCACAAGAGTTTCAACATGAGGTCATGGGTTCGAGTACCCATTGTGGTAAATCCCACTGTGGCGTGAGTGTATGGATGTGTGTGGTGTGTGAGTGCGTGTGTCAAAAAAAAGAAAAAGTATCATTAGGAATGTGTTTGGCCCAAGGACACAAAACAGCCTCCCTTAAGTGTTTTCTCAAATAACACCTATTTCTAAATATGGTAAAACCAACCATAGTTAGATTAGGAAAATCTTTTAAAATGACAATATTACACCTCTGTCCCAAATCTCCAAAACCCCAACCCTATCCTAGTAATTAATAATAATAATAATAATAATACAAATTTTACAAAAAAGACCTAATTATATGGAATTTACATTCCGGTACATTTTTCAAAAAACTACCTCATTAATTGATATTATTATCATTCTCTACCTTCCACTACATTTTGTTAATGGCTGGTTGGGTGGGCGTGTGAGCAAATGGGCTGGGTGCTTGGGTGGGCTCCACCATAATGTTTATGTAAAATCCACCCCGACCATCAGGTGTGTCACCTCATGTTAGTCCAAGGTCCCAAAAATATCCCCAACCATGATTCAGGTGGGCCACATGATTGGAAACTATATAGGGGGCAACAATCGCCCTCCAAACTGTTTCCCTTGGTATGGCACACCAGAATCACGGATGGTTGTGGCCCCAGGCCTAAATTTTGGTGTGGCATCTAATGGTTGGAGTGGATTTCATATAATCATCGTGATGGGCACTATAACAATGAAGGGTGGACGTCTCTCTCCCAATTGTTTTCTTTGGTATGGCCCACCTGAATCACAAGTCAGCCTGTTTTTTTGCTCTGGCCTAAACTAGGATTACACATCAAATGGCTGGAGTGCATTTCACATACACTTCACGGTGGGCCCTGTAAAAAATCAAGTAACAGCATCCTTCTCCAACTGCACCAAGAGATTATTTAGAAAAGAAAAAAAAGAATTGTATTGGACGCCACTCTTGATTTTGACAGGCCTACCATGATATTTATGTAAGATCCACTCCGACCATTAGATATTTAGTCCCATATTAGGCCCAGAGACAAATCATGCCAACTCTAACAATATATCCCTGAACCTCAACTATTTTGAGTTTTCCTCGTAAAATGTAAAAGGGTATCAATCAGATGGTGCGGACCTTATTTAGCGTTCCATTTTCAACTATGAATGGTTGAAAAAACTCAGACCGTCTGCGTATTTCACCAGAAGCGACATATCTGAAGAACAATACAACTGCCAAGAAAACATATTAATATGAAATGCAAAGGCATAAGATAATATTGAATTCCTCCATGTGACTGAGTATCTCACGGTAGTTCGAAAATGATCCATCTTGGCTTCTCTTCAAAAGCTCGTCATGGCTGAAATCAGAATCAAAAAGATTTTATCAGTAACACTTGGACAAGGAAGCCTTCCAATTTCTGTTCAATGTAATAGTGGTAATGAGTTTTTTTTTTCTTCACATTTTAATCACCACCTTCTGCTGATTACTAAACAATGAGAAGGAAAAGATGAGGCTAATGAAAGTATCACCTTATGGAGGTTTCTTTTCCTTGCAGAAGACATTCCAGTTGCTCGATGAAGAGCTGAAAATTATGCTCACAAAGATCAGGAAATAGGGACCTTAGGAGAGACAATTCTAATTCATTCAATTTTTGAACTCAATGGAATGATTCTAGCCCAACAAATGGATCAGACAGCTTAAAACGTGGTCACTTGACTCGAAACTTGGCTGAGTTGATTCAACTTGTGAGACATCAAGCCGAGTCACCGCAAAACTCGCTGGCAAGCTTGACTCAGTTCAGACTTGAACTGACCCGTCAAGCTGACTCATCTACTCGTCAACTTGACACAACTTGTCATGACTCGAACTGATTCACTCGCCGAGTGAGTTCGTTTTAAAATTAAAAGAAGAAGTAGAAGAAGAAGAAGAAGAAGAAGAAGAAGAAGAAGAAGAAGAAGAAAGTGTAGTTAGTGCAATTCGAACTCCCAACCTCGAACAAGCAAAATCACACTCCTACCAGCAAGCTAAGCAACAATTGTTTTGCAGTTTTGTTTGACTATTTTTATATTCCTATTATTCTAGTGAAATACTAATCCTAGTTTAATATTTTAAACATCAAATCAAGTCAGCTTGACTTGGCTGGATATCAAGTTGAGTCAAATCGAGTTTTTAAACAATGGTATCAGTATAAGTCGTAGTGTATAAGTTGTAGTGACAACCATCGTCCATCAATGCGATTAAATGCATATGTGGTTTGGGTACATACTAGGATTCAAGATTGCATGTGAATGGAATCAGTTAATACCATATAGTAGTATTATACAATGCTTGGATTGGGAGTTTCTGTTGATGCATTATGACCACACACATGTGTGGTCTGCCGAGTGCCCATGTGGTCCACATGTAGGTTTGGATTTATGTTGGATTTGGTCATATGTTTGGGTTAGAGTCTTTAGGCCCATATCCATATGTCATCGTTTCATATTATCTTTAAGCAAGGGGGGTATAATTATAATTTTCATATGATTAGTAATTGCCCTAATAATAAAAGAGAGGTGGGGGTGTGTGAAGGGTTGAAGCCCTCTCTCCTTTTCTTTTTTCCTCTCATCTTTCTTCTTTTCTTCTCTTTTGTTCATGATTAACTATTATTATATGTTCAGATTTTCAGTTTGTCCATGTTGGTGCCGTTGTTCAGTGATCCAAACCGTAGAAATGATGGCTCGTGCACCATAAATTGTGAGGTTGGAAGACCCTAGCCATCTAATCATGGGCCTTTGTTAGTTTGAAAGAGGATTATTGATGTATTCTCTTTCTTAACCATGTGCTTGCTGACTGCCAATTGAAGGGATAGGACTTTCCCCCTCTGGTAGGTTTTTGCTGCATGGGTCATCCAAAATGAGTCCAATCATCAGTTTGGACCAGTGAACCATGGCTTACCTATACAAAATGAAAACCTGAACATTGTGTAATGGTGCATTCTCTTACAAAAAGGCAATGGTGCATTCAGTGCATCCTCTTTAGCAAATTTGTCGCACTTGAATAGCTCGGAGAGAACATGCTACATGTTCTCCCCTGCTACAATTCTCCTAAACCCCTTCCCGTAACAAGGAATAGGGATGCTAAAAAAATATTTTCAAATGAACATAACAAGACAATGATCCTGCAAGTTCATGTTTCTTAGATTAAACTCGTTAACTGATAGATCAAAGTGGTTTCTTAGATTAAACCAATACAAGGCCCATTTCGAATTTGAATCTTGTGTAACATGTCCCATGCAACATCTTAGTGGTGCATTTGTAAAATGAAGATAATTTGAATATACAAAGGAGTGCGCTCCAGTGGTACCAGGTACCAGGAACCACCATAAGCCTATGATGGTAGGGGGCAGATGTGGAGCCCAATGATGTTTACAGAATCCAACCCATCCATAAGATGCATCGCCCTCAGAAAACACCCAAAGCCCAAAAATCATCCCGATCCAAAACTCAGATAGGCCACAGGACAGAACATATTGAGAGGGAACGTCCACGTGCGCGCGCATAAGTCTCAGTAATTGTAACAAGATATTGAAGGATAAATATCAGGTCTTCATGCACAGAATTAATTGAGACAACAGGGTCAATGGAAAAAGAAGTGTAGTTTCTAAGGAAAATGATGCTAGAGTCAACAGGGTCAATGGAAAAAGAAGTGTGGTTTCTAAGGAAAATAATGCTAGAGTCAACAGGGTCAATGGAAAAAGAAGTGTGGTTTCTAAGGAAAATGATGCTAGAGCTATATTTCCATTGATGAGACTGAGGTTGCATTTGGATGCATGTACCCTGATGCAGACCGAGGTTGCATTTGGATGTACCCTGATGCAGCTCTGGGTGGACCCCATAGGCCACACCCCATCAACATAGTCATGGGAACCCATCATCTATATAGTCCTAGGGTGTTTTTTTCCATTTAGGGTCTATAAGGAGTTATTTTATATGGAAATAAAAGGCTGAGAATAGGATAGATGGAAGGGGCAAAATTTAATAGTATTTTCAGGTTCTTTAAAAAGACTCTTTAGGGACTAGTGATTGAACCAGTTTTTCTATTCTATGTTTGCTGGATTTTGAAGACTTCAGAAGATTTTGTTCTTCATTGTGCGTCTAATAAACCTACACTTCATTTTCCTTCTCAATTCTCTAATCCAGTTTGTGGATTCCTATTTTGCCTGTGATTTTCGGTAAGTTCAGATGACTGATCTGCTCAATCAGTGGCCAAGTTATGCAATATACCCTAAACTGGAAGAGGTAGATTTTCGGCAGAACAACTCTAGTTCCTTTCAGCTTTCTTATTAGGACAGTGCGTAAAACAGTTCCTGCATTGTGCTGGATACCATTTTTTCTCTTTTTCAACCTCACACCAGTATTCAGTTACCTTCCATATTCTACTTGAATCGAAAATGGTATTGGTTTGGGAGAACCAAAGTTCCTTTATGAGTATAAGCAAACAAAGTAGACACAAGTGAAGGCTTTCAAGCCCCATTTAGAATCTAACAAATAGCAATTTCCAGTGAAACCTGCACATGTTCACATCATTTAAAAATAAAATAAAAAACATTAGGTGCAGAGCTGGATTCTGGAGTATGGATGAGGAAGCAGAATTTCTAAAGATATTCAGCATGGGAGCAGGTACAAGGATTCTTTATAAAATGGTGTTAAGAAATTCATATGTGCTTATATTGAATAAAATTATAGAAAGAAAAAAAAAAACTAACTTATTAGCATTGGTCCTTAAGATCTTCGCTTTTCCAAAATATAAAGAAGCAAAAAACATCAACTTGAAAATAGCAGCCACCAGCAAATGGATCATGAGAAAATTCCTTGGGGGAAAAGGAAACAGGAGTGGGATTCCAAAGCCAGGGCACACTGGGTAGAAGATTCATGCTAATAAGGTGTAGCCTTCTCCATCAGCCTACTCAGCATTAGGCTAAGATCCAAAACATGGTTTTTTGGGTTACGCTTAAGTGGTTAAGCATATTTTAAATTAGTTAGAAAGCTTGGTACATGAAAAATGTGAAGGGCCATTTCTTTAGTAAATGAGGTCCCATTCCAAACATGGTTTTTCATCAATACAGGAACTGTATCAATGTAGAGAAGGGAATGTATCAGTACCAGACAAGAATAAATGCATGTAAATCACTGGCTTACCATGTAGAAATCCGTAAAAATATAGTCTTCATATCCCATACTCTGAAGCGTCTTCTTGGATTGTTCAACACATGCCACAACACGATCAACCTCAGCTCTGTCTTGCGATTCCAGAATATACTCCTAATTCCGTTGTCTCACAAGCTCTTATCAGATGAATCATGGAACCTCAGCAGCTCAAATTACAGAGAACAGAAGAGATTTCAAGGTTTATGCATCTAAGAAAATACCAGATACGAAAACATAAAGCTTCGAAAGAAACAGTTTCCGTCTCTCCTTGTCCGCCTGATGGCAGCATAATGTTCACCGAGCATCTGCAAAACAAGACATAAAATTATGGGCTCAAAAAAGAATCTGGTCCTAAGAGAATTCACATAGTGCCAAAGGAATATTAATAAGTGAGAAGCATCATTCATACATATTGGTGTGACAAACCTTGATTTTTTCCTTAAAGATAGGGCTTCCTGATTCATATTCCCTTGCTAATGAAAGGAGAGGCTCCTGCAGTACCAAAGTTTCTTACTCTGCTGTGTACTTACTGAATTTGAAAAGCCTATTCAAATCAATATGACATGGCAAATGGCATATATGAACAGAGGAGTTCTTGAGAATCTTCGATATAAATTATGTTAGAGAATTTGACACGTATCTATGTCAGTATAATAAAGAAGTGAAGAGATCCAATGCCTTTGGGGGCATGGGATTTGCTATGCCTCCATGTTGTCACCACATGTGGCTAACACGGACGAGATACAACATTTATGAGATGGTTGGTAGTCCAACCAAAACTATTTTTATGTCAACAGCCAGTTAATGCTAGAATCTGCAGGATCGACAGTTCAGATCATCATACGCAACTGCAGAGCATTAGATAGGCAAAATAATTTGTGCCTCCAGGAGAACCAAATCTCTTACTGCTTTATTTTATTATTGTAGGTGTATGCGCGTGTCGTAATCTATAAACCAGGATTTTCATAATAAACAGTTAACTATTCCATCTTTGAGTTAACAGGATTAACTGCCTCAAAAGTCGATGAAGAGGTCATGTATAATCTCACAAGAATAGTGAGAGAATCAAGAAGGAAAGGAAGGGCCTTACAGCTGGACAAATATATGAGAAGAGAAGCCAATTTTTTTTTTGCCTAAAACGACAATAGCCAACAAACTCTTACTATTGAAAACAGGATGTGAAAAATCTGAAGAAAGAATGACTTAAAAAATCTGCCAAACCTGATGTCCAGTTATACCTTCAATCATTCAACAAAAAACAACAAATCCTTCAGGAAAAAAAAATCTTAAAAAAAGAAATCAAATGAGAAATTTCAGCAATGTCTTCAACTAGAGAGCAAAAAAATCAGCAAGGGCTTCAATTGCATATCAAAGAGGCTTCAAATCCAGCAACACATCAACCGGATCACCAAAAACTTCAGTCGATTAGTAAAGGGGCTTCAAATCCAGCGACACATGATTCAAAACCCTAACAATTCCAGTCACGAGTCACCTCCCTCTGACGGATCATAAGAAGTATGTGAAGAAAAGGAGATTACAAAGGGAAGGAAGGGAAAGAAGAGGAAGAAGAAGTAGAAAGAGCCCTAGGAGCACTTAGGCTCTGATACCATGTCAGAGAAGGAGGAGAGAATTTAAGAAAGAGAGAAGGAGAGAATATGAGAGAGAGAGCACATGGATGTCCAACCCTGTCTTATTTATAATGATAGAAAAAAGGTTTAATTACGTATATGCCCTAAAAATAAAGGAAAACTAATAAGGAGAAAACAAGAAAAGCATAAAAAGAAAAAAGTAAAAAGGGGGGAAAAGCTAAGGACTAAGGCCCACAACACACAAGGCCCAAGTGTAAGTATTTGTGGTCCCAGTTATCGGCCCACACGCACATGCACCTACAATTGTCAATAAAGTTTATTCAAATTTAATGTATTTAGACTCATAAGATGAAAATACTATAAATAGAAGAAAATTATCAAATTAGAAGTGTTCTAAATTGAATTCTGACAAAAGCTAGTGGTGTTAAGAGCAAAGAGCAAAAGTAGCTAGTGAGAGCAAGAGTAGCAAATGAGGTATAAATTCCTACTAACTATCTTCTTCTTTTTTCCCCTTATATGAGAAAAGAACAACCCGTGTGTTACAATTCTTGTTAGACTTTTTACTAACCTAACTCCCATTCTCTTAGCAATGTGTTACTATTCTTGTCTGACCTTTTTCTTATATAACCCACATGCATCATTACCATCATCTAAGCCTTATCATAACTAAGTGTTGCCAGCTTAAGAAATGCAAATGCATAAGAAACAAAAATAATCACAAAAAAAAGTATGAATAAGGCCTATGCATTCAATTACCAATAAAAAATAAAAGCAATGAATAAACTTGCATAGAGAAATGTGCATTCTTATATCTATCTAGTCCAATGGATATAAATATACCAATCTACAATGCAAAACTTCAACATTTCACCGCTTGTTAATGTTAACGGTGAAAGTAGTTGCGGAACTGTGGACCCTAGGGATCCGACGGTCTGCACGATAGGAACCTTCGTAAAGCTGATGATGTACGGTATAATCTAGCGATCCACCTAGCTACTACAGGAGCAGATGGGTCTAATCACTCCTCTGATCCTACGGTTAGAATGGTCCCGAATCACGATCTAAGGCTTAGATCGTTAAGGGATGGACTAGATGGACACTAAACTACTACCCTTTCTTCTTCTCTCTTCTTATGATCTCTCGCACTTTTCGTGGTTTCTTTGATGAAATCGACAGAGTATTCTCACTCTATTTATAGAGGAAGATGATAGAGGGATAAGAGATGAGATTGGATGGGATAAGGTTTATCCTTATCTCATCTAAACCTCTTTCGTATCTCAAATTTTCTTTAAATTTCAAAGTCCCGTAAGAGAGAAGAAGCGGGAAAGGTATGTGGGACCCACCCACTAGTGGTTGCCCGACAAATAAACAGCATATGGATAGTAGGGATTAAAAAAAACAAAGATGTATAAATGATCAAGAAGTCAATATAATGGTGTTTACCTCTAGGCTAGAAATTTAGTTTCGCCATTTGGGAAGAGAAGATGGTTTGACTAATGCACTCGACTGTTAGCTTGTCCAGAACCAATAGACTTGCCAGGCAAGAACCATCAAATTTTCTACACAAAGGAGAAATATTGATCATGAATGTACCAATTATTTCAACAAAGGCACCCGAACACAGTCAAAGAACGTAAAAATGGTTTCACCCATCATCCACAATGATCATCACAAATCCAACTTGTTAGTTAGTTCATGTTGGAAGACTCAATGGAGAGGAACAATAATTAGCAATTCACTTGGTTTACACAAGCAACTCATGTTAGTGACAACTAATGAAACCACGATTAGTGGCTAATTAGGAATAGGGTTTTTCCCCTTTTCCCTTCTCCCTTCTCTTTATTTATATTAATAAAATAGCCTAGAAAACAAATGGTAGTCCACAAGACCACCCAAAACACAATATTCTTCACCCTAACACTCCCTCTCAAGCAGGAACATAGGTATCAGTCATGCCCAACTTGGAACCAAGTAAAGAGAACTGTAGGCCTTAGTGAGTGTCAAGCAACCACTTTCTCTAAAAGCTCAAGCTGTTAGAGGATGTCATATCAATGTATATCAAGGGACTATAACACTCCCCCGCATGTGCAGGGTGGAACTCCGCACAGGAACATACTAGGCAAGGGTGGAGGGACACTCGCAACTCACACCATAAACGGCCCCCCATGGGAGAATATATTAGCGGTGGCATATTTGCTTCTTCCGAGATTTGAACACGGAACCTTCCGCTCTGATGTCATGTCAAACAACCACTTTCTCTAAAAGCTCGAGTTGTTAGAGGATCGCATATCAATGTATATCAAGGGACTCTAACAGCGAGGATATCCAAAATCTCCTTAGAAGATATCTTCTCTCAGTTGAAATGACAGTCAACTTCTATGTGCTTAGTCCTCTCATGGAAGATTGGATTATTTGCAATGTGGGTCGTTGCTTGATCATCGCAATAGAGCATCATAAGACCACTTACAAATAGTTGAAGATCCTGTAATAAGAACTTGAACCATAACAACTCACAAATGGCATAGCCCATAGCTTTGTACTCGGCCTTCACACTAAAATGAGCCACTATATTCTGCTTCTTACTCTTCTAGGTGACCAAATTCCCTCTAACGAAAGTACAATATCCTGGAGTAGATATGGAACCTGCTTAATCAACATTAGCAAATGCCTCTGCCTGAAGATGACCATTCGCCCAATATAAGATCTCCTAGCTAGGTGCTTTCTCCAGATATTTGAGAATCATGAGGACTACCTCCCAAGGTGAAGCTCTTGGCTAGTAAATATATGTACCCACAATGCTGACAAAGAAATCAATATCTGACTAAGTGACTTTAAGATATATCAACCTTTCGATCATCCTCTTGTATCTACCTGGGTCATAAAAAATCTCTCCTTGATCATCTGATAACTTCCCACTAGTCTTCATGGGCATATCAAGTTATCAACCGGTCTACACCCAAGCATGCCAGACTCCTTTGACAAATTAAGAACATACTTTCTCTGTAAAAGATTAATCCCAGACTTTGATTTTGCAACCTCAATCCTCGAGAATTAGCCCCAAGTCCTCAGTTTGAAAATGGTTCTGGAGACATTTCTTCAGCTTTGATATTTCAGATGAGTCACTCCCTGTGATGACGATATCAACAACATATACAACCAATGCTAGCATTGTATTTTATGAAGACTGAGTGATCAACCTACTTTGATAGAAGCCACAAGCAAGCAACACCTTACTGAATTTGTCAAACTATGCCCTTGGAGACTACGCCATAAATCATTTTTTGAAGTCTAAATACTCTCACAGTCTCTTCCTGAGCAACAAATCCTAGAGGTTGCTCCATGTAGACTTCAGTTTGACAAGTCCCCATGAAGAAATGCATTCTTGACATCCAGCTAATGAAGGGGTCAATCCCTCTTAACTGCAATAGAAATCAACGCTCAAATAAAGTTTAGTTTGGCCACAAGAGAAAGACTCTTCATAATCAAGTCCCTGGTTTTGCGTCAACCCTTGGCTACTAAACAGCCTTTAGCTGCCTAATAGAACCATCTGAGCAATACTTGATGGTGTGAACCCATCGACGCCCCACTACCTTTTTTCCGACAAGCAAATCAACTAATTCCCACGTATAGGTTTGGTACATAGCAGCCATCTCATCTTCCATGGCTTTACGCCAATCTGGATGTGCTAGTGCATCATGATAATTTGTGGGCATAGATATATGCGACAAGGATATAAAATGAGCATGAAACCGGGACTTAATCGATGATAAGAAATAAAGTGAGATAGAGAATGTCAGATGCAGTATCGAATACCTTTTTTGAATGCAATCAGTAGTTCTAGGTCAACAGGTGTGGAGGATGGATCCACAAGATGGACCCATGAAAGATAGACGGGTGCTTGAATTAGGAGGACCAACCTCTTTCACAGCATAATCTAATGGTGGTATTTCCAAAGCAGCAAAGTTAGTAGGTCATGAAATATCAACCACTGGACGAGGAATTGTAAACAAAACGTATATAAAAGGTAACTCTCCCTCACAAACAGTAGGAGTAAAGTAGGGAGAATCTTCAAAGAATGTGACATCGGAATTCATATATAGACGATGAGCAATATGGTCATAACACTTATAACCTTTTCTAGTACAAGAATATCCAAGAAACACGCACTTGACTGCTCAAGCATCAAGTTTGTTAAGTATGGGACCAAATTTATAGACAAAGGAAGTGCACTGAAATATACGAGCCGGTGATGGAAAATGTGTTAACTTTGAAAACAGAGTAGAAAAAGGAGTTTTACCATTCAACATTGGAAAAATCAACCGATTAATGAAGTGACATGTAGTGAAAATGGCATATTTGGAGATTTGTTTTGGAACATGCATATGGGTGAGAAGAGATCTGACCATCTCCAACAAGTGCTGGTTTTTCTTTTCAGGCACCCCATCATATTGCGAGGTGTAAGCACATGAAGTGTGGTACAAAATCCTAGATGAAGCCAAGTATGCCTGAAGGAGGTGGATAGATACTCGTATGCATTATCAAATCGAAATATTGATATGTAGATATTAAATTGATTTTAAATCTCATAATGAAATAATCGAAAAATGTCAAAAATTCAAACTGGTCTTTCAACTGATACACTCAAGTCATATATTAATATTCATGAAAAAAGGTAATAAAATACAAAAAGTCATTTGAACTTAGGATACGAATGGGACCTCATACATCAAAATGTTCTAAATAAAATGGCATAAAACATCTAATATTATTTATTGGAATAAAAGAGGAATGGTGATGTTTGGCTAATTGGCATGCTCACAATTGATTGAACTAACTAAAAACAAGAAATAGGCAAAAAGTTTTTAAGACACCTAAGAATGGTGACCTAATCGACTATGACACTACTGAGGTGATATGCTAGCATAAAGTGCAGCTCTAGAAAACCCGAGATCAATAGCAAAGTCCACATGATTCACGACCCCTACCAATCGTCCTCCTTGTCTCCCGCCCGGGGTTTGGGTGAATGGCTAATGTCGTGGGTTTGCTCCCCACATATCCGAGTTCGATTCCCCTCCCTGTGCTTTACCCGATGCACGTGGTTTGTGGGTAATTGCATGCATCCGCAGGGATTAGTCTCGCCTTAATAAGGGTCGGGGACACCCTGTCGCCATAAAAAAAATAAAAAATAAAAATCGTCCTCCTTGTTTACAAGTCCTAAAACAAGCAATGAGAAGGATAAAGTGTTGCTAAACAACTTAAGAGTAACACCCCCTAAAACCGCCTTTCTTAAGACTCGAACACATGCTCAAACCCGCTAGACACGTATCACCCTTTGGATGAATAATTGACCGCACCTGACTTAGAGAACCATAGTCTTATGGTATCAGGAACTTAGATGCACGCATAGGAGTCCGTTCCGCCACCTGTTCCGAGACCGATAAGCCCGAGACACATCGGGGACCACCCACGTACTAGTGGGCGTTACGATGAAATCGGCACCCAAAACCATAAATTGAAATGTCCAGCGGGTGCACATGAGAGTGCAAATGTACTTGCACTATACCTTAAGTGAGTAATCATTACTCAATTCACTTTTCTTGTGTGGGCCCCATGGACCCTTACATGGCCATGGTATGTGGACCATGGACTTCAAACATAAACCAGCACATGATCCCCTGACATGGGCCCCGATCGACAACCGGTGACCGTCGAACGGATGTCGCCTCAGATCCAGCAATCGCCATGTCCGATTGGTCCCAAATCGTACCCAAACAAGGATCTCACCATGGTAAGGCCATCCTATGGGGCTCGATTAGCCCAGAGGGGTCAGGTGGGCCCCACATGATCAAAACAGGGCCCAAAAGGTCACTTTTATGCAACTTAAAACATTGGGGGCTATATATCCCAATTCCCCCAACCCTTATAAACCTATTTCCCAGCCCCCTCTCTCATTTTTCAGCCATTTTGTGTGTGAGAGAGAAAGGGTGAGCTAGAAGGAGGAAGATTTGCAAGGGAAGGCCCTTACATGCTACTCTACCAGGGCCTAGCCACCTCCACAACACTCAAGCCGGCATCTCTTACGTTGGGGATCATCCCGGGTGTCAGTAGAGGTAATTTCATGCTAAATCTCCCATCTTTTCTAGCTTCCTACGTAGGTTTTCCCATTTTTCCTAACAAACAAGCACCTTCTTGCAGGATTTCTCTAATTCTCCTCCAAACCAAGGTGTGTATCATTTACCCATGTGTTGCCATGCAACCAATACTTGCAATTATAGTTAATACCTTCAATTTTCAGATTTAGGAAGTTGGATTGGAGCTAGGGAAATTATATGAGAATGGTAGAATTTCATTGCCTAGGGATTTGGATGCTAGGTGTATGCTAGGGCCATTTGCATGCTTATGTCATCCTAACATGTTCTCATTATGTAAACATTCTATGGTAAGATGTCTTAGAATTCATACTAATATGTGATGGTTGAGATTTTAGTATTACATGTCTTTTAAATTAAATTATGCATGAGTTATGGAATTGGGAAGTGTTTGGGGCGACGGGTAGCAGCTTCCGACCCGGCAAATATCATGGTAGAGGCGGCCGCACAAGGTCGGCAGCCTCGGAAGCGGGGTGGTTGACTATGGTGGAAATTGGGGCGATCAGCTGTGGTCAAGGACCACGTGGGCCATACATGCTCAAGGCAAGTCTTCCCCTTGCTTCCCCTAGCCGAGGACCCTGGCCCACCACCAGGCCGGATGGCAATATATGTATCTAAGTATTTGAATGTGCTTCTATCACTTATGTAGAATCCATGTACCGGCATACCATCCGATGGGCCCACTAGAAACCATACGGCGTATTGATCCCTCAAGACTCATAAGTCAGGGGATGGTGGTATGGGCCATATTCCCGTGCTGTTGGCCTACACTGGGGTGATGCCTCTCCACAGTGTTCGTTGAGCACCGTAGAGGTGACACACCTCCTACTCGACTATGGGATAAGGCGACGAACCCTATTCCACCTGTGTTGGGCGCAACTGACGAGCCGCAGCCAAACCAGGCCTTCGGAGCTGTATACCCGACATAGGATCAATGGGCTACTAGCTGCGACCTGCGTTCGCCCTGCAAGGAGTCAGGTAGTCCCAATCGGCCAAATTGATAGAACGGTGGTACAGGGGCTTCGCCAACCAGCTATGTGATGAAAGGACTTAACTAATTACTTGGTTAATCATGTATAGTTCGGCATGCCATGCATTGTCTGTGCGGGTGAGGTGGTGGTGCCACTCACTAGCGGCTACGACAAACATCGGTGTTCGGGCATGCATCTGTATTACATGTACTCATCCCATTTAATAACCATGCCTGTGATGATGTGTTTATTATCTGATTCTATCTATGGAAAATGAAATTATTATCTGTATTGCTTGTATTGCTGAATGTGTAATCTAAGGAAATGAAACCATTGAGTTGGCCACTCACTCCCCTTTCTGGGGCGGTGGTTTAAACCACCAACTAGATGACCCATGTGACCCAGGCATACAGGAGGCGGTCGAAGCGACTGAGTTCGTAAAACTTGAAGAGGACGCCGATGAGTACCTCCAGTACGCAGGCGACCAGGACTACTAGAGTGTGGGATATCGGGAGTACTTTCTTTTGGGGATTGGTGCCTACGCGGCGTTCATGGTTCAGCTTTTGGGACAGTATTTTCTGAACCCGTAGTGGGGGCCCCAATGGGCCCCAATGTGAGGAATGTAGTTCATCTACATTTTTGGAATTATATATAACTTTTGGAAATGTTCTTCCATATTTAAGTTGTTTATGCTTGGCTGATTTACTTCTACAATTTTGCATTTAACTACAACTCATTCATGTATCGCATCATGTGGAACCCGAGATATCGGGGGACAAGGGCAACAGGACCCTGGCATCCGGGGCGCCGCACTTAGGCTTTTTGTTAATTGACTCACATACATCGGATTAAGAGGCAAATCAGTTATATAAAGAATCAACTGCTTGTTGGGCCCACCAATATGATCAGACCACTTACAGGGCCAACCAGCGTCAAACTACCATGGATCTAGTTTGATCGTACCTCAGGTCAGCCACATCAAGTAGATCTTGGGTCTGTTTATCAATCTGAGAGGCTGTGGGAAAAACCCTTAGCCCTGTGGAAGTCTACTTTGTTAGGGAGCATTGTACTCCAATTCCTCCTAGTTGGAAAATAACTCATCGTCCAATTGTACTCCAATTCCTCCTGGATTAGGGGCTCTTTTGGGACAGTTGTTAAGGATTTCAGGCTTACGAATGTGCTATGGTGATTGTGATAGGATTTTATAATGGTTTGCAAAACAGATGTGATCAAGGTGTAGGTTGAATTAGGATAGATGCAAGAGGTTTCAGTTAAGTTTAGAGAGGGATTGGTTACATGAGATCAGTAA
Organism: Liriodendron chinense; assembly: GCA_003013855.2. NCBI lineage: Eukaryota > Viridiplantae > Streptophyta > Magnoliopsida > Magnoliales > Magnoliaceae > Liriodendron > Liriodendron chinense. The sequence goes on along the minus strand of ML058348.1, from coordinate 1,758,150 downwards.
GGTTCAGGATTTGGACAGATTTTTTCAAGAAGAAATGAAGTTTGATCCCCAATTAACTCCCAAATATACCCAACAAGAAAATTTCAAGTTCTCAACATGATAAACTTGCCCTGACAAAAAATTCATGTGGTACAGGCCTAATTTGAATCCAGATAAGAAGAAGATTGATGAAGATCGAATGTACCAGATCTGACAACTCTAAACAATATGCAAAAGAATAATAAAAAATAGATAATAGGACTCTGAAAGACTTGCAACAGTCTCCTAGGGCATCAAACCAACTAGAAAGGGAGTAGAAGAATCACTCTTCCCATGCATCCTAATCACTTGAAGCAGAAAATTATGAAATTGTATTAAACAGAAAAAGAATAACATGTCCAGACTAATGGCCTCTGTATATAGGCCTTTCACCATCTATTTCCTCCTCCAACTATTAGAGCAATTGTCTTTTAGCTAGCTAGAAAAGGTTTCCTCGTAAAGAAAACTTCTACAAATGGAAACAAAGGAAATAGCATGCTTATGTAAATGCTTGCATGTGTGGATGAACACTACACGTGTGAACAATGCAAAGGTGTGGGGTCCACACTATGATCAGACCAGCTCTAGGGCCCACCGATCAAATCAGACCTATAATCAGGTCCATCAAAAAGATTCTGGGGACTAGATTTGAGGTTGTGGTGCACAGTCTTGGTCCTGCAATGGTATGCTTTGCTAGGATGTGTTGGCCTGCATCAGAAAATCACTCCAAAAATCCTAGCAATCTGAGCAATAGACTTCTCCTTCATGAATATAGACCATTGACCCTCTTGGTTGCAAATCTACGGCTAAGACTGCGGCTGGGTCATTTTTCTACCATGTAGCATCAATAGTAGATCCCACCAAATCAACAGTCTATGCTTACCAACAAAGATTTTTTAAGCCTTTTGTTAGCTGGCCCAAGTTGCAAAAGCTGCACAGGGTAAGAATCCTAGTTATTTGATTAATAGGCTTTTCCCTTTTGAACTAAGACCATTTGCTTCTTCGTCTTCCACCATCCATCTGAAGGCTACGAATGCGGAGCTCGGAATGTGCATTCCATGTGTTTTTCCTAGCGCATGCCCAACAGTAGGGCCGCCAAGATGAATGGTCCTTATTCATCGACTGAATGATCACGCATACCATTGATTGGTATGTGTGACCATTATCAACACACAGCAGGCTAGAGTAACCTCACACAACACATTATCATCACATGAAAAGACACTTATTAAATGAAAAAGAACGTTAATCTCAAACAACCATAATCCATCATGAATTCTTGTTACTTCATTCCACTGCGAATTTGTTCATGGAGCCCAGGTGAGCTCACCTTTCAGATTGGTTCATCGTGGTTGCATATGGCCCAAAATCACAATGATTAGATGATCAGAGCTATCTGATTAGGGGCATGCAAAATGGATGGCAGAAGTAAAATTGGTCTACAGTCCATTCTAGCCATGATCATAGGTGGGACCACCTGAGCTCCACAGAGGAATTCACACAGTAATAAGGCAACAACAATCTGTATCGGATCAAGGTTCTGATCTTAAAATCAAACATTCATTGCAGAAGAACTAAACAAAAACCAGCATGCATTAAACACCATCCTTTCCTCATTGAGGAATTATACGATACTCAGTCTGAGTATGATGCTTGATACATAGGCACCCAGAAATTCTACATGAGGTGTACACTAACTCAATTTAAACTGACTAAAGTGTGGAGCCCACTTTCGCTAAGTCCTAGTCCCTATATCAGATTGGTGGAGCATCTTAACCTCTGGTTCATGGATGCTTGTTTGTGGAAATAGCACCAATGAATATTTTTCATCTTTAACCCTCCAGTAAATGTCCACCAATTCGATAATGAGATAATCAAATAAGTGTAATCTTTCGTTCGTATGGAACTAAACTGGAAGCTGTAATTTGGACGCTCTATCTACACCACATATGCAAATTCTAAGTAATTTCTAACTGCCTGCTTATCATCCTTCTCACTCTGCCAGAGTATCAAAGTTTTTCCCTTCCTTACTTCCCATTTCTCATGAAGCCCAGATAATTTAAGGGAAAAAAAAGGATATCTAAAACCCTAGCAAGAACAGCAACATCAGAATCTCATGGAAAGAAATTTAAAAATAAATAAACATCGGATAAAGTAAAACACAAGAATTCTGAAATCTTTAAAAGTGGCTAAAGATCTAGATCAGAGTCCAAGAATTCAAAAAAGAAAGGAAGAAGGAGAGATTAGGGTTTGATGGGATCTTGCCTTGTCACTGACTAACGGCGATTTTTCTGCTTCATCCCTCCAGTTTGTGGGCCGCTTCCGTCTAAAATCATAGTAATTGGGATCCAGCCATTCATCGTCAAATGTAGACAGCTGCTGTGTGACATCGTTGTCGTTGGAATTCAACCATTTTTCAACGAGTGCAAACCCCTGCTGCGTGGCATCGTCGCCTCTGAGATTCAACCATTCATCAGCTATGGATGCACGGATGATGGATTGCAGCGGCTGCGTGGCATCATGGTCCTTGGTTACGGACGGATGATCCTTCGTATCATCGTCTATGAGATTCGGCAATTCGTCGTCGATGGACAGGCCCGGAGGTGGGCAGCTGATGTCACAGTCCGGCACAAACTCGTCGGACAGGGGCGGCTTTTCCTTAGGATCTTGCTGCTGCTGCATCGTTCTCTCTCTTTTGGACAGAGCACAAAACCAAGAAAAATCTCTCTCTCTCTCTCATGGAAATGGAAGGCTGTTAGTTTCGTATTTGTTTGGACGGGGGCTTTTCAGTTTTCCCGCCATCTGATGCCGAGCAATGGAAGCGGGTTGCGTACCGAGTAAACTTTGTGGGGCCCACCGTTGATGTATGTGTCTCATCCATGCCGTCCATCCGTTTTTCCAGCTTATTTCCGGGGATGAGCCTGGAATTGAATCATACGTACAAAGCTCAATGGACCACACCACAGGAAACAGTGGGGATAGTGACGTCCACCCTTCACCGTTGAAACCTTGAGGCCAGGTGATGTCTATTTATCATCGAACCTGTTCACAAGGTCACATAGACATGGACAAAAATATCGGCTGGATCCAAAACTTCTGTGGCACTCAGGAGTTTTCAGCAGTAAGCATTCTATTCACGTTTTTGCCTGTAGTGTGGTACACTTGAGCTTTGGATGTATTTTTAGGATCATGCCCTAAATGATATGTTTAAAACTAAGACGGATGGATGGTGTGGATAAGGCAAGTAAATCTCAGTGCTTTGGATATGCTTTAATTTTAAGATCATGCCCTAAAATGACTGGGTAAAATGGATGGGGTGTGGATGAGGCACGTAAATCTCAGCGGGCCCACCGAGTTCGTTAGGCAATTTGCTTCCCTGAGGAATGCGAAGAGTGGGACCCACCACAAGTGTCCTCAGGGCACAACTTCTCTGCAGCACCAGGATGTCTCACCTGCTAACCCAATTGGAAGATGCCTAGGCGTTTCAACTTTGAAATGCCAAGGAGGCACACTAATCCCAATTATGAGTGGGTGCATCATGTGACTAATTGTGTAGGTGTGTTTGAATGTTAACAGGTGGGTGCATTGCATGACTAACCCAAAAAAAAATTACATGGGACCCATCTTATGTATATGTTCACTCTGTCCAATTTTTTAAGCTCGTTTTAGGCATGAGGATTGTACCAAGAAGTTAGGTGAGGTCCACCATAATGTTTGTGAGGAATCCACTCCATCCATCATGTTATCCCATATCATGTTAGAACATGGGCTCAAAAATAAAGTAGTCCAAAACTCAAGTGGGTTGTACAACAGGAAGGAAAAAAAAAGAAGTGGATGGAAAAATGCTTACCATTAGAACCTTTGTAGGTCCCACCATGATGTTTACATGCATTCATTCCTATAGGGATGAACTGCGGAAAAATATTAGCTTGATCCAAAACTCTTATAATACTAAGAATGTTTCAATGAGGGATACATTCCATCTTTATTTTTTCCTATCATGCCTTTCACTTGAGTTTTTTATCTACCACATTTTTTTAGGCCATTTCTTGAGATGATCCGGCAAAATGGATGAATGAGGCACATTTTTCACAAACATCATGGTTGCCCTGCTTAGCTTAACATGCGCAATCTCCACCTTTGGTTTTAGGACATGAGACCAAAAGAGGTAGGTTCAAGACTAAGGTGAGATGGATATTCCCTCAGTTGAAGGCTTTTCCAGGCCAAAGTGTTGCTTGTATGCCATCAAACCTATCCATAAGGTGATTTTCTATCCAGATGAAAGGAAAACACATATACAATGATATTTGTGTTTCCTCTTTATTATGGTTAGAGTCTACATGGTGAGCAGGCTAAATGACATATAAACATTACAGTAGTCCTCAGGAAGGCTTCAATGGTGACCATATACACCTATTATCTCTTAGTATTGTGGCCTACTTAAGTTTTAAATGTCTCATTTTGAACATCACATGCTTATATGAGCCACAAGAACTGATGGATGAAGTGGACCACGTAGACATCTTGGTGGAACTTTGCAAAGTTGTTGCACAGGATCTTGCATACTGACCTTTTTTTTAGCATTACATGAAAATATTGAATCCAAGCATAGCCATTAGCACATGAACATGGCGAATTTTCACGATAAAAGTCACATCATCTCAAATATACCACCGCCAAACCACTCATAAGATCTGGCAATCAAATGCAAATGTTATCACCAGAAAAGTAATTTGTAACTTTTACTTTATTCTCCAGCCATACATTCCACTGTGTACAGCCCTGAAATTCTGATTTTTTGCCTGAATTGTCCCGAATATATGCAGCAACGGTACGCATTCAACAGAAAAATGCCAAATATTGGTGGTCAAGATCACATTCCCTTGGGCCGTGGTACACCCACTGCCATCGTTAACACCACGCAATTCCCTGCCGATCATCATATTGAATTCATCAGGTCCATCACACTTGTAGAAGGGAAATGGACGGCCGGACAGGAGACAACCACCGGCACATGTTCAAGGTGCGCACGTGTCTCACCCGATGAGCGGACCAGCGTTGCCACGGTAAGTGGGATAGCATGTTCGCGTCGAGACCCACCTGACACGTACCTGACGGCACACGCGTGCCATGTTTACACGCGCGCGCGATTAACGGTGCGCGCGTGAATCGCTTCACCTTCGCTGTGCTTTATCCGGAGCAGGAACGCGCATTGCTTGTTCTCCGGCCCACAGGAAGGCTATGTGGGGCCCACCGAGATGTGTGTGTGAAATCCACTCCGTCCATCAGTTTTTCTAGATCACGTAGCAACGCTATAAAGAAAACGAGACAGATCCAAAACTCAAGTGAGGCACGCCACACGAAACACTGCTGATTCAACGCCTACCGTTGAAATCCTAATGGGCCACATAAAATCTGGACTGTTTGGATGGGCCATGGGAAGATTTTAAAAACAGATGATTCCATTCCCACCGTTCACTTTCACATGGCCCATTTAAGTCTGTGGTCTGCTTCATTTTTAGCATTCACGTCCAAACTCGACCCTTAGAAAATGATTGACGGGACGGATTTCACACACGGACATCTAGGTGGGCCTCACTCAGCTTCCTCCCGTCCATCGTTCCATCCCAGCCGTTCTTTTCCACATCTCCGTTCTATAAATACCAGCATCCTCCTCGCCGACACCCAAAATAAAAAGCGTTCCCATTTCATTTCTGTCCTCGGAAGAAGCGCGGAGAATCCGATAACTCGGGTAAGCCGCCTCCGGTTCATACCGTTTCGGGTGTCTCTTTCCCAGGCATCCATTTCTAGGGTTTTTATAGCCATTATGGGCTTCTAGGGTTTCTGTTTTGAATGTTGGTATCTTGCAATTAGGGTTTTTTTTTGGTAAGAGATTGCTGACACAAGATCACTTTCATCTCATTTTTTTCTGTTGGGAATCGATATCTGCATCCACCTGTTTGATAGATTCTTTCTTTAATTTGTAACATTGTCTTACCACATTGGGTAGATTTTTTTGTGAATGCGCTTTTTTTTCCCTTAGTATCTGTCGTGGAGATTGCTAGGGTTTGTATTTTGAATACCGAGAATCATGACATTGGGGTTTTGAATTTGTTAGAGGTTTTTTGAATATCAGGACGTTTTATATTAGGGTTTTGCAGGTAAGTAATATCTTCACCCTACCTGTTTGATATATACATTGTTTTATATCTTTGCTAATTGAATGGTACGGTGTTGGACTTTGTAAATTGTATTACCAAAATTGAAAAAAATGTGTTTCCACCAACAAGGGTGGGAACAAGTTAGTTTTTTTTTGGGAGATTTCAGCCATCTAATTGATTGGGGTTTTCATATTGATATCTATTTCTAGTGTTTGTCTTACGAGTAGGACTCCGATGTCCTTGTTCGGCGTTTTGGATATTGATAATCTTGAAATCTTTTTTTGTTTGATACAGGTTGTTAGTGTTTTAGGGATCTGAGTCCATGGTTCAAGTTGAAATTGCTGTTATAAGATTGGCTTCTTTTAACATGTAGATTTCAGTTTTTTATTATTTTTATTTTTTATGCAACCTGCTTCCAATCTGTTTGATAGATGCACCAATTTTCTTTATTGGTGCAATTTTGCACTGTTATGCTTAGTAGCATGTCTACTAATTAGGGGCCATTTGGCATCTCTACTAATAAGAGCTTATTTGCTTATTCTAATAAGATAAGCTCTTATTTTAGAAATAGACTGCTTGGTAAAGCTCTAATTTTAGAGCTTATATTTTTAGAAACTAGCCAAAAAGCCCTTAAAAAAATAAGTGATGGAGGTTACTTTTTTTAAGAGCTTATTTGGCTCATGCGTGTGTAGACATTTTTGGCAAAATTTTAGACAAGTTTGTCTTTGAACTTTTCAGGTAATTACCATCTTGCCCTCTTCTACTCTTTACAATCTCTCTAAGTTAGACCCACATGATGAACGACCCATATTGAAGTGGGTTCCACATGATGAATGGTCCACATCAAAGTGGGCCCACATAATGCACGGTCATATAAAAGGTTATCCCACACGATGGATGGCCCACATTAAAGTTTGGCGCCACACGATGGATGATCCACATCAAGCGGGCCCCACCTGATGGACAATCCACATCAAAGGTGGGACCCACATGATGGATGGTGGACATTGAATGTGGGACCACATGATGGAAGGTTGACATTAAAGGTGGGTCCACATTGATGAACGATCCATATGGAAGGTTGGGTCTCGTATGATGGATGGTCTATAGCAAAGATGGGACATAGATGATGAATAATCCATATCCAAGGTGGGACCCTTATGATGGATTGTGGACATCAATGGTAGGTCCCACATGATGTATGGGCCACATCAAAATGTGGCCCCGCACGATGGACTATCCACATCAAGTGGGGCTCACATGATGGGCGGTCCACAACAATGGTGGGGCCCACATGATGGATGGTAGACACCAGAGGTGGGACCCGCATTATGGTTGGGCTAGATCAAAATGTGGCGGACTATCCACATCAAGTGGGCTCCACATGATGGATGGTCCACAATGAAGGTGGGACCCACATGATGGACATCAAAGGTGGACCCACATGATGAACAACCCACATTGAAGGTGGGTCCACATAATGTATGGTTCACATCAAAGGTGGACCCACATGATGAACAACCCACATTGAAGGTGGGTCCACATAATGTATGGTTCACATCAAAGGTGGACCCACATGATGAACAACCCACATTGAAGGTGGGTCCACATAATGTATGGTTCACATCAAATGTGGGCACCATATGATGGATGGCCCCCACCAAAGTGTGGCTCAACATGATGGACTATACACATCAAGTGGGCCCCACTTGATGGGCGATCTACATCAAAGGTAGGCCCGCATGATGAACGATCCATATTGAAGGTGGGGCCCACACAATGAATGGTTCGCATCAACGTGGGTCCACATAATGGAAGTGGTGGGCTTCACATGATGGATGACCCATGTCAAAGTCTGGCCCCTCGTGATGAACGGTCCACATCTAAGGTCTCGCATGAAGGTTGACCCATATCTAAAGTGGCCCAACATGATGGATGATCCACATAAAAGATGTGCCCACACAATGGATAGTGGATATCAAAAGTGGGCCCCGCATGATGGACAATCCACTTTGATGTTAGGGTCCACACTATGGACACATTAAATGTGGACTCCACGTGATAAGTGATGGGTAGTAAACATTGAGGTGCCTCACATAAAGGACAATTAGCATTAATGGTGGGCCCCACTTGATGGATGACCTACATCAAGGTGGACCCCACATAATGGATGGTCCACATCAAAGGTCGGCCCCTAATGATGAATGGTCCACATCCAAGACATGCCTTGCATGATGGACAACCCATTTTGAAGATGTGGCTCACACAATGGACGGTCCACATCAAAGGTGGGCTCCATATGATGGACCATCCACATCCAATTTACGACATAATGGATCACCCAAATGTTTCCATATGATGGACCATCCACATCCAATTGACGACATAATGGATCACCCAAATGTTTTAAAACATGAAAATTGTAGCCATATATTCTTTTGTCACTTGGGGCATGGTCCATATATGGTAAGATTCACAAAAAAACATCTGGATTGTTCTTATAGTGGAGTTGTTGTGACTTTTAAAAATGACATCAATTACCCTTGAAAAAAGATCTTATTTGAAGGTTTTACCAAACATGCTTATTTCAAATAAGAGTTTTATTTATTTATTTTGAAAAAGGAATTTTACCAAACGAGCTTATTTAAAGCAAGAGTTGGAACAAAAAGAGATTATCAGAGTAGCTCTTATTTGAAAAGCTCTAATTGGATTAAAGTAGAGATGCCAAACATGTCATTGCTATAAAGAAGGCAATCTTGCCACTAGATTACGATGCACTTTCAAAAGTAAGATTCACAGTGAATTTACCGGAGGCGTTCCATCTCCATATCTTAAAGAGTCATGATCTTCATTCAGGGCTTTAATTCACTGTGATCAGGCTCTAAACAAAGGCCCTTCAAGTTTTCTCACTAAAATAGTATACGGTGTGGGAGATTGGATATTCCTCATCTTCAAGTTTTCTCATAAAAATCAGGCTCTAAACAAAGACCCTTCTTGTAGTCTCAGCACGGTCTTTGATCAAAGCTTCACGCTGAAATGAAGCCCTAAAAAGATATGGAAATCTCCTGGCGAGCATACCACTGATAGGGTAATCATTTCGCTAGAAGCTAACTTTATCCTCGCTATTCACCTTGAATCCAGTCCATTCATTGACTGGCCCCCCACCTTTGATTAATGTCTCTCATTTGGTAGATGGCAGACCATAGTTTTGGTTTCTTGTGCCTTGTTGGGTAGTTTGAACCCCATCCTCCAATTTCCAGCCCACATTTCTCAGTGATGATTCTGTGCCAAAGATCCTCTTTTTCAGAGTGGAATTGCTAGCTCCAGTTTTTTCTTTGAATTTTCCCAAACCCAGGCCTCCCTCAATAATTGGAAGTTGGACATCTTCCCTGTTCATCAGATGGAATTATTTTTGTTCATTAGTACCCTACCATAAGAAATCTCGTTGAAATTGTCAGGTCTCTTTGACACAGCTAATAGGATCTTGAAGAGAGAGAGAGAAAGTATATAGGCAAGTTAGCCAAAGCCGCCTTGATTAAAGTGATGCTACAGACCAAAGATATGTCATTCTTCTCCATGGTACAAGCCTTCGAATTTCTCATTATCAGGTTCCGAAGTGGATGCGACAAACACGTTAGCTCCTAGTGGTGGGGCTTAAATATGAGAATAGGAATCTCCCTTGCATCCCATTATGGATGTAAGAGTACCTGCCTTCCTGTTGTTTATCTCAATCCAGGATATCGAGCTTTTCTTTAAATTCACCTTTAAACCAGAGATGGCTTCAAAGCTTTTGAGAATGCATTTAAAAAACCTGGCCTGACCTACCTTTGCCTTGCACATAATGTGTGTTGTCGACCAATTGTGGTTGCGACATGGATATGGATATGGATTCACTTGCTTGAAACCCTTTGATCCTCTAATCTCTTCCGCTCTACCTAACATTTTGCTTAGATGCTCAACAACATTGGAGCATAGAAACGGGATGAGGGCCCCTAGATGCAAACCTTTCAAACTAGGAAAAGAACCCTTTGAAGATCTACTAATAAGTATTGAGAAGAAGGTGGAGGATATGCACTCCTCGATCTAGTTGTGCCAATTTTTTCTTGAATCCCATACATTGGAGCATGTACAAGATGTAGCCCCAATCGATGTGATCGTAAGCTTTCTCAATGTTGATTTTACACACCTCACTTTTTGCTCTAGTTGCCTTTTGAAATGAATGCATAAGTTAGTTGCCAAAATCTCAACTAAGATCCGCTTGTCAGATACAAGTGCCTTGGAAAGGAGATGTGATCTTTTGCATAATAGGTTTTAGTCTTTTAGCTAGGACCTTAACAACGATCTTGTATAGGCTATTGATGAAGCTGATCGGCCTGAAATCCACCAAGCTTTCCGCCCTTTTTAGGTATTAAGCATATAAAAGAGACATTGATGCTTCCATTTAGAAGAGCTCTCTTGTGAAGCCCCCTCAACATCCCCATAAGATCTTCCTTAACCACCTCCCCAGCATCATTAAAAAGAATCCATGTTAAAACCATTGGCCGGAGGCCCAAGAGATTTATTAGTCTCTATCTCCAAGATCGCCCTCTGCACCTTTTCGAAAACGTAGCTTACAAATTTGTAGCATCCTTACTCAATCTGGATGGGAAATTCAGGTCGTTTAGTCAAAGTCTCATCTGAATATCGAAGAGTACAACTTCTCGAAGAACCTCATTGCTTCCTATCTCACAATGTATTTAGTCTTTTATATATCTGCCGTCAACCAAGAGCTTGTTGATGTGCCCTTTTTTCGCCTTTTGCTATTCGTAGGAAAAAAAGGCGTGTTTTGGTCGACTTCTTTGATCCATAGTTCTAATTTATGCTTCCATGTGATTTCTTCCCTCAACATTATGTCATTGAGCTCTTTGTGAAAGAGAATTTCTTCTTCAGAACTCTTCTTCTTTCAAGTCTCCTTCCTTTCTTTTGTATCCGAACTATCCATAGCTTCAAGAAGAGCCTGTGATCTACCCTTTTCCACTTCTTTGATCGCTTTACAGTACTCCATTCTTGTAGGCTTCCTTTTATGAACTGTAGTTTCTTCATTATTTTAACCCCCACCCAGCCTTGGTGAGTCAAAGTATTCCACTAGGATTGGATCATTTGCATGAATTTAGGGGAATGAAGCACCTTGTTTTCAAATTTTAAAGGAACTAGGATATTTTCGTGTCTCCTTTGATTGGAACAAAATCAGCCAATGATCTTATGCAAGCTTTAGAAGAGTGGATTCTTGTGAGAAAGGGAGGCAACAATCCCACACCTTGTCAATCAAGAACCTAACCAATTTACACAAAACAAGTAAGTTTTGGTTGTTTAACCACGTGAAAAGCTGATCGTTGACGAACCTTGCAAATTCCCACTTCCTGGGCAATTTGACATTCTGACCTTGCTTTTCTTCACCGAATCAAATTGAATTGAAGCTTCCTCGACACACCAAGGACTATCTCATCTATGTCTCTCTACATTAAGTTCGTCCCAACATTCTTGCTTGAGGCTTTTGACGTTCGGCCAATAGACATTTGTGGTGGTCCTGACCAGGAGATCCTTGAAGTCCTGGATATTGATGGACACCAAGAATCCCCCTACATACCTTTCTATCAAGATAAAATGATCATAACCCCAAATCGAAGTATACATTAATTTTTATTGTCTTATGCCCTTCTTTGGTCGAGTTCCTATGCTATGATATGCTTCTTTCGTTATCCATTTATTATATGGGTATTGCTTTAAAGAACTATGATTGCATGGTAGTAAAATAATTGTCAGTGTTATATTGAATGTTGAGTAAATAATGTTTTGGTAGCATTTTGACCTCGAGTGCGATGGGTTAAGAACAATTTTGGTGGGGAATGAAGTAGTAATAGAGGATTTTGGAATGCCAAATCTAATCCCTAACAAATTTTATTTTATTTATTTATTTTTTTTTTTTAACATTGAATCCCTAACAATTCCAACATCTTGCCAATGATAATGCATATGATGATTTATAAATGTCCTTCAAAGGCAATATGGAACGAGCTCTGTGTCATGTGTGGGATATTTCCAATAGCCTTTTAAATTTGGTCGTGCTTTTTTTAAGAGTTTGTATGTGCTTCTTGTTCTTTGCCCACAAATTAATCTTTGATTATAGCTACTAGGGTGTAATTTGTAAGACACCCCCAAATCCCCAATACTATTAGTAAATACTAAACATATTGTGATGAACACGACAACATATTGGTAATTTGGTACTAGAGTCTAGAATCAAATATTCCCTAAGATTAATTGATGTCTTTTCACCGAATCTTGTTGTATCAAGTTCATTATTTTTAAAATAACCACTTCCTTATATTCTTTTAGCTTAGGCTAGAGGAAAATAATACATGATTTTATTTTAGGATTTCTATTCTCGGTAGAATTTCTTGAAGCCATGAAACGATATACTGTATGGATACAAAACACCAAATTCTTTTTAGTGCAGTGCTAAATAGTTTGTTTCACAATTTCTAGAAATTATGCTAAGAACAGTAAATGCCAAAATCACAAATTATTTTTCTTTGCTCTTGAAGTGGTCATGAGACAAACACTGCCTTGAGGATTATTAAAAGATTTAGAATTAAATTTTTTTTGAGGTTGATAGTTTCATTACATTTTGCATTCTTATAGATACCTAAGACAACACCTTATGTAACAAACTTAAAATAGAACGATCAAATGTTTCATGTGAAAACTATAAAACCAAATACAAGCATCATGATATGAATGGGGTATTGGATATTTTGTATGTATGGCCCGTTAGCGTGGACTTGGGTGCTACATGATGACTTTCAAAATTGACTCGAGGCTTGAGAGAGTGAACTTAGGGAGTCAAGCCAATTGGAAAAATGGCTAAATATATCATTTTTCCTAAAATGGGTGGATGGATATGCAAAACATTTTTCGTATAAGACTAGGTTTTTGCAATGATTCATTTGTGCTCTATTTACAAATCACTAGTCACAAAACTCATGTTATAAGTTCACTATGCATTAATAAAGGAAAATGCAAAGAACTATTGTTTCAGGAATCTTATTGCAAATTTGAAGAAAGTGGATTTTACTCTTGGAGTGTCCAAATTTTGAGGTCTGCAAGGTGACAAGAAACCGATTAGGGACAAGAAAACCAAAGAGGAAGGGGGTTGAAAACTCAATTCAATTGATAAACTAAGAGAAAGGAGCCAAGGCTAGTCTCAACTTTTGACTGGTTGGAGGTGAAGAGGAGATCAAAGAGAAGCTCATATTGTAATATTCTACTTGAAGATAAACATCATGGAATATAAGGGGTTAGGGGTTCTGAATGAATGACGTTGAAGGATATCATAAGATCTTTGATGAGTGAAACTCTTCTTGTTGTAGGAAGAAAAGATGCAAGCCATGGACAACTTAAGCATCAATATATTTGGTTAATAAGAATTGTGGTCGGATCCATGTGAAAATAGTTGTCTCTTCAGGCTTCAGCGAGTATTGGCTATTGCAGGTGTTCTAGGGTTTGAGAAAGATGACGAAAGTATAGAGCTAAGAGGGGGTCTATTACTTGTCTAATCCAAGTAAGTTGAATTGGTTCTTGCTACATGTTATCATTTGCCTGCAGATTGAATGGCTGGATAGTAGATTATATATGTAGGATGACTAGATGAGCTAGATGCTATAAGAGGTTGTTAAGATCTTCTTTGGCGCAATGATGGAGATCCAACACCACTTGGTGCTTGAGAACTATATTTACCACTCCGAATGGGTGAATTGCCCAAAGCTTAGTGATTTACCTCTGGGATTTCAAGGTTTACAAATGGAAGAGCCTGTTATTAAAAGAATTGACAGATTCCTAATTTTAGAAAATCCGGAAACTCTCTTTTGTGTGCAATGCTAAGGGCATTTTTTTTGTCTTCTTAACCACTGACCTATTATATTTGGTGTATTTTTTATTAGTGGGAGATGGCGATTTTGTTTCAAGTTATGTTGTATGAAGAGTGCTTGTAGGTAAGCATGGTTCATTTTTAGGTGAGTAGCAGTGACCTTAGAGGTTGAAAAAAATAATCAAATAATGGAATACCGAGTGCTTCAAGAAAGTTGAAGAGGTGAAATGTTAGTTTTTCTTGAAAATTTGGAAGTTAGATTGAAAAAGAACCTTGACCACTTATAGAGAAGCGCACTAGATGTTGGTTTTACAAGGTGAAAACAAAGGTTTGAGAGTAATTTAGTGCAGACATAAGCCCATGTGGTTTGGCGTAAGGAGAGAAAAATACTAGGCAATTCCATGGTATCACAGAGGAGGATAAAATCAAATTCAAGTGTGAAGGAAGCAGTTATAGAGATCTATCAGGAGCTTTGGGTGTTTTGAAAGGTTGATTGGGGAGGTGGACGGTTACAACTTGAATTTGTAGATTACATGTTGGGGAGAATGGGTTTTAAAGTAAGTGGAGGGGATGGATGATGGTATGCATATCGTTTGACCATCTTCCTATATTTGGTTTACACGATTTGTTAAAGGTTTTAGAAGGGCTTGAGGAAAGGAAATCCTACTTATACTTGTGTGTTGTGGGGGCATGCACTATGAGTCGTATGTTTGAGTAAGTGCTTTGGGAAAGGTGTGACTAGCATATTTAGGGTTGCTCGCTTGCATCTTGGAGTTTTACGTTGCTCAATTGCAATTTGTGGATGTACTATCTACTTTTATGGCACCTTTGGAGAACAAGTGCTAAATTCGAAAGCGATCTTGAGACAGTTCAAAGTGACTTGGGGCTAGAAATCAACTTGTTGAAAAATAACTCTTAGGTGTTTGGTTGAAAAGATAGGCTTGGTAGAGCTTGCATTGATCTTGGTATGCAACGTTTTCTAGTTCCCATCTAGTTATAGTTGTATTCCCCTTGTATAGACTTACCATGAAAGAGTTTAGGAGACCTTGTCATTGGGAGAATGGAGATCATTTAGTGATCATATGACCCTCATAAGGTGCTCCGCATTGCTTGTCCTCGTTCCATTGGCAAAAGGGTGTTGCAAAAAGGATCAAAAGATTTTGGAGAGGATTTTTATGTCATGGCATGGAAGATAAAGAGAGTGTAGAAGTATATAAGTTAAGGAAAATAGAGGTAACAAGAATTAGCTCTTTTCAATTACAACATGCTCTTCTTAGAATATAGTTGTGGATGTATGTGAACCAAGAAGAAAGCTTGTAGAGAGGGCAATCAAAATAAATATAAGATGATCATAGACAAGTATTCAATAATGATAATGATGGCTGTAACGGCCAGTCTTAAGGTTGTACTGTATCGCTCGTAACAGCCATTACGACGACCTTGTAACATTTGAATTTTTTTCGAAGGAAGACAATGCATTGACCCCATATCGGACCATTATAGACATGTATCGATCCGTTATGGCAACGGTCATTGTGGGCCAATTTTTTCAAAATAGTCGTTGTAGCCCTGTATGGTTTGGGATTCTTGGGAATGCAGGAGGTTGACCTAGGTTGTGAACATGGATGGTGATTATGAACATAGGGAGTGAACTCGTAAAATCCATTAAACATAGGTGGTATTGGTAAAAGAGTGATATTTTGGCAAGGCATTTGGTGTGGAGATCGATCGTTATGTTATGTTGATATATGCATCCTTGTATTGACTAGTTCTGATTAAGGGAATTATGGTTTAACACTCAACAATGCTTCAAGAGGCCAAGAGTTGTAGCATCCATCCTTTCAAAGGTATCTAATGGGTGAGGAAGTCAAGCTTACATCCATATCCTTGCCGCAATAGAAGGAAACATTTGGTTAATCCTATGCCCTCCACGTGTGTTGTTTTGTTGGATGACATGGTTTGATAAGGTGCTGATGATTAATCATCTACAGAGCACACCCACACAAATAACAGGTTTTATCTTGTGTTTATGGGATGCAAAAATAGTTGAATCCTTGTTTGCTCCTCTTCCGAATGCACACTTAGATTGGATGCACTATTTTATCAACTTTTTGGGTGACATTTAATACGTGGGTGGATGGAATTGCTTTGGACCGTTCTTCGGAAAATCCTAAAAGCGAACTTTGATGGTTGCTTGAGAGGGAACTCCATGTCACTATTAGCATGTTGAGGGGGAACCTCTTCTAACAGGGATTGGCTGTAAATGGTGACCCTTCTAGATGCCTTATTAGGTAGAATCAAGGGGTGTTTCCTGTGTAGGCTGACTAAGTGGGTGGAAGGAATAAGATACCTCCATTAGGGGATGCCATTGTGGGAATGTCGAAGTGGATGTGCTAGCACGTGGAGTTGTTTGACAGTCCCTTGTAACTTGAGAGGCCTCTTTTGTTGTAATGTTATTTATCCTTTAAAAATGTCGACCTATTGATAAAGAAAACTCTAATCGGTTGTGAATCAAAACTAGTGAAATTTTACTATAAGAAAAAAAAGAAAAAAAAAGAAAAAGAAGAAACAATGAGAGTAGAAAACAGAAGAAAGTGAAACTAGGAAAATTTACCTTCTAATTAAAAAGATGTCAATTTTCGTTCCCTTCAAGGCCTAAGTGAAATACATTAATGTAAGTGATTTAAGATAAGTACATATGAAATTCAGACAAGTCAAGTGACTAAGGCCATGACTCAATCATAGTGGTCATCGAAGTCAATTAAATGACATGCCCCGGTTCTTGGCACGAGGGAGTTGGCCCATCAACTTTGCTCGGATAATTTGGGATTTGAATTGATTTGAGGGGTTCTAGGGGATAATACAAGGGGCTTGAGATAGCTCATATCCGTGAATTTTGTTTTCTGACAAATGCAGAATCACATCTCTATTCCCTTTGTAGCATTTGTTCGGGTATCATCTTATAGGATCGATATGCTATTTGAATTTTGGGTGTTGGAAATTTCTCTAATGATGGCTTCGGTTTCTCAGAATTTGAAGCCTAGCCATGGTGAGAAGATCAGGCAAGAAGCCTAAGAACATGGGTAAGCCAAGAAAGCCCTTGAATTCCTCAAAAAAGATAAAGAAGAAATTTACAGCTAAGAAGGAGGCCCTGGTGATGAACAATGCCGCTCTCGCGGTTTTCAGTTGCTGCTCCCGAGAAGAAGTCCTCGAAGGCAAACGATGCCTCTCATGCAGCTCTTGTTGCTTCTTCTGAGAAGAAGGTTCTTGATGTTACTCCTAAGGCTAAGGGTAGCAAGGCTAAAACGCATGTGGAAAAAAAAGAAACTGGCTCTGGTGAAAGGATTTCTGGGTTCATTTTCATGTGCAATGGAAAAACAAAACCGGAATGCTACCGATACCGTGTCTTTGGCCTTCCTCCAGGAAAGGCAGATGCTGTGAATAAAATCAAGGAAGGCTCAAAGCTTTTCCTTTTTGACTTTGACTTGAAGCTTCTTTATGGTATATACCAGGCAACAGGCAACGGCGGGAAGAATTTGGAACCATCTGCATTCGGAGGGGCATATCCTGCACAGGTTATTCTATTCCTTTCCTTTGCTCATATGCCTTATTTTGTTGATCTATTTATAGATCTTTTTCGTTTCTTTTCTATATTATTGGCCTGGGAGAGCCAACCTTAGAGAAAAAAAGGATTTATGGATCAAATCTAAAGGGATTAGTATTTTCCTATGGAACATGACATTTCGTACGAGATGCTGTAATTAACTTGAAATATGAAGTCATTAATATACTGTTTTTTCCTTTTTAAGGTTCCGCTTTCTAACACTCTGAGGGCACTCCCAAACAAGTCACAGGGAAAGTTCCTACTACTTAGAGTTAAAAATGTGTTTACATTGTCTTCCACCATCTTATTCCCTATGAGTTCGTTTTAGACCAACTAACTTTTGAATGGGGAGTCTATTGAGGAACTCGCTCTCTTGAGGCTTCACAAAACAACATGGTGTCATTTACATCACAAAACAACTTTTCATCCTAGCATTGAGACTGTCTACATCACCTTTCACCATCCTAATCCCAAGGATTATAGGTTTGGATTAGTTAACTTTGTGATATTGAATTGCTTCAAAGCAATTTAGAAGTTTTCTACTGAAGAACTTGCACTCTGGAGGCTTCATCAAACAACATGGTGTTATTTGGAAACTGAAGATTGATGCTTGAAAAAGTTGATTTCCTCATCTAATCCATTCACAAGGCTTCGAACTACCCCTTTGATGATTTTGCGAATTGCCTCTCTTATCACCATGGAAAGATAATGGGGTAAGGGGTTGCCTTACCTATGGACCCTTGTACTACGAAAGAATCCTTTCGAGGAACTATTAGTAAAGATTGAGAAGGAATTTGAGGAAAATGATTCTTCATTAATTCATCCCCTGCATCTAATGTCAAATCCGAGCATATGTGAGTGATCTACCCTTTCTTTTAGCACATAGATTATAATGATGCAACATGTTGAGCTTCTAATCAATGTGCAATTTATCTAAACTACTAATGTTATAGCTACCTAAGCAACTAGTCTAGAAAACTATGTAGACAATATGAGATTCATCATGCTAAGCACATGTCTACAAGCCTAGTGACCATACATCTTATGTGTGAATCTACCTAATAAGTGCGTAGCATACAAACCATCCTATCATTCATATAATTCATATATTAAAAGACAATGAATGAATGTAAATGTGCTCAAATGACAATCACAACCACATGCATGTATAGTGGTTCGGTTTCCCTTGCTCCACTCCCAATTGCGGTACTCATCTCTTGAGCACACCGAAATTCACTGATGGAGTTTAAATCAGGTTCCTCCCAAAGTAAGTGTTTTGAGTCGATTCCACCCTACTGGGGAGTTTAACAAGGTTCCTCCTAAGTTATGACGGAGATTTTACTGGTTTATCTTTCAATCAAGATGTTTATGAGTTTCATTCAACCCAAGAGTTTGACAAGGTTCCTCCCAACCCTTCGGTCCTACTCAAGAACCTAGTGTACACTCCCATCGGAGGCTCCTCTTGGGGACTTAGTCGAGTTTGATTTCAAACTCTCATATTCAATCCTCCACGAGTGCAACTGGACTCTTACAATTTGACTTTTGTCTAATTGAGCCCTTTCGTTGCGCCGCTTGGGTTGCTTGATCTCTACTCTCTCATGTTTCAATCAACTCCCCGTCGCTCTCCCCGATCATGTTGCCGATGTGTTGCCAATGCCTCAACTCGACCGATCAATCACCTTACATGTAGTCCTCTTTTGAGATGCCCAAGGTGATAGGAGAAGTTGAATCTTCTACGAAGGGTTATATGTTGGAAGCCTAGAAGGATTCACCTATATGGATCTCCAGAGAGGTTAAGACAAATGATTTACCTGGTGAAGGTGTCTAAAACATCTAGAGATCAATAGAGAGCAAGTTCATCTTCATATGAGCTATTGAATGCTCCAACTTGTGATGAATCTAAAGGAAGATGACTTAGAATGGTTAGGATTAGATCCTAGTAATGGTTGCTTGAATGGTGGCTTATAATACACTAATTTCTTTCTACAAATGGCCTAAAAGCCGAGCTCCGTTTACATAGAAAAAGCTTCAACAGCTAGAAAATGTCAGCCAATGGTTATCTGTCGGTCAGCCAACAAGTCCTGTCGGCCGACTGACAAAGGGCCATCGGTCGGTCGATGATGGAAATTGGCTGGCCGAATTAAGGCCCGGACAATGTTTTGTTGCTGTCCATTTTGGGGCCTTTAACAGTCGGTTGACCAATCTATTGGCCGACCGACACCTGCTGTCAGTCAGCTGACTGGTCAGCCGACAACACATGAATTCTATTGTTTTGGTTTGCATTTTTATAGCGGTTTATGAACCTCCTTAGGCTTTCCTTTGGGTGGTCTTATGGGACACCTAAGGCCATTCTAAGATGACTAAAAGTATGCCTATTGGGATAAGTCATCTAGAGGTATGGTTTTGGTTTAGGTTCAAGGGTTTTGGCTCACCAAGGCACCTCTGATTTACCTGTTCCTTCTTCCTTAATGTAGCTGTCCTCTTGTGTCTTCGGTCTTCACCTTCTTTAGGCTCAACCAACACCTAGACACTAGGACCTATGTAATTGACAAATAAGGTGCACTAATATACCACAAAAAAGTGCACTAACACTTCAATCATTTCAATATATCGTCTTGAAACTTATTTCCTAACACCCACTCGATTAACTCCTTAGGGACCCTATCCCATGCTCTCTTGAAACTAATTTCCCAACACCCACTCGATTAACTCCTTAGGGATCCTATCCCACGCTTTCTCTAAGTCAAAGTTTGGAGATCTTCCTCTCCCTATATTTTTCTATCAATTGCCTAAGTAGAAAATAACTTTAAAGGAGGATTTCCCTGTCATGATACTAAACTGATTTTCTGATATATTTGTCATGCTTTAGTCTCTGCACAATCATTCTTTTCCTGAAGTTTCATAGTATGGGTCATATGTTTTATCCTATGATAATTAGTTTGGCTTTGTATACACTCCTTTATTCTTATAAGTAGGTACCATTTTACTTCTTTGTTCATCTGCATTTTCCATGATCTTGCATTACTGTTGAACAACTTTATCCAACCAAAATAACCCAGTAGAAGATGATGAAGGAAAAGCCTACTCTAAGTCAAAGTTTGGAGATCTTCCTCTCCCTATATTTTTCTATTAATTGCCTAAGTAGAAAATAACTTTAAAGGAGGATTTCCCTATCATGAAACTAAACTGATTTTCTGATATATTTGTCATGCTTTAGTCTTTGATCAATCACTCTTTTCCTGAAGTTTCATAGTATGGGTCATAAGTTTTGTCCTATGATAATTAGTGTGGCTTTGTATACACTCCTTTATTCTTATAAGTAGGTACCATTTTACTTCTCTGTTTGTCTGCATTTTCCTTGATCTTGCATTACTGTTGAACAACTTTATCCAACCAAAATAACCCAGTAGAAGATGATGAACGAAAAGCCTAATGGAGGAGACAATGGAACCATACATATCAAATTACTTCGTGCTCCATGTTTTATTGTCTCCAAAATCCACCATTTGAGTATTGATGCCTATACAACAACTCACACATTGGAGGGGATATGTGAGAGTTGGTGATTGGCAGTGGTAGTTGCGGATGTCTTGTGATGAAGGTGTGGGCCCTCAATTCCCAACTTACGAGTTCTATGGCTAAACATTCAAGTTCATAAAAGGCCTGATATTTTATCAATTAGTGTTTAGAAAATTTTGAAATATTTTCCATTAAACAGGTCTCTCTGTCATTGGAGTGTATCAACTCCCTTCTTTTCTATATTAAATTATGACTTTCTGGAAGTATGGGTGTTATGTACTGCACTACAGTAATATACTGTAATAATTTGATATAACACTCACCCAATATGATATGCTACAACATCTTTTGACCTTTAAGGATAAGATTTAACAGTGACTGGTGGTTGAGATTAAGTTTAGGTTAGGGTTTCTTTTTATATGCATGCGTTCCTGTGCCTACGTGGGTCACATGCATAGGGGCGCAAATGGATCGGGTTGGGTTAGGTCCAGGGGAGCCTTGTACCTGTCAGAATTTTGGACCCAAACCCAACCCATTAAAATTTGGGTCGGATCTAGGTTAAGTCAAAGTCAAAAGTGGCCGACCCATTTCTGAGTCCTCTTGGACCCAAATCCCAATCCGTTTATAACATGGGTTGGGTATAGAAATTACAATTAAGTTTTCACACAAATTCATCAATTGCTCATTTGCTTATGAGATCTGGTTGGCCATTTAGATCGGTTGCACACTTCATGGGTGATGCCATCCTCATTATGTGACCTTCTCTGCGCTTGGCATGGTGCTCAAGGAGGTGTTGTTCTGAAAGCCTGATGGCGCCTCTTCATCCTAGCCATTTGCTAGGCTATCTAGAGGGAGAGGAACCTTCAAACATTCCAACAGTCGCCGTAGTCTTCTGTTTGGGTGTTAGCCCTGATCCTGCTAGGGGGGGTCTTGTTGCTTTGTTGGTTTTTCTGTTTTCTTTTTCCGTTTCTGGCTTTTGATAAATTTGCTATATAAAAAATGTTCTACAACGTCCAATTAGTGGTGGCCATACTTACAAATCTCGTTCTCAACAATTTCGAGGCTAGAAATTTCTTGGGAGACTTTTTAAATTTGTAGTTTTTTTTCTTGGGATATTATTGTTAAAATCTCTCCAAAGATATCTATTTGAAAATATTATTTCAATTTAATAAATAAATTTAAAGCTTAAATGTATATTTATATAACAAATTACTTAGTTTTTACTATTTTTTGAGTCAGTATCATGATATTATTGTAAATTTATCACGATATTTTAAAATCCAGCAAGATTTTGTAAATATTGTGATAATATCCTTTACTGTATTCTCCTTCATATTATCATGATATTTTCAAAATCTTGGTGATATTTGTCATGCTGGTGGCGGCTATCAATTTTGAAGGTAAAAATAAAATGTCTAGTGGTCCAAATTCAACGGTTAAAACCTTAAAATTAAATGGTTGGGGTAGTTCAATTAGTGTGAGTTTCGGTATATTCTCCATCTTTCATAGTCTAGATTGTCACAAGTAGTGGATGGGTAACCACGCTTTAGAAAAAGGTGGTGAACTACTACTATACTCTAGCCCAAAAGAAAAGAAAGGAAAACCCACATACATAATTAACTACTTTTTTCTTGGGTCCAGGTTGGGTCTGTCAGGTTTATTTTAGCATGACCCAAGTCAGACCCATTTAAAAATTGGGTCCAGGTTGGGTCGGGTCAATTTTTAGAGGACCCCGACCCAATGATTTTAGTAAGTCAGGTCAAACTTTTGGATCCAGACCTGCCCCGTCGGTCCAAATTTTGTACCCAGACCCACTAGTTTTCGGGTCCAGTTAAATGACCCATTGATTGACCTGAGTACCTGACCCAGCGTGGAATATTGTTAAAGAAGAAATTTTAATCCCTCTTTTTTATTCTTCTTCCATTCCTCCTACAAACTCATCACAGATATTAGATATTCAAGATCATCCAATAACTGTGTTTTCATGAAAATAAGCTCCTACAATGGGCCTACGATCTGATTTGGACAAGCAGGATTAGCATAGATAATTTCCTAGTTGTACCCTGCTGGTAGTGACTGGATGCTTAGTGGATAGTTACATTTACAAGTTATATCTTTGTGGCAGGTGAAATTTCATATTTACAAGGATTGTTTGCCTCTGCCTGAAAGTTCTTTCAAACATGCGATCCAGGAGAACTATCAGGGGAAGTTCAAATTCAAACCCGAGCTCAGTTCTCGGCAGGTAAGTCAGGATTTCAAACCCTATCAATGGTCACACACAAAGGAACAACCAGATGTACTTATTTCGTGCTTGTGTCTCACGTGTGGAAATGCCACACCAGTATGTGAAATCCTAGACCTTCTCATCAGGTGGGTCCACCTGTGTAGAATGTAGATCCCTTGACTAGAAAATCAAGTTGCCCAGGCATTTGTGCAATGGGACCCATTTGATGGCAATTCAGCAGGAGCCATATGTGATGTAGGTGTGAGCACTGAAAAGGTTCAGTTGCTCGAGTTCTCTTGTCAATAGAAAGGTATCAGTTTCCATATGAGATTCTGATTTTTCGTCACACAGTTCCATTATTATTCCGTGGATATCCAAGTGCATCCTGGGGTTTTCAGTTTTTACAGGTGGTCCAAATCATTTTTCTAACTCTGCCAGTGGGACTTTTGCGCTCTCATTGCTGCGGGGATTTCATGATATTTTCCAGTTTCTTAGCATTTGAGATAACTGCAGGTCAAGAAGCTGATTTCCTTATTTCGACCGATCCCGGCCCAGCAACTGTCACCTGCGAGGCCTGTTCTGAATGATCGACACCCAGCACCAGCCCGTCTGCCAGCTCTAGAGGAGCCCTATGGGCGCTTGGCACATGCCCCACCAGCCCGTCTGCTAGCTCCAGAGGAGTCCTATGGGCGCCTGACGCATGCCCCACCTGCACGTCTGCCAGCTCCAGATGAGCCCTATGGGCGCCTTGCACATGTCCCGCCAGCCATTGAGCTACCTCGACATGCCCATAGGCAAGTGGGCCTTCCACATCATGACCCATATGCCACACATCATGACCGCTATGAAACGCATGCTCCACCAGTCATGGAGCCGTCTTGGCATGTTCCTCCTGCTGACCGGTATGAAACAACAATGCACCTGGCACGTGCCCCACCACCAGTGGACTCTCGAAATGTTCTGCCGGTAGGCCTGCCACCTCCGGTTGACCCATACTATCTAGCTGACACCCGACGTAGCTACTTGCCTTCAAACCCAATTTTGCCCGAGCGTGAGCTTTACAGCAGGTATTGACTTCCCTGACTAGCCTTTTCTTTTCACAGAATTATGTGATGCTTGGGTAGAAGTTTTTGTACTGCGGGACCGGCCTGGTAATCTAAATTTCCATCTTCCATCCAATCAGATAATCCTGACCTTCTGGTTTCATTCCTCCATGAAATGTGGACGATCATCAGATAACTAGGATAATCTTATTGGGGGTGATATTCAGGCACATGGTGCATTTCATGGTGGAGCTGACCAGATCAATGGGTTAGGTTATTGAAAGGTGGATCCATCTTTTTGAATTGCTGGGCTGAAAATTGCCTCTTGGTCCAGTATTTGGATGATATCTTTCTCCCGATTTCATTTTTTTTTCCCCCCTCGGGCAATGACAGCTACAGGGTGGCACCGGATTGGAATCGCCCCCTTGAGAGGGACTATAGGCCATTGTATGGTAGGGAGAATGAAATGGCCGCACGGCCGAATCATGCGGATTACTTCAGCAACCTACGGGCCACGCAAAATGCGCGTGCGGGATTGCCAGCTGAAACTGGATACTGGAGGCCAAGCTATGAGGACCCCAATCGGATGTACACTGATAATTTGGTCCGCCCACAGGCCACCGGCAATGCATTGATGGCGCCCGTCTCATCCATCTATAGCTTTGCAGATTCAGTGCCGTCCTACAGAGCTATATGAATTATTATAATTGCTTTTGATACTCCCCACATACGGTATGCCTTCAACTGTTCTTATTCTTGTTTTTGGTGGAAAAGCACTTCTGTATCTCTGAAAAATGAAAAGTAGCAGAGGATTTTATTAAGGTACAATTGCAATAGTGTTATGCTCTGGGGTTCTTCATTTCTGGAAGGCTTCCTTTAGAAACATGGTTTAACATATCATCCAAGATTAGTATGCATAGCTGGATGCATACCGGTACCTGCCATGATTGAGACAACTGTATTTTTTCCCGAAACAGCCCAATACATGGATGATGCAACCCCACATTGGTGTGACTGGGGTATGGTACAGCGGAACTGATGCAACCCTGCAATTTAAGCTTCGTCTTTGCAACTCTGCAACTTTGGCTTCTTCCAACAGAGTGCCTTGTCATCTCAATCCGCTGGGATTCTTGTCGGAGTAGACTGGCCTTGCAGAGGAATTTTGTTAGGCAGCCGTCTTAAGGGAGCTTGTGCTTCTGCTAGTGTTGAAACTTGATTGGGCTTATCAGATCTGAGGTGGTGAACCATAATGAATGATGGATAATCAGGGACCTGTCGGCAGTGACTTGCTCCTCGCTCACCTGTTTGGTGATGAGGACCTTAGTTTGTAGTATTCAGGGGGCCTGTTCGGTTGTTGGGGAATTCATTCCTAGGTGATGAGGACCTGTTTGGAGCAGATGGGAAGGTTGTCCACCAAGGACTGGCCTCCCTTTAGTGGACGCAGCTTTGGATCCTTGGCTTTGGGGCCACCTTGATGTATGTGTCTTATATGCGGACTTGCCAGGTGGCTAGTGGTTGGTGTTCTGTGGGCCAGCCATCCATTTTTCTAGATCATTTTAAGGCTTGATCTAAAAAATAAGAGGGATCTAAATCTTAGGTGGACCACACCACAGGAAAACAGCAGTAATTGAATGTCCACAATTAAAAAGCTCCCAGGGCCCACTGTAATGTTTATTGGACATCTAACCTCTTGATTAGGTCATACGGATCTGGATGAAGGGAAAAGACATCAGCTTGATCCAAAACTTTTGTGGCTTGAAAGTTTTTAATGGCGGGTGTTCAATCAACATTGTTTCGTGTGATGTGATCCACGCGAGATTTGGATTCATCTCATTTTTTAGATCATACCATAAAATGGTATGTAACATTAGGTGGTTGGCGTAGATGAAACACATACATCATGGTGGGGCCCACACAGCACTGGCCATTGGCTAGTGGCAGGGTCACTAGCCAAACCGCGTCCCTTATATCCTTGCCATCTATCCGTTCCACCATATCAGTTTTTGGGTATGAGCCCAAAAACCACACATTAAATACCTTCATGGGGGCCACAAGAATGTTTATTTGCCATCCACCTTGTTGACAAGGTCCCAAAAACCTGGATGTAAGGACCACACATTCATCAGTTTGACCAAATACTTGTGGTCCCCGATAGGTTTTTAAATGGACAATTACTGGTATTTCCTGTGGTGTGCGTCAACTTGAGATTTGAATCTGCTGCATGGTAGGGATTGCAATCGGAAGCATATTCTGGGTGATTGTTTGGTTGGTCCACCTTATCTGGTAATGCTTTTGCACATGGTAGGTGATCCTTGTGGTGGGGCGCGAATCTTTCTTACAGATTGGATGCCCTGACCTACACACATGATGGGGAATAAATTATCCGCATGATAGGGCCCAACCATTTACGATGAGAAGATTGGAAGAAATCATCTGCATGGTTGGGCCACCCATTTCAATGCATGATGTGAAAGAAGTAAACTGCTAGTTAGATGGTAAATCGCGGGTCCCAACTGTTTGGATGTAGGAAATTTTGAATTCTATATGGAAAAAAGCAAGAAATCGGGGAGTGAAAAAGTTTGGATTTAAATAAGGTATATGAGATTTAAATATACGTATTCATGAATATATTGTCTATAAATAAGATTAGAATATAAAACTTAGGCAAAATGGATACATTTATACATCCACATTATATAAAATTGAAATATGAAATTTAAATGGATATATTTCTACATGCACATTATATAAAATTGAAATATGAAATTTAAATGGATATATTTCCACCTGTACATTAAACAAAATTGAAATATGAAATTTAAGGTAAAATGGTTATATTTCTAGTAATCCACACATGAAAAATATGTCGGCACTAAAAGGATTTTTAACCTTCTCAATTCTATGGATGGATGGTGACTGGTTTGTTTATAATTATGTTAGAAGCTGCCCCAATAGTCATTGACAACATAGGGGTGGCTTCGGTGGATCCCTGACTGTGGGGCTCACCGAGATGTATGTGACTTACATCCATGCTGTCCATCCGTTTTGACAGCTCATTTTAGGGCAAGATTCCAAAAATGAAGCAGATCCAAATCTAAGGTGGACCACACCACACGAAACAGTGGTGATTGACTGTTCAAAACTTATTGTGGGCCACTAGTTTTGGATCAAGCTGATATTTGTATGGTCCTTCATCCATTGTGACCTTTTCAACAAGCTTGATAGAAGAAGAAAAAGAAGAAGAAAAAAAAATTCCAGTGACCCCAAGAACTTTTTAATGGTGGATTCAATCACCACTGTTTCCTGTGGTGAGGTCCACCTAAGATTTGGATCTGTTTCATTTTTGGGATCGTACCCTAAAAGGAGCTGTCAAAACCGATGGATGGCATGGATGTAAGTCACATACATCGCGGTGAGCCCCACAGTAAGGGATCCATGATGTCCCGAAGCTGTGCCAGAGAGAGAGAGAGAGAAATGAGGCTCACTATGACGTATGCGTGAGGTCGACTTCAGCCACAGGGTACATCCTCTCATTTCTGTCGCGCAGCTCCAAAGTAAAGTTGATTTGTATTCGACAACTCACGGGGGCCATCCTGCAAGGATATGTTTGGATATAAATGTTCACTGTTAAAACCTTCCAGATTTGTAGCAAGAAGGCTGACAGGCATGAATGGTAGATCAGTTGCTCAGTTGGCTTTGTGCTTGGATGGTCATTGGAAATGGTGGTCCGTTTGTCGCAGGCTGGGTTTCGTTATAGAAGACAATCATGGCTTGCGGGAAGGGGTTGGACATCAGTTCATTGCACAGTTGGCTTCGTGGCTGAACAGTCATTGTGGGGATTGCTTGTTTGTCTCATAGATCTGGGTTCTATGGCGAGTCAGTTCCACGATTCGGGTTCACAGCGAGATGGTTAATGGAAACGACAGTTCTTTCGTTACCTCACATGGCTGATCTTAGTGGGTAAGTCAGTCGTTGTTTACATGATCGGCGTTCGTCACTCAATCACGTACTACATGATGGAAAGATCGGTTGGGTTGACAACTTGTTTGTCACTTAGGGTCCTCACCTCATGGTAAGATAGTTGTGGGAACGACTATTTGTTCATTATTTGGAACCTCACTCTGGAGGCAAAGTTGTCATAGAACGATAACTTGTTCGTTGCTTGGAACCTCACTTTATAGGCAAGGTTGTCATAAAACGACCACTTGTTTGTTGCTCGACTGGGCTTCGTGGCAAGGCATCCTTAGTTAAGTAGTGACCTGCACGTAGCTTTGTTCAAACTTCGTGACAAGATGGTCAAATAAAATCTCTAGACATGTGGTAAGATGGCCCCGTTGGCCTTCCGCTTGAGAATAAAAGATCTTTACTGGGTCCAATGAGAATAAAAAATCTTTCCAGAGTCTAAAGACATGATTGTGGACATAAGGTGCTTAACTATTATATTTTAATCTAATTTATCTGAGCTAGTTTTCAATATTGATTAGTTGACATTAAAGGAGTTAGATTAAATAATAATGATGATAATGACAAATGACTATGATGGATAAAAGATAGGCAACATTGCGCTAAAAAGAATAGTGTTGTGTTTAAGTGGTGCATGGCCTCGACTCTTCATTCTCTATTGAATTTATAGAGGTGTAAGGCGGTTTCCTAGAGCCTGGTATTGGACTAGGCATATAGGAACTTCTCTTGTTGATTATCGAATTAGTAGACATGGTCAATTATACTTCTAACTTCGGATGAGCTTATGAGATTTTTCTCCAATCGACCAATCATTTATCAAGCGTAACTGATTGTATTTTTATATCAAGAGGTATCTTCGTGATCTTTGTGTAGTCAACTTACTTCTAAATGCACGTAACTAATCATGTTATGCAATGTGTCATTATTAATCACCGCTTTCGCTAATCGTGCATATTTGAGCTTTCCACTTATAGCTTTATGCATGTGTGTAGACACCGATCTCGTGTGGTGGTAGGCGTGCACAGCGAAAATGCCAAGTGTCGTCTAGCTGACGCTTGGGTTTCTCGATAGGTATGATGTGAACTCAAAATGGTATGTTGAAATGACTTGGAGTCGCCAATAGCCAATAGAGGCCTACAATCTACGATTAGCTAGACCCATAGAATCGCCTTGGTTTGGGGAATCGAAGACTTCTTAACTTAAAATAAATTGCCTTGGGTTGGTACACACATCCCACTACTAGTACACCCACCCACACTGTTAGTCACCCTTCAATGTTAGCCACCCCCACGCTGGGAATCGATACCTTGACCTCAGTGTTGAGACGAGGTTATCTTCACTCAGTCTACTACTGTCCCAAAGGTATGGGTGTAGGCAATGAGCTCTTTAAATGCAACCTTTTGAAAAGAAACTACCAATAATGAAATAAATTCTATTTTGTACAATTATACTTGAAAATTGAGAGACTCGCCTCCGGATAACAAACATATAGGTTACAAATAGGTGTTTAAGACTAAACTAAGACTAAATGAGTCTATTAAAAAATTTAGGTGCTTGTAGCTAAGGGTACAAAAAAAGGCATCGACTTCTTTAACACATATTCACCTATTATCAAAATCACCATCATATGAGTATTAATAGTTATTGCTTCCATCAACAATTGTGTACAACCAAACAGATGTAAAAACCATTATTATAAATGAAGAATTATAAGAAAAGATTTACAACGACCAGCATGAGATGTTTGTGATAAATGATCATAAAATGTGCAAATGAGTTAAATCTTTTTATGATCTTAAGTAAACTCTAAAGCAATGACATGAGAAGCTTGATAAAGTATTATTGTAAGATGGTTTTCTAATTAATGAATATTATAAATGTGTGTACAATAAATTGTTTGAGAATACATAGATTATTATATGTTTATATGTGGATGATATGCTGATTTTTTTATACTAGTATTGATGTGATGAATGAGACGAAATTCTGTTTGTGTTCACAATTTGACATAAAGAACTTGGAAGAGGCTGATGTGATTATTAGAACCAAAATTATAAAATATTCTAATGAAGTCATTTTATCTCAATCACATTATATTGAGAAAATATAATCTTCTTTATTGTATATCTGCAAGCATTTCCTTTGATCCTCATGTGAAATTATGTAAAAATGAGGTGATAACGCATTACAACTTGAGTACTCTAGTATTATTAGGCACTTAATGTACCAAAGGAACCACACTAGACTTGATATTGTTATACAATTAGTAAGCTATGTAGATGCACCAATAATCTTCGAGAAGATCAATATAATGATGTAAATAGAGTATTAAAATACTTGAAAACGACTTGTAATTATGGTTTCAGGTACATCAGATATCCAACTGTGTTGAAGGGGTAAAATTATGTGAATTGGATAATTCGATTGAATCCAGGTCTACGAGTGGTTATAAGTTCACCCTTGGAGGAGCTGTAGTTTCCTGAAATTTTAAGAAGCGGACTTGTATCTCTCGATTCAAGATAAAATTCGAGTTTATAACTTTTGTAACTGTATGTGAAGAAACAAAATGGCTGAAGAATTTGCTTTTAGATATATCAATGTAAGGTAAGCTCGTGGTGGCAATTGTGCTACATTGTAATCACAAAATTGCTATAGCTAAGGTAAATAATAAAACCTACATTGAGAAATTCAGACATCTATATTTGAGGCATAACTTAATAAAACACTTAATCAATGATAGAATAATCACAATTGACTTTTTGAGGTTAAATGATAATCTAGCTAATCCATCAACTAAGCACTAGCCAGAGATTTAGTAATTAGTAAATTAAGGAGAATGAGACTTAAATCCCACCTAAATAAATCATCGATAATGAGAACCTAACCTATATAACTGGAGATTTGAAGAACTAGGTTTAATATGTAACAAGTTACTTCAAATGATTTGACATCGACATTGCATATGTATAAATTGAGAGCCCTATTCCTATGATGTAGCAATGCTATGATTTGTAGTGAGAGATGTTAAATTATGTCCTTAATAAGTTCTGTCGCTATAATATAGTGGGATGTTTAATTGCAAGTACATCTTTAATGAACCCACCTATATAAATGTGAAAATGGTGTCACTTCTTATGAGAATTGGGATATTCTCTAGAGCACTCATGAAATTGGGATAAAGCTTGTGGTCGTAGTGTGCTAGCTTAAGAAATTCAAGTTGCTACGAAATGTTGTGTGTGATATATTTGGATTGTCATTGTGAGGGGTTAGTTCAAAACTTAATATTACTGTCACCCGACAAACCATACATGTTTATACTCAGAAATGTTCAAATATTTAAGATACTTTTGGGGATGCACTTCATTTTATTGATTTGTTTAATCTGTTCTCTTTGATTATTTTTATTGTTGTTCCTAATTTTAAATTACATAAGATTATTGGAAAAAATGAAATCAATACATTAGGAAACATGTGATTTTTTATTTTGTCATTTTTCCAGTGTTAGTTAACCCCATTTCCTTTATAATGTTTTTTTGTCCCACATTAAAAAGGGAATGAGAAGAGAAATTCTCTATATTAGATTCATTAGCTTATTGTTTGTATTAGGTGTTAAGGGTATGTTATGGGAGCAACCCCACACACGTGCGGGGGAGCGATCATGGTTGGGATGCAGTGTAGTGTGGTGTCTTTAACTTGAGAACTTTCATTTTCTTTACATGAGTGATGTCACGCACATTTACGCGTGGGTGGAGAGCTACCATATGTATTAACACAATTTTTAATGAGTCGTTGTGCACTGACATATCACTAATACACCGCCCGCATACGCCTGGTGTCCAATGACACTCTAATCAATTTCTTTATAAAGGTACTTTATTTTTCCATTTTCATTACAAGAAAAAATCTATCTTCCTCTCCTCTCCCTAGTTCTTTTATGGTTTTCTCTTGTATTTCTTCTTATGAGAAAATCAGATAGAATAGTTTAGGTTTATGTGGCTGAGATCATGTATGTACCTAATTCAAGCCGTTTATCTTGGAGGAGAGTTGTTGTATTACGACGATAAAGTTGTTGGAACCCAATGCGTTAAGAATCTTCCTTATAAGGAACAATGTCTTCAAGACAAGCAATTATAACACGTCTCAGCTCTCTGAATAATATTTTTATTATTTTTTGTTTATAATATTTTTAAGTCTATGCTTTATCTCTTTACTAGACATAACATCTCAACATGTTCATTGTTCTTAGTTGGGATCAATTCTAAATTAAGCATGGTTTGAATAGATTTAAAGTTTACATAGCTTAGTCTACAATGTCATAAATTAAGATACTAATAAACAAAGACGATAAAACTCTCATTATTAATATTGAGTTTAAATATTTTAGATATGGCCTTTTTCAACCAAAGCATCATTTTTATGAGTACAAACTTGCCATATTAAAAAACCCATCAAAGTTAGCACTTTTAATCGATGGCCTATCCACAGTGGGACCCATCGGAACAGCTCAAGTTGCTAAGAGTGGGTCCCACCTTGTGAAAAATGCTCATCTTAACAAAAATAGCTTTAGTTGGTGCAAGTCATTAGTCATAGAATATCATCATTAGTTAAAAAAGGTTCTATCATACTTAAAAAGTCTCAAAACCTGCTCCATCAAATATCACATTTAGGTATATATTAATCACGCACGCACGAACGGCCAGATCTTACATGTGCCAACATCCCACACATGTGAGACCAAGCCCCTAACGTATAGATCCCCTAGCACATGAATCAGGCCGGTCCACTAATCAGACGGTCCACAATTTACAAAACAAATGGATGGTTAAAAACAGGTCGGTCTATGGTCCACCTTCAACATGCATGTTTGCCCTACTTAATAACCAGACCGACCAAATTCTTTTCCCATGCCATCTCCAAGTTGGGACCCACCTAATGGACGGCTTGGATCTCAAAGATGTGGGCCAGTTGATATGATTAGCGAACCTGTTAAAAAAAAGTAGCCTAAGGTCTTGATTGGACCTTACCCACTAAAGGAGAAAAAGATCAAGCGCGTCCGAACCCACTAATAAAAGCCTGGTCTTCGCAGCTAAGGCAGGTAAATAGGAGATTAGGAAGTGATATGATAGATGGCCTCGCACCTTTTTCACTGATCCTGACCGTTGATCTATGTGTCCCACTGTGGTTAGACCATTCCCCAAAATTTTCCTAGTATTCAAGAACCTAGATTCAAAATCTTGGGAAATTGTATTCAGTTGAACATAGACCGTTGGTTTATTTTTCTTCCTAGCCGTTTATTCATAAGCCACAAATTGAACGGTTGAAATTTTCCCATGGACTATATTTTTAGGGAAAAGACCGACGACGGTGGATTGAAAAATATCTACGGTGTGAGATTTCCGAAAAGTGGGCCCCACTTATCAGAATTGAGAACTCAGGTGTATCGATCGTAGATGTGGGTTGATTGCACCGTATAACTCCGATTAGGAATTTTTAAGGGGTCTTGGATAGGGTCAACTAAAGATTGACTCCGTGTCTGATGTTGCTTGGACAGAGACAGATCACGCACCATGGAATCGGTGGGCCACACCTTATGTTTTAGTGGTTGACCCTATCTCGTTGATTGACCTTGAACGTGGAGTCTACGGTGGGATTTGTTCCCAGGTAATTGCAACCACATTTGAATACCATGGCGTCCGGTCCACGCGCTCTGAGTCATGCCATGATGGCTAGATTTTCATGCAAAGTGGGGCCCACTCATGCTTTAAGGCCTGATCATCCATTGTGGAGTTATTCCAACCAATCTAAACCATCTAAATCGTAGTGGCATGTCAATGGAAGGATGAACGTGGTGGATGATAGGTGGTCACTGAAAGGACGGTTCACAAGAGAAACATCAGTTTCTCGTTTGAGGTTTGTGTTTGTGCATCGTCTAAAGGACTAACAGGTGTATATCACCAGGATGAACAGAATATACAAAATTAGTATGATAAAAAAAGCATATGCAGTCTATATCGTGTGAAACTAGCGTTTTTTCCACTGATTTTACATTGTTTGCAAGTGGGTCCCATATGTAACTCTTATCTACGGTCAAAATAAGAGTTCGCACCTGATGAACGGAGTGGATTATGTACCTAAAATGCGATGGACCATGCAGAGCTTGGGTGTTGTACGCGTTGCATAAAGCAGGTGTTGTGAACGGTTCTGGTTTTTTTGCTTTTACGTCAACGGAGACCTTGACATCTGAAAGTCTTCTATGATGTGACATACTTCACATAAAATGAAATGTATACAAAGTGTACTAGGTAGGTGCCATGGTGGATGCCACGTAGGTATGTGGGCCATCTGACGTGGGAAGTAGCTTATGGTCAAAAGCATGATAATAAGGACGCGGATTGCCTCGGGCGCGGATTTCCTGCGAAAGCCTTGCGCAGGAATTTCCTGCGCTGGGAACCAAGGAGGGCCCACAGTGATGTTTTATGATAAATCCACACCGTCCATCCGTTTTGGGAGCTCATTTTAGGCTATGAAAACAAAAATGAACCGGATCCAATACTCAAGTGGGCCGAAAACGTGAGATTTGAACGTCCACCGTTGAAATATTTGTGGAGCCACAGGAGTTTCGAATCAGGATAATATTTGTTTTTCCAGTTCATCCCAGTAGTAGTGATGTTATGAACGGTATGGATGTCATACAAACATCACTGTGGACTCAGGGAGGTTTCAACGGTAGTAATTTACCTATCCACCTTTTCCTTTAGTGAGGCCCACTTGAGTATTGGATCCGGTTCATTTTATTATTCATATTCTAAAATGAGCTCCCAAAACGGATGGATGGTGTGGATTTATCATAAAACATCACTGTGGGCCCCATCATGATTCCCAGTGCAGGAAATTCCTGCGCAAGGCTTTCGCAGGAAATACGCGCCCGATTGCCTCCTGACGCTGTCAGTAGCCAATAGGCACTTGGACGAGGCGCGGATGGCCTGCGAAAGCCTTTCCCAGGCATCTCCTGCGCAAAGAATCTGGGTGGGGCGCACCATGAAGTTTGTGAGAAATCTACGCCGTCCAACCGTTTTTTGAGATCATTTTAGACGTTACGATCAAAATTGAACGGGATCCAAAACTCAAGTGGGCCGCACTAAAGCAAAAGGTGTGTAGGAAAATTCTTACCGTTGAAACCTCTATGGGGTCCACAGTGATGTTTATATGCCATCCATACCGTTCATAATGTCACTCCTACTGAGATGAACTGAAAAAACAAATATTATCCTGATTCGAAACTTCTGTGGCCCCACTAATATTTCATCTGTGGAAGTTCAATCGTCATGTTTTCAGCCCACTTAAGTCTTGGATCCCGTTCAATTTTGGTCACAACGCCTAAAATGATCTCAAAAAACGGTTGGATGGCATAGATTTCTCACAAACCTCACGGTGGGCCCCACCCAGATTCCTTGTGCAGGAGATGCCTGCGAAAGGCTTTCGCAGGCAATCCGCGCCCGGACTGGACGGTGCTACGTGGAACCGTCATGATTTTTATCCACGTCATCTATTCAATTTTTTGGAGCGGTGAGACCCCGGATCTACTGAGGTGGGTGGGTCCCTGACTGTGGGGCTCACCGTGATGCAGTCTGCCTTAAATCTACACCGTCCAACCATTTTGAAAGCTCATTTTACGGGATTATACAAAAAAATGAAGCTGACTCACATCTTATGTGGACCACACCACAGAAATCAGTCGTGATTGAATCTCCACCATTAAAAACTTCATGGATTCTATTGGAATGTTTATTTTCCATCTAACCTGTTGATAAGGTTACAAACACATAAATGAAGAGACTAGACAAATATCCTCTTGATCCAAAGTTTTTATGGCCTACAAAAAGCTTTTAATAGACAATCGCCATTGTTCTTATACTATGGTCCATATAAGATTTAGAATTAATTCATTTTTTGGACCATGTCCTAAAATAAGCTTTCAACAGGGATGGACAGTGTGGATGTAGTCACATACGTCACAGTGGGCCCCACAGTCAGGAGTCCCACCCACCTCATTAAATCTCCCTTCATTTTTCCATGTCATTTTAAGGCATGAGCGTAAAATAGAGGTGGATCCAAATCTCATGGGGACCACACTACAGGAGCATTGATAATTGAATGCTTACTGTTAAAAATTTCTCGAGGGCTACAAAGGTTTTGGATAAAGCTGATTTATATGACCTAATCAACAGGTTGGATGGCAAGTAAATATTGCATTGGGCCTAAAACTTTAGTAGTGGATCTTCAATCACCCCTGTTTCCATTGTGCTGTGGTCCACTTAAGATTTGGATCTGAATCATTTTAGGTATCATGCCTTAAAATGACCTGAAAAAAATAGATGAATGGCATAGATAAAACACATAAACAGTGGCAACGTACAGTACTATCAGCTACTGGCAGCATCAGTAGGCAATCCGCGTCCTGAAAATACTTCATCCGGACCATTCATTAGGTGAGCCCTCTAGCGGAGGTTATGGTGCCATGTGTCTCAGCACTGTTTCCCTTTGAATAAAAGTGGGGGCATGGTTTGTTAATCTAGGCCATTGATCAGTTGCATCCTCCACGTGGGGGTGGCTAACAGTGACGGTGTATGTAGTAACAGTGGGATGTGTGTACACACCCCAAAAAATAAAACAATAAAAAAATAAAAAAATCTCCCAAAATCGAAATTCCTAGCCACCAACCTTGACAAAGGACGCAGATTGCATGGTGATCCCACCACCACGTAGCTATGTGGTATTCGGATTCTGTGGGGCCCACTATGATGTATATGTTTTATCCATGCCGTCCATCCTCTCTGCGAGCTCGTTTTAGGATGTGAATCCAAAATTGAAGCATATCCAAAGCTCAAGGAGACTACACCTCAGGAAACGGTGGGAATTGAACGCCTACCGTTGAAAAATTCTAGACGGACACAGAAGTTTTGGATCAAGCTGATATCTATGTTTTCCCTTCAGCTAGTCTGTATGATCTTATGAACATTTTCTATGACAAATAAAATAAACATGGCTGTGGGCCCTAGGAAGGTTTTAACTATGGACGTCATTATCCCCACTGTTTTCAGTGGTGTGGTCCACATGAACTTTTGGATATGATTCAATTTTGTACTTATGCCCTAAAATGAGCTAAAAACAGACGGACGGTGTGGATAAATCACATACATCATGGTGGGCCCCACAGAGTATCTAGCGTGGTGAGCTCCTCTCTACACAATCCGGGTGCCCCGGTCTTCTCTGGACATTGTTGCACGTGCCGCATCCCCCAGTTGTATATATAATGTTCTTTGAGGAGGACCCAAGTCCAACTGGTTGGACCTCAAGGTACCGGTCCATCCAGTTGAAAACTTCCAACTTATTACGTGCATGTGAAATCCAACCCTTTCAATAGGTCTCACCCTACCATGAGATCACCTAGTGCAAAAATCAGCCCCATCTACCAGTGAGGTGGCCCACACCATGAAAACAATTTGTAGCCATTGATATATAGCAAATTATAAGTTCGATCCAGTCGATGAACTCACAATAGTTCAATGATTCCAGCTGTCTGATCACATGACTTTCGCATATTGAAGGAGAACCGCAGCTGTTTTATTCTTGAGGAATTATATAGTTATTGACACGTGGCTTTTCATGGTATAATCGGCGTTTTAGTTATGAAAGCTGGACCCATGGTTCCGCATCTGGACCGTTGATCTGTTGAACCATATGATGGATTGATTGTGCCCCAAAAATTTCCAAAATTGGAAGATCCTAGCCACCAATCTTGAGGAATTATATGACAACAAACCCAAGCTCTCACAGTATGCTCTGGGTCCAGATCAGATAAATGGGGCTCATGATGAGGGATCAAGACCGTTGGTCTTTTAAGTCCTGTGTTGGATGGACCGTATCCTAAAAATCCTCTATAAGACAATCCTAGCCTTTCCATTTGTGTCCTAAAAATTGATGGTTAAGAATATGGTGGAGCCAAGAGAACGGTCATATACCAGAGTAGTTGCTCTACTTGTAGGAGGCAAAAAAATTAGAGCCGTCCATCTTGTGACCCAGTTAGGCAAGTTGGGTGCGTTTCACATAAGCCTTTGGATCTCGCCTCCCAATTCATTAGAATTATAGACTAAGATAATGCAATAATCAAGAATAAATAAACAACCATACGACACAAGGAGTTTTACGTGGAAAACCCTCGAAAGAGGTAAAAACCATGGGACCTAGTCCAGATCAACAATCCACTATCTCAGAGAACTGTTACAACCGATCACAAGCACACATCGCTTGGATCAAACCTTCTTCACCCACATAGGGATGGATAACAATGAAAGAACTAGAAAACTGAGAGATCTCAACCGAGCACGAGGACGTTGAAGAGCCGAGACGTCGTTGCACCGGAATCACCTTATCGAGCAATGCCTCCTCTACTAACAAGCTTCCTCTCCCTCTTTCTCTTCCTCTCTTTCTCTTTTTTTCTCTCTCTCTCACATTGGACGTGTAGAACAACTTGTGGGAATGATAGATCCCCAATTAGAGCTCCATAGTTTATAGATTTGCAAGAGTTCTAGCCTGATTTGGAAACTGCGGTAGCACGTTCGCGCACACCTCCGACCGGGCGGCCAAAACCGCCGGCCGGTCGAACCCATCAGAAAATTGTCCAAAGAGATCTGTGTTAAAGAACACGTAATCCGACCTGTCTGCCGACCGGTCGGCCGATCGGTCGGCCTTCACAAAAAACACTCCAGTGAAAATGTGGTTTCCAGCCACTTTGTTCGGCCAGTCGGCCAAGGGCAACGGCCGGTCGGACAGGAAAGTGAACTCTCTCTCTCTCTCTCTCCTCTGTTTAATGAGGAGGAAAACGCCAACAAATCTCCCCCTTTTCGACTCAGGAGGAGTTCACCGTCTTCAAGCAAGCCCGGCTTCTACAAGCCTCGAATTTTCCCTTGAGCGAAGCCTTGGTCATCATGTCTGACCCTTTATCATCCGTGTGGATCTTCTCAAGCTGTGAACACCTTCTGTTCCAAAATATCGCTGATCCAGTGATACCGAATCTCCATGTGCTTCGACTTGGATTCTTGCTCAAGTATATCGCACTTTGGCTATCACAATAGACCACGTGCTTCTCCTGCTTCAGGCTAAGTTCCTGTAGGAACCGCTTCATCCAAAGTATCTCCTTGCATGCTTCTGTGACTGCAATGTATTCGGTCTCTGTCGTCGACAATGCTACGACCTTCTGTAGCTTGCTCTGCCAAGAAACCACTCCCCCAGCAAACGTGAACATGAAACCCGATGGAATCTATGCCACCTGCCATATCTGCATCTGTGTAACTCTCTAACATAGGCTTCCCGTCACTATAGCATAGGCTCAACCTGGATGAGCCTCTCAGATACCGTAGTATCCATTTCACCGCTGCCTAATGTTAGTTGCAAGGATTGGCAAGATACCTGCTAATAACACCAACCGCATATGCTATGTATGTGCGCATACACACCATAGCATACATCAAACTTCCTACTGTCGAGGCGTAGGGTATCTTCTACATCTCTTCCACCTCTACCTTCGTCTTGGGACATTGCTTGTCGCTGAATTTGAAGTGACCATCCAGTGGAGTACTGACCGGCTTCGCTGCATTCATATTGAACCGCTCTAGGACTTTCTCAGTATACCTCTCCTATGACAACCAAAGCCTTTTGCTGCTTCTGTCACGGGTTATCTCCATTCCTAAGATCTGTCTGGCTGGGCCCAAGTCTTTCATCACAAACGACTTGCCCAGGTCCTGTTTTAGCTTGTCAATATTCTTGATGTCCTTTCCTATGATAAACATGTCATTAACATATAAGAGCAGAACTAAAAAATCACTATCTGAGAACCTGCGAGTGAACACCCTGTGGTCTGACTCCGTTCTATTATACCCATGTGTCAACATAAACGAGTCGAACTTCTTGTTCCATTGCCTAAGAGCTTGTTTCAGCCCATACAAGGCTCTTCCTAAGCCTACACACCATATGCTATTTACCCTTGACTTCGTACCCCTCTGGTTATCGCATATAGATCTCTTCTTCCAGGTCACTATGGAGGAAAACAATTTTAACATCTAATTGCTCTATCTCCAGATCCATGCTAGCCGCCAACCCAAGCAACATCCGTGTGGAT
Organism: Liriodendron chinense; assembly: GCA_003013855.2. Classification (NCBI taxonomy): domain Eukaryota; kingdom Viridiplantae; phylum Streptophyta; class Magnoliopsida; order Magnoliales; family Magnoliaceae; genus Liriodendron; species Liriodendron chinense. The sequence goes on along the minus strand of ML058348.1, from coordinate 1,717,534 downwards.
GTCATCTTCACCACTGGTGAGAATATCTCATCAAAGTCTATTCCTTTCCTCTGACCAAAACCTTTCACCACGAGTCTGGCCTTGTACCTTTTCTGTGAATTCTTCTGCTCAATCTTCTTTTTAAACACCCACTTGTTGCTCAGAGATTTCTTGCTCTTAGGCAATTTCACCATGTCATATGTGTGGTTCTTATGCAAGGATTTCATCTCCTCTTGCATAGCTTTCAGCCACTTCCCCCTTATGCTCGTCGGCTAGAACCTCAGAATAATCTTCTAGCTCTCCCTCATCAGTAAGCATAATGTACTCATGCGGCGAGTACTTCTTGGACGGGTGCCTGTCCCTAGATGTCCTCCTCACCTGTGGCTCAACAGGTGGATCAAGTGGGGGCTGTTCCCCCTGTCCATCTCCTGTAAGAACTCCCTCGTCCTCTGCACCTTGCTGTACTCCCCCGTCATCAGGCACCACGGGAGGAGTAGTAGGATCCAAATCTTCTAGCTCATCTAAACTGGGCTGGGTCTTCTCTGGCTTTCCAATGTCTTCTATACGCTGATCTTCAATGAAAACCACATCTCTGCTCCTAACGAGCTTCTTCTTGGTCGGATCCCACAACCTGAAGCCAAATTTCTTATCACCGTACCCCAAGAACACACACTGTCTGATCTTCGTATCGAGCTTAGACCTCTTGTCATTTGGTACGTGAACAGATGCCCTGCATCCAAATACCCTGAGGTGACTGTACGAAGGATCACGTCCAGTCCACACCTTCTCAAGTACTTCTCCATTCAAAGGGGCTGATGGAGACCTATTTATCAGATACACTGCTGTGTGCATTGCTTCGCCCCATAGCATCTTGGGCAACTTTGCATGTAATAACATGCATCTGATTCTCTCTACAATGGTGCGATTCATACGCTCAGAGATACCATTGTGCTAGGGGGTCTTGGGTACCGTCTGTTCATGTTGTATACCTAGGGACTAACAATACTTATGGAAGTCACCAATGTATTCACCACCATTATCAGTGCGAATGCACTTCAATGATCTACTTGTCTCCCTCTCGACCATGGCATGAAATATTTTAAACACACCAAAGACCTCGTCCTTGGATTTCAAAGCATAAACCTAAACCCTCCTAGATGCATCATCTATAAACGTGACAAAATACAATGCCCCACCCAAGGTTTTTGTCCTCATAGGACCACAAACATCAGAATAAACCAAATCTAATGGATGCACTTTCTTAACATGATAAGCAGTCTTTACAAATGAAACCTTATTCTGTTCTCTGATAAACAATCAATGCAGGTTTTAAGAGGTGTACCATGTTAACTCTGGAATGAGGTGCTTCTTCGTTAGTAGCTAAAGCCCTTTCTCACTCATGTGGCCGAGCCGTCTGTGCCACATGTTTGTCACTGAATCTTTTGCTGCGTTCAACTCACTCTTGTATATACTGACACATGTCTTGTATAGGGTGCAACACATCTTCCCTCTAGCTGCGATCATCGAACCCTTGATGAGCTTCCAGTGCCCACTAACAAACCAACTCTGGCTACATCCAACCTTCCCGTCGATATCAAGTTGAGGCGAAGGTCTGGAATATGTCTCACATCTTTTAGAACTAATGTACAGCCTATATCGGTCCTCACACAGATATCACCAACTCCCACAATCTGGGACATTCCAGAGTACCTCATCTTCACTGTACCATAGTTGCCTTGCTTGTAACTTGTGAAAAAATCCCTTCGTGGAGTTGCATGAAACGACGCTCCCAAATCGACCACCCAATCGGTGTCCAGATTCGCAGCCATGAAACAAACATCATGATCCGCTGAGAGAATGACTACAATGTCGCCATCTGAGGCGACCGCAGTAGAATCTGATTCATCATATTTTTCCTTTCCTTTTCCTTTCTGATCATTTTTCTTGCGACATTCACTTTTGTAATGGCCCTTCTTGCCACAGTTCCAACATTCAACATCTTTCCTGACATTAGACTTGCCTCTGGATTTCTCTCGGGCTTTCCCACCCTTTTTGTTCTTTCCTCTCCCCCGATCCTGTGTCACAAGGGCCTCTTGCTGAGTAGACCCTTGAAACTTCTTCCTCATCTTCTCATTAAAGAGACAACCCGTTACCTGTTCCATGGATATCTTTCCGCCTGGCGCGGAGTTACTTAGAGACACCACCAATGTCTCCCAACTATCAGACAATGAGCTAAGCAATAACAAAGCTTGTAGTTCATCGTCCAGGACCATCTTCATAGCGGAGAGTTGGTTCACAATATTGCTAACTTCATTCATATGCTCAACCACAGAACCATTATCCTTGAACTTGAGATTTACAAGTCTTCTAATCAGGAATATTTTGTTGCCGGCTGTCTTCCTCTTATACAGCTCTTGTAATTTTTTCCATAGATTAGCGGCTGAGGTCTCTGTAGACACATGGTGAAAAACTGAATCATCCAACCATTGTCTAATAAACCCCACCGCCTTCCGGTCCAGCTTCTTCCAATTATCATCTGACATATCCTTCGTCTTCGCTGATACGCCTATAATTGGAGCATACAAGTCCTTGCAATAAAGTAAGTCATTTATCTTAGCCTTCCATATGGTCCAGTTGGATCCATTGAGACTAATCATCCTTGATAAGCCACCTTCCATAATTCAGAATCGATCCCACTTCCTATTCAATCAACCTGAACGCTCTGATACCACTTTGTTGGGTGCATTTCGCACAAGCCTTAGGATCTCGCCTCCCAATGCACTAGAACTATGGACTAAGATAATGCAATAATCAAGAATAAATAAACAACTACACGACACAAGGAGTTTTACGTGGAAAACCCTCGAAAGAGGTAAAAACCACGGGACCTAGTCCAAATCAACAATCCACTATCTCAAAGAACTGTTACAACCGATCACAAGCACACACCGCTTGGATCAAACCTTCTTCACCCACACAGGGATGGATAACAATGAAAGAACTAGAAAACTGAGAGATCTCACCCGAGCACGAAGACGTTGAAGAGCCGAGACGTCGTTGCACCGGGAATCACCTTCTCGAGCAATGCCTCCTCTACTAACAAGCTTCCTCTCCCTTTTTCTCTTCCTCTCTCTCTCTCTCTCTCTCTCTCTCTCTCACGTGTAGAACAACTTGTGGGAATGATAGATCCCGAATTAGAGCTCCATATTTATAGATTTGCAGGAGTTCTAGCCCGATTTGGAAACTGCAGTAGCAGTCTGCGCACACCTCCGACCGGCCGGTCGGACCCACCAGAAAATAGTCCAGAGATATCTGTGTAACCCGACCTGTCTGCCGACCGGTCGGCCTTCACAAAAAACACTCCAGTGAAAATGTGGTTTCCAGCCACTTTGTCCGGCCGGTCAGCCAGGGGCACCGGCCGGTCGGACAGGAAAGTGAACTCTCTCTCTCCTCTGTTTAATGAGGAGGAAAACGCCAACAAGGCATGAAAATATTTTTTTTTAACGTATCTAACATGTTTACCTTCAAATCAATGGTCCCAAATAAAAATGTTTAATGGTCCACATTCAATAAAATATGTGTGTAAAATTGATGGCTTGGATTATGTGATGCGTAAGGTTCTACTGAATAAAATCTTCCAAAACCATTCTCGAGCTGAAAACATTCTCGACCACCCACCATCAAAGCTCTGCTTTGGATCCATAGAAGAGAAATTAGGTATTTGACCCATCCGGTTTCCAGTATATTTATTAGCCTTTGAACTAGAGTTGTACATCATTGTCAAGTCAAGTCGAACTCTGTCTTGTCTGAGCTTGGCTCGGCTTATGATCACCTCAGCTTAAGCTTGATTTGGCTTGACCTTTTAGCTCAAAGTAGTTGCTTGAGCTTGGCTTACTGTTCGAGCCGAGTGGCCTTTGTTCGAGCTAAGTCAAGCGAGTCGTGTTGAACCAAGTCAGGTCAAGCAGAGCTTTGTCTCATTTTTTTTTTCAACTCTATTTTGAGATTTTTCTATTTTAAACACAATCACATTAAAAAAAAAAATTCCAAAAGGAGAGGATTGTACTTATGTTGAATTGAGAGAGGAGAGAGTGTTGGATTCGCGCGGGTGCAAGCTGTGCAACTGGGTCTGACAATGAACTATGTGGCTTGATCGAGTGAGATTTGAAAGAAAGAGAGAGAGATTTGAAAGACGGTGGGAGGGAGAGAGAGGGTTTAAACTCGAGCAGGTTAGGGTAAAAATGAAAGTGAAAACTCAGCGCGTAGCTTTGAGATTTATTTTATTACCCACACACACAAACACTCAAGCGTCAGGCTTCAAGCCAAGCCATCCAATGCTCCACCTCGGCTCATTTCCAAACGAGCTAACTCATCCCAAGATTAGCCCTCCTTTAGTCAACATACAAGCCAAGCTGAGTAAGCTTTTTGAGCTAGCTCAGCTCATGTCTAACTCTACTTTGAACTCATCTTTGGACCACTCATTAACATGCAATCTCAACCTTTTTATCGGAGTTGTGCATGTTGTACCAAGCCTTTTGACCGAACTTGTTCTTCGTTATGCTAAGCCTTTATGGCCGAACACATAAAAGGTTTGGATGCGTGGGCCCATGGGTTTGATGGTATCTACACGATCATAGGAGCCCATGCACAAAGCCAAAAATAGATGACCCACATCTAGTGATCAACCTAACTACTATGAAAGTGGAAATGAACTAATCATCCTCTAATCCTTACAGTTAAGGCAACCACTAAGGCGGCCACCAGACGTGATCAATGGTTTAAATCGTCTAGAAGTATCTTAATGGATAAAAGTAGAAATGAGCTAATCACCCTCTAAGCCTTACCATTAGGGTTGGCACCAGACACGATCAATGGTTTAGATCATCTAAAATTATATTACTGGATAATAAAATATTTCATCGTTATTCCGCTTGAATTTCTCTTAGAAAAATTCGCCACAAGACGTGTGTTTTTGTTGAGTGAATGTCTCGGCTCTTACATATGGAGGAATTGAGAGGATTTAAGTTATCATTTAGTCCAATATGTTTATTTAAGAAAACATATATCTAGAAGCCCATTAATCGACTAGATGGTGCTCAATTCTTTTCTTACCATTTTCTACAATTATATATTCAGCATTTGAAGAGTCTCCATTTTTCTATCTTTTGAGACACTTCTCATAGTTCCTAACTTTTCATCTAACTTGGATTAGTATATCATTTTCTCTTTCATATTCTTAAAAAAAGTGTCTTATACATTTTTATCAATCCATTTAGAATCTAAAATATTTTATAGCATTGTTTAAGTCAGTACATATATTCGGTTCCATAGTTTGTACCTAAAAGACCTTGAATGAGCCCAAGAGCTTTAACGATCAAAATTTAAAGGTTTAATTTTATACTTTCAACTATTCACAAGGTATCATATTAATCATTTCAGAGCCCAACCTTAATGGTTATTGCTTAAAGAACCACATTCTATCATTTATCTTCTCATATCCAGTATTGTCCTATTTCTCCTATTAGGTATATTATTATATTAAGGTATATAAGACATTGCCTTGTGTATGAGTGGTAATGGGTTGGGTTGGGGGAGTGGTAATGGATTGGGTTGGGGTCATAACGAAGATGGGTCCAGTCAAAACCCAACCCACTTTGTAAACAAGTTGAAAATCTCTACCATAACCCAATCCATATATAAATGAGTCACCCTAAATTCAACTCACCTGATCCCTTTAATTTAAAAATAAAAAATATTATCATTTTATATAAAAATATAAAAATATGTGATCTAAACTATAATTACCATATTCAAGTTTAGGATTTTTGAACTTAAAATATTATTATATATAATACATATATGTATATGTCTAATATTTACCAACAAGGGAAAGGATGGACTATATTCCATGACCCATCAAGTACGGCCTAATAAATCTAGACACCTAACTCAGTTAATTTTGGGTTGACAAGACATAATACCAATAAGGCAAAGGATGGGCTATATTCATGACCCATCAAGTATGGCCTAATAAATCTAGACACCCAACCCAGTTAATTTTGGGTTGATAAGACATAACCCAAACCCAATTCACATGGGAAATAGGTGGGACCCAAACCATGACTTTCTGGTTGAATGTGGGCAGTAGATTAATATTATGTTCATGACTTGTCTGATTTGACCTAATAAACCCAAAATATAATTAAGTTAATTTTAACTTTAAAAAATATAATTAGATTGGGTTGACCGATGCACGCTGTGATATTTTTTGTTGATCGAGGTCTATTTTGATTGATCAACGAACTTTGTGGTGTTTTTAGCCCGCTGAAGGTTCAATTGAGTTGGCAAAAAAGAATGCATAAGTTTTTAGAAAACGTAGGTTTTATTTCTTAATCTTATTCAGTGGTATAGAAGTACTTTTTTTGTGGGTTGGTACACTCATTACACTGTTAGTCACACACCCATACTGTTAGTCACACTTCAATATTAACCACCCTCCACGTGGTTATCGTCACTCAGTCTACCATTTGTTCCAAAGGTGTGAGTGTTAGTATATAAGTATATCTCTAAACACAATTATAGTAGAACAATGAAAGCTTACACAATTTTTTGGATTTTGCAAAGAAGAGAAACTAGGTTTCCACTATAAGTTGTTCCATTTCTTATAATTTATTGATTATAATGAATTATTTGTCGCTTTGTATCATAATTTTTTCCTGCAGAGTTTGATTCATGCATAAGGTTGCTTCTATGGTCAACACCAAACTCAATTCACGCGGAAAATCAATTGACCCAGACCATGACTTTTGGGGTCGGACATGAGAGTTTGCAGGCAGGGTCAGGTTTTGCCAGCCCTAAACATGCCATCTTCCGCTATATAATTTCCAAAGTCATGTGGAATCTTCAACAGATATAATTGAGTTCAGTCGGCTTAGTTGAGTCAGACACAAATCATTTTAAAATTTCAAACGTAGGTGTCTTATAATAAGATTATCTCATGTGCCGTCTGCTATGTATTTCATCGTGGGAAAGTCTCACCTACAACTAGTTGTGGTGTTTGGCCCACTTTGGTGTATGCATGGAACCCAATCGGACGGTCTAGCAGGGTTGCCTCATAATGAAAACAGTAAGCTCAAAATCATGCCCATCCAACCATCAATTGGGCCACCACGTGAATGTGGAGGGTTTTTGGGTGGTTCTCCGGTGTTTTCTATCGTGTGGCCCTCATGATTACTGGATCGGCACAGTTTTTGGGCTATCCCATTTTCATCGTGGGAAAATCATACTGGATGGATTGGATGGCATACGTACACCACAGTGGGCCCCAAATGCATGTAATTGCAAGTTTTTTTTAATCTACAACTAGTTGCGTGTCTCACACGACCTTTAATTATATGTGCAGATATTAGTTGTTTATAGTCAGTTGCGTTGAATTCAAACGACGTGAATTATCCACCACATGGACCCTTTTCTGTACTATATTCCTATTCCTTATGGACCCATCCTGCATTCCAGCTAACGGTTGGTGTAAACCAATGGTCAAGTTCAAAAGGCTAGGATCGTTTGACAGGTGTCGTTTTTGCCATATGGCCATAGATGGTAGGGTCCAATAGATGAACAGTTTGGATCTCATGCACGTGTGCTAGATGTACAGAGATCAAAGTGATCAATGACTCACTTTGGTATTAGTGTTTGATATGGGACGTTTGCATTTTAATAGTTTTCTAAGCCCACACGTGTGTATATGGCAATCCAAACCGTCCAAGAGGTGGGTTTGATTGGGTAGATGACCGAGCCTAAAAATCAAGTTAGTGTACTGATCAGGTCCACCAGAATATAGAAGCAGATACAACGGTTCATAAGAACCTGGCTAAGTTTGTTTCAGCCATCCATCTGGTTTATAAATTGTGGCCTGCCTGATAACTGGACAGGCCTTGTTTTGGACCAGGGTGTTTATACAATGGGACCCACCTCATGGGTGTCTTTGATTTTGTCCATGTGTGGCCATGTTTGCACACGTGGGCTTAGCAAGGATTGCAAAATGGAATGTGAAGAAAAGATATGAAATGGTCATAAACTTATACTGGCAACAGGCTCATCCACCGACACGTGTCAACATCGTGGCAATCCAGCTATCCGAATCATGTGCCTAGTGTGGATGGAATGCTGCCCTTAATCACATCCTCAAACAACCGTAACGACGGTTAAGGATGAAATGATCAGGGTGTTGGGAAGGAAAGCAACCAGCCGGTAGTGGAAGCGTGAGATAATCAAACGATGTTAAATCACAACCACTAAGCAAATCAACATGCAAAGGAAGACAATCTAAATTTTATATGGAAAAACTTCTCACGGGTAAAAAGTTATGGCACAAAACGAATAATCCATTATGAATTAAAAGTTACAAGAGATTACATAAAAAAAAAAAAAACTTACCCGGATCCCAAAGCTCCACAGAGAGAAAATCAAGTTTTCTTAGAAAAAGACCATTGTAATTCTTCTTCAAGATTATTCTCTCACCCTAAAACTCTATCAACTCACATGAATATGTCTGGGATTCATTGTTTTACCCTAATCCTGCATTATACTCGTTTATATAGGCTACAATTAAACCAAAAATAGAAACAATTTGTGCAAAACCACGTACTATCGGCTGCTCAAAAATACCTTCGGTCGCTTGATGATGAGAGGTCGGTCGTCCGACCACCATTGAAAGTATCCAAATAGTTTTGCTCAAAATCTGTCAAATATTGGGGCCCTTATAGAAACCGTTGGATGCTCGACATAATCGTTGGGCCCCTACAATAGTCATCAAGCGCCCTACAACCCTTGAAAAATAGATTCAGTGGTTTAGATTTCATAAGCCCATTCTAGGTGTTTTTGCCCGAGCCAAACTTGTCAAGCTATGTCACAACGAGCCATTATCTGAATGATCTAAATAGACTCAGTATATGGTACGTGTACAAGAGTTGCCATCAATTGTGGTGAACTATCACCTCCTAAGTTGACGTGCTAGTTTGGTGCATGTGTGAAAGGCCTTGGCCATTGATCAGGTGGGTCTCACCGTGACTATCCCTCGGTCAAGGATGAAGCTGGTCTGTTCGTCACCAGGGGCAGAACAGGAACTATCCAAGAGGAATGTCAATTGCACATCCTACTACAACAAGTCATCCAACTCATTGTTGGAAATCCGGTTAGCGGAAGCAACGAAGAAGATCAAACAATCACCACACAGCCACACAAGCAATCAACGCAAAAGCAAATAAAATTTACGTGAAAAACCCTTGCGAAAAAAAATCGTGGCACAAAGTAACACCTCTACTATGATAAACAAATGATTATAGAGCTAATCTACCCAAGTAGATCCTAAAGATGAATAATGGCTCTCAAACTTCGCAATCCTCTCACTGAAAACCCTAATCTCGTGTTAGAGCATCAAGGTATTGCTTAGATTTTCCTCTCAACACGATTAGAAAATGTTTATATAGAGTTTTAACCAGATTTGGAAACTTACAGCACAAAATCATGCAAGAATTTCAAATCCCGCAAGTCGGTCGACCGGTCAGCTGACTGGTCGACAACCCACCAAAACAGTCCAGTAAGATTTTTCTTAAAACATGTATTACTGCCCATTAATTTGATTGGTCGGGGCCTTTAATTGACCAGTCAGCCGATCAGTTAGAGACCCTCCAGAAACTGTCAGCCCCTTGTGCACAATTGTCCACTGGCCGACTGGTCTGAATTTACACAGATTTGAGGCCTTCACACCACTCAGAACAATTTTTGTGGCCATGGCGTACATATGGTGGGGCCCACTAGACAAGCTCTCTAGAATTCGTGTTGAAGGAAAGTAAGTGGTGTGCAACAATCAGCATCCTCACTTTGCATGTGCAACAATCTAATTTTGTCCTTGTAATCTGAACCGCTCAGTATTTTACTTTGACCGTTCATCTGATAGACATCAATTGGATGGTTGGATTTCTTTGTCGATCCGATTTGAGAGATATACTGCATCTACAATGGGCCTCACAAATTTTATGGTCAGGATCTCCTCCCGTGAGTTCCATACGCAAGAAGGATGAGTCATCACTTTCAATACGGTGGTGAGCTATCGCACAAGTATAATCCTTCAAACAAGGATCCTAGAAATGGGACCACTGACTCGACAAGCTGTTAACCCAAAAGGGGGGTAATGATGCTTATGCTTTTTTACGGTTTGAAAGAAGCACTTTGGTTAGGTGATTCTGACCGTTCGATTTATGGCCCACACAAAACAGATAGCTGTAACAAAGGGACCCATATTCAAAGTTTATAATTATGCAATTGCCATGATCTTTCTACACCATAGATTGCCTTTAATGGTACGGATGGTTGAACCGTCGGGACATTGATTGGCTGTCCTTCGTAGCATTTCTCATGAAGGTGGAGACATTACATCTCCTATATTTTAAAGCTTTGAGCACGTTGAGAGAGTCTCATGAAAGTGGGCCCCACAGAATTTTCTATATTTAAAATAATTATAATTATAATTATAATATACACACACATGGATAGTGTTCACATGGTATACCAGTACTACCACTATTAGTACTAGACTAATAGTACCGGGCTATTGTGGGGCCCATGTGATATGGACATCAGATCCACACTGTCCATTGGGTGCAGGCTTTGATTTTAAGCCATGGGATCAGAAGTTAGCCCAACTGTAGATTCAGGTGGAACACACCACATCAACCATTTTTATTGGGTGTGGTCGACTAAAGCGTTGGATCTTCCTCATTTTTGGACCCATATCTTAACATGATATTAAATAAGGGATGGACAACATGGATAAATAGATACATTATGATGGGCCTCCACATAGATCTGGTTGGATGCAATCTGCGTCCAAACATACAACGTCCACCATGCCCATTGGGAATGGCCTTTGATGCTAGGCCAAGGGATTAGAAGTCAGCCAAACTGAAATTTCAGGTGGAATATGTAACATCTGTTATGTCCATTGGGCATGGCCTTTGATGTTAGGCCATGAGCCCGGAAGTCAGCCAAACTGGAACATAGCACGTCCACCCACCGTGTCTATTGGGCATGACCTTCTTTGTTATGCAAATGGACCAGAAGCAAGCCGAACAGCCAGCCCAACTGTAAACTCAAGTGGAACACACTACATTCACTAGTTTTTTTCTTAGTCACGCAACACACCCACCTGTCAGGTGGGTGTTAGCTGCGCAACGTACCCATAGATAGGGTTAGTGGATCCCCTTAGCACTTGAACATAAGACCTGCTCTTGAAACGCTCAGGCGTCTTTCAGCTGGGATAGCAGGCAAGACACTACATTCACTACTTCTATTGAGCATGGATTGGGATTGCATCCTTTTGGGGGGGGGGGCACCATGATGTATCGGTTTATCCACATCGTCCATCTCTTTTCTCAGATCATTTTAATGCATGAGCCCAAGAATGATGCACATATCCATGCTCAAGTGGACCACACCAAATAGTAAGCTTTGGTTGCATTAAATACACAAAGCATTAAATGCAAGTGCCATTTGTGGTGTGGTCCACTTGAGAATTCAATCTGTGTCATTCTTGGTCTCATACCTTAAAATGATTTGAGAAAAGGGATAGATGGTGTAGATAAACCACGGTGGGCCCCAAAGCCTCTGCCTACTGTGACGCAATCTGCATCCATTGAGCATATAGTCTTTTGATGTTAGGCCCCAGGACTTAGAAGTCGGTCCAACTGTAAATTCAAGTGGAACATCCCACATCCACCATCTCCATTGGGCATGGCTTTTGATGTTAGGCCATGAGACCTGAAGTTAGCCCAACTGAAACTTCAGGTGGAACATAGCATGTCCACCATGTCTATTGGGCATGACCTTTGTTATTATGCAATGGACCATAAGCCAACCCAACTGTAAATTCAGGTGGACCATACCACATTCACTAGGTCCATTGAACATGGTCTTTTGATGGTTAGGCGGCCATTGACCGAAAGCCAGTCCAATTGTAAATTCAGGTGGACCATACCACATTCACTAGGTCCATTGAACATGGTCTTTTAATGGTAGGCCATGGACCAGAAGCCAGTCCAACTCTAAACTAAGGTGATTAGGTGAAACATACCACGTCCAACATGTCCATTGGTCACGGTCTTTGACGTCAGGTCAAGGGACCGTAAGTGAACCTTCCGAGAAATTCAGATGGAACACACCACATGCAGTGCTTGAGAGGGGAAGCCCAAATAATAGACCTTCTGGATTTATTGTGGGGTCCACCTTGCTATGTTTATGCCATTTAATTCATGGACTTTGACATGGGATTTGCTATTGTTCTTTATGATGTGATGCCTGATTATTAGGTCCTACAGGAAACCTAAGGGGCTGAACAAGGTGGTCGGGGTGGATCTTATGCACACATCATGTGGGCCCCAAAATATCGCCTTATCACTACAACTTGCCATTGCACCATAACTTTTAAGCCACCGGTGTATAAAGAATCGGGATCCTCTGTTAGCTCCAAGCATAAAAACCCTGCTTAGAGCCTTTTCATTGGACTACATCATCACATAGGTCTGCAGCCCTGTCACATCCTCACTGCAACCTGATCAGTGATGCAGTGTGATGTGGACCAATGAAAACGCTCCAAGCTGGGTTTTTCTGCTTGGCAGCCAATAGAGGATCCAGACTCATAAATAAAATGTAGCTGAAATAAGCACATACAAAACATAAGTTTCATTGAGGTTTCCAGTCGACTCACTGAGTTTTTCAATTACCATAAGTTCCTCTAGAGTTTCCAGGTCGACTCAATGAGCTTTTTCCTGGTAATTGATTCAACTGTTGAATTGAAATGTCAACACAATTTTCCTTTTCTACTGTAAATATTATGGCTGCCAAGCGGATGATTATTATTGGACTGATTATTGGGTCCCATAGGGAACATTACCGATTGAACAAGGTGGATTGGTGGACCTTATGCACACATCACGTGGGGCGCCAAATAGCCCCTTACCACTTCAACGAGTGCGGCTAATTGTGGGGCCCATTGTGATGTATGCGATTACATCCATGCCGTCCATACGTATTGAAAGCTCATTTTAGGGCATGATCCAAAAAATGAAGCAGATCCAAATCCCAAATGGACCATAGTACAAGAAACAGAGGTGATTGAGTATTAAAAGCTTATTGTGGGCCACAAAAGAGCTTTGGATCAAGATGATATTTGTGTGATCTCTTCATCTAGGTGTTTTCTACCTTATCAATAGGTTGGATGGAAAACAAACATTATGTAGGAATCTATAAAGTTTTTAATAGTGTGGATTTAATCATGACTGTTTCCTATTGTGTGCTCCACCTAAGATTTGAGTCAGCTTCATGATTGGGAATCATGCCCTAAAATGAGTTGTCAAAATGGTTGGACAGTGTGGATTGGATTCAAGGAGCACACATCATTGTGAGCCCCACCCTCCTCGGTGGATCGGGGTCTCACCTAATGGGCTCCCTTGTCATTGTGTCGTACCATGTAAGCCACCCATATATAAAATGTAGTTGAAATAAACACATACGACATGCAAGTTTCTCAGGAATTTTCAGTTGACTCACTGAGTTTTTCCTCGCAATTGATTGAAGTGTTGAATTGAAATGTCAACCCAAACTTCCTTTTATATTGTCCATATCATGACCGCCAAGTGGACAGCTATTATTCAACTGATTATTAGGTCTCATAGGGAACACTAGGAGCCGAACTAGGTGGACAGGGTAGATATAATGCACACATCAGGTGGGCCCCAAGATAGACCCTTACCACAACTTGTCATGGCTCCATACCATGTAAGTTACCCACATATAAAATGTAGTTGAAATAAACACATCCAATGCATAAGTTTCTCAAGAGTTTCTAGTCGACTCACTGAGTTTTTCCCAGTAGTTGATTCAATCGTTGAATTGAAATGTCAACCCAATTTTCCTTCTCTACTGTCCATATTATGGCCGCCAAGTGGATGATTATTATTCCTCTGATTATTGGGTCCTATAAGAAACATCAGGGGCTGAACAAGGTGGACGGAGTGGATCTTTTGCACACCATATATAAAATGTACAATGCCTAAGTTTTTCAAGAGTTTCCAATCGACTCACTTAGATTTTCCTGGTAATTGATCCACTGCAACCTAGTCACATCTCACTGCAACCTGATCACACTGACGTGATGCAGTGTGATGTGGACCAAGAAAGGATCCGGGCTCGTATATAAAATGTAGATGAAATAAGCACGCATAGAACATAAGTTTCTCTAGAGTTTCCAGTCGACTCACTGAGTTTTTCCTGGTAGTTGATTCAACTGTTGAATTGAAATGTCAACACAATTTTCCTTTTCTACTATTCATATTATGGCTGCCAAGTGGATGGTTATTATTGGACTGATTATTGGGTCCCATAGGGAACATTACCGATTGAACAAGGTGGATTGGTGGACCTTATGCACACATCATGTGGGGCCCAAAATAGCCCCTTACCACTACAACGAGTGCGGCTAATTGTGGGGCCCATTGTGATGTATGCGATTACATCCATGCCGTCCATACATATTGAAAGCTCATTTTAGGGCATGATCCAAAAAATGAAGCAGATCCAAATCCCAAATGGACCATAGTATAAGAAACAGAGGTGATTGAGTATTAAAAGCTTATTGTGGGCCAAAAAAGAGCTTTGGATCAAGATGATATTTGTGTGGTCTCTTCATCTAGGTGTTTTCTACCTTATCAACGGGTTGGATGGAAAACAAACATTTTGGTGGAATCTATAAAGTTTTTAATGACGTAGATTCAATCACAACTATTTCCTATGGTGTGCTCCACCTAAGATTTGAGTCAGCTTCATTTTTGGGATCATGCCCTAAAATGAGCTATCAAAATGGTTGGACAGTGTGGATTTAAGGCGCACACATCATTGTGAGCCCCACCCTCTTCAGTGGAACGGGGTCTCACCTAGTGGGCTCCCTTGTCATTGTATCGTGCCATGTAAGCCACCACAATACATAAAATGTAGTTGAAATAAACACATTCGAAATGCAAGTTTATCAGGAGTTTTCAGTCGACTCACTGAGTTTTTCCTCGCAATTTTTCAGTCGACTCACGGGGTGGATCTAATGCACACATCAGGTGGGCCCCAAGATAGACCGTTACCACAACTTGTCATGGCTCCATACCATGTAATTTACCCACATATAAAATGTAGTTGAAATAAACACATCCAATACATAAGTTTCTCAAGAGTTTCCAGTCGACTTACTGAGTTTTTCCCAGTAGTTGATTCAATCGTTGAATTGAAATGTCAACCCAATTTTCCTTCTCTACTGTCCATATTATGGCCGCCAAGTGGATCGGTTATTATTCGTCTGATTAATGGGTCCTATAGGAAACATCAGGGGCTGAACAAGGTGGAGGGAGTGGATCTTTTGCACACCATATATAAAATATAAAATGTACAATGCCTAAGTTTTCCAAGAGTTTCCAGTCGGCTAAGTTTTCCAAGAGTTTCCAGTCGACTCACTGAGATTTTCCTGGTAATTGATTCAACTGTAAATGTCGACCCAATTTTCGTTTTCTACAGTCCATCTTATGGCCACCAAGTGCACAGTTATTAATGACCTGATGGATGTGATTTTCCCTCCATTGACTTGCACGATACTCTGGTATAGTCGACGGTTCATACACGTGCAGTTGGAAAAATGTTGTTGTGTCATACGTGCACTTATGTAAAAAAGATGAAATGATCCAAATCGTGAGTCCCAGTTTAGATGCATCATCGACTGAAAATTACAAATGACTGATTTCATAACTGCCAGATCCGTGGGCAGCTTATGGACGGCTGACATGAAACGGTCAACAGTCCAGGTTCAATCACGGTTAGAATAATCTACCGTCGGATAATAACTGCAGTTGGTCCCACGAATTGGACAGTTAATATAGTCACATTAAATGCCACGTGTACAATCACATACTCCACAACAAAGGATCAGAATTAGATGGCTAGGATCTTCCATTTCAGAAGAATTTAGTGATATCATCCATCCACTACGGGTCCCATAAAATCAACGGTCTGATCACCGTCCTTACTGGTGTAGACTAGACGCCGATGACAGAGTGTTAACGAACTGGTGCATCATGTTGTACAGAAAAAAAGAACCCGCGCATCAGGACTCTTTCATACGTGGCACGCATCTTAGCGGTATTCAGGCGTTTCCACCCCCGTGCGGTCCTGTCCGGTAACATGGACCATTGATCTGTTGAGTACAACGGTTGATGGAGAGTGTCCAAGAGCTATCCCAGTTTGGAGAATCCCAGCCGACCAATATTAGGACGTATATTTCTTCTCCCTGGAGGCCAAAAATCGAACGGTTGGAATTGTCTTATCACGGATTTTTTTAAGATATGGTTCATCAGCAGTGGGATACGAGAAATGAACGGTCTTTATAATCAAAGCATGGGCCCCACTTATCAAACTTGAGAACAAGCGTATACTGTGCAAAGATGCGGGCCACTTACCATATGATTCCCCTAGAGTAACATGATCCGCGAGTTCTTCAATTCAGACTAGTGGGGCCAACTGTGGACCACCGAATCTGTTGTGCTCCACCATAAATGGGCCATGCCCAAAAAAATCTGCTCCGTCAAAAGCCATGTATCAATGGGGACCGTCCATACACATTGGACGGAAAGTTGATATGGTGGATGGTCAATATTCAGCTTCGTGAAAAGTCGAAAACAATAGGATTGTCTGATATGTCTGATTTTTAAACCTACGCGTTTCATGAAAGATACTATTAGATGGACAGCTCCGATCGGTCTATCATCCCGCCAGGTGTACGGTGGAGAGATGGCTTCACCATTTCTCGTATGGTCCCTCCATGTTATTTAGCGGATATATGGTACTCCGGCATTGTATGACACTTGATACGCAGGCACTGAGAACTTGTAAACATGACATTCATGAAGTCAAAATAAACCTACTGAATTGTGGAAACCAGTGGCGCCGGGTCACAATCAGATTGGTTTAACAATACAAACCTTTGATTCGTGGAAGCTTGTTTGTTGAATCAGGACCATTGGATATGTTTCATATCTAACCGTCCAATAAATGTCCACCAATCATCTAGTTGGATAATCAAATAACCTTAATTTTTGGTTCATGATACATCTAAACTGGAAAATATAATTTCGACTGTTTAAATTTACTCACTTTCAAACCACTTAGATAGCTTTTAAGTAATTTCTAAGCGCTTGCGCATCATCCACTGCATCTACCGGAGCATCAAAGATTTGGGGTGTCGGGCTCGGGCCTGAAACATAAAAATTTACACAGGAACGGCCCGAAACAGTTCAAAATCCGGGCCGAAACCTACCCCAGGCCCGGCCCATTGACAGCACTAACCTGAATTAAGAAGCTGGTCTCACTTCCTGGTAAGCGGATTGCTTTGCTTGTGACCCAAAACTCAAACAGTGGGGATTGAGCACCCGGGGATGAGACAAGTTTCAGTTTATCTGAGTGGTGATAACCATATGAACGGTTTGGATGGAATATAAACCTCATGGTCAGCTCCAGGAAGGTTTCAACGGTGGACAGTTTCCGTTCCTACTGTTTTGTTGGTGTGAACCACATGAGTTTTGGATTTTCCTGATTTTTATATTCCTGTCCTATTGTAGTCTTTCCAAACAGATGGACGGAGTGGATTTGTCACATACATATCCTGTGGACCCCACACAGTCCCCGGCACAGGTATATCTCTGTGGCGGGGTCACAGGCAATCCAGCTTCCCACCTCCTGAACCGAAACTCGGAAACTCATACACCGTGCACGAAACCGACGCGAATCGTCTGTGGCATCTGTCTTGCGCAGCTGCGTACAGCACCCAATCTCTGTGGGACCCACCATGTTTTGTATTTGAATCTACTCCATCCATCAGGTGGAAAAACTTATTTTAACCGTACACACAAAAGATCAACATGATTTAAGTTACTATGGGCCAATACAATGGGAGCAATATAAAGTTTCTCCTTTAAAATTCAGGTGATGTGGCCTGCATGATTTTTGGACTACTCTCTCTTTCTATATTCACTTCATCCTTCCGAGTAACACCAGATTAACGCGTTTGATGAAAGATACAAACCATGAGGACCCCACAACAAATCTATGGTTGGAACCCTATCTCCATTATTCAACTTGGTGTGGCCCACCTGAGTCTTTATCAGACTGATTTCTATCCCCACGATCTAGAATTGAGGATTATCAACTGATTGACGGACCGGTTACATACATAACCCGTGGGCCCCACAGACTGCAGGTGCTTTGCGCGTAGCGTAAAGGAGATACCGTAGAGGATTCCTGTCCGCAAGAATCAGCTCGCAGAGCCCACACGCGTCTACGATGCATCTCATGCGCATGCCACGCACGTGTTACTATGGGACATAGGTACTAGATCCAATCCATCCATCCATCCTAGCGTGGGTCCCATGCCTCAAGAATAATGTCCTTCCACATGTCACGTGCGCACAATTTATAAAATAAATATGCGGTTCTAAAAAACTTGCCGAAATTTTCTAATACCAGCACCTACCTACTCAGTAAACCAATTTATTTTTTTCAAAAATACCATTTATACTTTCGGGCCCACCTGATGGATGGTCTGGATTTTGTGAATGTACGGCAGGATGGAATTTGTGGTGGCGTGTATATGAGCTATCTTGTACACGCGTGTGGGCCCAGCAATGCTCCGCGACTCTTTATATAAGAAGGTGGACCGTTTGCTTGAACAAACCAAGAGAGTGGTATTTACTTCTGCAATCTGTTTTTCTTTTTATTTTTCAATTCAACGCGTTTTCCCTCGTTTCCAATTTCTCCCTCCAAACGCGTCATTTTTTCAGATATTCCGATTCTCGCTTCTCTCTCCTTTCCTGTTGCGGAAGATGGGGAATTGCTGCTCTGATAGTCAGGCCGGACAGCAGGCCGTCGGCGGCGACAGCCTCGGCCGTGCTGCTACTTCGAAGCCTGGCAGCAGCGATGCTATCGGCGCCATCGATTACTTTCTCAGATCCCGTGGGGCTTCTGGATTATTCGCTCACATCGAGGTTCTTCTCGTCTTTTACCTGCATTTTGCATTTGGCGTTGTTCCGATCCAGATTCGGGTGTCGGAAGCCCTAATTATACGGCCTTGTGCTGTTTCTAGGTGTTTGTTCGTGGATTCTGGTCGTTTAGATACATGTCTGATGGATTCGTTCTTGAATTATTGGATTCGTAATGAATGAATTCCGTTGGAAGAAGTGTTTGGATTTGAAATGAATGAGATTCCATTGGAAGAAGTGTTTGGATTTAAAATGAATGAGATTCCGTTGGAAGAAGTGTTTGGAATCTGCTTGTTAACCCGAATCTGTGAGTCGAGTGGATTAGAAATGCGGCATTTGAATTATAGGAGTCAGTGGCAGATGGGTACAGATTGACGGTTAAAGAATACAAAAGAGGTGTATGTCCAGTAGAAAATAGGCCATAACATTGAAGGGTTAGGATCATCTAATCTGGGAGATTATTGGGGCATCATCCATCTATGGTGGTGCCCATTGCCCATTAAAGCAATGACCCTGATCGTTGTACTGTGGGTTCCACCTTTAGTTTAACTCCTCCTTGGCAGATTATACATTTGCCAATGTTTAGGAGAGTGAACTTCTACGATCTCTATATGAGATTTTTCAGGCATCTGTCTTTTGTTTTTATATGTGAATCAGCATATTCAGATGTACTTATTAGAATCTCTCTTAACCACATGGCATGAGATATAGTTTTCTCCCCAAAACGAATTCTTATGCTGAATTTCTCTAGAACAAATCGAAGAAGTACGGTGATTGTTGTTTATATGAATAGAAAAAGAACAATCAGTAAAGCCAATGGATAGTTAGAACTAACCGATAACGAGGGTCGGGACACTCCATCTTGCTGTAAGGTTTGCTCCTCCTCTACGAATATGATGAAAGGACACCTTGAACGAGGGCATGTTTTGTAGTAGCATTCTTCGATTCCTCTTCCTCAATCATGGGTTATGGGAAGGATTCTTTGAATTGAAGCTGGCTAGCCTGATGGGTTCATCGCCGGCTACCTACCAGAGCATAGAAGATAAATGGAAATAAATAAAATTTTCTACAATTGGTATTAGGCACTACCATCTTTAGGAGGCACAATCATGCAGCTGGTTGTTTTGCTTGGAGAGTCATTTGAGGGTAATTGAGGGGGATGGCAGTGATCATATTGAATTGTCGGATTCTGATAGATATGTTGTTTGGGTTTGAGGAGCTCAATAGGTTAGGGACTTCTTCTTCTTCTTCTTCTTTTTGTTTTTTTGTTTGTTTAGACTGATCCAATTGTAGGTTAGAGCTGTTAAGCTAGGTCTTGATGAATACTGGGGGGTGAGTGTTCTTGTTGAACACTTGGCCCATAGTTACCTGAATTACATTTTGACAATTCAAGTTTCAATTTGTAGTTTGTAGTTCAATACTTTGGGAATTCCTCAGCTTGTTTCGGGTAGGTTCATATAGTTCCTTCTTCAGTTTACTTCATTCACAGTTTAGTTCGTTTGTTCAACAGGCTAGTATGATGCTCTAGTTTGGACACTGCCACAGTATCCAACGTTCCACCAGAGTACAATTCTCGGGGAGATAATACTTTAAAGCCAGCAGAACCATAATATGGTAGGGCTAACTCTTCACAGTCATGGTCATGTATCAATCAGGACTGTCCATGCTGTGCATTCTATTATCCCTTGTATCAAAAAACACCTATCAGGAAATCCATCCATCAATTTCTTCAATTTCTCTGTTGCTTAATATACACTTGTTAGTGGGTACTTGAATTATTCGATCAATCTGTATTTGAACCATTGTTTGAACGCTGTAGGGCATGCGAGGTGGACAATTCCACTTGACAAGTTACCTTTCCACATGTAGTATGGACATGGTTCTGAATGATGGCATTAGATGCCGTATCAGCCTTGTGGAAAAATGATACGATACGGCGTTGCGTATCGGTATAAGGGCTGTATCAGCCTGCATCGGCCCACTCGGTTATAAATTTTTTTGAAGCAAAAAAAGAAAAGAAAAGAAAAGAAAAATTAGAAAAGTAGGAAAAAATGAGATATTCATGAATCTATCATTTTTTTTAATTTTTTTTTATCATTTATTCAATGAGTATTGGACCATTCTTTGGTAAGAATGATGTCCTAGTGGGTTGACCTACTGTAAGTTATGGTGTTGATTTTATTTTTTTATTTTTATATATATATAAACTATTGATATATGTCATAAATTGATATCATATATTGCTAATATACTAATATGATTATATATATCAACTATTGGAGTGTTTAATATTAACAATTAAGTGTCCAAGAAGTATCACTACTCACTAGTAATGTGCTTAGAGAATGTATGTGTATGTAACAATGTAAGTGTGTAAATACTTACCAATTTTCTTAATTGTGAATATTCTCCAAAAAAAAAAAAAAAAAAAAAAAAAAAAAAAAAAAACTAATTCTTAAGTCTGATAAAAGCTCACCAATCACCTTACCACTAAAAGGAAAATCTAACTGGTTGTGGTTGGTCAACCTCCACGTCCTCATAATCATCCAACTGCGCGTGTAGTTATGCAATAGGTGTTGCTGCATATCCATAATAACTAGAGCCAGATGGAAAGAGTAGGTCAACGAAACCTGATGAAGACTGATCCTGACTAGGAATCGACCTTGATTTTCCCTAAATCGGGTCCCCAACTTCGATTTCCCCAACAATAACCAAATCACCAATAAGATCTGATGCAAAATACTCCCCCTAGACCCCTATGCATTATATTTCAACATATTAAAAAAATAATTAACTAAAAAAAATTGAGACTGAAGAAAAATAAACATAATATTTGAAAAAAAAAAAAAAAAAAACTCCTCAAATCTGGTATAGATCTTAACAAAATTAGCTCCCAAAGCAATATATTTGAAAAAAAAAAAACGCTTTTTCTGAAATTTTGATATAAATTCCAAAAAAATAAACTTTTTTTTTTTCCTGATCTGATCGGAATTGAATCCCCTCTCCAAATCTATGCTCAGATAAAAAAAAAAAAAAAAATTTAAAAAATTACAGAAAAATTGGGCGTACATGCAAAAAGGAAACCCCCCCCCCCAAAAAAAATGATCAAATCAATCTCCAAATCCTGTAGGTTTTGGTAGGTCTAGCCATATAACAAACATTTATATGGATTTGAATAAGGATTAAAAAAAAGATTTTTTTACCTTTTTTTCTGATTTTTTTAAAACCGGCCCCAACCTCTTTTGATCCTTCGAATCAGATAAAAATCGATATTTTGATCCTCCAAATAACTGTAAATGGTGCCGAAAACTACTTTGATGTACTTCAGTAATTTAAAGTAAAGGAGGAGAAATGAGGGAGAGAGAAATTGAAAAGGGGGAAAAAGGGCCCCGGTTTGGCCTTTTATACTTGTATCGGTTTGACCAATACGGGTACAAAATATTGGTGCCAATACGGGCCGTATTGGCCGATAGGACCCGATACGTGATCGGATTTTTGCATCCGATGGATATAGCCCCGTATACTGTATCGTATCGAGCCGATACGGATACGATATGCCCGTATCGGCCGATACGATACCGATTTTCAGAATTATGAGTATGGAGGTACACAATATTCATATTCCATTTCTACTGTCTCTGGGAAGGGTTAAATAACAGCCTTAATGGTCGTTATGTAATGGTAACTGTGGGAGCCATTACGCGATATGTGGCTGTAACGGCCATTTTGAGAAAAAAGGCCCTGCAATGGCCCTGCAATGTCCGTTATGGACCCGTAATGTGTCTATATGGCCTGTAATAATCTGATACTGGGCTGATACATTTTCTTCCTTCAAAAAGAAATTTGACCGTTATGGGGGCTGTAACGGCCGTTACAGCTATCCACCATTGCCATTATTGTATACCTTGAATTATCAACCAACATTTGGCAAGAAGTGTGTGAGCACGGACCATGCACTTTGCCAGCGTGCATGCTCACAAACCATAGATAAACTCTACCAAAGTGTACAACATTCTGAAACCATCATACACTCTGCAACCTGAGTATACAGCATAAACTCAGCTGGAGTGCATGTGCAGGGACCTCATATGCACTCTGCTAGAGTACATCTACCATGCCGACACTCTGCAGAGTGCATGGGGACAGACCATTCGCACATTGCAAGGGCACTGCAAGTCTGCAACCATATATATCCAACAATCTGTGAGTGAGATTCAGAAACATTTTTAGTTAATTTAAATTTCCAAAACAAATCAGCTCAAAACAAGTCGTGCACTGACTTTATAGAAATCGCTATATGCTACGTATCGAAAATGAACTTTTGACCAAACAGTCTAAGTTCAACAAGGATTATTGATCTGCGATTTAGGTAATTATGGTTGGCCTATTTGGTCATGATTAATAGTGCCTCATTGATATTTACCATAAGAGCTCACCAATTAAGTGCAACACGCACTTTTACGATTATTGTGGTTCCTGAGTTCCACAGAAGATGACTAATGGTGCATGATCAGTCTGGTGATCTGGACCATTCATTTGGCTGGATCCATGACGGGGTGGTGTTGACATAATTTAGAGAATTATAACTCTCTGATTATTGGATCTTTTGGGCTTTTCCAGTTGATTGTCGACTGTTGCAAGTATCTTTTTACTGGATGTTTGCAGTTCATTGATAAGATCATCTGTTGGGCTATGGCCTTCCACTGAGAAGCCCCCACTGGTCTGCATCACCATGTTACGTGGCTTGTTTTGCCAGCAGCTCACCATGAGTAACATAGCACACAATGCAATGAATTGTTAACCACTTAACAGATCTGGTTTGACTGTTACATTAGTAAGGGAAGTGGCTATTATCCTTTTTTTTGGCAAAAATAACGATTTCGTTAAGGGCGCGGAAAAGTATTCTTATACATCAAGAAATAGGGAGAGAGTCTTTCATACATATGAACAGTTGGTGAGGTCCCACTTTAGCTAGCTAATCTGCCATAGATTTGGCCTGTCTCCCAAAATGAGCAAACAAAATGTTTAACCAAGATGCTAGGATGTGAATCTCGTTACCATATAGAGAAAACCTTCCAAGGTTCATTGCTGTGTTTTTGGGCCCAGAAATGACATTTAGAGAGCCCCCTTTGTCAATAAGCTGGCCCAAGATCATGGAGATACATAACCTTACCCTTTCTTCAATGCCATTGCCTCTTCCAATAACTCCCTGTCCTGAGAAGAAAGGATCTGGGAGCCCTTATCTTCTCTTGCCTCTCCTATACCACTTAACCCCGGATTTCCAAAGGATGAGTCATTGAAATTTAGTTTCCGATCACAGGGATGGGGGACCCCTAGCTTCTAGGGCTTGCTGAAAGGTATCTAAGCACCAATCGAGGAGGAAATCCGAAGAACACATTCCAACGGATTCGGGACAAGGCCCACGATATAACTTTTAATCTTCACCACCACAGCACTAGAGCAGTTTTATCTTCAAAGATCTCTCTCTCTCTCTCTCTCTCTCTCTCTCTCTCTCTCTCTCTCTCTCTCTAGATCTTTAGATATCCAAACTGACATAGGCAACATCTTGTACATCAGCTTTCCGCTCATTTTAAATGGTCATTACCCCAACTGCATATGAATTCGCTAGAGTACCTTAAAACACCCTTCTCCCTTGCTGCTTCACAATAAATGATTAGGTGCTGCATCAAATCCTCTTTCTTTTTACACACGTAGCACATATACTTTCTTCTTTTCAGGAAAGGTAAGAACAATGCAAATATGATTTCGACACTTCTGTTTGATGTGCTTGGACATGAATGCTAATGCTTCTAAAGCCTGTAAACTGAATTCAAATAGAATGATTTGTAGAGAAAACTGAGCTAGCTTTTATGGAGGTGGACTTAGATTGTAACTCAAAACTGATTGAAATGTGCACGTCTTATTGAGTTCTTAAGGTTCTTGTAAGATTGTCATGCTTCTATCATGACTGTTTGTTTGATGTGAATGGCATTTATATCAGTTCAGTACGCCATTTGTATGTTCTGATCAAAAGAATCTGTTACAGACAGACAATTCCAATTATGGGATATCC
Organism: Liriodendron chinense; assembly: GCA_003013855.2. NCBI lineage: Eukaryota > Viridiplantae > Streptophyta > Magnoliopsida > Magnoliales > Magnoliaceae > Liriodendron > Liriodendron chinense. The sequence continues at coordinate 1,692,364 of ML058348.1, read as the reverse complement.
TGCCAGACATCTTCTGAACCTTTTATCTGTTCATACTGAATCCTTGACAATATGTACAAGTTTATTTTTTCAAAATGCTTAGTCTTGCTTCTGCCTCCTTTTTTTTTCCAATTTTTATTTTTGCACATTGAATGGGTTGCTAAATATGCGGTCTGTAGCAATTGCTACATTTTGTTAATTTTTTATCCTCACTTGTGGTTCTGTCTTTCTCTGTGATCAAGTTACAGAGAAAGGTGAAAGACTAGAGATCTTTGCTTGCCATGTATATAGAGACAAACATTTAGTCCTCTAGGTCTGTTTCCACAGATGTTGTCAATTATGATTTAGTTCTGAACATGAACTAGTAGACCAATATTCCATACATTGGCACTTACAGTCAAGAGTAAGCATGAAACAGTTTGCTTGGTTTCAGTATTTGTCATGATTTATTTACCACTGCTGATTGGGACCACCTCTTACATTGCACTGAGTGGGGAAGAAAGCTTCTTCCTTGAATCATGTGCGTGAAGTTTGGTACTTAACTCTTCATGTGTGAATGGTCACGCGTCAAACATTTAATTTACTGTTGTTCAATGTCATGCAAGCACAAATTCGCAGCTAAGACATTATTCTGTGGGCTGTGTAGAATAATGATGGCTAAAACAACTTTTAAAAGTATGCCTAGCTATTGCTGTCACGTTTAGCGTGTCCTTAGTTCATTTCTTTTGTTCGTGGTTTTCATTTTTCAGTAAAATACTGATTTGGCTCCTTGCGAACATTTGGGACAGTTATCACTATCTGCATCCAACTTGCTTGACCGGGACGTGATTTCCAAGGTTCGTTGTTTTATCCTTTTAAAAGCATCATGGATCATAAGTTGCACTTGTTTTGGCTGTTTCACAATCCGCCTAGGAGTGTTGAATTTAAAATTTTAAATGCATTGCCACATTATTCTCTAGAATGATATGGAAGTATCTAGGCTTATGTAGCTTTCATTTTGAGCTCATGCTTTTCTATTTATGATATACTCTGTTCATGATAAGCTGGGTTACTCATATCTGGATATTTTCGGACAGCTTCATCAGATGTTAAATTTTTTAACAGAATGTGATGGCCAAATGTGCCTATCTTTATGAGGGCCTAAGTGTACCCATATTACTGCAATTTTTGTGGATGCATGGCTCTACATAGATTTATTAGTTTGCTTTTGGATATTAGGGCAACAGGAATTGCTTCCATCGGGCAATGAAATGGCTTGTATTTGGATACTTGCTCGCACTGTCATCATTATATCAACCACATCAGCTGATGAAAGTTACCTATCTTTCAGTTGTGTTTTTCTCCACATTACTTGGTTGTGGATGTTTTCTCCATTCAAATCGCTTTTGGAATTCAATATAACAAGTCCTTCTGTTGAATTGCTGACTTATATGATGCAACTTGTTTGATATTAATGTGGTCACTCGACAGAACGAGTTGATGTCCAAGTCAGATGTGCTCTTTGGGAAAAAAGGGTAAAACATACAAAATGAAAATTTTGGAGAAAAATTTAATATAACAAACAATACATTATAATCAACTCTGCTTGATGTATCAGATTATAATCCCTGTTACAGCAAGCAAGAAAGTAATTCTAGTATTTTGGTGGGTAGGAATTTCCTAGTGTTCTTAGCCTTTGTATGGCTCCCGGTTCAGCTAAACTTGTTTGTTTGTTTCTTGTTCATCATACACACACATACACACATCCATGAACATATGTATGTTCATGGATAGATGAAGAAGAAGAGAGAAAGAGAAGATGAGAAGTAAAGAAGAAAAGAAATAGGGCTCAATAGGTGGGAACTTCCACACCTCTCCTTGTGTTATATTAGGGCTTTTATGATAATTGGAAAAATGAGAAAAATACCCACTCTACTTAAGTTATTACATAAACCAAGGCATCTTAACTAAAAACTTAAACTATAACACATAATGAATAAGTGCTAAGGAAGGAAAGATATATTATATATATGACCACTCATAACTGTCATTTTCATGTAAGGTGGGCCACACATCCATAGTTGTCCATCACAGTCCATCAACACCACCAAGTTGGAGCAAGATGTCATGTATACATAGCTTGATGAGGAGACGATCCAAATGAGTGCGCCTAAGAGCATTCGTGAAGACATCCACCAATTGATCCCGAGACCTCACAATGGCATGCAAATTACTTTAGTAGCAATTTTTTCTCAGATGAATTGTCATTTTACCTCAATATGCTTGGTTTGCTTGGGATAAATTGGATTGTTTGCAATATGAGAAAAAACTTACTTTTCACAATATAGCTTCATGGGAACAACCTAAAATCCCAACCCACTCACCAATGTCTTCAATCACACAAGCTCACATGTAGCATGAACCATTGTACTATACTCTGCATTTGCACTTGAACGAGCCACCATATTCCGCTTCTTACTTTGCAATGTAGCCAAGTTACCTCCACAAAAGTACAATAACCTGTTGTAGACTGTCTAAAGGAGAACCAACCTAACCTGCATCTAATTACCCTTCAACTCTGAGATGACCATTGTGTTTCTACAAAATTCCACGATCAGGAGCCCCCTTCAAGTACCAAAATATCCTAAACACTACTTCCCTATGAGCAACATGAGGGGCCTACATAAACCGACCAACCACTCACAGGGAAGGTGATGTCTAGTCGAGTGATTGTTAAATAAATCCTTTTTTCCAACAAGAAGATGATATATTCCTGGATCATCAATCAAGTCTCCTTGACCTGGACTAAGCTTTAGCTTTTGATTTGGGTCCATAGGAGTTTCAACTTGTTTGGGCCTGAGAAAACCTGTCTCAGTGAATAAATCCATCACATACTTACGTTGTGACAAATTAATTCCTAACTTGGATCTAGCCACTTCAATACCTAAGAAGCATTGAAGACGATCCGAACCTTTGGCATAGAATTGTTGCTGTAAGAAGGCCTTGCCCTTGTACTTTCAAGAACATATACCATTGTGAAGAGGGATGGGTAAGTCAGATTTATTAAGGTGCAAAAGGAAGATAATCTGTAAGATCTTAGATGGAAGCGGACGATGAATGGAGGCTACAGTTGGAGGAGCTTTGTAACCATGCTTAGATTGTCTAGAGTAGACTTGTATTTGTGGAGCTGAGTTTTGTACATTCCCATCCCCGATGTGTAGGTATTGTGTTAGGCATTGTTGGAAGTGTAGTGGGCATCTCACCAAATTGCAATGACTTACCATTCTCAGAAAAAATAATGAGCATTTTCAATGAAAGTAACATCAACAGAGGCAGCGTTTGTGTGAGGAATAGTTCTTGCACTTATAGCCTCGTGTTCAAACTTGTTATGATAGCTTTTTTGTTTTGTTTTTTGTTTTTACACACACACATGCTCACACCAACACATACCACAATGGGCACTTGAATCCATGATCTGTGTTGAGCCATGAGTAGGGACCCATTAAGATGGTGATCTACTTGATGTATGAACGCACACACAACTAGTACCTTAGGAGGGACATAATGTAGGAATACTAAGACAACGGAAAAAATTCCTTTACCATCCAAATAGGCGAAGGCATTTGATTTATTAAATGACACACAATAAAGACATCAGCTCCCCAAAACATTTTTTGGTGCCTTCATATTAAATAACAAAGCTTGTGCAACCTCAATTAAATGTCTGCTCTTACATTCGAGGCACCATTATGTTGTTTTGTGCACACACAAGATGTTTGATTAATGATGCCACTGATAGAGCGACATGAATCAAATTCATAAGACACATATTCCCTAGCATTACCTGTGCATAGAACATAGGTCATTAAATTGAGTTTTAACTTTCATATGAAACTTTTTAAAGCAAGGAAACACTTTAGAGATACTTTTCATTAAATATAACTAGGTCATAGGAGAATAATCGTCCACTAAAATGATAGAGTACTTAAAACTCAAACAAACTAAGAACACGCATTGGACCCCACACATCAAAATGTACTAAAGAAAATGGACTGGCACTATCTTTGTCCACACAACGTGGAAATGTGACTATGATGCTTGCCTAACTTGAAAGCTTCACACCCAAACTTGGATATAGAAGACAACGATGTAATAAATATTTAAACTGCACAATGACGGGTGACAAATCGTGCAATGCCACTAGAAAGGTGAAACCCTTGTCCCCGACATGACCACCTCCAAAATCTATGCCACAACCACTCTAAGTATTTTTGTCTCCACCATGACCTCCTTGTAGGTTTCTATCTCTAGATTGACCACCGTAACCTTAATAATAAATGGGTATGACCACACTGCCTCTACTCCCCTCATCTCCTCTGCTTGATGGAAAGATAAATGCTTACTGATAAGATAGGGAGCCTTGTGTGGTCATACCGTGTGCACTGAACTCTGGTGAATGCTTTTATAATAAATGGGATCTCAATTCGTCCAAGAATTTGAGATATCACTGGCTCGAACTTAGGACAGAGGCTAGAGAGCAATTTTGCTACACAAAACTCCTCCCACTGCCTTCTCATAGTCTTAATATTAGTTGACATTGGTTGATACACATTCAATTCTTCCCACATGTCCCCTAGGGAAAAATAGTACTCCCCACGCTCTTTTCCTGTACTGGAATGAAAATATACTTTGTAGGAGTTCAAAGATATGCGTGAGATTCTTTTCGCCCGAATACATCTCCTTCAAGTTATCCCAAACTTCTTTGACGGTCTTGAAGAAGATAACATTCGCACTAATATGTGGCTCTATATTGTTCTGCAACAATGCCTTAATTTGGCCATCTTCGGCTACCCAATCATCTTAATCGGTTGCAATTTTATTAGGCTTGGGAGAGGTCATATATTTACTATTTTGTTCCCTATAAGAAAGACCTTTATAGATGTGGCCTACTGTAAATACTTTGTTCTATTTAGTTCTAGTTGATGTGATTTGGAAATGCATCAACTCAGGTGTAGGCATAACATTGTTCTTTTGTTCATTTCTAGTATCCATCTTGAGAGGGAGAACTTCAAATACACACTACGGAAAAGGATTCAACTGGATTGATTGTTACACATGTAGAGCGTAATCAAATAGATAATTATGTGCCCTTTTTGGCTTCCATTCGTACACATTTTTCTTTCTATATGAATCATCAATAATTTTCACGCACAACTTCAGTCTTTAAATCTCACCACAACCTTTAAATCTGATCATAAATCCAACTGTAGATGAGGGCCCCCTTTGACCCATCACACTGGCTGAGCATAAAAGTTGGCCTTTACACGCCTTTGTTGAACATGATTACATTACTCGCCAAGTGGTGGTACAACGAGAAAATGTAGCCATGTTAGATCAGCCCAAACATATTAGGGTTTTTCCTCGAAAAAATGAGAAAGATCAAAAGAAAGGGGGAGACAGGAATGAAGAGAGAAAAGAGAAAGGTATTGGATCGACGATGCTCTGATACCTTGTAGAGTCATAGGGAGAAGATTGGAGAAGAGAAGAAGAGAGATGGGAGAAAAGGAAGAGAGAGGGAGAGAGCAACGAAAGAACTCTCACGCCCCCACCCCTTGTATTATTAGATTAGGGCTAACGATAATAATGTTTAATTACAAAATTGCCTCTGTTACTTAATCCCTTACAAACTAAGGTCCATGGGTCTAAAACTTTACCCAAAACATTCGAGCATAAGAAGCAGACCACCCAAAGGGATCCACTCATCACCACACGTGGCATGTGTTGACACTACATGTGGTCCACATGTGCTCAACGTAAGGACAAATAACATGTCTTATGCCTTAATCTTTGCTTAATCACTCTCTTCCAAAGTTTTGTAGTATAAGTTTAAGAGACAATGCCATATATACGCCCATGTTTTGGTTGAATTCCAAAAAAATGCTTGCTTTCAAACTCTTTCCTAAAACTTGCTTAAAGTTTCTACCGTTAGCCAAAAAAACACATTTCTTCGGATGCCGTTATCATTTTTTATAAAAGACATTTTTACCCTAAAAAAATTCAATAGAAAACTCCAATGCTCTCTTACACCCAAATGCACCAAGCTTGCAACCCTCTCTTTGCGCCTAATAAAGCCTTCTCTCTCTCTTTTCCTCCCATGATATGAGGGGAAATGTGGATAATGCACACTACTGCCCGCCTTTGGAACCTTCCCAGGGCCGCGCCATCGAACATACAATGCATACATCAGGTGGAGCCTATGGTCAAGTCCCACCCGCATCAGCTGGTTCCAGCGGGGCTTCGGTGGATACCTAACTGTGGGGCTTATTGTGATTCATGTACCTTACATCCACACCCTCCATACATTTTTACAGCACATTTTAGGGCATGATTAAAAAAAAATGAAGCAGATTCAAATCTCAAGTGGACCACATGACAGGAAACAGTGGTCATTGAATCCCCACCATTAAAAACTTCTTGGGCGCTACCGAAATGTTTATTTGCCATCCAACCTTTTGATAAGGTTGCAAAGACCTCGATGAAAGGTCCACACAAATTTCAGCTTCATACAAAACTTTTATGGACCATAAGAAGTTGTTAATGGTCAATCACCACCGTTTCAAGTGGTATGGTCCAACTGAGGTTTGGATATCCTTCATTTTTTCGGATCACATACTAAAGATAGCTGTGAAACGGTTGAACGGCATGGATGTAAGGAACATACATCAAGGTGGGCCGCACAGTTTGGGATCCCACCCACCTCGTTGAATTGGAGATCCATTGAATGCGCCGCTGGTTCCGGAAGCGGATGCAGATTAGCTACTGAATTGAAGTGATGTCACCACGTTCCGTGGGCCCCACCATGATGTATGTGTTGTATCCACACCGTCCATTCACTTGGAGAGATCATTTTAGGATATGACCTAAAGAACGAGTCAAATCCAAATCTCAAGTGGACCCCACCACAAAAAACAGTAGGGATTGAACGCCTACCATTAAAAACTTGTTTGGGCCACAAGTTTTCAATCAATCTGATATTTGTTTTTTCCCCTTAGTCCATGTCTTTGTTAACTTATAAACAGGTTGGAGCTCAAATAAACATCATGGTGGGCCCTAGGAAGGTTTCAACGATGGGTATCACTGTCCCACTGTTTTCTATGGTGGAGTCCACTTTAACTTTGGATCTGCCTCATTCTTTGGCTTATGCCCTAAAATGATCTATCCAAATGGGTGGATGGTGTGGATACAACACATACATCGTGGTGGGGTCCACAAAATGTGGTGTCGTGACTTCATTAGCAAGACTTGATACTGTCGGGTTCAATAGCTAATTTGCGTCCTCTGGAAGTGGATTTCATGCCAAAGCTTTAGTAGGAAGTTCCTGCACTGGGAAGCTAGGTGGGGCCACTGTGATGTCTGTGAGTAGTCCACCCCACCCACCTGTTTTATGAGCTCATTTTTTGGACTTGTAACAAGAAAATGAGACGGATCCAAGACTCAAGTGGGCTACGGGAGAGGGAAATTTGGAAAAAGAAATGCCTACCATTGAGACCTTTCTAGGCTCCACCTAGCTGTTTATATGCCATCCAAACCGTTTATAAGGTCATTTCTACTTGGATGAACTTAAAAAAAAAAAAAGTTTCATGGCCATACAAATATTTCGACAGTGGTCATGAGGATCCTCTAGTGTGGCCCACTTAAGTCTTGGATCCAACTCATTTTTTATTGCCTAACCTAAAATGAAGTTGAAAAATGGATGAACAATGTGGAATTCTCGTACAGGTCAAGGTGGGCCCCCACCCTAACCTCCCTGTGCAAGAAGCCTCTCCGAGGAAATCGGCGTCCGCTGGTTTCGAGTAGCAGCCAAGGAGCACTACCTTCTTCGCTAGGTTTCAAAATTTGTGGCCCCATCATGATGTATGAGGGACATTTAAACCATTTATTCATTTTTTGAGGTCATTTTGGAGCATGGACCAAATATATGAGCTAGATTCACATTTCAAGTGGTCCACACCATAGGAAACGCAAGGAATTGAACGCTTGCCCTTGATAAATTCCTAAGGGCCAAACATGTTAGATGACAAAAAGGAATTACACTTGTTCCCTTTATTTAGGTCCACATCACCTAATGAACAGGTTGGATGGAAAAAGAAGTTACAGTACTAGGCTGTAGCATTTTTTTATGGGGGTTTAACTGTCACTGTTAACTCTTGTGGGGTCCACCTAATATTTGAATCTTTTTTATTTTTGAGCTCATGACTTCAAATCATGTTTCACGTAGGATGGACGGTGTGGATTAAACAAACACATCATTGTGGGGTCCACGACGTAGTACGCTTTTAGAGTGGAATCGGCAACCCTTGCCTTAAGGAGAAAAAATTTAAAGAGGGTTCGTTTTGAAATATAAGAGACGGAACTACATAACCACCTTAGTGTCAAAGTCAAAATGAGTGGGTTTTTTTACCTATTTGAAAACCTTAGGTGGGTTTTAGAGAAGAGTCTAAAAGTATGAGTTTTTTTGGAATTCAACCAAAACATAGGCATTTATATGGCATTGTCTCTAAGTTTAATCCCACGATAATTAGTGCTGCTATGTATGTCTCCTTTATTCTTATAAATAGGTCCCATGTCATGTTTCCTCCATTCTTTTTTTGTTTCTTTCTTTTTTTCAATCTTACACTCTTGTTGAACATCATTGTCGTCCAAAATAAACCAATATCTTTTGTGCACTTCCAACTATTGGTATACCATCTGGTCCTAGGGCCTTTCATCTCTTCATCTTTCTCAAAGCTCCATTCACTTCAAATATCCCAATCCTCCTAAAGTATCAATGGTCTTCGGCCTCATTTAAAGCAAGCTATTCTGTAACGGTAATAGTGGTCATAACAGCCACCACCATTACCTTTTTGATACGGGTTGTAACTGCTGTTACGGCCCCCATAACGGCCGTTATGGTCTCTTAAATAAAAAACCAAAAAACCTGCATCTACTCCATAACATTGAAAAAAAAATATGAAAAGCCTGTATCTGCCTCGTAACATACCATTACGGGCTGTTATGGCCTTTACAAGGGACTTTATGGCTGTTAATAGAGGTTACATGTCATTTTTTTCATAACAACTATTATGACCTCGTAATGTGTAACAATTGCCAGGGGTCATTTGGTAGCATGGATTCCATGTGAATTGGAATCCAATTTACAATTACCATGAAATTCATGTGAATTAGAATCCTAGGTTGTGTTTGGCATCATGCATATGGATTCCTTGTGAATCGAAAATTTGTGTTTGGCACCTTTCTCCATGCATGATATGCATTTCACTAAATTCTTTAACGGTGGCCCACCATAAGGTTTATGTGAAATCCACCTCAATCACCAAGTATATCACTCCATATTAACCAGATCGGATCATTCGACTGCTTGAGTGGGTGTGTTTGAACAATGTTCGAACAAACATTCGAATAGGGTGGCTTTGTTCAAACTCGGTCTGGTCTGGCCCAGCTATGTTCGAACATGTTCGAACGTATGGGTTTCGGACAATTTTCACAAGTTCAAACAATTTCGCTTTCTTTCGCTTGAAAATATTTTTCTACTATTGAATAGTTAATACTGATTTGTTCACAAATGACAAATCACAAGGTTTAAAGTTTTTAACTAACTAAATAAAAAACCATAACATGGATAATTAACATCCCCTCTGTTTTCTGTGGTGTGGTCCACTAGGGCCTTCAATCCACTTCATTTTTTGGATAATGCCGTAAATGATCTTTAAACAGTGGACGGACGGCTTGGATAAGCAAATATATCATTGTGGGCCCCACAGAGCACTGACAAGACCGTCCATCTCTAGATAGGTCTTGGTGGGGGTAGACTGGTAGTACCCAATCCGTGGACCTAAGTTGGCTGGTGACGCGAACACCAGCCAACATGCTGGTGTCAAAGCTTTGTGGGTCCCACCATGATGTATTTGTTTTATCCACTTCATCCATCCATTTGTACAACTCATTTGAGGCATTAAATAAAAAATGAGGCAGATATAAAGCTCAAGTGGACCACACCACAAGAAACAGTGAGGAGAATGATGTCCACCATTGAAACCTTCCTAGGGCCCACAATCATGTTTATTTGTCATTCAACCTGCTCTCTCTCTCTCTCTCTCTCTCTCTCTCTCTCTCTCTCTATATATATATATATATATATATATATATATATATATATATATATATATATATATATATATATATATAAAACCGAGTCGAACAAACGAGTTGAGTTAGTCAATATTTGAGTCAAGTCAAACAAGGCTATGATTGAAACCGACTCGATTTTTTTTTTCAAACAGATCCTGTGTGTTTGAACAAAGTTCGAACACTAAGACTTTCTGTTTGAACAGAGTTTTATCGAGTTGATTTGAGTCAATCCGAACGATCAAACTCGATTCGTGTCTAGCTCTACAAGGGATATCTCTCACAATTGTTACGCTTTGTATGGCCCACCTAAATCACAAACTGGGCTAACTTTTGGGCCCTACGGCTAAAATGGAGTGGCATACCTAATGATTGGAGTGGATTTTACATAAATATTAAGGTGGGGCATACCAATTCTTGAAGCTAATTAAAGTCATTTTCATGCACAAACGTCTTCAAGTCAACCCAACTTGGCCTTAGAAATATTGTGGGATATGGCCACCATGATGTTTATGTAAAATCCATTCCGATCACCAAGTGTGTCGCTTAATTTGAGCCGCAGGGCTCAAATATTAGATTGCTCTGTGATTCAAGTGGGCTATACGAAGGGAAACAATAATCCTCACCTTCCAAACTGTTTCCTTTCGTGTGGCCCATATGAATTGAGGATGAGCCATATTTTTGGCCTGTACACCTACATTTTAGCTTTGTATCTAACGGTTGGAGTGGATTTCATAAAATCATCATGTTGGGCCTTGAAAAATCAAGGGTGGGTGTCTTTCTCTTGGCTTTTTCTTTGATATGGCCCCCCTGAATCACACACTGAGCTGATTTTTGGGCTCTATGGTTAAATTTACAGGACACACTTATTGATCGAGGTGGATTTCACGTAAACATGATAATGGGGCCCACCAATTCTTAAAGCAAGCATTCTGTTGATTCTCATGATGACATCATCTATGGTAATCGGTAGTAAAGGGATTTGAATACATAGGTTTTAGCAAGGAATCCAAAACGGTTGAAATGTTGGTAAATGGAATCCATTTACCACCAATTTCATGGTGCCAAACGGCTCCTTACGTTACGGCCTTTATGGCCCCATAACGGCCTTTACAACACACCTTGATTTAAAGTTCATGATTCCTTCTATTATTAAGCTCTCTGAGTGATCATCATTTAACACGTTCTGAAACTAGCTTCTCCACCTTCCCTTGGTCTAATCATCCTTTATTGGTACCCTCTGATCATAGCTCTTAAATAACATGGTCTAGGCCCCCACCCTTCCTCTATCATCATCATCTAAGCCTCATCACAACTAATGGCACTAGCTACATGAATCCTTTTCCACTTCGAATTCTTAATGGAAGTTATGGCATAAGTTTGACACTGGCTGCCAACCTGATGCAACCCTCCTCCTTTATCTAGGCTTGGAACCGGCAGTGAGAGCACAATACTCCCACGGGTCCTATGTAAAAGACTATTACATAAGTTGACAATCAAGTGTTATCTAATATTTTATCACATAGGTTGATCATAATCAACGAGTTTCCATTAAATCAAAGATGTATAACTAAAATGAGACTGAATCTGCATCCTGTTGGAGATAGCAAGGACAGGCCGAGATTCTTTTAGCCTCTTTAGTGCAAACCACTAGTTAAAAGATCCATCTAATATTCTGAATTGTTTATCCTAATTAACTAGCACATTTAGATTATTATGCCCACAAACCATTGCTATATAGAGATAGACACTTAGTCAGTATCTTGCAAACCAACAATAATGAAACTTCATTTAAGCCTACCATGAAATTTGAAATACTAGATGATTGTCTCTACCCTTTCTCTGTCATTTCTACAAGTTTAGCCCTCACTACTTGGTGTTTTTTTTGTCATTTGTATATTCTTTTAAATTTCCTTGTTTCTAGTCCCTTGCCAGGCCTTGAAACATGATTGCTTCTCACTAATAGTTGGACCTGATCATTCCACCACCATGCATGAGTATTGAGTGGCTTTTCCCTCTAGATACTACTAAAACTTCTTTCACCACTTCCTTACAACCCTTAACCCTCTAAATTCTCATAAAACTTCTTTTGCCACTTTCCTAATGCAATCTGCATCTTATCCACATAACATTAACTTCTTCATCATTCTACCTTATTCCATTAATTTATTAGTAAATGCCACTATTTCTTATATTTTTCTCTTTTATTAGAATTTGGTTAGATAAAAAAAAAGTGAATTATACTTGGAGAATATAAGATCTAGAAATTTAAATGATCAACAGGAATTCACTTTGCAAATATTTGTTAGTTAGAGCTTTGCTAAGCCCACACGCATGTGCAATAAATGTCATGTACATGCTACACATGTGCCAGTTTCACACCATAGGTCCGAGATCCAATCTATCCATCAGATCGGCACTCCTATATTGATGCCTTAGCCCAAGAATAAGGTCAATCCACTGGTCATCTAGGCTACAGTTTGCAAAACAAATGTATGGCTCTGAAAAAACTTGGCTGAAGTTTTCTAACCCATCCACCTGTTTCCAATATTAAGGGCCATATGCTGATTAGACCAGATTTTATTTTTGTGAAAACATGTTAACCTGATGCATGGATTAGATTTCACACATATATGCCATTGTTGGCACATGTGTGGCATGTACACGAGCTTCATTGCACACGCCTGTGCGCATAGCAAAGCTCTGTTAGTTATGTCATCTTCTTCGTGCAAGAATTTGTTTTTCTAGTTATTCTATTTCCAAATGTCCTGTACATGGCATCCATACAAATGAAATATCACCAAGAAATGCAAGAAAACAAGCAAGATTAGAATAATCACAAGAAAGGTGAAGAGGAATGAGCAACATTGGAGATTGAGTTTCGCATTATCTCGTTTATCTTCATAATCACGTCATCACATGTATCTTCATAATCAAACTCTTCACTCTTCAGCCTATGGAGTTCTACAATTTGGTTGGAGAAACCTAGTTTCAAAGCAGCATGATGGTTTTCTGCAACTATGAGCGTAGAATCGAATTCTCGTATATTTTGATCAGTATAGCCAATGCACATGTCACAAGGTGGTTTGAAAATGATGTGGCGAAATAGAAGAAATTAAACTTAATTGATTAAATTGCAAATGTGTAATTCTCCAATTAGTTGCCACAGAATTGATTATCAAGCACCAAAGAATTTGACTTGTTCGGAGCAGTGTCAACAGCCTTCTTATTTATTTTTTTAATTTTTTTTGTCAATATAGCCAACACAAATGTCACAAGGTGGTTTGAAAATGATGTGGCAAAGTAGAAGAAATTGAACTTGATTAAATTGCAAATGTGTACTCTTCTAAGATCAAATTCTCCAATTAGTTGCCACAAAATTGATTATCAAACACCAAAGAATGTGACACGTTCAGAACAGTGTCAACCACCTTCTAGTACAGAACTAGAACTCACACACAAAAACACTCATAATTAAGAGAACATCAAAACTTTCATTAAATCTGAATTCTATATACATTTGTTTTCTAGTAAGAACACAATGCCAGAAGTTTCTAGAAAGAATCCTCTAGAAGTTCTTCTTGGCTTTCTTTCTGTTGAACCCCATAATACTTGCCCTACTCCTGATCAAATTTCCATAGAACGGAAACAATCTAAAGAAACGAAATTTAGAATTCAACTCTTACTAAAAGAGTCCTATACAAAACTCTATAGACTTGTGGGGGTTTACAACTTGTACAGGGCTCAGATGGCACCTCATAGTTTATGTATACATTCCCAAACTAATACCTGGTTGGACTTGTGAGCCCTAGAGTCTATCTGCTTAGTATATAGGGCTGAATGCATCAGAAAACCTGTGTTTCAAGTGAAGGGCTTGGACCTGTTACCAAAACACTCAATCTTTGCTTTGACCTTCTTGATCGTCCTGGAAACTTTGTTATATTGTATGTTATCTTTTAAACATTGTGGATTGAGCAAAGGTGGTTTCGAGTGCCATGCATTTTTTTTTTAAAGCACCAGTACTGTACTGATTTACATGTTCCTTTTCATGGTTGGAACTATGTTCTTTGCTTTCTTGAATTCTCTGATACTATTTTGGAACTTATCACTGTCCTTGCAGTTTTGTCAATTAATTTTTTCATTTATACTTTGGAGTCCATGCTTGAAATAATTTACTCCAGTCATCATTTATTATATCTGCGGTCATGTTCCATTATTGGACAATGGTATTTTTACATTGTTATAGTTCAGGTTTAACTCATTGTCTCAATAAGCTCAGTTGTCTTTGTAGAGCGACCCCATGGCAGTTGTTTATACAAAAAGAAGAGATGGAACGCTTGAAGAGCTTGGTCGTACTGAAGTGGTATTAAATTCATTAAATCCTGTATGGATTACAAAGCATACTATTACATACCACTTTGAGGTTGTGCAGCCTTTGGTGTAAGCTTCGATAATTCTGTCAAATACTCAAATGCGATTTTAGCTTATTTCAATTGTTTCAATGATTTTGCTATTGCATTTTAAGCACTCTTTTTTCACCAACGAGGTGCTTGCTTTTGCTTACTATAACTATCATGTGCCTTGGGCAAATACCTTTTCTTACAGGTTTCGGGTGTATGATATCGATACTCAATTTCACAATGTGCCAGTACAGGTAGTTTGGTTATCCTGTTGAGTTTGTAATCAGTTCTATTATATGAACTTGAATCTCAGTTCTTAATACTCCTAGGTCATAAGATGAATTTGAATGTATAGTCTGTGTGTATTATTGCCACCAATAAGATATCAGGAAGTGCGCATGCCTAGTGTCTGGTATGCATGCTTGTTAGTCATTGATAAGCCTTTCTACCGGCATTTTGGGGTCAGCTTTTAAATGGAAGATTGGCAAAAGTTTTATGATTGGCTGCATGCCGGACATCAACCTTCCTCTTTTGACTTGTCTCTATCCTAGTTGCTACATACATGGTAGTTTTTTGTAGGAAAATATGAGAGTAAAAGTGTAAGTGACATCAGAGATCATTGTTTTAGCTTATTGACTCCTGTTGACTTCTGTGTGTACCAAGGTGTTTTCTTGAACACCTATAAGGGGTTACTTGGAATTGGCTCCCTGGAATTTTAAGAGGGGTTGTTAACTTGTTTCCAGCAAATGGATTCCAGTGAAGGAGATTTTTTTATAGAGATAACTGAAATTTTATCAAGGAACTCGCAAGCGAGAAAAGAATACAGGGCCCGAAACAAACCAAAACCAAAGACAAAAAAACACTAAGCAATCAGGGTTTTGCTTTAACACCAACCGCCCAATCGGTGTTGGCTGCTGGCAAAGCTAGCCTCGGAAATCCACTTCTTATGTTTGGACACTAGGAAGGAGTTGCTGGGAGAGGAGAGGAGAGGCCTTTTTTTATCACTTTTCAAAAAATTTACCGTTGGATGGAATCCATTTCCCAGCAATTTGCAACCCATGATGGTAATTATAAAGGGGCAAATTTTGCGAATTGACTCTCTTGTGAATTCATTTCCCACGCTTTTCCAGTACCCAAACATAAATTTAGGTCCTTGTTTCTGGAATCCATTTCCAAGGGGCTAGATTATGAGGAGCCAAACAACCCCTCAATTTGTTGGAGATAGTTTCAAACCTCATAATCATTAAGGAAAGAGAGAGACAAGGAAACTACACACCTCTCTTATAGTCTCGAAGCTTAACCTTCACTAGCAACCTAGCAACCTGGAAGTCTTCTAGAAGAACTAATATGTATTTCACTCTTAAGATACTTCTATTTGCCCCAGGATATATGTTTTCCGTCAGGAGGATTAGGGCACTGAGACCAGATGACTTTATTTCCATCTTTTCTTTTATTTAAACATTTTAATCCAATGCTTTAGAACAAAGTTTGGCTTCTAAGGTGATTGTTGATTATTTATTTATTTTTTTGTATTATGAAAGTAGTTTCATCACCGGGAGTTGTGATGTGTTTATGAACTTGAGAAGTGATGCTAAGTAAGGATTGTATTGGTCTCGTTTTCTTCTTATGCTGACATAGACTATTGCAATACATACGGTTGATGGATAATTTTGAGTACTCTTGGCCTGAGAAATTTCCACTATTTTAAGAAAAAGTATGCTGAAAATGACTCTCATCTATATCATCTTTGGCTAGGAATCAATAACTTGTGGATAATTTCCATGACTGAAGCTTTATATTGTTTTGAGTTTATTTAGGCACTTAAGTTGGAGGAGCAGCAATTCCTTGGAGAGGCTAGCTGTACTCTGTCTGAGGTATGTCTTTCCTAACAATACTAGCCTGCTGGTGACTCTTCTAAAAAATCTTCTGGTTATTGTTGTTAGTAGCCTGCGGAAGCTGATTTAATAAGCCATTGAATGTTCGAATAATTGAACAGATCCTATTTTGCTTTCTTGATTTGTGTTTTCTTTTTCTTTTCTTTTCTTTTTCTTTTTTTAGTTTTGATAGAAAGTGTAAGTTTTTTAGCCCATTTCATTTTTATGTCAGGAGAAAGCAAAAAATCTGGTTTCAAAAAAAAAGAAAAGAAAAGAAAAAAAAAGACTAAGATTAAAGAAAAAGAAAATCTGGTTTCTAACATTCATTTTTCAAAAGTGAACTGTTTCAAGCATGCATTAAAAAATGGTTATGTTAACAGTAACGGTGGTACCCGATAAGGCCCTGATGCCCGATTTGAAAAAAATGGTCCATAACGGGCCAATATATTTTGTTCCTTCAAAATTTCTTTTTGACTGTTACAGGGTTGTAACGGCTGTATGGGGCTGTATCATAACAGCTATAAGGCTGGCCATTATGACCACTATTACCATTGTTGAATTGCTTGGTTTCAAGTTAATATCAAGTACATATGGGTTTTGCTTGTGACTCTTGAGTAGAAATCTGTTCTATTCACCTACTGGCATACTTCCTTTTTTGTGTTCTTTTGCAGATTGTCACGAAATCTACTAGATCCTTTACTTTAAATCTTCGGCAAGGAGAAGAACATGGAGGAAGTCAACCCCGAAATTTAGGAGATCTGACTGTCCGGGCTGAAGAATGTGTTAGCACAAAGACTACAGTAGAGATGACGTTTCGGTGTACTGAACTTGAAAATAAAGATCTTTTTTCAAAAAGTGTACGCATCTCCTGAGATATCTGTTATCAAAACAGGCATTGGGTCCTGTGATTGTGTGGTCTAATGCCTTTTCTCTTGCAGGACCCTTTCTTGTTGATATCTAGAATTATGGAGAGTGGGGCACCTATTCCAATTTGCAAGACAGAAGTTAAAAAGAATGATCTCAATCCAACATGGAAGCCAGTAGTTTTGAGCATTCAACAAGTTGGAAGCAAGGACAACCCTTTAGTTATAGAGTGCTTTAACTTCAACAGCAATGGGAAACATGATTTCATTGGGTAAGTGGACATTTCCTTATATGCTGTGCATCTGTTTCTAGATTGCTATTGATCTCTATTGGGCTTCTGAATTTTCTTATAGGCTTGTTTTTGGAACAGAAAAGTACAGAAATCGCTGAAGGACTTGGAAAAGCTTCACAGTGACGGAAATGGAGAGAACTTATTTCTACCAACTAGCGTTGGACATAATTACAACACCAAGGTCGTGATAATCTAGATCTATCCTGAGAAATGCAATGCTTGCTCTTGAGAGTAGGATTTTGAATATTACTCCCCACCAATGCTATCAAAATCATACAATTTATGATATGAATCGTACAATTCATATCATATGGGTGTACGATTTGAATTGTAAATCCTAAATAATCGTACGATTATCTTGTGAATTATAAAATCTGATAATTGTATCGAATCATATGAATCATAAGATGATCATAGACTGCGTAAATGGGCCCAAAAAATAATAAAGAAATAAATTTATTATTATTTTTTATTCAATTTTTTTCTTTTTCTTTGTACCCTTTTGCCCATAAAATATGAAAAAGGCTCTCCCCTATTAAAAATATCCTCATTTCTTTCTTTAGAGAGAGAGAGAGAGAGAGAGAGAGAGAGAGAGAGAGAGAGAGAGAGAGAGAGAGAGAGAGGAGATTTGGGGATTTTGATATTGAAAAACCCAAAACAAAGAAATCAAGGTATCTTTTTATTCACATTGGAATTGAATGCCATTTTTTTTCTAACATGACATACACTCAAGAAAGGTACAAAAGAACAAAATTTGTAAAGGACTCTTGGATGTTTTTTAAGGTAAATTTTTCGAAAGACAAGGAAAGAAAACAAAGGAAAAAGACAAGAATCTTTTACTATCATGATATGTATACCATATACATTTTCTCAATCAATAATATCATGATAATGATATGTATTACCTTTTGGTACATGTTGATAGGTAAATGGATGATTGATGATTTTATATATATATATATATATATATATATATATATATATATATATATATATATATATATATATATATATATATATATATATATATATATATATATCTTTTCATGTCTTGTGTGTGTGTACTGTAAATCAGAAAAAATCAAATAGAAAAAATCTTACGATTTGTGATTCCATACGATATTACGACTCAACCCCCATCACGATCTGCGATACGATAACAATTTTGACAACATTGCTCCCCACATATGCTAATTTGACAAATGTGTGCGAGGTCTAGATCGATCATCTGGTGGCTTCCAATGTGTGTGTTGTGGAATAAAAATGAGCCCGATCCAGGCATCAGGTGGTCCACACTGTACAAGAATGGGCTATAAAAAAATTGACCAATGGTCCTTATTAGTTATTTCTGGTAAACGTGTGGGCCAGATGATGATCTGCCGGATATGCATATTGGCACATGTGAGGAGATTAGTGTCCAAATTCTACTTCCACGAGGACCGTAGTAGCATCTCCGTTGTTGTAGTTGCCGTGTCAAGTTTCCTTGAGTAACAAGAATGTGGAATTTGTTTCTCAGGTATTAAAAGGTCAGTTATTTGTGGAATCATTTTCTGAACGTGATGAATACACTTTCTTGGATTATATTACTGGTGGGTGTGAGCTGAACTTCATGGTGGCCATTGACTTCACAGGTATCATGTATGCATAGTCTGCGGGGCAGTAGATTTTCTTCATTTAATGTTGGAGAAATTGTGAGGGATTTCCCTGAAAATGATTGGGGTTTTTCTTCATGGCATGGGCGACGTGGCACATGTGTGTGAGATCTGGGCCATTCATCAGGGTGGGCCAACTTGAAGATGCCCTGACACATAAATCAGGCCCATCAACTCATCTGGTGGACCACTTGGTATGGAGAGGTGGAAAGTCAGAGAAGAAGAAAAGACCAAAGGTCATTGAATCTCAACATACATGTGGCTCTCATGAATGGATCGGCCCCAAGATGTCTGACACTCTTAATCATCTTTGTGCAACCTCTCATTTCTTTAAATGTTGATGACTGAACTCTGTTTTGAAGTTGGAAATGCTAAATAAATAAACATGCAATAGGCCCCAGCTGTGTGAACCTCTTAATCATCATCATGCAACCTCTCATTTCTTTTAATGTTGATGACTGAACTCCTTTTTGAAGTTGGAATGATGCTACCTTAACTTAGGACTGCTCTGTTTATCAGCTTCAAATGGAAATCCACGGCTCCCAGATTCCTTGCATTACATTGACCCCTCTGGCCGGCTGAATGCATATCAGAGGGTGAGAAGTTGGTTTCTGCTATTTTACTTTTTATTGAAGTTATGTAAACTTTTTATTTTTTTTATTTTTATTTTATTTTATCACTTTTTATTGAAGTTATGTAATCCTTTATTTTTATCCGTTTGGGAATCCTCAAAAATCAAAATTGGTTTCATTATTTCCTCACTGACTACATCTATTCTTCAATATTTTGCAGGCAATCTTAGATGTTGGAGAGGTCTTGCAATTTTATGATTCAGACAAGCGCTTTCCTGCTTGGGGTTTTGGAGCAAGGCCAATTGATGGTCCAGTATCTCACTGTTTCAACTTGAATGGAAGCAGTGACCATTCTGAGGTGAAGACCAGTAAGATTTACTTTTTATGAGAAATAGTTGAGGTTGAACAGGATGATGCTAGCTCTATGGTTATGGGTGTCAACGGGCCATATCAAGGTGAGCCCAAGCCTGACCCAAGCTAGAGATGGACCAAATATTCTAGGGTTGAGCTTAGCCTGAAATATCAGGCATCATGGCGGGCAGTCACCCTGGCCAAACTGGACCGAGTCAAATGGCTTAGGAGTTTATGCCTGAGCCTGGCCCATGATGTGCCATACTTGAAACCCGACAGGTTGGCTGACCCGTTGACACACTATTAAATATGGTGGCCGCCTCAAAATTTTGATGGGTCCACTACAATCAACCGAACCAAAGTATATTTTGATTGGTTCATCTGGGATGGTTGAGGCTGGAAGCATTGGAACCATAAAATAATCCTTCTTAACTAGTAATTTACAGTGTGGAGCACCTTGCTTCCCTTGATTAGTCCATCCGAGCTTGCCTGCTTTGGGCTGTACTTGGGCTGGAATATTAGGCCCAAGGGCAAATCCCAGGCCTAAAACTTAAGCCATTTATTAATTGGGCTGGGTTGGGCTTTGTCTAGAAGCCTGTTGGCCTGGCTTACTTTCAGTTTAAAGAGCATTTTTTGTAGTATATGAAGCATGATGGATCACACCAAGTGAACAGCTTCAATCTTGACAAAGGTGGGTGGCCAGACTCAGGCTCGAACCGTGCTTGGGCGTAGTTTTTACTTGAGCACATCCCTCTGTGGAACATTCATTTCTTATTCTCTAGCATAGTGATGGGGCGTTAACCCTAATACTTTATTGGTGGCATTCTGGCCATTTGGAGCTTAGTTGAAGGATTCTTTAAACTAGGTGCTGGTCCTGCTTCGAATCACACTTTAGACTCCTGCTCCTGCTCCCACTTCCTAGCCTATTATACTATATAGCTTTTTGAAACTGACGGTTCCCTGCTCCCACACTGGAATCTGTTGCTAATTTGCTTCACGCTTCATATAACTACAATTTGGATACACATTTTATGTGATGAAGGAATCTGCCTTGTTGCATTTGGAGAGTTCTTTGATTTGAATATCTCAATTGAATTGTAAAGAGGCATATTTTATTTCAAAGTTGTGGGTGATCTTCTTAATTTATCTGCCTGATGACCTGTTGATTTAGATAATGGAAGGTTTTACTGGCCACACCTGATTGCTTTTAGGTTGAAGGAATCGAAGGTATACTGTTCGCTTATGCAAGTGCCCTCCATAATGTGGCATTTGCGGGGCCCACCCTTTTCGGACCGGTGATCAACAATGCAGCAATAATAGCTAGCCATGCTGTCGCCAATGACCAAAACAAGTACTTTGTTCTGTTGATAATCACGGTAAAAGAGATATCCTGATATTTTATCTTGGTGTTCAATTGCTTTTTCTCTAAAGCTTTATGAAATTGTTTTCAGGATGGAGTAATAACAGATGTACAAGAAACAAAAGATGCTCTCGTAAAGGCATCTGATTTGCCATTATCAATTCTCATAGTTGGAGTTGGTGGGGCTGATTTCAAAGAAATGGAGGTATTCTTCCCTATTACATTTCTTTGTATCTAGGCATTGCTATCGAGTCTTTAGATACTTAACGTATATGTATTGGTTAAGGAATTATATGGTTCTGATTAATGTTTTAAATATCAATGATAATGGCCAATATATCCCACGATATATCTTGTTTCCCACCTGTGTGATACGAAATGCACAGGTAGTGACGATATATCCCACATGTTCGATCCGGTGAGCATTTTCAATTTCTGATCCCCCTTTTTTTGTTGAAATTATGTTAAATCAGTGTCAAATGGTTACAAGTCCACTGGTTCTTCATGTTTTGCACGAAAACAGTGTATAGCCACTGATAGGTGGCAACACACAAGTGTTGGTTGCTTGATAGTGGATATGGCCGATTTCGCATAAAGAGGAACGGGTTGGATGCCCCATGCACTTAGGACCTGTTTGGAATGTGGGAATGGGTGGGATTAAGTGGCATGGAATTGCATTTGGATTTTGGTCCCATGAAAAATTCCATCCAGTGTTTGGAAACGGCAGAAAGGATTGGTTGGTTCTTCATGTTTTGCATGAAAAATCATGGAGTTGGAGCTTTGATTTCAATATCCATTGGTTCTTTATGTTTTTTTTTTTTCCCGAAATTTTCCTTCAACTAGCCGTCAATTGAGACTAATTTCCAATTATGTAGGAGTATTTGATGAAATGATCATCACTTGCACTCTAATATCAAAATTTTAGGTGGTCCAATTTGGGGAAAATTCAAAATTTTCCTAATTTCTCTCAAATTGCTTGCAATGTTGCACTCTAAACATGAAATCAAGCATGTATGAGGGCTGATCTACTGATTTGTCAAGTCCTTGTCAATTGTCAGAAAATAAAAACCATTTTTTTCATTAAAAATTAATAAAAATTTATTTAAATCTTAATTTTATTTTTTTTTCGAAATTTTCCTTCTACCAACCTGTCAATTGAGACATTTCGAAGTATTTAGGAGTGGTTGATTCAATGATCATCACATGCACTCTAAATGTTATGCATTCAATTTGAATATAGTTGCACAGCTTAGGACCCTGTACAACGTAAACCTATTATGTGCACTTCTTTTTTTGAGATATTATCATTGTAAAGTGTGTATGAAGGTCTTTTTTAACAATCCTGAAGTTTCATTGAAAAATTCAACCATTTTCCCAATGTTTCCCCATGTTTCCCAAA
Organism: Liriodendron chinense; assembly: GCA_003013855.2. Lineage (NCBI taxonomy): Eukaryota > Viridiplantae > Streptophyta > Magnoliopsida > Magnoliales > Magnoliaceae > Liriodendron > Liriodendron chinense. The sequence goes on along the minus strand of ML058348.1, from coordinate 1,669,457 downwards.
AAGTGCGATCAATTACCTGATACAAACGATATATCCCGTGTGATAACTGATACGTATTTGTATCCCGAGGGTGTGATACATAACGCAATACCGATATTTCGAACACTGGTTCTGATGCGCTTAGACCGTACAAGTAGGTCACTTGTGTTGGTGATCCATACTGTTAATCTGACTGGGGCAACCATGGATGATGGATTGCCCAGAAATTGTCTAGATTGCAAGATCTAACCATCAAAATTTTAGCCTTTATTCTAGACTATTGATGTATTTTCCGGTTATTATAGGTAGGGGTGGCAATGGGCTAGGCAGGCTAGGTGCATAGTTATGAATATTGATATCGAATTAGCCGAAACGGCCGTAACTACTGGATATGATACACATGGGACTGTATCGGCCTGTTATGAAAAAAATTATCTTGTATCGGCACCCATAATTTCGAACTGACATGGATATAAAGTCTTCAATCCGGTCCATTTTTTTGCTATTTCTCCTTTCTTTCTTCTTGTTTCGATTTTTTTTTTTTTTCAAGTGAGGGAGTTTCAAAGCAATTTCCGACCAGATCTAGGTCAGATTTGAAGATCGAAAACAATTTTTTTGCATTGCTCGCGCGCGCGCGCACAGACTCACACACACAGAGACTCTGGTGGGCCATAGAAAAGAGAGATGCAAATCAAGGGAGGTAACTGTTTCCTTTTGACATGTCCTACCAGAGTTTTGGTTCAGGAGGAAAATTGGGCCCTCGGGGTTTCGTGGGGTGCCGCATCATGTGGATGGTTAAGATTTTGTGCTTCCATCACGTATCAAAAAGTTCTCACGAGTTCTCGTGAGAACCGGTGTGTGTGCAGCTGAGCATATATATATATATATATATATATATATATATATATATATATATATATATATATTAACAATTTATACAAAAAAAAACGCCACACCTTAAAGTATGTTAACCTGTCGGAACAACATTCTTACCAAAGAATGTTCCGATACACCATTAAATACATGGTTAAAACACAAAATGATAGTTTCTTGGATATCTCATTTTTTATGTTTTTCTAATATTTTTCCATATCTTTTCTTTAAAAAAAAATCTGACCGATACAGGCCGATACCAATATGCGATGCCATATCGTATAATTTTTTGGCTTGGTGGATACGCCTGCTGATACTGACATTCAGAACTAGGTGTAGCCCAATCCTACACCATAGTCTCAAGGCCCGAGCCTAGCATGGCTCTAGGACAGGAGGCTTTATCAGACCAATCTGTTGGACCAGCAAACCCCGGGCCCTTTTGGTGTGCAGCAGGACAATTTTTTATGCCAAGCATCAGAACCCTACAAATCTCACTGCACGACTTCTATGCCTGCAAATTCATTTCCCTGCCAACTTGCATCAGATACTTGTATTCTTACTGTCGGATTGCTTTTATTTTTTTATTTGGCAGGTCTTGGATGCGGATAAAGGAGATAAACTAGAAAGCTCAACCGGAAGAATTGCAACACGTGATATCGTGCAGTTCGTTCCAATGCGGGATGTACTGGGTAAGTAATAATAGTAGGCTGTTGCCAACGTGAGGAATTATATGCTCTTCGCCCAAAAAGGATACATATAGCATCTTTAGGATTGATTTTTTTTTGCAAGTGGGGCCATGGTTTAGTGATCCGTGCTGTACATCTGATGGGCCTCGACATAGATGGACCATGATCCAAAATCTCTGATACAAAGTTCCTAACCTTTTATTTATTTTTATTTTTTTTAACACACGCACTCACACACCATAGTGCTTTTTTTTACCACAATGGATACTCGAACCCATGACCTCGTGTTGAAGCTGTTGTCAGTCTACCACTGAGGCATGAGTAAGGACCCAGTTCCTAGCCTTTCATTTTAGCCATTTTCCATTGAATCCCATTGCTGCTGCTGCTGTGTTTTCCTGACCATTAATTTCAGGATTGAAGAATCGTGCTTGTCCCATTTGGGGGATCTTTTTAGGAATGGTCCATCCAATTTTAGGCCTATCAGAAAAACATCTTGGCCATCAAACCGTCAAGCCACTTGCGCAGTTTCAAGGATATACATAGATGTCATGTGGTTGAGGATCCTAGAATTCCTCTCTACACTTGATTTCCGGACCAGCTTTCCTGTCTCTTGCTCATATGTATGTTATAAGCTTCTTCTTTTTTCGGGGGAAAACATTGACTAGAATCTCCCTCCCTGCAGGTGGAGAAATCTCAGTTGTCCAGTCTCTTCTAGCAGAATTGCCAGGACAGCTTTTGAGCTACAAGCGGTCCAGGAGAAATATTCAGCCACATAACTGATAAGTTTTAATGGAACTGTAAATAATATTTCAGTTTCCAGTGGGTTCTCTCGGCTGTCATTCTTCATCTTGGGCCTTCGTTGTTTTCAGTCCCAGCAAGCTTTTACTCGTTTTCTTTGAATCTCCTTTTTGCATGACATGTACAGTTTGGTTTAAGCCAGTGTTTTAGAACCCGGACCGGACAGTTGGGCTGGTTTGGACCAGCACTGGCCAGCCAAAGCAGAGCAGGTCACAATAGAACCTGGGCAGCTTAGTGGATAACTTTGTGAATTAAAAAAATGCAATGATACAAGTTGAAGATCAAACCCACCTGAAAATCAGATAACCTAATCATTACATTAACAGAAGATTGCTAGTTATTATTATTATTATTTTTTTTTTATTGAGTAGATTTCTTGGTTGAAATGGGCAGGAGCAGGTCTGAGCTGTTGGATTGTTCCACTAGTACAAAAATGGGTTTTGAGGTCCAGTCCGGGTTTAAACAGTGGTTTTAACCAATGTTTATTACTCGACAAACAAGAAACTCAAGTCTTGAAAAATGAGTAGCAGTGCTCATCCACACAGATCATCTCAGTTTTGGCTGGGAAGCCATACATGGCTCCCACTTTTCAGCTATTCATTTTTTTTATTTGATGGGCCCGAATGTGATGGGCAGCAGTCGAATAGTCTCTGCAATCAATTGTAGACTTGTGCTTTCCCCAATGGACTGTTGGTTATATTTTACTTTTTTCCATCTAGAGACCAGTTGGATGGCTGGGATTGTTTCTCATCCTGTGAGGCTCATTAGATGAATGACCAATTGGGCAGTGAAAGGGCCAGATCTTTTTTAGAATTTATCTCCGCAAGGCCAACCAAGCAATGGCTGCCGCGACCTTTGGGATAACGCCCTCTTGCGACATCATTCAATAGAGCTCTCTAGTTGAGCAGCCATGCCAATCTTGGTAGAGAAGTTCCCAGACCTGAATGGCATGCATCACTCAATGCAAGTGTATCTCTTTTTTTCTCATGAATGGGAATAATACAAATAGAGCCATTCGATTTGGTACACCCATCCATAAAGTGGTTCCCATCCGGAGCCACTTTACTGTATTCCTAGGTATCAATGGCCTGGGTATGCCCTGCGGGTACCTGAGCCCATCCCAACATGGGCTAGGCAGGGGTGTAGCTAAATAGGTATAGTACTCCCCAGGCCCGAATCCCATTTATGGGACATGGAATTCTCATGGAGACGAGCGGGCCCACGTGTACGTTACCCCATTCGAATTTTCCTAAACCAACGGCTTTGTTGTCTTATAAACTGTCCAAATAAGCATGCGTTCCCAGACCTAACTGAGCTGTATAGGTTTTCTGAAACATGTAGAAATCTATTTGATGAAACAGATTATACATGCTAATAAGAAAAGACTGATAATCAGTAGCCTAGCTGAAGTTAAGGCCCTTGATGGTAGAATGATGGAACAGGATCTATATCCTGACCCAAGATAATTGGGAAATTGCTTAGATTATGATGAATGACAATGTATTTTATATTGCTCAAGCTAAGAAATTGAATGGATCCCAAAATGCTGATCTGAAGAGGCTCACCATTGATGGGCCATGCACCAAAAATAAACCACACTGGATGGTCCTACCAATAGACTAGGGAAAAAGTTGTGTTTTTTTTTTTTTTTTTGCTATAAAATCTAAATTTTAAAACCGTTGATGGAATAAATGGGTGGGGATATGGATGTCTATTTTAGGCCTGACCATGACCTGGAAATAATCCTAGCAAACCTTGCCCAGGCCCCTAATCGGATCTCAATGGCCATTTGATGGTGTGATTCTAGAATGAGGCGCAATTGATGACTGTCTGGGCCCAAATAGACTTTCACGCCCAGTAATGAAAGGGCCAATCGCAGGCCAATGGGAGCCTTTCTCCTGGCCACCACTAACGGCCTACGTGTCCATACTCTCATTCAAAAAACCAGACCCATCCAATCCTCAAGTGGATCACAGTACCAAAAATCCCAAACCGTTGGTTTACAGTTCATTGTAAAATACTAAAATTCCACAGCCTACATACCAATATCCATCACTAGTCATAGCCCATAGAAATGAGTAGTGATGATTTTTTTTGGTGTCATCCAAACAATGCATAAGATCTTTCGTTCAGAACTTGCAACCGAGTGCATAACTAACCTTCGTTTCAGCGAAAAAAGAGATCTGCAATTGCCAGATACAGAGGGTTTTTTTTTTTCTTCTTGCTAATGTACAGAAACTTGATTCATGTACCTCTATTACAGTTTAGCTTTCCTTCATCTCCTCCGAGACTTGGTGATGTCTTCTTGAAACTCTTCAAGCTCTGGTCTACTCTCTCATTGTCGAAATTAAAACCAGATCATTTTAAAATAGGTGTTTGCCCCAACTCGATTTGCTTGATAATTTGCCGCCCTTGGAAGAAGAGGAATGGCTTTTCCATGGAGGTCTGTGACATATTCAACTGGTGCGCTGCACATCAGGTGGGCCAAAGCCCAAAAAACGCACAGATCAGATGAATCAAAGTAGAGGAATTGTGTGATACGTGCTACCTTGGTTTTAAACTCCAAAAAGTTGGGGCCATGGTTTTATAATCCTGACCATTGGTCTGTTGAGGTCGACTGCTTGCAGAGCAGAGTCCAAAAGTCACCCAGATGGGAGGATTCTAGAGACTGATACTAGGAACTTTTTCAGTTGAATGGTAACCGTAGTTATCTTTCTTTTTAATCACCATTTGCAGGCCACAAAGCAGAAGGTATTTTTGCTGTATAAGCCATCTGCTATGGGACACAAGATACTAAGGTCTTTTAAGCAATTGAGAAGGCATTTAGGTAGTAGTGTTGAAGCTCTGTGATGTTTGCAACAATGTTGCAATGTATGATACACCGGAACTATGGCCATTGGCTCTGGGTCATGTCCGGTGATCAAAGCCATTGATTTGTCAAGATGCGCAGTTGGTGTTTGCCACAAAAACCTTCAAGGTTGGAAGGATCCTAAATTTTCAATAAATGGACAACAACGATTAAATAATTAAATGGTTTAGATCATTTAACAATCTCTCGAAAGAAGTTATTTTTCTCAACTTCTACTCCCCTCTCATGACTAGCAAGCCACTCTCCCTTTCCATGTTCACATGCCAATTTTACTAGTAATGATTCAAGGAAACACTTGAAACTAGAACATAGACACTATCTGTACATTTGTTTACTTCTTGCTACCATTTCTTTAATAAAGAAACAAATAGAGAAAGTGACCCCTTTTATGCCCCTCAGTCGATGAACCATGCCCCAAAAATCTCCTCGATAGGACAATCCCAGCCTTTCAATTTGTGGCTGCAAATAGACAGTTAAAAATAGATAGAAGTTACAAATTTGACTGGAAAAAAAAGTGCCAAGGGTTGGTAGCTAGGATCTAACAAATCTGAGGGTTTTAGGGGCATGTAATATCCACAGTGGGTCACACTGGACCAATGGTCTGATCACTTGAATAATGGTTCCCACTTGTACAAACTGAAAATCCATGCATGCTGTGTATATCCTTTGGTTTTGGATCAAGTAATTCATCCAAGTATGGGTTGAAACAGACATAACCTGTAAGCTTGAATTAGAAGCTATGATAGTGCTGAGAACAATCATCTTGTGGGCCGTGATCATGATGGCAATGGCTGTCTCTTTTGTTTAATGCCATAAGCATAGAGGGGTCTAGGTCCAGGCGAGGGAACAGCAGTTTAAGGCGGAAAGCATCAACCCCATTCAAGTAGTAACGGAAGAGCCTTTTTGCCCTAATAAATCCGAGACGGCCGTACAAAGCAAGTGCACCCTTGTTCGTGACCTCTGCTTCCAGTGTTACCTAATAAAAAAAGTACATTAGAACTAAAAATCAGAATCCACAGTATCTTACCCACCCATCAAAAGAAACCAAACACTTTGACTAGCTTCTGCATTTCTACCATGCCGTGATTATGGGCCCAGTCAAGAACTAGAACCACATGCGTTTATCTTAAGATAGAGGATGACTTTCAAGTGGTAAAAGCATGGAGGGCTATTCTAAAAGGGGTCCCAAGAAGATAGAAATTGAAGTATTGCAATACAACATTAGTCAATGGTGAGGCGCATTCCAAGGGAATGAACTTGGAAAAAGAAATGACAAACAAAGCAAAGAAAAGTCGCATTATCCTGGGTATATCCTCGGGCTGAGTTCGTACCAGAGGACCCCATGGCTAGGTGATCTAGACGTTGATATGATGGGCCAGCAGGGAGATTTTTGGGGCATGGTCAATTGGGGCCCTTTAGATGAACAGTCTGGATGACCAAACCACGGGTCTCACTTGCATCCTCAGGCTGCGGGTCATATTGTTCCTTTGAAGCCAAAGCTTGAGAGGTGAACTGAAAGCAGAAGATTGAGAGAGATCCATAAAACTCATGTGAACCCATGGAGAACTCCGCGATGTGAGAGTCGACTAGGGTGGGACTTCTGCATAAGACAGTTTTGATTGATGAGACGATGGACAGGGGGCAAACACAAAGCTGGAACCATGGAGGAATGCTTTAGAATCCAAGGGGGCGTTTGGATCGTAAGTTACTTAAGATGGGCTACTTATGCCTCAAGTAGCTTATCTTGATTTCTACTTATTAAACTGAAGTGAATAAAAAAGTTACTTATAAGTGATCATAAACCCAACTTACTCATCTCAAATAAGTTACTAATCTACTGCTGTAAGTAGAAAAAATAACTTATTTGGTGGTATCCAAACGGGCCCTAAATGTTTTAAGATTACTTGGGACTAAAATAAAGTATATGGAATGCAATTTTAGGAACAATAGGAGTAGAAAAGTTCAAGATTGATAACCAAGAAGTTTCCCAAAATGACCACTTTCAAGACCTTAGGTCATTGGGTCAATAATCCATGAGTGGAGGTATTGAGAAGGATGTTGCCCATAGAATTCAAACTGGTGGGAAGAAATGGAGATGTGCCGATGTGCCTCTGGAGTTTTATGTGATCGTTGTGTAGTGTACCACTCAACCTGAAAGGGAAATTTCTTAGGATAGCTATAAGACCAGCCATGCTTTATGGGACAGAATGCTGGACAGTAGGGAACAACACCTTCATAGGATGTGTAGCTGAAATGAGGATGTTGAGATGGATGAGTGGCAAGAAGAGGAAGGATAGAGCTAGATACAAATGCATTTTGATGGAACTTAGGAGCAGCAACAATAGATAATAAGATGAGGGAAAGTAGATTTGGATGGTTTGATCATGTGCAACAGGGACCAAACTGCACCAGTTAGGATTGAGTAGGTTCAAGTTGAAAGCTCAAATAGGGCAAGGGGATGGCCCAAAAAGGACATGGGCGGACATAGTAAGTAAAGCCTTGATGACCTATGGTTTAACTGAGGTCATGGTCCTTGATGGGGATGAATGGCAGAACAAGATTCGTGTAGCAGCCCCTAATTAGTTGGGATGACGGTTAGATGATGATTGATATGATGATGATGCCTACAAACATGCCCGGGCCTGACCCGATAGCAATCAAGCCCAAGGCCAGCACAACCAATGATGAGCCAGGCCTGAAAGCCTGTTGGCCCAACCCAGCCTAATTACACCCATTCGGACTCCTTCCACACATAGGATGGAATTCAGCAACAAATACCCAAAAAATTACCAGGTTAAACGTAACATAACAGTGGCATACCTCCTCGCATCCTGAATTCATCATCACTTGAATAGATCTAGTAACAAGTTCAGTAGCTGCAATAGCAAGAAATGTAATATAAATTGCAAGATTTGGCAAAAGTATAATTCTTTCAACAAAAGACATGTTTCTAAAACAATAGGGTTGGGTTAGAGTTCCTGGACATTGGGAAAATGAATAATTCATAAAAAGAGTTTTGCTTCAATTTCCAAGTCAAGAACACTGTTTAAAGAAATGGCTTCTTCTCAGCATCTCTTCACAGAACATCATGTATTTGGAGCTTGTTTAGATGGGTAATGCCTATTTGTTACAGTACGAGAGGGAGATGCAATGAAAGGAAATGGAGAAAGGTTCTTTAATGCCTCCAGTCATGGGGATGTTTCCCGGAATGCTCTACCTTTTCACATTCAAGTCCTTTTGGATAAAAAAATTAATCATAGAAGGGAATCCCTACACAATTAGAACTTAATAAAGTGAGCCTATCATCTAAATAAAATATTTACGCGTGCAAATGACCAATTTCAGAGAAGGGCCACAAGAGGGGTTCGATATTATTACTCTTGAACAGCACTTATTTTAGATCAATCAGAAGAAAATTGATGAAGAGAATCTGTCTGAATCATGACTGAGTTAAAATTGAGTCCAAAGTTTATTATGGTAATTCCAAATCAATGAAGAAAGTGATCAATCAATATGGTTGGGTTGCAGACCTCCAACATACCATGAATTGAGGGAGTAACATGTGGGGAAGGAGTGAAAATACAAAAGATCTGTGCCATAAAACTCTGGTTTAATCTTCTGGCTAATTGTTCAGATTTTTTAGCTCAATTGATGCATAATAGGACAGAAAACAATACAAATCACCTATTTTGATTGTTCTATGAGGTAGCACAATGGGGTAGGGGAGGAAAATGTCATGCAGTTTGTGATGTGGCAAATACCCACGACACTTATGTGACCACAAGATGCTTGTTATTGGTGAAGAGGAAGCCCTTGTATTGGACTGCGTGTGTGGCCCACTAGTAGAATTAGTTTGGTTTCATAATAGGAAGATCAATAACTATTTATGAAAATTATCTTAACTTCGACCAAATTTTGATATTGTTTACTCTATTGTAAACAAGATGTGCACTCAAATATCCTTTTCAAAGGATTCTCATTTCTCTAGGAACAAAATACATTCCAAGCTATGGTCCAGCACATGCCCTTAATTACATCAGTTGGGAAAAACCTCAAACTAAAGGGAAAAACCAAGTACACTAATCATGAAAAACAATGATGCAATGGATGAGTACAATGCTATGATGCTTGTCTCAGAGTGTTTGCATCTAGCACTGGTGATGCTCGTATCAGTGTCTGGAATTGTAACGACAGCATAATAGAGAAACCTTGTAGTGTCAAGGAACTTAACAGCTAAGCTTTAAGCATTTCGTAGCTGTTGGGCATCATGGCGTTTCAAATAGCCATTGAGTGTTAGGCGTTTTGTATAGTCAGAGGCAGGGGCGTCATGGACTTAATCAGAGGCAATGGCTTCAGATAGCTGTATAGCCCACACAACATCAAATAGCCAATGTAGTTGGGCCTCAGGATAATTGCGTAAAGTGTGTTCATATCCTTGCAGCAGCTCAAAGAGTAGATAGTTGTTATCGACAAGACATGTAGGTACTCCTACCTACGAGGCATGGAGCTTCTTAGCTGTTGACCCAGTCAAGCAGTTTCTTACAAAGCTGTCGCAATTGGGACTTCTTGGTTCCAGTACTACCTGCGAGTCTCATGTGCAAGAGGAAGAGTAGCATTTGGTGTTATATGGCATGGAGCCACCTGCGTTGGTCTAAATTTGGCACAGGTCTAAGTGAGAGGCATAAATCGTCACTCAAGCTAGTTAAGTATATCTCTTGGGGAGATGTTGTATGTTGTAGAGTAAGAGAGGATTAATCCTACATCCTTCGTAAACAGAGGCATGGGGCATGCCTTGGAGTCCTAAGGGAAAAGGTATGAGACCACATCCTTTCGGAGCAAGGTAGTGCATGGCATTACTGAGCAAGTGCAAAAGATTGTGCATAGCGCATTCTAGAGATTGTAGAAGAGTCATCACAACCTAGCCTTGACCTGGTGCAAGACAGGTCACACTGGGGATCCAGAAGGTTGGTGCAATCCCTAGTATGCAGCCCACTGTATGTTGGCGCGAGACAACTTCCATGAGGATGGTAGTTAGCACGACCTGACCTTGACCTAGCACAAGACCACGATACCTTGGTACTGCACAGTTAGGTTCAGTTGATGCCTTTGACATTGCCATGGGTCTCACATGTCATTTGGAAAGTTTGACAACTTGTCTGCCTTGCGCTAAGGCATTCTAGAAACCTTGGATAGAGATAATCTGTAGCCATTCTGCTGGAGAAAATAGTGAGTTCGCTCAATACCATCGGGGAGCACCGCTTGGGGTGTTGTAAAGTTGGTGCAAGGCCATCCATATTGTTGGCACAAGACCAACTATCAGGGCCCTGGACGATGTGTGACCATCATTAGGGCCTCAGACAATTAGTGCGAGGCCAAATTGCTGGTATCTTAGGCAGTAGGCGCATAGCCAAGCTGCAGAGTGAAATGAGGCTCTCGTTCGCATTATCCTCTCCTTGAAAGGATACTTCTAAGGATTGACCCCAAATAGGGATGTCATGATGCCACTGATCTAACCAGACAATTGGCATGAGGACACTATTGGAGTCCTAGTTGGCACGTAGCCACTGTTGAGTGGCTCAAACAGCTAGCACTGCTGATGGAATGAGTCCTTAGACCCCCCCATCCTCACCTTGTCCCAGTTGTTGGAGGAGACAAAAGCTTGCTCTTTGGGTGGAGAAGAGAGAATGACTGCTCAAAATGTCATAAGTGTTGGAAATGAGGACCTTAGAGGTTATTTATATGCTTTAGTAGATCTTGTAACCAACTTTCCCTCCAAAAAGGTTGTCATAAGCAATTTTCCCTCCAAAAGGAAGTTGCAACTTACTTTCTTGCTCAAAAACGGCTATTTCTTGCTAAAAAAGAACCAACTTACAAGCCATTATGTGGGTAGATAAGTTGGTGCAAGTCACACTGGTTGGTGAGAATAGACTTAGCACAGGACCACTGCCACCACCACGAGGTCTCACAAAAAATGCACATACCTCCCTCATTAAAAATCGATTTTAAGTGATCTTAGACTCATTAGAAAGATAATTGGACAAGCTTGCCAATCGGATCAAAATCACTTTATTTTGACACCATTTGGTCCATCAAAAGTGGGCCCAAAGTCCTGGGTTACATGACCCATGCTACTCACAATCAACCGCGTGCACCTTTGGTAAATCGACCGGATCTCCCTTGCTACATCTCAAATCTGAGTGATCTTAGACTTATTCAAAAGGTAATTTGACAAGCTTTCCAATGAGATATAAATCACTTTATTTAGACACCATTTGGTGATGTAGGACAACTAACCACTTGAACTAAAATCTCAAACTGATGGAGCATGGCGAATCAATCCCTTTATCTCATAGCCCAGGCTCTTGCTTCACACAGGCCAGGCCAGGCCCTCGGCCGAACCTTCCTTCGTGGGCCCCACTTCACATGGGTTCGCATCACACTAGCCACCCACCTCACACGGCCCGCCCACCTCGAGTGTGCCCCTGCTTCACACAGGCCTCCCCACTCAAGCCCGGTGTGAAAATAACCCCCGCATTAATCACCCCCGATGAGGAGTCTCGAACACGAGACCTCCTCGCTCTGATACCACTTTGATGCAGGACAACTAACCACTTGTTCTAAAAGCTCGAACTGATAGAGCGTGGTAAATCAATCCCTTTATCTTATACCCATGCTCCTGCTTCACATAGGCTAGGCCCTTGGCTGAACCCTCCTTCGTGGGCCCCACTTCACATGGGTTCGCATCACACTAGCTACCTGCCTCACACGGGTGGGGCCCACCCCACACGAGCCACCCGCATCACACAGGCCACTCACCCCGATTGTGGGGGCTTCACACAGGCCACCCCACTCGAGCTCGGTGTGAAAATGCCCCCTACATTATTTGCTTTATCAAAATCAGATCCAAAGTCTCAGGTCATATTGCATAAAAAACTTAGCTACTAGCAATGCGTGACTTTAGTACCCTCCAGCACAGAGTGATGTTATGGTTGTAGAGAGCCAAGGAGATAGTCACCACGTAATTTTTGGAGCATTTAGAGCTCATTTGGCATGCGTGCAAATATGCATGCCAACCACATACAAGCTATTTTAGACAATTGATGGAGGTACACAGATAGGAAGAAAAATAAACATGGTTAATATAAATATGAACAAAACACTCAACAAAATTAATAGAGAGACTGATACATGTTGAGGAAAGGGTCCCATAAGATATGTTAACATCATCAAAGATACATAAGGGTGTTGTTCCAGAAGTGAGAACATCTTGAGGTGAAACAGATGAGTTCCTTATTGCGGTGAGTCTCCAAAAACGTCAACTATAAGACTATACCTTTTTGGAGGGTTCTAGAGACTAGAAGCTTGCAAAGTAGTAGAACCAAGATAGTGTTTAGAATCCAACTTTGGTAGGAAATAGCAAAAAGGGCAAGGCTTTCTTAAAATTGAGGGAAAGAGATACATTAAATGACGTGTTTCATTTCTTCGTCTCTACAATTTAAAAGAACGAAGAGCGACGAGAAGGTTTCCAACAGAATTATGGTCGTGTGCTTTAAGTCGAGATATGACTCTAAGTAGTGTAATCAAAGGCGGCCGGGACACACGCCTGGGCATTTTGGGTCGATTGCACCTTAAATGGACCCTGAGTGAAGCGTTTACTCAAGCGTGCACCTAGAGCCTAGTACCTAGGTGTGCCTACATGTCAAGTTTTAACACAAGGTAACCTTATGGATGCCTCATGTGTGTGTTTGTTTTGGTGTTTTACCACCCAATAAAGGTGCAAATAGATAAGAACGGCTTTTAAGCCCTATTTCAATAACTTTTTTAATTCCTTTCGAGATTAAAACTTAAAATATTCTTCCCCCAAATTTCAACTACTTCTTTCACTTCTTGATTTCTTTCTACTAATAGTATGTTAAGGTTAAGGTCATCATAATGGACTTCTTTAAAGCAAGTAAGCTTTTGTTGGTGTCGTAGAAGATATTTAAGGTGAATTGGGGATTTTGGGGGAATTGGAAAATTTAGGTTAGGGATTTTGAAAAATTGGATCACAAGCAAGAAAATTTTAGGGATTTTGGAAAAAATTGGTTTTGGACTAGTGAATTTGGGGAAATTGAAAATTTTAGGGTTAAATTTGGAAAAAATTAGAAAATTGGGGAATTTGGGAAAAAATAGGGTTATGGGGTTTTGGGCTAAGAGAAATTGAATGGTATGGATTTTGATTATTTAAAAAAAATCAACTTATCTATAAATAGTTCAATATTAATATTTTATTATATGAAATAAAAAAATTAACTCGTTAATTGTAATCAACCTATGTAACAGACTATTAGATAGCGGTTGACTGCAATCAACCTATGTAATAGTTTATTATGCAAAATCGAAAAATTAACTCGTTGATTGTAATCAACCTATGCAATAGACTATTAGATAGTGGTTGATTGCAATCAACCTATGTAATAGTCCATTACATTGTGCCTGTCAGAGTTTTGTGTTGTCATTGTCAATCCCAAGCCCAAATAAAGGAGGGGGGTTGCGTTAGGTTGGCAACTAGGGTCAAATTTATGTCATAACTTCTAAGTTCTAACATGAATCAACAGACCCTAATTAGTTGGGATGAGGCTTTGATGATGATCATGATGATACAAAATCTAAAACTTGTGTGTGGAATATCCAAGCATGTGCCTAGGCATTTCAGGCGCTATAGGAGCAGGTGCGCCTAGCACCTTTAGCGACACTAACTCTAGTGTGCCTTAAGAAGATCTTATAAGTGACCACTTGGTGAAGGATCAAGTTTCTCTCCCACCTTCAATACACGAATGGCATGCTTATTTTGTGTGCTAGTAAGGCCAAGTATCAAATCTTAAGAAGATCATTCAGCGATTTGAAAAAATATTTGGTAGAAGGTAAATATTTAAAAAATTGAAATCATGGGAGTTTGATTGGATGAAGAAGAGGTCCATTTCTTGGCAACGATGTTTGCATGCAAGTGGGGTGACTCCCCATCTCTAGATTTGGGCTTTCTTTTATGTTGGAAAACTGACTAAAGGGCTCTAGGATAAGATTTTGGAAAGAGTGAAGAGGCAGCTTTTGGCCCTAGAAAGGCGTATACTTAGCTTTTGCCACGGATCACTATTATTAGGGTTGAGTTGGCTAATATGCCCACCTTCTTCATGACTATGTTTTGATGCCCAGCCTCGGATATACGTAGGTTGGACTTTTGAAGACATTGCCCACCTTCTTCAAGTCTATGTTTTGATTCCTAACCTCGGCTTTTTGTGGGTTGGATTTTTGAAGGCATTGCAAAGGGACTTCTTTATGACAAAGGGACTTCCTACGACAAGGAAATGACACAAATTCCACCTAGAGATGTGAGCTAAAGGAAGTTGAGGGTGACGGCATAAAAAGAAAATCTTGAGGCAATGAACATGGCCCTGTTGGGAAAGTGGCTATGGAGGTTTGAGGATGGACAAGTTGGTTTATGCAAGGAAGTTCTAATTTCCACATATGAAGTGACGGTGGCTTACTAGAGCGTCTTCTTAACATAGAGCTTCTGGAATGTAGAAAGCAATTTTCAGAGGGAAGAATTCCTAAAGGGAGTTTCTTTAAGGTTGGGAATAGTCTTGAATCAAAATTTGGGGAAAGTTTGGCGTGACAATAGGACTCTTTGTCACGAATTCCCCAATCTCTATTCAATTGCTTTCCAAAGATAGGTGACAATCTCCAAGTGCTTCAATATGATTGGGCACTAGGGAAAGGTTGGTTTGGGTGATGTGCTTTTGGCATAATCTCATGGAAGAAGAATTCTTCAATTCATTTGCTTGAATGGTCAACTCCTTGGCAAGGTTAGGGTCTATTCAATTCAATTACTTCCCCAAGTGAGGCACCAATCTCGTAGTTCTTCAGCATCATTAGGGTCTAGGGAAAGGGTGGTTTGGAAAACGTGCCTTGACAGAATCCCATGGAAGAAGAATTCTTTGACTTCATTTATTTGCATGGTCAACTCCTCAAGCCATGTCCTAACCCAAGTTTGTAGGTGTTGGTGGTGGACTAGTTCGTGAAGGTTTGGAGTTGACTCAGTTTTTTCCTTTCTGGGCGTGGACCTCCAAGCTGCTCCTATTGCCAAAGCATGGAAGGATTAGGGTCCTCCCAAAGTGAAGGTATCTGTGTGGCTTGTTGGTAAAGATAAGTTTCCCATTATCAATCACCGAAGGCATAGGGATTTTGTATAACTAATGCATGTCCCTTGTGTTTGAGGAATGAGGAATTTTGTCGATCTCCTCTTCATGGATTGTGCCTTTGGCTTAGAAGTCTGGTGGGAGTGTTGGACTTATTTTAGATAGCATGGGTTATACCTTGCTTGATACTCGAATTGTTTCGAGCTTGGAATTGTGACTAGAGGGAAAACATCAAAAGGTTTAATGGAGATTGTCCATTTAGCAGTTTGACGATTGTAGAGAATGTGTGCATCATATTATTGTACTTCCTCAGGGCACCAAAACTTTGTTTAGGGTTAAGTTTTTAGAAATAATAAATTTAGAGTTGTGAGACATCTCTCACACACTCTTTGTTCTTTTCTTCTCTTTACTTTCTCTTTACCATGCTATAGATTCGAACATGGTATTGGAGACAATAATGGATCCAAAGCTTTTCCCTCTCCTTTCTTCTTGTCTTTCCTTTCTCCTTTTCTTCTCTCTCTCTCTCTCTCTCTCTCTCTCTCTCTCTCTTTCTTCTCTTTTTTGAGATGGAAGGAGATGAATTTCAGATCTTCCAGAGTTTAGATCTATGTTTTTTTAGTTGTTGGTTAAAGTACTCTCAGATAATAAATTTATGGAAATGAAGGAATGTGCACAATTGAAGGTAATGACAATGACTGAGAAAGTTGATTAGTCCCTTTTCCAGTGGCTTTGGAAAATGATCCATCGACAAGTTTGATTACCACTAGAGATAAGAATATATGAAGCAAAACCCTTCCTTATTACCAATCATATGATCTAAGGCTCCTGAACAAGGTGTTCCATAACAGTAACGGTGGTCGTAACGGCCACCACTGTTACCGTTACGATACGGGCCGTTACGGCCCTTTTTTAGTTTCTGAAAAAAACTGTTACAGGATAGTTACGATCTGTTATGGGGCCGTTACGGCCTGTTTTTTCTGTAACGACCGTTTTGACCTCGTAACGTGTAACGATTATGACCATTTCCATTACGTATCGGCCGATACATAACTGTTTTGGGATACCTTGCCCCCGAATCAATAATCTAGGGTGTGGGGGAATGCGATTGGAATTCAGTGGCATGATTTGCATATGCAAATATGTAAATAGTTGCTCATTTGTAGTGAATTGAGAAGGTGCTTTAAGAGTAGTCACTTGTTTATGGAGATCATCAAATGAGGTGATTAACCTAGCTAAGTTGGAACTAAGTGCGGACAAGATCTTAGGGCATTCATAGATGAAGATGGGTGATTGGTTAAGGCACAGGGACGATGCTAGTAGATATGATGTGGAATAATAGCCACCCTTGATATTTATTGTTTCTTTTGAAATTACATTGAATTGAAATGAATCCAATTTCATATGGCAATGTAAGACTATTTCGTTGAATTCAATATTGAACTAAGATGCTTGTTATTTATTTAGGGTGTGTTTGGACCGCTGGATTCCACCGTAATGTGGTGTAATGTTATGTAAATGGGTAATGATTATCACTACCACAGTAGTCCGAAGTAAAGCCCGTATGTAATACAATACTACTATTGCAGCTTCAATTTTTTGATATGTGCGTAATGTACTCACATGATTACATACATGTAGATACAACTTGCCTAATCTGTGTTATATCCACACCGTCCAACCATTTTGCAATATCATTTTGGGGCATGACCCCAAATATCAGCTTCGTCCAACACTTTTGTGGGCCGCAGGAAGTTTTAAGTGGCAGGCGTTAATCCCAATTGCTTTCTGTGGTGTGGTCAATTTCCGTTTTAGATGTGCCTCATTTTTTGTATCTTTCCATAAAATGATCTCGCAAGATGAATGGACAGTGTGGATATAACACACAAATCATGATGGGGCCCACGAAACTATACCGCCTCTATGCACCTTCGCCCGTCCAAGTCAGTGGTAATTCCGACGAATTACTATGATTTGACAGCTTGGTTTATCCAATCAGCTACAGGGAATAATGATGTGAGTTTTACATCACATAATGGTGGAATCCGGCCATCCAAACACACCTTCTTTTTTTCCTTTTCTTTTTTAAATTCCAATAGTTGCATATTGAACACACCTTCATTTGAATCTCAAAGTATAATTGCTTTTTTTTTTTTTTTACGTGTCAAGAATGGCTAAGATAGGATCAAATAATGATGCGGTGCCAAAAGAAAATGGGAATACAGTTGGACTTCATACACGGGTGAGTGTAAAAAAGAGTTACTTGTTGAACTAGTCTAGTTGGGTTGTAAGTTTGATAATAGTTTTGAAAGAGAGACCCTTGTAGCCATAATGAATGGGACGAAAGAAAAAACTGGATGTGTAATCACAAATGATCACATTAAAAAAAGTGGGGTTAAAAGTTGGAAGAAGCAATATTTGATTATGAAGGAGCTTTTGTTGGACAGTGGCGTTGGTTGGGATGATGATGGTAAGAAAGTTATTGCAGACGAAAAAGTATGGGCAGTTACACGAAGGTAACTTCAATAAATGCTTGATCTATTTATATACTGTACAATATCTACAAAAGCTAACTCAATCTCAAAATTACATTCTCACCCAAGAGCAAAGAATTACAGAGGAGAGAGCCAATTGCAAACTATGAGGAGCTGGCCATCATCATTAGCAATGATTATGCAGATGATGAACACCCTAAAATTGGTCATGAAGAAACTGATGGAGACGGCATGGATGATGGTGAAGGCAAGTGGGAGGGAAGTTAAATGTGGAATTCGCTGTTCATAGGGATTTAAAATAGGATGAGATTGCTTCTTTACCTAGAATGTCGAAGGTAATGTGAGGATACTTACATTGCCAGACAGAGATTGGACAAAAACATCTTTGGGCCTTGGAGCCATATGAGGCCTTTTTGGTGAGAGAACTGAATTGTTTCATTACAAGTAATCCTCCTTCGGATCACCTGCTTTCCCTAGAATTTGGTCGACTGCTGCCCTCTTAACAGTCAACGCTTGTCTATGGACATGTTCGGTGAAAATATTGATATTGATCACTTAGAAACAGAGGTATGGCCATTCCAAATAGGTGCTCTATGTGTCTTCAAGATGAAGAATCAGTGGGCCAATTGCTTGTCCACTGTAGTTATGCATCAGCAACCTAGAGTGTTATTCTTATTTCTTATGAAGTTCAAGACTGCTTGGGCTTTCCCTAATTTATTCATCTACCTGGTGAAGCAGTGGTCCTCTCACGCTTGGGGCCCCATTGGCAGGTTAATGTGGAACAAGTTCCCCCTGGCCCTGCTCTGGGCAATCTGGAGAGATCTAAGAGGTATAATCTTCAACTGAAGTTTTCTTCTGTGTTGTATGTGGAAAACAAGATAATATCTCTGGTTAGTTCCTAGGCCAAGGCAGATGTAAAAATTTCACCCCATTCCCTCTTCAAGGATTAGATCAAATTGGGATGAAGTGTTGTCCTCGGGTTATGCAGTTCCTGAAATCTCAACCAGATGGTGTCCCCTGCCTATTAGTTCAATTAAAATAAATTTCCATGGCAGCTCCATTGGTAATCCAAGACCTGCCAAGGTGGGTGGTTTGGCTAGGAATCGCAATAGGTATAGCTTTTTAACTTGAATCCTCTACTTGAAGTTGGAACTTGATGAAGACTTATAGAAACCATTCTCAATACTTGCTTAAGAACCCTCAATGTTCTATTGATTGTATTGGCCGGTATTTTCGATATCACGGGTTAACGATATGAAATTATGGGGTAATGCGAAAAATCCAATGTATTGATGATAATATTGATGACACATGCTGATATATCACAATATCTGTGATATCTCCCAATATTTCCTCCAATATCTGCGATATTTCATTGGGATAAAAAATGTAGATGATGATTATGATCTGCAATATTTCCGTCTTGTATTGTCCACTTAAAAAACTTAATGATATTGGTTTCTCTTGATTAATCTTCTCCACTTCACATCTCATCTTCTCTTCGTTCTCTTCGTATCTTTCAATCACAGAAGTGACTTTAATCACTTATACCTTGTTATGTCTTCTTCCTCAGAAGATTTTGTTTTTCACCAATAAAAAAAAGGACTTTGTTCTTTTACTTAAATATCGATGGATCTATTAATTCTCAAGTCTCTATCCAATATTCGCCTTTTCTTAAGGGCATGTTTGGATGGCTGGATTCCACCGTAATGTGATGTAAAACTCACATCATTATTCCTTGTAGCCGATTGGATAAACCAAGCTGTCAAATCATAGTAATCCGTTGAAATTACCACCGACTTGAACGGCGAAGGTGCATTGAGGTGGCATAGTTTCGTGGGCCCCATCATGATGTGTGTGTTATATCCACACCGTCCATTCGTCTTGCGAGATCCTTATATGGCAAGAGAGAAAAATGAGGCACATCCAAAACGGAAATTGACCACACCACAGAAAGCAGTTGGGATTAATGCCTGCCATTAAAACTTCTTGCGGCCTACAAAAGTGTTGGGCGAAGCTAATATTTGGGGTCATGCCCTAAAATAGGTATTGCAAAATGGTTGGACAATGTGGATATAACACATATTAGGCAAGTTATATCAACATGTATGTAATAACGTGAGTACATTACATGCATATCAAAAAATTGAATGATATTCGAATGATATAAACTCATTTTTTTATAAAATAATTGCATCATTAATGGTTGACAACGTATAGTTTTTTCCTGCTAAATAATGGGAAACCTATCATGCATAGGCTTTTTTATTCCTAATGTTTTGAGTTCTAAGTATGTAATCATGTGTCTTTTAACATTTCCTGAAGTTCCACCGAAAAATTCCACCATTTTCTTAAGTTTACCCAATGTTTCCCTCTGATTGTGAACCATGAGATATTTCCCAAAGGACCATGCCTTCCAAATCTCCCAAGTTGGAAGATCTTAGCCAAGTAAGGGACACCAACACTACTGGTATTTAAAAAATTTCAAATATCATCGATATGTTTGATAATATTGTCAAATATTTGGTGATATTGTTGGCTCAACGGTATTTTGAGAAGAATCTCTCATAAAGTTTCTAATACCAACAATAATATCCCCAATACCAGCGATGATACCCTGATACCGAGGAAACATTGGTAAATAGATGAAAATCGATAGGAAATTGGGAGAAACTCCAAAACTTAAAAATCTACATTTTTGTGAGATTTTTTCCTTAAGGTGATTTCAGTCAATCCTCCTAGGTCAATCAAACCTTGGATTGGGAAGAAATCTCGACTTGAATGGAGACGGGTTGGAACTCAATAGTGATGAAAAATTGAAGAAACTTCTTCATTTTTTTTTTCAAATGTTAGCATGGGTTGCTATTGAAATCCATGCCTATGAATGATCCTCATGCATGATATGGATTGTAGCAAAAAAATCAACATCTAAGTGGAAAAATGAGACATAGGGAAATTCTAATTTCCTCATTTTTACCCCTTAAATTGAGAATGGATATGTTCAAATCTTATATGTTCATTAGTGAGGGCTAATATATCGATTGGCCAAAATTTTTCCTCTTTCGAAAAATATTTATTTTTTATTATTTAAAAATATTTAAGAAAAAACTATTTAATTGGAAAATATGTTTTTTTACAGTTACTTAATGTGAAAATTTTATAAATTGATGCGTTGGCCTGTCTATTGATTGGCTATAAAATATATCTATTTTGTATTATTTTTTTCTGCCAGCACATGGTTTATGCCCCTATGAAATGAAAACTTACTATGTGTAGTTGTTTTTTTACAATGTTTTGATTCCTGTAAACATGTTTTTTAACATCTCCTGAAATTTCAGCTTTAAAATTCCACCTTCCCAATGCTTCACCAAAGTTTCCCTCGAACAGTGCGATATTGATACATGTTGATGGATTTAACTGTAAGATGCAACAAAATTTAAAAGTTTTGAAAAAAAATTCAATTCTTAATTTTAACAAGATCCTCATCTAGATCAACTCATGTTTCTCAAAAAGAAGAAAAATCTACTAGTTTCTAATAATACTTGAAGTAGATCCGTTGATCATTGTTTCTGCTAATTTCCCAATGCAGGGAGTCTCTCCTAAATCTATATCTTCGCCTTCTACGATAGGATCTTATATAGGGGAGAGCTAGAATTTCAAGAGGAGCACACTACATGGTGTCCTGCCACCCTATAGACATATATGTACCTTATTGTGAAGGATGTCTATTTACCTTCATAATTCATGCATCCTAACTATCTGAATTCCTCCACTATCCGAAGTTGCCATCCCTAGGCAATTCTCATGCCACCCAGGGTATGGATCAAATTATATCCCAATTATTGGATGTCCATCAAGCTTGATTTAAAACAAATCAACAGTTAAAAACAAAAAGTTTATGGTTGAAAAATCCTGGTTAACCAATTAGAAACCTTTGAAGTGACGGTTGGCCTTTTAAACACTTAACGGACAGTCCAAACCTCGAGATCAACCACTTATTCATGCCCTGGGTAGACCAAGCGGATCACAGGTGGGATCATACATACTTCAAGGTGTAATACCCTGGATTTCCCATTAGCCGGCAGTGCGACTATGCACTTGTCCCGACCACTTGCGCATGGAAGACCCTTGCGCTTACTATAAAACACCAGTACCTCACATTTCATTCCGCGCACGAAAACACATCGTCCAGGCACCTTCGACGGGACCTGTACGGTCTGTGCACAGCGCACACCCGTGTGACTTGACCCAACAAATGTCATAACCCTCGTCATGTTGACCACGCCACCACCCCGGTAGTTGTGATGCCACCAGTGCGTTAATGCGATGCACTGTTAACGCGCTATAGCGCGAAGAACTGGAGACCCATGTGTGTTAGGATTCCATAGAGCTATAATCTAAATACGATAGCCCATCTACAAAAATCCAAAATAAAATCTCTACACCCATGTGAAGACAAAATTCCTCATGTTTCTTACACCTCATTATAACCATGCCACATCACCCTCCACTACTTCACCTTTAACTAATGCACGTCAAGCTTTTGTCCACCTCATCATCTCTCCACCAATGAAATCCATCATCTTGTCAACTAGACATTCCACTACTATACCTTCTTCCAAACTAATTATGAATTTCTAAGCATGAATAGTCACATCTATATGGGCCAATGCATGACCATTCTTCTTATAAATTATCACATTCTAACCAATGCATGGCCCCTTACATCCACATTACCTTCCACCTAAGGAACACATCTTTTTGACCTAATGCATGTTTCCCACGTCACATTTCCACTACCTACCATTCTATACTTAAGTCATTTCTCTAAAAAATTCTCTCATTTCCCTTCATTGGAGAAAATCTAAGGGGAGGAGAGAGAGAGAGAGAGAGAGAGGAGAGAGGTGGACTACTTGGAGCAAGATCTAAGCCATTCAAACATTAAACTAGGTGGGCCTTCCTCTTCCTTGATTTTCTTTCTTTTTCTTTAATAAACTTTAAAATGGGACCTTGATCTTGATAGAAAGTGTGTTGGTGCTGACCACTGCACTGGATAACAAACCTCGTCCAAATTGCGTTAATCGGATGAAGGGGTTAGAGAGATCGGATTAATCCCAAATTTGGTACATACATGCTCTATCAAGTCTATTATAATCACACAAAATTTGGTATCAATTGCATATCTGTGAACAGATTTGATACACAACACATTTCATTAAGATGAGCTCCTCCTTGGATACTTTTCAACTGTGGGTCCATTACCATTGTTTCCTTAGGTGTGATTTTGAGGCCACCCAAACACCATCATATTTGCATGGTGAGGCCCACTTTAATGCCCACACAAAAAAGAAGATTGGGAAGAAGAATGACCCACTTGAGACTTTAAATGGCTTGGTTCCCTTGGATTCCTCCGCTAAGATGATGGCCCAACTTGAGGGCACCAACTCCACTTCCTACCAATATCGTGATCCCGTTTTAAAGTTCATTAAAAAAAGAAGATCAAAGAAAATAAGGAATAATCACCTAATTAAATCTTTGGATGGCTTGGATTTTGCTCCAAGGAGTCCACCTCTCTCTCTCTCCTTAAATTTTCTCCAGCAAAGGAAAATAAGAGAGTTCTATAAAGAAATTGCTTAAGTATAGAATGATAGGTAGTGAAAAGGTGACATGGCAGGATCAGAGGCATGCATTGGGTGAAAAGGAGGTGTTGCTTTGGTAGAAGGTTATGTGGATGCGAAGGGACATGCATTGGCTAGAATGGGGTGATGTGTAAGAAGAATGAGCATGCATTGGCCCACATAGATAATGAGGTGGCTAAGTATGCTTAGAAACTCATTATTAGTTTGGAAGGTGTAGCAGTAGAATATCTAGTCGACAAGATGATAGATTTTCACTGGTAGAGAGACGATGAGGTAGACAAAAGCTTGGCATGTATTGGTTAAAGGTGAGGTGGTAGGGGGTGATGTGGCATAGCCATGATGGGGTGTAAGAAGTATGAAAATTTTTGTCTGCACATGAGTGTAGAAATCCTACTTTGGATTTTTGTGAATGGACTCTTGTATTTGGATTCTAGCTGCATGGGATCCTAGTACACATGGGTATGGGCCCAAGCTGACTAAGGTTATATCTCTCACAAGCAACATGCGCACATGGGTCTCAAGTTCTTCGCGCCATAGCGCACTAACCGTGCATCGCATTGACGCACGGGTGGCACCATAGCGAGTGGGGCGGCGTTGCAGTCGACATGATAGAGGTTTCGACATTTGTTGGGTCAAGTCACAAGGGTGCATGTTGCGGCCCGTCTGGGTCCCACCGGAGGTGTCAAATGATGTATTCTCGAGCGAGGAACGAAATGTAGGATACCGGTATTCCATAATAGGCACGAGGGTCTCCTACACGTACGTAGTTGGAATAAGTGCACGGTCGCGCTGTCAACTACCGGGAAATCCAAGGTATTACAAAAGGACCCTGACGAAGACACCTACCTATATACACCCACTTTCAAAGGCAATCCAATAGCTTTGTAAGGAGAGTTAAAGCATGATCAATTAGAGCCTTTCCATCCACACATCCTTAGGTCATGGCTATTTTACGTTTCTAGTGTAATCACAAGTGACCCTTGTCAATGCAAGTGATCAAAGGCCCTATCCAAAGAACCATTCATGGCACATTTACACACTCACATGGGGTAGGGAAGAAGAAAAACCAACACCAAGTCAGCCCTGATGGGTGGACACTGTCCATCCTGACACCAAGGCAGTCCCCTTACATGAGATGACCATCCAATCATATCACAAGTATGTTTAGGAACCTTCATGGTCATAACCTGGGCAATGGGATCCATGGACCACAACTCTCCCTTGGCTATCAAGTTGTTGTGTCCAATCTCAAGTGCCCAAAAGCATCTGAGGCTATACCTCTCAAACCTACATAAATACGTTCCATAAGAATTAACTTAGAAAATGCATCATGTGATCGATTAATCCAACAACATTGGTTTTCCGCGCACAACCCCAACACAAGTTTCCATATCCCTGTAATAATATTGATACTCTGAACATTGATAGAAAGTGGATTGTTGGTGAATTTCTCTCAACCATGTATTTGCATGTCAACAATGGAATGGTCACATTCAACCAATTGAGGAGATCTTTTGGGCATGGACCATCCATGAACCATGATGGGGAATTGATCTTAGATAAACCAATAATGGCCCAACATGTGCAAACTCATTGCGCCACAAGGAAGTTCCACGTTCGTCACAAATAGGGAACTCGGCCTCCTTTAAAATATCATTTTACATCGAATGGATAAAAGGATTCGAATGAAGTACTGCAAGAACATCAAATACTCGAGTTAAAAGCTCCCTAAATCAAGAACTACAACTCCAAAAATAAATCAAGCATCTGCAATTAAAAAAGAAAAAGAAAAAAAGAACTTACCAATCCCTTTCCCTCTATAGGGTTTGATTACAACAAGCATTGCAATGTAACCTCTAAACGAATTCCGATGTTCACCCATCTTGCAAACAACAGTCCCTACACAGTTGCCCCTGTGAAATGCCTGAAATTACAGATAAAACTGAATCATTGAATCAGGATCAACGGCTCCAATGCAAGAAACAAATGCAATTAACAAAGAGACATAGAAACAAACACCAAGCTACAATCAAATCAACCATATGATCCCGACTGTTCAATCGATGACCTGCAGATCAACAGTCTGAATCGTATAACAAAAGGGTCCGATCATCGATTGACTATTCGTGTAACTCAACTCATTAGCCGCTGAAATAAAAAGCTTGATTCAGGAGAAATCATATGATCCTTGGACATCGAGTCCTTTACAGTTTGGACCCATGGTTCAATAATCAAGACCGTCAATCTGATGGCCCCACCATCAAGTCGCTCCATTCTTCATAGACTGCCTGTTTGGGAACCATCGATCACATTGTCAGAAGCGTCCCATCCGAAGATGAAGTGGCACGCCCTATCCACGACGAGGCCCATTAGATCAACGGCCCGAGGATCACCAATTCATGGGCCCCGCTTGTATAAGGCCAATGCCAGAAGATTTTATATAGTATAGAAATTCCAGGGAAGAGGATCATACAACTCCGCAGATCGAGTGCGGAAGATGAAGAAGAGAACCCTAAAGGGGAGAAGGGGAAATAGAAGGCGGTGGAGGCGTATATACGGAGAGATGGTGTATGAGAGAAGAAGTACCAGGAAGCAGAGGTGGGGCCAGAGATAGACGAAGTAGCGGTAGGTGAAGATGGAGTAGGGCTCGCTGAGCTCCTGGTCGACCAGGCGCATGATAAGGGGTAGGTGATGTTCACCCCCGTAGCTAACGTACTCGATCTCTGATGGGGTGAACTGCGCCATCGCTCCGCCTTCTTCTCTCGTTGTTGGAGGACTCGTCGTCATGGCCTCCCTCCACTCTCACTCTCTGTTTCCTTCCTTTTCTTTGGGGGAGTGCGTACCACGCACCGCGGGCAGTGCTCCGCGATCCGAGCGAACTCTCAGCTACGCGGATTGCGTCCTGCCCCCCGCCTGGACCGATTACCGTCGGCAGATCTGCGGAGGAGCCCACCGTGATGTATCTGTTTATCTACTCCGTCCATCCCTTTTCTAAGATCATTTTAATATATGATCCCAAGAATGATGCAGATCCAACGTTCAATTAGATCACACCACATATGACCGTCGCATTTAATGCAACTTGCTAATGCTTTGTGCATTTAATGCAACCCAAGCTTATTATTTGGTGTGGTCCACTCGAGCGCTGGCTTTCCCTAATTTTTTGGATCATGCCTTAAAATGATCATATAAAAGGGATGTACGGAGTGGATAAACAGAGACAGCAAGGTGGGCTCCTCGAAAGATCTGCAATGATCGTATGAAAGGAATGGACGGAGTGGATGAACAGATACATCACGATGGACCATCCACAGATCCCACACAGCTACAAGCGGGCATATTTGTGTGGGGCCACCATGATGTATTTGTTAATCCGCACTGTCCTTCCATTTTCTCACATCATATTAAGGGATGAGTCCAAAAGTGAGGCAGATCCAACGCTCAACTGGACCACACCACACCACAATGACTCTTGCATTTAATGCAACCCAAGCTTACTATTTGGTGTGGTCCACTTGAGGACTAGATCTGCCTCGTTTTTAGACTCATAATTTAAAATGATCCGAGAAAAGGGATGAATGGCACAGAAACATTACAGTGGCCCCACACAGATCTACCCATTCGTGCCTAAAGATGGCGTCCCTGTTTTTCATTTTTTTTCTGGGGGAGTGCGCACTATGCATTACCGATAATAATCGGTCCAGCCAGGTCTTCGTGGGGGCCGCTTGATGTATGGTTTTTATCCATACTGTTCAAACATTTTTCAAGATCATTTTAGGAAAATCGGATTGCGTGCGGAGGAAACTCTGTTTTTTTTCAAGAATGTATGTGCTTTATCAATTCCGGCCATATGTTTTTCCAGCTCATTTGAAGGGTTGAGCCCAAAGTTTGAGCATATCCAAATCTCAAGCAGGCCATGCCATAGGAAACAGTGGGAATAAAGATGTCCACCGTTGAAACCTTCCCAAGCTCCACAGTGATGTTTATTTGTCATCCAACCTGTTTATAAAATCACATGGGCATGAATGAAGGGAAAACTCAAATATCACTTTGATCCAAAACTTCTGTATCACCTTAGAATTTTTCAATTGTAGACATTTAGTTCACACTTTTTCTATGGTGTGGTCCACTTGAGCTTTTGATATGCTTAATTTTTTGGTTCCAGCCCTAAAATTATCTGATCAGATGGATGGACGGAGTGGATAAAATACATAAATCACCGGTGGGCCCCACAGAGTTTAGCGTGCGGAGTTACTCAGTCCATAACTATGGTTGGGTGGATACATTACTGTGGGCCCTACCTTTATGCATGAGCCTTACATCCTCTCAGTCCATACATTGTAATAGATTATTTTAGGGCATGACCCCAAAATATGAAGTAGATCCAAATCTTGGGTGGACCACACTATAGAAAATGATGGTGACTGACCCTTAAAAACTTATTAGGGGCTACAAAAGTTTGGATCAAGTTGATATTTGTGTGGCACCTAACAGGTCCGGTGGCCCCCAAGAAGTTTTTAATGGTGGGTATTCAATCACCATTGTTTCTGTGGTGTGGTCCACCTAAGAATTGAATCTGCACTACTTTTGGGGTCATGCCCTAATCTGAGACTTCAAAATGAATGGACGGCGTGGATCTAAGGAAAATACATCAAGGTGGGCCCCACGGTCAGGGATCCACCCACCCGGACCGGAATTGGAGACAGATTGATGTCATGAGGTACATCAACCGCGACTGCGCCATTCAAAAGTGGATCCAACGAGGATTTGGCTGAATTATGGAGACTTATGGAGTTATTGGCCTACACTACCACCACGTGATACCTAGACCACCCGTTGGAACTGGACCACTTCATACCCACCGTTGAAACTTTCTCAGGGCCCACTGTAATCTTTATTTTCCATCCAACCTGTTGATAAGTGGGAGCTCAATCACCGGTGTTACCTACGTTGTGGTCCACTTGAGCTTTTGTTCTGGTTCTTTTTTTTTTTGCTCGTGTACTAAAATGAGCAAGCAAAACTGATGGACGGTGTGGATAAAGCACGTACATCGCAGTGGGCCCCACATACCTCTTCGTCTCTTCAGCCTGCTTGGGTGAGTTATAGTCCCAACAGTACCTGTCAACGCACGTGTTGGCAGGGCATGCCTATGAAAAGTCCCATCATCATAGGCCGTGTGCATTGAATGTGGAGGGCTGTCCATTTTTCTAATCATTCATTTTTTTTCATCATATAAAGGTAATGATGGGCCAGCCAAGCTTTTTGGCCAGGAGATGCTCGGACGCGTACTGCGTACTGAGTGACTCAGGAGCGTACATAGTAAACTCTATAAGGCCCACCGTGATGTGTGTGTCTAATCCATGCTGTCCGTCCATTTGATCAGCTCATTCTAGGTGATGATCCCAATATTGAAGCATATCCAAAGATCATGTGGATCACACCACATGAAACAGTGGAGATATTGGCATCCACCGTTGAAACCTCCCTAGGATTTCTTATCCAATATATTCACAAGGTCACGCAACATGAATGAAGGGAAAACAAGAATATCAGCCTTGATTCGAAACTTTCATAGTCTTGAATAAGTTTTCAATGATAAGCACTCAATTCCCATTATTTATGGACGCGTAGTCCATTTAAGCTTTGGGAATTTAGATCGTATGCACGGCTTCAACAGGATTTTTCTATTTGCTAGACTACCTGATTGGTCCCGACAATGTTAGTGCTGAGGTGGACCTAATCAGGTGGTCAGGCAAATAGAAAAATTATGTTGAAGCCAAGCAACAATTTGGACTGAAGCTTTGGATATGCTTCAATTTTAGGCTCATGCCCTAAAATGCACTAAAAAAATGGATGGACGGCTAGGACAGGAGACATACATCACGGTGTGCCCCACCGAGTTTACTCAGGTGCTCGGGTCTCTCAAGGTGTGCCTTAGCTAATGGATGGCCAAAAGCACAAGAATGATGCTCCTTCCAAAAGAAAAAGATATACCTAGGGTTGTAAACCTATTAATACAAGTCGCATTATAGTTAGGTCAATCTTCATTCTCCATTGTCCATCTTATCATTCAAGGTTAGGTCAATTTCCATTGACAATCTTATCATTAAAAGTTTTTATATGGTAGCTAGAGCTAACAAATGGCCTAGATTAGTTGATTAAATTCCTAACATATTCCTTTTTTTCTTATGGTTGTGGGGTGTATGATACTGACATGCTTGACAACAACCAAATACTAGTTCTCTTTGTAAGGCCTGTTTGGTATAAGTCATATCAAGGGCCTATTTGGATAATGGAAAAAAGAAAATAAGAATAGGGAATGAAATATTGACTTACAATGGGACATTTCGTTATGTTTAGATAGTAAAGTCAATAGTGAATTTTATAAAGTAATCACTATGAGATAACCTTTATGAGAAAAATATGATATTTCTACTCGACATCATGAGACCTTTCAAAATGGGATCCATATATATTTATATTTCAATACTTTTTTTTTATTTATAAGAATTTATCATCAAATTATAATTACACTTTTTTCTTCTTTTTTCTTTTTTTTTTCTTCCAATCTAAATGAAGGCAAAGAGCAGTTTGGAGATAAGAAAGAAAGAAAACATAATGATTATCCAAAGATAATGTCCATGAGCACTATTAATCATTGGATTTGAATTTTAGAGTTTTTACTTGGACATCAAGTGAAAAACTCATATTTCTCTCACAGTAGTCACTTAGTTTCTTATGTTAATAATCTAAACTATAATTGTAATTGCTTTATGAAATTCAGCTTTTTATATGTAAAAAACACAAATTGTTCACATTGAAGGAAAACAATTTTTCTTTTTCGTTGTCCAACGTAGAACCTTTAGTATCCAAGCATTGCTTAAGACGTACAACAAAAGTGATGCATATTGAGATGCATAACATATGAAATATACTGGGGTGAGATCTCATAGAGATCGAAATGATCGACTATAACAACTCAAACATTTTCACTCACGGGTAGATATACAAATGCCCGTCTATGTGCCTTTCCTACTGTAATTTTTTTTTCTTCGAAGTAGAGAAAACGCTCGTAGATGCACACCCATATATATATATATATATATATATATATATATATATATATATATATATAAAGAGAGAGAGAGAGAGAGAGAGAGAGAGAGAGAGAGAGAGGGAGAGAGAGAGAGAGAGAGGAATGTTCACCTTGGCACTTCTCGTGAGAGAGAGTCATGAGCACTTTTTCATGGCTCATTGCACATGATGTGAGCCTAAAATCAGAGCCGTCTATGTGATGCAGCACCCCAAAAAACCCTTAGGGCCCATCTTTCAACCTGATCCAAAACTTTGGTAGGCCGCAGCAGAAAGCAAGAGGCAAATCAAAGGAGGAAATTATGTTCCTTCTTTCATGAACCACCAAAATTCTGGAACAAGTTGAAAGATGGGCCCTAGGAGTTTTTTGGGGTGCTGCATCACATGAACGGCTCAAATTTTGGGCTCACATCATGTGTGATGAGCCAAGAAAAAGTGCTCACGAGAAGTGCGCGGGTGAGCATTCCTATATATATATATATATATATATATATATATATATATATATATATATATATATATATATATATATATATATACCTCAAAAGGATTTTCAACCCTCATATATCTGTGTATTTGATTTTCATTAAATCTACGTTTAGAATCACTATTAATTAATAAATTTAGCCATATAATCATCCACTTCGCTTTTGGACCACTCGGTCATAAAAAACCAACCTCAAGATCATCATTTCCATCTATATACATACACAACTAAGACTCTGACCGGTTCATGATCTTACCCGTTATCCAAGTATAAGCATAACTTACTACCAGAATCACGATTCATTGATTTTACTTAAGAGTACACATACATATACACCTTTTCTATATATCCCAAGTCTACATATTATAACTCACTGGATCTATCATCGATCTAAACCATTGAGAATACTCTTCATGGACCTATTAAGTTATCCAATCGTTTAATTTTAACATGGACAATTACATCATTATGAAATAGACAAATATCATATTTAAGCCCTTTACGTTTGATTTACGTCGCTCGATGGGTGGGCCACTCAACATGATAGAATCTGATCAATCTACAACCTCTCTGAAAGATGTTCTTATGTGAATCAATGCAAACACCACGTGTGTACATGCTTATGTGCGAACCAAAGCGCAAAAGTAGCGTTCGAACACAAGCTTCTTCCCTCCTTCGTTCATAACGGAAAGCAACACCACAACAATCTGAGAAGAGCTTCCTCTAGTGGATCTACACTATCCCAAAAGGAGGATTGTGATAATCTAAAAGCCAGTCACCCTATATCGACATATAAATGGAAACAACATGTGAACCGAGTCGAGTGTTGCCAACAAAATCGGATTGCATTGTCTCTTCATCGCCTTCTCTGAAAACCATGAATTTGAGAAAATTTAGACCATACAATCAACATCCATTGGATCTTTAAATCCCAATGGGATTCAAAGAAGCTCTCAGACCCGAAAACAATGCTAAAATTCTCGGTTTGCTTACAAACCGCTTATAGTGGGAAAAACCTTCAAACTCAACACTCACTAGGCGAACGGTTGTAAGGCTTTAATCTCTTTATTACCCAAACTTCCTATGACCTATCTGGACCGTCCACAAGTGTTGGTTTGAAGAAGTACATAATAGGTCAAATTCTGTCATTAAACGGAATTTCTTTAATTAGAAATATTAACCATGCGTTCTTATGTTGGTCCCGATCTAAGACCCAATCCAAACATCATGATGGCCATCTAAACAGCGTATGACCACAAGAATCCCATCAAGATTCACTCTCCGAACATAATAAAAAGCACGATCTAAATCCAACATCAATGCAACGTTGTTTCTGTTAGTGTACTTTTCTATGGTATACTAGTGCACCTTATTTGTTAATCACATGTGTCCATGTGTTGCAATGTCGATTGAGCCTTGGTAAGCTGAAGATCGAAGATTCAAGTGGACAAAAAGCATCAAGGAAGAAGAACAGGTAAAAGAGATGCCTTGGTGACCCCAACCTTTAGAACCAGAATACCATAAACCTCTTAGATGACTTAGACCACATTGATAAACCCTTAGTTATCTTCATTAGCTTTAGAACACTTAGAAAAACATGATAAGTTAGGCTAACAAAAGAGGTGCAAGCTGTTGTAAATAAATAAGCCCAGATAATGGTTTTCAAGTGGACTTCAATCCATCAGAATTCAGCTCGATGGGACTTCGATCCCTCGAAGAATTGGGTTCAATCCATCGTAAATTTCATCCAGTAAACTTGAACTCTTTGGATAGTTTTTCGATCTATTGAGCATCTATCTTCGAGCCATCGAAGTAGGCTCTTCGAGCTCTCGAGGAACAGTTCAATCCATTGAACATATGTCCAGCAACATTGCAAAGCCCTCTAGACAGTTTTTCGATCCATCGAGGTTTGACTTCGATCAATCGAAGTAGATTGTCCGATCCATCGAAGCTATATTCGATTCATTGGACAGACTAGTTTTTGCCCGTTTTATGACCATTGGAGCTTTATTTATAAAAGCAGTATAGGTGATCTTTGAGCTTAAGAGAGGCAATTTAGTGATTTAAAAACCACCACTATTACAAACCATTAAAAGCTCTCATCCTAGCCCATCCAAGTCATTCTCCTGTGATTCATCACAATCATTGAGCATTTAAAGCTCAAATGAGAATGAACTCGGTCTTTCTCGATTCCTAGAAGTTTAGACACCTTTATCATAAGTAGAACCCTTATCTAAATACCACATAGAAATCCAATTAGGTGTATTCCTCTAGGCAACCTATTTCTTACTAGTTGTAGAGGATTAACCACCTCCTAGCACCTTGGGCATCTCAATCGGAGTATCTCATGTAAAGTAGCTGATCATTGGAGCTGGAGCATTGGTGATGCACTGACATCAGAGATTGAGAGAGCAAATGGTAGCTAGTTGAAGCACGAGAGAGTAGAGATCAAGCAACCCGAAGCAGTGCATTAACGAGGCTCAATTTCGACAAGTAAGGTTGTCAATTGTAAGCGTCCTACATACTCTTTCCTCGTGGAGGATTGAGTATGAGAGTTTGAATTGCCAAACTCAATAGGTTCGGTTGTAGAACCTAGGCCCTTGTGAAGGGACTAAACTAAGTTTTTGTGAGGAGCCTCTAGCGGGAGTATATGTATGTTGATATGTTGGGAGGAACCTTGGACTCCTTAGTTGGGTGGAACTATTATACATCTTAATAGGTTATGAGGAACCTTGTTAAACTCCTTGGTTGGGTGGAACCATTAAACACCTCGGTAGGGTGAAATTGAATTAAAACACATAGGTTGAGAGAAACCTAATTTAAACTCTTTTAGTGAAATCTGGTGTGCTTAAAGGGTGAGTACGTGAATCGGGACTGCAGTAGACACATAGTCGAACCACTATACATGCTTATGTTTGTGATGTATTTGAGCACATTGTTATTTTAGCATTGTATGTTTAATTGCTTAAATATTATGCATGCTTGATGGTAATATATGTTAGGCATTAGATAGGCACATTCACATATAAGATGTGTTTTTACTAATTATGTAGACTTAAGCGTATATGATCCTATCTTATATAGTTTATATAGGTTGCATAGATTAAGTACTTGATTAAGTTAAATCATATGTTAATCTATGCATGTTAGACTAAGTAACTTAATTGCTTATTCATATGTTAGTATTTGTGATTGGACCCACTTAGACTTGGAAGCCAAAGTATTCTTGCTTACTTAGCTTAAATTATATAATAATTTAAGTAGTTGAAAAAAATTCAAAAGGTCTTAATCACCCCCCTTTAGGTATTAGCCATAATTCTAGTAGCTTCGCCAAGCCTCTGTACATATCGTAAGGTGTCGTGTTAGACGATCTGATACAATTTCAATTTCAATTCATTTCCAAAGCTGCATTGACTCGACGTTATCTTATTATATAGAGACCTCTCTAAAAACTTTTAAAAAGGGTTAAGGTCTCTATAAAAACCCCGCGAATGAGAGAGAATAAGTCATGTAAATAATCAAAATAGAAAGAAAGAAACTTAGGAAGAGAGAAAGAAGAAAAACTTGTCGAGTCAACTTAGTAAGTCGAGTTGGGTTCTTGCGAGCCCAATGTTATTGCTGGACGTGAGAGAAGAAAGGAGAAGAGAAAGATAAAGAAATTAATATAAGCATAGAAGAAGAGAAAGAAAAGGAAGAAGAGTGAGTCGACTCTTCAAGTCGATGCTGAGTTCAACTGATTTCAAGTCGAAATCGAGTTTAGCCCTGTTGAAACCCCTGGTGGATAACTTATAGCTTAACGAGAGAGGTTGTATGTAAAGTTCACGCTGAATAACATCGAGTTGCAACTAAGTCTTAACTGAGTCGAGCCAGTCAAGATGAGTTTAACTTTATTTCACGTCAAATCAAGTAGGTGATCCTCCCACCTTAATGAATTCATCTAAACATAGAAAATTATCAAGTTTATTATTATTATATCTTGATTTATGAGGATTTTTTGTTTGCATCTTATAATTAATTATAAGTTGTGAATTACATTCATGTCATGTGCATACAGGCATTGGATTTGAATTGGATGTTTTAATCAAGTGCAATATCTTGGGTTCCCTAAAAGGTCTTATATGGGTACACTTCCTTGGGTTCCATAGAGGGTTTGTTATCCTGAATTTCTTAAAATATCACGCATGATGTATTGCCAATGATTCCCTTAACGGTTGTAACACGGGTTTCACAAAATGTCTTAGTTGGTGCACTGCCTTGGATTCTTTTATTGTGAATTGTATAGATTTTTAAAAATGTCTTAGTCGATGTACTACCTTGGATTTTTATTGATGAGAACGTTATGCGGAGTCCTTAAAATGTCTTGGCTGGTGCATTGCCTTGGGATCTCCAGAATGTGAATGTAATGTGGGTTCCTAAAATGTCACAGACGGTGCATTACCTTTAATGCTTTGAGGTTGTTATAAATTTGTTGGTTGGTGCACTACCTTGGACGTTTTCCTGATAATACGTATTAACAAGTAATTGATAATGGGTCATTTGGATGAGAGTAAATAGAGAAGAGTTTGGAGTAAATTGAGGTAAATGGCATTTGAGGTGTATTTGGATGAGAGTAAATCGATGAAAATAAAATGAAATGAGAGTAATGAGCTTGTAAATGAAATCTTTTCTTTAAAAAAGGATTTAAAAGTAAATATGGTGAAATGCCTTTTTAAACTCCCTTGTGGAGTCGCACGAGGAAACAAATGTGTTGTTACGCACATGTTCGTCAATAAGTGATATATTAATGATACTTCAAAACAATTCAATTATCTGTTACATCACTAAAATCACACTAATAGAACTAAACCATCCAAAGGTGGCTCTCTAAATAGACAGTTGAAAAATGTTGACAAGTTGCTTGTTTGTGATCCTTACATTTGCGGCCCACTCAAGGATCACAATTTTTACATTTTTTGTAAAAGTATATATTTCAATGGGCTTGTTATAATCATTTTTATTAATATATCATATACGTACACTAATTTGAAATATTAAAACTAAGTTGAGATATCACATTTGTTCTCATGAAGATATTAAAAAATTCGAATGCATTCTAATTCCTTTAATTTACTCATATTTAAATAGAATAATTGGATTTCAAATGCATTTCATTTACTCCAATTCAAACTAATTAAGCTATTTATGTCCAATTCATTTATCTCTAATTTAATTTTTAAGCTCCCAAATAAATCCAAAATGATTGTGTTGAAAAGTGACTATGGAAAGTGGTGACGACAATTGCTTAAATTATGATTCATTGAAAGCATTGCATGCATTGTATCTTTTGCATTGCGCTTCATAATATTATCTCTTTATTCTATTTAAATTTTAAATTGTTAAATGTATACACTTAGAAGTTTTCAGAAATTTGTTAGATATGATCCCGCTGAGCTGTTATGCTCACCCCACTTTAACAATTTTACATATATCAAATTAGAGTACTACGAGCACTCTGGACTCGACTATTAATTTTTCCTTTCATTTATTAGGATTAGTTTGAATCTAAGATTTCAATATGATAAAGAAATTAGTTAAAAATAAAAAATTTAACTTGTGAACATTATGTTAATGAGGATTAATACAATAGTATTTTCCTTTAAATCAATTTTGAATAGATAATTTAATAAAACTATGTACATTGCAATAAATATTAATTAAATAAGCTCACGATCTTAGGATTCAAGTCTTGAATAACTCTATTTGTGTATCCGAATTTCAAGGCGTGACATCGGCTTCATACCCAGTTAAATCATATAAGCTTATGTATTACATGGAGATAGATTATTAGTTGATAGGAAGATCTTTTATAATGATTGCATAGATGATGAACTTTTGACTATTTATGATACATGAATTGAGCCACACATGTTATGAAACCAATTACTTTACAACGAATAGATTCCAATCATATTGTTGTATAAGTATGCTAGTCATTTAAGTGGATCTAGTATCATCATTACTCTATATTATGCAGCAAGGTCGTGATAAGATGACACTACATTGCTATACACAAATTTTAATAGGTAAGAAGCACAAAAAAAAAAGTTGTTAACAATATTGAGCCACAAAGATGGGGTTATATAGAAGAAGATCGTAGAGACATAGTGATGGTGATGCATAAGATTTGTAAAATAAATGGATGGTTGAATTTTATTATGAGTAATCTTAAAAAAATATTTATATATTATATATGTATTAATATTTTCAATGGCATTTAATCAATCAATTTTGTAGAAGTAAAATATATTCAATTTCAAAAGTAATTAGGTATGCGTCATGATTAAAGTATTAAAAATTATGCGCTTATAGATATAAAATTATTTGTACCCAATTAAAAATGGTGATATCAATGGTTTAAGATAAATGATCAGAGATCTTGATAAGTCATTTATAATCTATTTACAGATTTAGTGTGATATAATCTCCTAGGGAGGATTATAGTCTCAAATATTTTGTATAAGATTTTAGTCTTAAGAGAGAATGTGATCATTTAATACATCTCATCACCACCATAATATAAGAGATATTGAAAATCTACGATGTTGTAAAAGATTTACAATTAAAGAAAGATTTTTCCCTCTTTAATGTATTGATATATATAGTTACATAGACATGGGCGATATAAATAAGATTATTTTAATTTTAATTGAATATAATAAAATATAAATTTAAATTTTAAATTGAATAAAAAGCTATGTATATCTTAACACTCTCCCTTAAGCTGATGTGAAGATGTTAATAAGCCTTGCTTGGATTTGAGAAATTGAAAACAATCTTTATTGAGAGTCATTGTGAAGAGGTCTTTTGATTGATTTTGTGTTTGTAAATAAGCATAATGATTCAATTGGTGGATGGGCTCTCCAAGTTCATCAATTATTAGTTTGTTATTATTATTTTTTATAATGAGATATTAAACAACATATATTAGAACAACAACAATAATGGTGCTGTGGACAAGGGCTAAGTCAGCTAAAGAAGACAAACATGTCCGTCGATCGAAATAGGAAGTAAAAAGTGAGTTATCGATATAGAAAGTGGTGAAGAAAAAATCTCTTTAGCAATAAAAACTTTCCTTGTCGTTATTGAATAAATAGCTAAAAATAGTAAGAAAAAATCTATTTTATATCAATCAAATGAATAAAAAAGACTTTGTACACCAATCGAAAAGAAAAAATCTCACTCTGATACCATAAAAGATTTATAACCAGATAAAGATTATTTAACCTATTTAGTGCATTGTTATATATAGAGTTACATAGATATTTAAATATAAATAGAGTTTAAATATATAACTGTACTTATCCTAATATTAAGTGAATATAAAAAATAGAATTTCAAATTTAAATTAAGTAAATAGATATGTAGATTTCAACATTTTTCACCCATGTTCTACATTAGCACATATGCTTGGTTGAAAGGGGTAGGAGTCTACGAGTGTGTTAACTTTGTTTGTATGTAGGCAAGATAACCCAAGTTATGGACCATACATCTTTTCCACTGTTATAAGGTGGGCCAAGCCATTGGAATCAATGAAAGATTGACAGTCTACCTTAGCATACACATGTAGTCCACCTAATAAGGTGATTATCCTAATTTTTTTAAAAGAATGGTTTTCATGGTGGGGCTTATTAATTTTATGGTATTGATTTTCTACCTAAGTTATATTTTGACAGCAAGGATGACTAAGTACCATAACTTTTGGTACCATTTTATATAGGTGATTAGTTGTCTTTAAAACCAGGTATAAAACAATGCACTCAACCATGAAATAAATGGTGGTGGCCGGGTGGGAGTCTAAGTAATAAAACAAGTCCGGAGAAGATAAAAAGAAAATGAAAGAATTTTAGTGATGCATCAAGATATGCCAGACACAATTACACTACTCATGCTCACTTAGCACATTTATATGACATTAAAGTTGTTCATCATACAGGCCTCAGGTTAATGTTCCTTATCCCGAAAATTCGTTCTACGCCAACATCATTAGATAGGTCAAATATGTTAGGAAATACAAACAATTAAAAAATGATAACAGTCCCAATTCAATATACATGTGCAACTCAACCAATTGATGATTGGGCCTAATTTTAAGATTAGTAAATGTACATTTTTAGGTCCACTTAATGAACATCCTAGATCTTGCATGCATGCTCTGTTAGAGTCCGTGTATTAGAAATTATCTATGCCCCAATCCACTATCCATTTGGATGTGATTGGGCGAATCTAAATCATTGATCATGGTAACCATGGGTCCTATATTGGACACGTGATGTACCTTAGATAAATTTTTTGGGTCCTAGATTCCATGTAAATGATTACAAAAGGAATTACTTCTAAATTCCACACCAACTCTCACCTTATGTTTATTGGATTTGTTGAGGAGTAATTCCTCTTGTAGTCCTTGAGAACTTGAGATTAGATATGATATTCATCGACTTAAAAGAGTCATAGTCTATAGATCTCAGTACCTTTGTTAGACTATGACCGTCACAAGTGCGTAGGACACATGTGGACGTCAGTTCACAAAATATACGGTCATCTTGTGTGAGGGGACTAACTGGGATTAGGATAGACAATATCTATCATTGAGAGCCAATTTGGTGTTGGTGTATGCCTTACCCTTACCTCGCACAAGAGTACGAGTGTTCCATGAACAAAAGGTCCAACTTAGGACATTACATCAATGGATCGAGATCAAGTCAACAGTCAAGGGGCCTATTAGCTTGGACTATGATGATATGATCAAGACTTGATAATACATAAAAAATAGTTTAATATTTAGACCTGATGATGTGTAATGGTCACGATCTTGACTGGTCGACTCTAGCTCTTCCTATGAGATCCATGCAAGGGTCAATAAAGTGGACGTAGCTGGACACTTTTTTCAAGAACTGTTGATTCTTGCACGGGCTAACGAGGGATCTACTGGTTTGCCTAAGAACATATTTATGTCTTTAATCTTGATAGATCAGGGGCTCATTAAGTGGCTTTACCATAAAGCACAACATTCTGAATATTTTAATTGGTTTTTCGAAGATTTTTAACTGTTAAAATTGCTTTGATTGCACTTGATGATAACTTGATGGCCCAGATCTAATGGGCTAGTTTTGATTGACATATGATATGATCATTAGTGGATATGCTGTGGTAGTGGGGGACTGAAGCATGAACATATGCATAGATGGGGCGGATTGGCGGCTTCCTTCATAATAGGATACATCATAGTTCATAAAGTAACGAAACACTGTACTAGGTGTACCCCTAAAATCCTAACCCCTCATTATTTATATGATCATATTCCAGAGGAGAGGAGAGCCAACCTTGGACATCCCCACCTCATAGGACGTGTGAGTGTGAGGGAAAAAAAGGAGAATTTGAGAGAAATAGAGGAAATTCACACTACCCTCTTCTATCATCCTCATATGTGGTATACTTTTGTGGATGGTACATGTCTTCCTCGGAACTTAGTAGAGGATTAGACGTTGAGTTATCTTTATTCTTCGGTATCAGGATAGATCCAGTAGAGACTCGTTGGTTTAAGAGATCGACATTAACAGATTGACATTGCAAACACCTCCATTATACACACGTGCAGGCAAGATCTCCATCATTTATGTGTATTGCAAACGGGGATTCTTAGAATGTGTCCATTACCAAGTTGTATTCTACTATATATTTTGTTGTGTTTGTATGCTAGGAACCCAACATGCCCAGAGTACTAGCATGGTACTCTGTAGATGTTCTTGTTAGGCACATTGTTAACTTCAGATTTTGTAACAGGATCCTCCGGACATTCACCCTATCTCCAACAAAGACTTCCTCCGCCCGACCTGTAAGAAGACAGAGAGCAACTAAGGGTGGCTGGTGTCCAGCCGTTAGCCCTCCGATGCTTAAGTCAGGCAAAGCAAGAAGAAGAATAACCAGGCAAACAGAGGCTAGAGATGAATAATGTGTACCTGTATCTTAATGGAGTCTTCTCCTTATATAGATCAGAAATGATCCAATCTGTTACGTAAAATATCGAGATCCCTGATTTCGTAGGATAAGAATCTTATCCTCATATAGAAGGGAAATCTAATCCAATGACTCGTCCGATAGCTTCGTTCCTTGATA
Organism: Liriodendron chinense; assembly: GCA_003013855.2. Lineage (NCBI taxonomy): Eukaryota > Viridiplantae > Streptophyta > Magnoliopsida > Magnoliales > Magnoliaceae > Liriodendron > Liriodendron chinense. Next base: position 1,628,215 of record ML058348.1, on the reverse strand, counting down.
GCGATCCCTTGAGACTCGGAACCACTGAAGAAGATAAGCCCCAATCTCGGCCTATACGGGCTGCTGGTACTGAGGGCTAAGAGATGTCACCACAGAAAAAGCTATTCGCGTGTTGGAAGATGGTCGCGAATCCAAGTGCCCACTCATTTAGATATGATACCTTTCAACGACTTGTGAGAATGTATACTCGCAGGAAAAATACAACTTCTCGAAGCTTTGGTAATCGAGCATCGTTTTTCCTAATATGCGAGTCGCGAACAGACGATCTTGATAGTCGGATAGAGGTGCTCGTGGGGTCGGCGCATCTTCAGAATATACGAGTCACGAACAGACGTTCTCGGTAGTCGGATAGAGGTGCTCGCGAGATCGGAGTATCTTCAGAATATGCGAGTCGCGAACAGACGTTCTCGATAGTCGGATAGAGGTGCTCGCGAGATCGGAGTATCTTCGCTATTTTTTACTATAACAGATGCGCCCCAAGTCATTTCCGCCAAGAATTCTAAGGGAAGGACTTCTATTCACTATCACATGTAACAGCCTGCTGCCTTTATCGAGAATGAAACCGTACATGATTAGGCTAGAATTAATGAGCGCCAGCTTTTCGCAGCCTTTCCGCAGTCAGGAAGTGAAGAGACGCTCGCCTCGTGTCCGGAGAGTTAATGGGCGTGCCTGCTCGACTGCCGCGCCAAAGGGGGGGCTGCCACGTATCACCAGATGCGGCGGAATGATTGCCTATAAATATACGGAGTCCGTCATTACTCTGGTTTTCTACAGAAGTTTTTCGAACGAAAGAATTCTTCCGCCATTTTCTTCTCTAACTTCTTCCTTTGGTGTTCCTCCTTCCTCTTTCTTTCGTACTTGGGTACATTTCTTTTCTTTTTTCTTTTTAATCTTCTTTAACCTCCTTATGGCTGGGAACTCTGATGAGACCACCGTCCCACTGGGAGATGCTACACCGAAATCCTCTGCTTCTAGTAATGCGAGGGTTCCGGCAGGCAGATATACGGCGGCCGGATATCCCTCCATTTTATCGAAGGACCGGTTGGCTGAATTACGGGAGAGATTTCGGATCCCTGACTCCGTCACTCTTCGATTGTCCGGAGATGGAGAAACACCGGAATCTCCTCCCCCAGGATGTGTGGCCTTCTATGAGTACCAGCTCATCCTGGGGGTACGCCTTCCGCTCCATCCTTTCGTTAGGGATGTGCTGCGGAGCTATAAGATTGCCCCCGGGCAACTTATTGTGAATGGATGGAGGGTGGTCCTGGGCTCCTTCGCCCTTTGGGCTCAGGCCGGCAACGGGAGGCTCACCGCTGAAGAATTCCTCCGTATGTTCCGCTTGAAGAAAGCACCCTCCAGCGAAGGCTGGTACTACCTCTGTTACTGGCACCGGGATAACTTCGTGATGGGGAAGCCCTCCTCGAACTATCACGGCTGGAGGGAATGGTGGTTCTATGCTTCCGGGAATTGGGAGTCTGCCTCCTCCAGGGGTCCAGGAGTTACCCGTTTTTTCTGTGAAGGTAGTCACAATCCCACATTGTGCTGTTTCTCCAGTTAGAATTTTAGGGTTTCATTTCATTCTTTGACCTCTGTTTGTGCTCGCAGGTATCCCAGCCCTGAACAAGCCAAACTTGAAGGGAGGGATCAACAAGAAGATGGTGAAAGTTTATAAGTTGCCTGTTGGAGATAGGCACATCGAGACCTGCTTGTCCAGCTCGCGACTCGCAGCAGCGGGATTAATATCTAGCGAAGAAGTCGCGATGACGAAAGCTGGAGAAAAGAGGGGTTTGTTGCCTCGCCTCAAAGGCACAAACTCGAAAAGGCAGAAGAAGTCTGCCGGGCCTTCTCAACCATCCACCCGCAAGGGTAGCGACCAACCTACCCTGCCTGCGAGCACGGTGGGGGCAACAGCAGCGCCCATCGCTCCTCCAATGGTGGTCACGGCTGGACCACCAGTGATTAACATTACTGACAGTTCCCCTGATGGGGCAGGGTCCAGCTGCCCCCCAGCTGAAAAGGCTCGCGAGCAAATAGAACCTCGCGAGCCGGTTCCTGCTCGAGAGCTGATCCCTGCTGTCGAGCAAGGACCTGCTCGCGAGTCGATGGCCCTGCCTCGCGAGTCGGTGGCCTCGCCTGTTGCGAGCACGGCTGGGTTAATCGTTGCCCAACCATCTGGAGGTGGAACATACTCCATTCCTCGCCACCTCCACCCAATTTGTAAATTTTTGTTCGACAACGTTACTCCCCAAACTTTTGGCTCTCTTCTCGAGCCAAGCCCTGAGAACCTCTTCCTTGAGGCGGGGGTAAGGATGGTTCAGGTAAGCCCTTGGAGATTTTGTTTTAACTTCATTATTTTTTGGGCTCAAGTATTTTTTCTCACGTTTTTCTTTTTCATTTTGCAGGGCTTAGACCTCATCTTGCGGACGAAGCGAGATATAGTCGCCGCTCGCCGCGTGATCGATGAGGCAGAAGGGAAGAGGATCGCCTTGGAGAAGGCGGTCCAGGGACGGGATCAACTGCTCAAGGCTCGCGAGGCAGTGATCTCGAAGAGAGATGAGGAGAAGAAGATCCTCATCGAGAAAGTCCAAGTCCTGACCGATAGGTATCAGGCTTTGGACTCGAACTTCGCGAAGCTCACAGGGTTGAAGGAGAAAGCGGAGAGAGAGAGGGAGATATTTCGTCAAGATAAGATCTCGCTGGAGGAGCGGCTTGTGGAGGCCAAGTCACAGCTTAAAAAAGTCAGCGAGAACTTGGAGAAGGAGCGTTCCGATCTCGCACAGCTCAAGGACGACTCGATCCACTGGGACGAGGAGAAAGTCGCCTTGGCAAAAATGCTCTTGGAGGAAGGGCCTTGGGCAATTTTCGAGTTCCGAAATTCGCAGCTATATGACGATGAAAGATATGAGTCATATAATGCTGGTCGCGACTTTGCGCTAAGAGTAGTGCAACGAATGTCCCCATCCTTCGATATGGGGGAATTTGGGCGAGTCGCGACCATCATAGCTGCAGAGGAGCAAGCTGCTGCTGAGAACGAGGTGACCGAAGCCACGCAAGCTGGAGGGGCTCCAGAAATGGGCCCTGAAGTCGAGAGCATGGCTCCTCCTCCGAGAGATTGATTTTCCTTTTTGTTTTCCTTTCTCCTGTACTCGTGAGCAGATATTTTGTAAACATTTGATATTAATGAAAAGATATTTTTGGAAGTGTTCTTGTTCTTGTTGTTTACTTTCTCTTTTCTTTTCATGCAATGAATGCCTTCTTGTTTCAATGAGTTTATGCTCAACCCGGGGGGTCGTAGTGACCATACCCTCGTGGAGATAGACTAATCTATCGATTGAGAAATGTAGTGTGCTCAATCCGGGGGGTTGTGATGACCATACCCTCGTGGAGATAGACTGATCTATCGATTGAGAAATGTAGTGTGCTCAATTCGGGGGGTCGTGATGACCATACCCTCGAAGATAGACTGATCTATCGATTGAGAAATGTAGTATGCTCAATCCGGGGGGTCGTGATGACCATACCCTCGTGGAGATAGACTGATCTATCGATTGAGAAATGTAGTGTGCTCAATCCGGGGGGTCGTGATGACCATACCCTCGTGGAGATAGACTGATCTTTCGATTGAGAAATGTAGTATGCTTAATCCGGGGGGTCGTGATGACCATACCATCGTGGAGATAGACTGATCTATCGATTGAGACTCCAAGTTTACCAAGGGTAGAAGGATGGTCGAGAGTACAGACAGGCTCTTCCACAGTGTTGAGAGATTGTAAGCATCCTCTTCAGGGCTATTCAGGTCCAAGTGAATGAAATAGCGACCAAAAGATATCTTTGGCTTTTTATTCATAAAATGTTGCTATGAACTACATCGAATCTAGGGGTAGTATTGTAGCAAATGCTCCACATGCCAAGGGCGACGTACGGGTTTTCCCTGCATATCTTCGAGGTAATAAGTACCGGGACGTACAATCTTAATAACCCGATACGGTCCTTCCCAATTTGGATCCAGCGAACGAGCGGGAACTCCGAGTTTTTGCTTCAGAACAAAATCTCCGAGCTTGAAGGATTTAGGCCAAACCTTAGCATTCCGATAGCGAGCAATACGTTGTTGATATGCGGCCGCTCGTACTTGGTAGGTATTTCTTTGTTCTTCCAAGAGGTCGAGATGAAGTCGAAGATCTTCCTGATTACCCACGGGGTCATACTGCTAGATCCGATACGAAGGCACTTGAATTTCCACTGGTACTACCGCGTCGACACCAAATGCTAAGGAAAAAGGGGTCTCACCCGTTGATGTACGAGTTGTAGTCCTATATGCCCATAATACCTCTGGTAGAAGCTCTGGCCATTCACCTTTGCATTCACCAAGCTTGGTCTTTAGATGGTGCTTAATGATTTTATTCACTGCCTCGACCTGCTCATTCGCCTGAGGATGATATGGAGAAGTGCGGAGATTACGTATCTTTCATTTTTCACAAAATTCATCAAAGGCTGCGTTGTCGAACTGCGTTCCGTTGTCGGTAATTATAGTGTGAGGGAGTCCGAAACGGCATATGATATTTCTCCATATGAACTTAGTAGTTTGTTTCTCAGTAATCTTGGCTAATGGTTCTGCCTCGGCCCATTTGGTGAAGTAATCAACATCCACTATCGCGAATCTATTTTGTCCTTTTCCAGTAGGTAGAGGCCCGATGATATCAACCCCCCATTGCGCGAAAGGCCAAGGACTATCTACTGGAGTCATTCGCTCGGAAGATACACGAGGTATAGGAGAATAAAGCTGGCACTTGTCACATTTTCTAGAGAATGCAATTGCATCTGCTTTCATAGTGGGCCAATAATATCCTTGCCTCATCGCCTTATATGCTAGGGATCGCCCCCTGGGGTGGTTATCACATGCCCCTTGGTGTACTTCGTCTAGAACACGAAGTGCTTCTTTTAGATGAAGACACCTTAAATAAGGCAAGGAAAAGCTTTTGCGTAACAATATTCCGTCTTGCAAGGTATACCTGGCAGCTCGAAGACGAATTTGTCTTGCAGCTTTCTTGTCCTCTGGTAGGTATCCGTCTATGAGATAAAGGATGATGGGATCCATCCAGCATGGAGATGATTGTACCGATATTAATTGCTGAAGAGTCGCTTGGTCGATGCTCGATGAGGATCGAATGTGATAACTCAGATTCTGGTGCAGAGGCGAGCTTTGCCAATGAATCGGCAAGTTGGTTCTTCTCGCGAGGAATATGAATTATTTCATAAGTCTTCAGCTTTGCGAGCAGGATGAGGACACGAGACTTGTATAAGGCCATCCTTTCTTCTTTGGCCTCGAATTCACCAAGAACTTGGTTGACAATGAGCTGGGAGTCGCTATGAATTAATAGATTCTGAATTGCAAGGACAATGGCCAGTTCGAGGCCAACGATCAGGGCCTCATATTCTGCTTCATTATTTGAGACGCGAGAATCGAAACGCAGAGCATATTGGAAATGCGACCCGTCGGGAGCCACTAAAATCAGACCCGCTCCGCTGCCAGTGGCCCGCGACGACCCGTCCAAGAAGAGTGACCAAGGAGGCTGGTCGCTGGTCATGGTATTATCATCGGAAGAATATGTGAATTCGGCGATAAAGTCAGCCATGGCCTGGCCCTTGACTGCGGTCCTAGGACAGAATGAGATATCGTGCTCGCTGATCTCGACCGCCCATTTAGTTAAGCGTCCGGAAGCCTCAGGTTTTTTAAGGACTTGCCGTAGTGGATGATTTGTTGGTACTAGAATAGCGTGGGCTTGAAAGTATGGTCGTAGTTTTCGAGCTGCCGTGACTAAGGCTATGGCCAGCTTTTCCATATCAGAATATCTAGTTTCTACATCAACCATTGCTCGACTGATATAATAAACGGGCTTTTGCACCCCGGAATCCTCTCTTATCAAAGCGGCGCTAACGGCCGTAGTGGACACAGAGAGATAAAGAATGAGTTGCTCATGTGCTACAGGTTTAGATAAAATGGGGAGTGTGCTCATGTACAGCTTCAATTGTTGAAAAGCTTCCTCACACTGTGGTGTCCATTTCCAATCAGACTTGGCCGTTACACGAAGGAGTTTGAAGAATGGTAAGCACTTATCAGATGCTCGCGAGATAAACCTATTCAACGATGCGATGCGACCAGCCAGACGCTGGACGTCCTTCAAAGTAGTGGGGGATTTTATCTCTACCAATGCTTTTATCTTCTCAGGATTTGCCTCAATTCCATGCTGGCCGACCATGAACCCAAGAAATTTTCCTGCAGATACTCCGAACGCACATTTCTCTGGGTTCAATTTCATTTGATACCTCCTCATTAGGTCGAAGGCTTCTCGAAGATCAGAAATATGACCATCTTCTACGGTGCTTTTCACGAGCATGTCATCAACATAAACTTTCATATTCCTACCGATTTGAGCAGCGAATATTTTGTTGACGAGACGTTGATAAGTGGCCCCTGCATTTTTAAGACCGAACGGCATTACCTGGTAGCAATATAATCCCCGATCTGTGATGAAGGCGGTATGCTGGCTATCAGGTGGATGCATCATGATCTGGTTGTAATCAGAATAAGCATCCATAAAACTGAGCAGAGCGTGTCCAACTGTTGAATCGACCAACTGGTCGATCCGCGGTGTCGGGAAACTATCTTTGGGGCGTGCTTTGTTCAAATCTGAATAGTTGACGCACATTCTCCATTTGTCATTAGCTTTCTGGACGAGAACTACGTTCGCGACCCACTCTGGGTAGGCAACTTCTTTTATGAAATTGACCGTGAGTAGCTTCTCGACTTCAGCTTTGATCGCCATTTGCCTTTCTGCAGTGAAGGCACGTCGACGCTGGTGTACGGGTTTATGCTTCGGGTCGATATTGAGATGATGTGCGATGACATTGGGGTCGATACCTGGCATATCTTTATGAGACCAAGCGAACACGTCCTGGTATTCGGTGAGAAAACGGACCAAATCTTCACGATGGACACTGGTTAAAGAGGATCCAATGTATACGACCCTGGATGGGTCGTCTTTAGTTAAGTGGATCGCCACTGTTTCTTCCCCAGGAGTTCCTGATTGGAGAACGTTTTCTCTCGGATCCAGCGAGGTGTTGGTGGAAAAGTTGGGTGAATCTTGTGCTATCTCCATAACGAGTGTCGCTTGAGCTTTCTTTCGATCTTGTAGGGCTATCTGATAGCAAGACCGAGTCTCCTTTTGATTTCCTCGCACAACCTCAACACCATTTGAGGTAGGGAACTTGACGCATAAATAGGATGGGTGTAAGGCTGCTCCAACCTTATTAAGCGATGGCCGCCCCAAAATGGCGTTATATGCTGATTTACGATCCACCACGAGGAAGTTTACGAAGACGGTAGTCTTCGCTGGACTTTCTCCAAAAGTAACTGGGAGATCAATGCTTCCTTCAGGTGTTACCACCTCACATCCGAAGCCGACGAGAGGAGTCAAAACTGGTTTGAGTAGGCTTCTGGCAAGTGCCATTTTGTTGAAAGCCTCCAGATACAGAATATCCGCTAAACTACCTGTATCCACTATAATTCGATGAGTCAAATAATTCGATACCTTTAATGCGACTACGATGGAGTCTTCGTGAGGGAAGTGAATTCCTGCTGCATCTTCGAGAGAGAAGGAAATTGGAAGATGGCTGGCTTTTGACGTGCTGGATGCTTGTTCCAGCCAATAAATATGCTGGGGTTCTTTAGACGCCTTCCGAGTGTACGCTTTTCTTGAAGCTTGAGAGTCGCCCCCGCAAGCTGGTCCTCCGATGATGGTGCGGATTTCTCCAGTTGGCTCAGCGTCCTCTTGGGCAGTTTGATGATGAGATGGTTCCTTTTGGTGTGGTGAGGCTTTCGCCCTTTCTGGTGATCGATTTTTACGAGCGACATAATCCTGGAGATGGCCCTTTCAAATAAGGGCTTCAATATGATCTCGTAGAGAGATGCAGTCCTGGGTTCTATGCCCGTGATCTTTGTGGAAGTAACAGAACTTGCTCTTATCTCTCTTTTCGGGATCAGATTTGATCTTTGCAGGCCACTTTACATATGGCTTGTGTTTAATTTCCATTAGAACCTTTTCATGAGATCGATTGAGAGGAGTATAGTTATGATATTTACCAGAATAAGGCTTCTTGGGAGAACAGTCACGTTGATCACGACGATATTTTTTATCTGTAGAAGAGGTTCCTTCTGGCTTGCATTTCTTACCCTGTACTCCATGACGTGTCAATGCGACTTCTTCTGCATTGATATACTTCTGAGCTTTGGCTTGGAACTCTGCCATAGTTTTCGGAGGGCTTTTATCTAAGGCAAACCTGAATTTCTCGCTCGTTATTCCGGCTATGAGGGCTGTGAGACCTTTTTCTTCAGTATAACCTTCAGTCTGAACGGCTTCGGCAGTGAATCGTACTGTGAACTCCTTTATTGTCTCCCCATCCTGCTGTTTCAGATCCATTAGATGGGAGGCTGGTTTCTTAATGCGAATGCTTCCCATAAATTGAGAAAGGAATAACTCCGATAACTGTGAAAAGGAACTGATGGAACGAGGTTTTAGCCCCCGAAACCACGTACGAGCTGCTTCTTTCAATGTTAGGGAAAAAGCCCTATACATGATTTCTGAGCTATGTCCCTCCAACTCCATAAGAGACTTATATGTTTCCAGGTGTTCAAGAGGATCACCAATACCTGTATACGGGGTGATAACAGGCGTTCGATACTTTCTAGGTAACGGTGCCTCCATAACCTCGCTGGTAAAGGGGGACTCGGATTGATGTATCACCGTCATGATAGCGGATGGCCGATTTGCCTGATATCGCTGTTCCATGACGTCAAAACGATCATGGATTCTTTTGAGATCTCCTTCCCATGGTAAGGTATAGCCTGATGTTTCGGCGATGGAGCCCTGAGGTTGAGGTTGTTGAGACGAACTAGAATGTATAGAATGTGGAGACGGTACAGGGAGATGGTTGCCAAGTGGTGTCCGGTTTGATGGTGGATGGTGTGGTGGGACCTGTGGTTCGTCCATAGAATGTCTGGAAGCCACTGGTATGGGTTGCGGTGGTAACCCTTCGGAGGGTTGTCTTTGTGGTTCGGAAAAATGCTGATCAAGCCGATTCAACAGGGCGTGAACTCCGGCATTTAGAGTTAGAAGAGTATTTCCAAGGAAACGCAGGACATCGTCTTGATTTCCAGAAGCCTCCAATAATGGATTTGCTGATGACATATTTGGGGCTCCTTGAGGGATATTCGTCGATGTGGGTGGAAGAACAGGTATGTTTCCGTCTCATCGGGCGGAGGTGATGCTTGCCTTGAAGTCGAAGGATGAACAGCCTTTTTAGGAGGCATCGCAGAAGGATTTTGATCGGTGGTTAGAACGATTGATTTTGACGATCAAGTCGTTCCCACAGACGGCGCCAAACTATTAACGTCAGATTTTGTAACAGGATCCTCCAGACATTCACCCTATCTCCAACAAAGACTTCCTCCGCCCGACCTGTAAGAAGACAGAGAGCAACTAAGGGTGGCTGGTGTCCAGCCGTTAGCCCTCCGATGCTTAAGTCAGGCAAAGCAAGAAGAAGAATAACCAGGCAAACAGAGGCTAGAGATGAATAATGTGTACCTGTATCTTAATGGAGTCTTCTCCTTATATAGATCAGAAATGATCCAATCTGTTACGTAAAATATCGAGATCCCTGATTTCGTGGGATAAGAATCTTATCCTTATATAGAAGGGAAATCTAATCCAATGACTCGTCCGATAGCTTCGTTCCTTGATAGCGATCCCTTGAGACTCGGAACTACTAAAGAAGATAAGCCCCAATCTCGGCCTATACGGACTGCTGGTACTGAGGGCTAAGAGATGTCACCACAGAAAAAGCTATTCGCGTGTTGGAAGATGGTCGCGAATCCAAGTGCCCGCTCATTTAGATACGATACCTTTCAACAACTTGTGAGAAGGTATGCTCGCAGGGAAAATACAACTTCTCGAAGCTTTGGTAATCAAGTATCGTTTTTCCTAATATGCGAGTCGCGAACAGACGATCTCGATAGTCGGATAGAGGTGCTCGCGGGGTCGGCGCATCTTCAGAATATACGAGTCGCGAACAGACGTTCTCGGTAGTCGGATAGAGGTGCTCGCGAGATCGGAGTATCTTCAGAATATGCGAGTTGCGAACAGACGTTCTCGATAGTCGGATAGAGGTGCTCGCGAGATCGGAGTATCTTCGCTATTTTTGACTATAACACACATACATGATTACTCAAATAAAAACGATCATATCTCCATTCACAATGGCACGAATTTCTTACCACACATGTAGGGAGCCACTCAGTCGACCATTTGTGTCGACTCATGAAAAATAAAGTAGGCCTAAGATTCAATTAGGCCGTATCACACGAAAAAGTAGGAATGAAGGCTCCTTCAATTGAAGCCTTTTAGTCCTAAGAAGTTTTAAAATTGTCTGATATTTAGTGTCTCTTCAGTCATGCGGGATGGCATACAACCATCACAGTGGGCATCTCATTACCACTAGCATCCAAAACTTATCGGGTTTTGTGGTCCAAGAAGCATTTAATGGTGGGCGTTCAGTCACTCCTGTTTCGTGTGGCATGGTACATCCAGTCTTTTTCCTTCTTTTTTTTCCTTCTAATCCCCTCAAATTGACAAAATGGGTAGATGGCATAGACAAAACACATGACATCGTTGTGGGGCCCGCAACACCGACCATTGCCAACCTTGTACCGGAGGGGTCACTACCAAATCCCAGTCGTTGAACGGGCGCCCTCAACATCTACGGTGGGAAATTCCTGTCCCACCGAAAGGAACCGGTGCTAGAACGCGTTGTCAACCAAACAAGACTTGCATGTGCAAGGATCCTGACATTCGTTCCATTCTAATGATGCCATTATACTGACTTATATAGGCCCCATGCACCTTCAAGCGCCAAACAATAAGGCAACCCACGTGCCAACGTGGCACATGTGTGGGGAATCTGAGGCATTAGTAGTGTGGTCATAAGCTTGAAAACTCTTCCCATCCATTCATCATTGTGGCCACATACTCAAAGAGAAATGCGTGGCTAGAAAAATGATAACAACGGTGTCAATTTAACGTACAAGTACCACTTACCTGATTAGTGGGACGTCTTGATTTTTATGACATGAAAAATCCATTGAGGGGCCCACACGTTGAACGTTTCAGATCATGAACGGTTGCCATGTTTTCACGTCTGGTGCGTTTGTATTTAGCGCTTGAAAATTCCGCGTTTGGAATTAGAATTCTTAGGCCCAGAGTGTGGACCGTGAGACAACTGACAGAATGGTAGAGCTGGAGTACTTGGAATACGATAGAGCTATCTTTGGACGGCAAAAGTAGAAGAGACATGCATCAATCTGATCCATCCATCGCTGTGGGGTCCATCAAAGGTGGCTCATATGCTTTGAAATTCAAACTTATTAGATAATCCAATCCAACTACTTTATTCTATTTACTCACCGAATATTTGGCCATGTCCATTTTTATTTTCTGCAATTGTTTGAGGGCAACAGATCAAACTGTTAGATCGTCCAATGCAAGTGTACTTTAATTTTTCTTCTTTCCTAAGGGCCCGTTTGGATGCATCGTAAGTTGCTTAAGAGTAGTTACTTAGGCCACAAGTACCTTATCGTAGTTTTTACTTATTAAGAAAATATGTATGTTTGGTAAATAATATACGTAACATCTTTTCTACTCTTTTATCCTAAAAAAACAGTTAAAAAGCTAAAAAAATTAGGTAGTATCTTTTTAAGTAAAAAAGTTACTTATTACTAATCATTAATCAAACTTACTTATCTGAAATAAGTTAGCATATATGCAGTGAATAATGCAGAGATTTGACAAGCTCCACTCACATCGGAAGCGGATTGGCTGGTGTACCGCACACCATCGAGGTAGCTGGTGTATTGACATCACCAAGTTCTGTGGGTATATATCCGAACCGTTCTTTCATTTGGGGATGTCGTTGTAAGCTTGGAACTCAAAAATAAGACAGATCCGAAAATCAATTGGACCACACTGCATTCTGCAGTGGGAGATTGAACTTCTACCATTGAAACCTTCTTGGGGGTTACAGAAGTTTTGGATCAGTCTGATATTTGTTTTCACCCTTCATCTAGGCCAGTATGACCTTATGGACAGTTTGGATGGAAAATAAATATCATGATGGCCCCTAGTAATGTTTTAATGATGAGAATCATGGTCCCACTGCCTTTTGTGGTGGGGTCCACTTGGATTTGACAATTTTTTTGTATCATGCCTTAAAGTGATCTTATAAAATGGATGGACGGTGTAAATAGCTTAAATACACCATTGAGGGGCTCATAGCCTTGATTGTCTTTCAACCGATCGTACGTTTACTGGGCTTGAGAACTGACACACTCCTCTGCAGGCGACACGTACCCACACCAACAAAGTAGCTGGTGTAGGGTACAGCAGCCAATCCGCTTCCACACCCCACTCACACCACACCAGGATAACCGTGACAGCGACACCCACCGTTGAAACTTTTCTTGGGCTGCCATGGCGTTTATTTGCCATCCAACCTCTTCGTACGGCCAACACAAATGCCAGCTTAATGAAAAGCTTCTAAACAGTGGGTGCAACCTATACATCATAGTGACCTCACATAGCCCGTGGACCGATTTCCATCCCGGCGTTTGAAGTGGATTGCATCTTGTCCTGCCTTGACAGAAATCGTCCCAGGTAGGGGCTCCGTGGGGCCATCATGATGCATGGGTTTTATCCTTGAAGTTCATCCACTTTTCCAAGTCATTTGATGATATGAGCTAAAAAATGAGGGGAGTCCAAAGTTCAAGTGGACCACACCACACAAAGCAACAATGACATCGATGCCCACTTCTTTTTTTTTTTGTCATGCATCGCACCCCCATCAATAGGCCTGCACACAAGTCGGGTTAGGGTCGGGTTGGGCCCAATCCTACACCGAACCTAAACATATTTTAAAGGTTCGGGTTTTGATTCGAATTGTGACCGGGTTGGGCTGATCCAACCCTAACTCTACCCAAGCCTATATGCTGAACCAGGTCGGGTCGGGACTGGGATGGAATATCCACCATTAGTTGGGATGGAACGCTAACCTATAGAAGCCCAAATATTCTATTGTGCGATATTCTAATCCGCCTAAAGTATTTTTTATGTGTGGCCATCCACGATGAGGCCCTTCTTATCAATGGTTTGGATCAGTGAACAATAGCCCTATTTGAGCAAACTGAAAATGTGAACATAATTGTACAAACTTTTAGCCACAAACTCAAGTGGGCCGAACATGTGTGGATTGAACGTCCACAATAGGACGTTGGGCCACAGAATTTTTGAATTAGGCTAATGTTTGTGTTTTTAGTTCATCAAAATAGGAATGACAATGACATATAAGCATCACTGTAGACCCAGGAATGTTTCAACTGTAGGAATTCTCTAGGCATTTTTTTAGAATATTCTGACAGAACTCGGGGTGGTTCGGGTCGGGTGGAATGGGTTGGGTCGGTTGGGTTTTGGTGTGTATCCTAGATTGTACCTAGATTAAAAACGGTCCAGCAGTATTCACCGGGACTGGACCCTTTTCTCTGCCGGGTCAGGGCGGATCGGGTTTCTGCCAGGTTAGATTGGGCGGGTCGGTTGGGTTGACCAGGCAGATGTGCAACCCTACCCACCAGTGGGGTTAGTATGTCTCCTTAGCATTTCAAACCTAAGACCTGCTGTTGAAATGCCAAGTCAACTTCTAGCTGGGCTAGCAGGCAAGACACAACACAAATGTCAACTTATCCAAAACTTTTGTGCCCTTATTAAGTTTTTATCGGTCAACGTCCAAACCCCGCTGCATGGTCTGCTAACTTTGGATCTGCCTCGTACCCTAAAATAACATGGGAAAATCGATAAATGACATGCGTAAAACCCATGCATGGGTCCATGGGTGCGGCTTGATTCGATCCCCAAATCCATCAAGGTAGGTGGATACCTGACTATGGGGCCATCGTCATGCATGTGCCTTATATTAACGTTTTCTGTTTTGAAATCTCGTTTTAGGGCATGATCCCAAAAAAATGAAGTAGATTCAAATTTTAGATGGACCACACCATAGGTAATAATAGTGATTGACCATTATGTGGTCTCTTCATCCAGGTCTTTGTGACCTTATCAACAGGTAGGATGGCAAATAGACATTCTTCAGTCCCCAAGATGTTTTAAATAGTGGGTGTGCAATCACGGCTGTTTCCTATGGTGTGGTCCACCTAATATTTGGATCTGCTTCATTTTTGGGGGTCATGCCTTAAAATGACATACATCACGGTGTATCCCACAGTCAGGATCTACCCACCTCACAAGCGGCACCCACAAGAGAGCGGATCAGGTGAGACCCCGGCCTCACCTAAGACGGTGCAACCCTTACCATGTGGTTACCGTGGGGCCGACCTTGATGTATGTATTATGTATCCACGTCATCCATCCATTTTTACAGATCATTTTAGGGCACCATACCAATAATGAACCAGATCCAATAATCAGGTGGACCATAACTTAAGAAAAAGTAATGATTGACCATTAATGGGCCACAAAAGTTTTGGATCAAGATGATATTTGTTTTTTTCCATTCATCCAGGATTATGTGACCTTATCAATGGATTGGATGGTAAATAAACACTAGAAACATTAAGGTGCTCCCCAAGAAGTTTTTAATGGTAGGACGGTCAATCACCACTGTTTCTTATGGTATTGTCCACCTGATAATTGGATCTACTTCGGTTTTTGGATAATGCCATAAAATGATTTGTAAAAACGGATGGACGGAGTGGATACATAATATATACATCAATGTGGGCCCCATGGTAAGCCCATGATAAAGGCCGCATCGTCTTGCGTGAGGCTCGGTCCTCACCTAATCCACTCTCATGGATGGGAGCGGATTAGGTGTGGCCCCGGCCTCACCCAACACGGTGTGGCCCTGATCGTGGGGCTCACCTTGATGTATGAATTATATATACAATCTGTCTATCCATTTTTCCGGATCATTTTAGGGCACGAACTAAACAATAAAGCAGATTCAAATCTTAAGTGGATCACACCATGGGAAAAAGTGAAAATTGACCATTAAAAACTTTTCATGAACCACAAAGTTTTGGATCAAGCTGATATTAGTTTCTTTTCCATTCATCCAGGCCTGTATGACCTTATCAACAGTTTGGATGGCAAATAAACATTTTGGTGAGCTCTGGGAAGTTTTTAATGTTGGGCATCTAATCACCACTGTTACCTATGGTGTAGTCCACTTGAGATTTGGATCTGCTTCATGTTGGGTCTCATGCCCTAAAATGAGCTGAAAATGGATTACGTGGGTATGCCATAAATACATGAAGGTGGGCCCCATAGTCCAAGGCCGCACCGTGTTAGGTGAAGCCGGTCGAGCCACACCTAATCCATCCCGACATGGATGGGGTGGTGGCCGAGCTGCACAAATGGGCCATCATTGTTGAGAAAGTCCCATTGGCATGTCACATGGTGATAACGTAGGAGACAGATGTGAACGTCATGCAAGATAAGGTGGTGGGGTATATAAGCCGTATTGTGATGTAGAGAGGATCGCCAAAGAGTACATGATGCGAATCAACCACAGCAAGGAGCGAAATAAAGATTTGAAAAGTAGAAAATCAATTAATTAACAACCTTAGATGACCGGTCGCACGCCCCCTGTGACCCGCCGAATTATGGCAGCGATCGGCCTCAATTAGGTTGAAAACCAGCTCCACTCACTGGACTGGTTTGAACCCGTAATTGACCCGTCTCAATACTGTAGCGACCGGTTGCAGATCTCCTCAGAGGAGCCTCTACTCATTGGACTGTTCTGGGCTCCAGGCGATTGTTTGCCAGGAGCCAGCGACCGATCGCCAACCCCCTGTGATTGATCTCTAGATAACACAAATTCACGCGAAAAGTTGCTTTTTTGAATTTTTGATTGCTTAGAGTATTTAAACTCTCTTTATTTCGTTAATGACATTACTCATTATTTGATTTTATCAATAAAGCTCTTGCTTTATTCTTCTTCTTCCTGGATTTGAGGATACTCGGCTGAGGATTCCTGATTGCTCCATGGATTCAGAGTGTTTATCCATGAGAGAGACGGTGATCGATCTCACTACGTTTACGCCTACACCATATTGACAGGGAGTACACATGGATTTTATGTTGGAATTGTGCCCAATAAAACCAATGTGAGATCAATTCATGAGCTTATGAATGTTACAATCATAATCACAATCATATATCATTATGATCTAAGTGTCCTTGGTGGACAAAATGCTATACCTTATCTTAAACATACACGATTATAGGTTGAATATGGTTGAGAGGGAGTCTTCTAGATGTCCTTGGAAATTTGAGATTGAACTCAACTGTCATTGACGGGGAAAGAGTTGGGGTCTATAGATTTCAACATTATGTTGTACCATAATCATCATATGTTTTAATACAAACCTATGGCCATCATATCATGTAAAAAATAACTATCCAGTGTAAGGGGATTAGCTTGTGTCAAGATGGAATGCCTTCATCATCTTAGGCTGACTTGGTGTTAGTAAGCCTTTACTCTACCTCTCACGTGACTTTAGATGTGCTATAAATACATGATCACATTGGACTTTTGGATACTTACATTAGTGGATTGGGATTAAGTCATTGGTCTAGGGTTACACTAGTTTGGGACTTTGATCAAACTTGATACTGCATTCTAGATGATTAATCTTTAGACTCGAGGACACGTAAGATCGTGATCTTGACTGTAGGGCTTTGGCTCTCTCTACGTGGCTACTGCGTGGCCAATAAAGGTGTGTGTGGCGAGGTACATCCATCAGGATCCTTTCATTCTTGGATGAGCCAATAAGGGATTCATTGGTTTTTAAAGATGTGTTTGTGAAATAGATCATAGATTTATCAAGTGATTTAATTCCTATTGAGTCCAACACTAAAAAGATTTTTAATATGCTTTATGAAGGTTTTCAACCATTAAAATTTTGTTTTGATCAATAAAACCATTTTGATTGCACTTAATGATGATTTGATTGCCCATATTTAGTGGCCCGTTATTTAATCAATATGAGATATATATTTTTGCTGAATGGTCATTATAATGGAAGGTTTGGACCATAAATATGTGCATGAATAAGGTTCACATTCATATGTTGGGGCTGTGGGAAACTGTAGGGTGGTGAAATACCACAAGTGGTACAACCGTGAAACATTAAACCTTCCTTATCAATAAGATTATACCTCAGAGGAAGAACCCAACTAGAGGAAGAGAACTTGGACGCTCTACATGGGTGCAAATCAGAGAGAGAGAGAGAGAGAGACAGAGAGAGAGAGTACATCTCATCTTCTCACTTCTTGATCCGCACGTGTGAACGTGTGGGGTCCACATGCATGACATTGCTTCTGCCAACCCTAAAGTGGACAATGGGTTCTCATTCTCCCTCCATCTGAAATAGATCGGGAAGACCTCCTGCATTAGAAGGTCGACATTGACAATTGAGTTTAGATGTTCCAGAAGTCTAAGATTATCAAGATAGAAGATCAAGGGTTAATAATTAAAATCGAATTTTGAAAAATAAAAAATGTTTAAATTACAATGCATTTCTAATAAAATCCAACACTCTAATTGTTAAATTTGGGGTCATGTTTACAATGGGCCGCACCATCAATGGAGTATAAGTAATAATGAAACTCTCCTATTAGAATACTTTTACACTTTGAATATTGAACTTTTTTCCCTTAAAATGTGGATCATCTACCTGACCATTGTTTCCTTGGCCATTTATTCAAAAGTTTAGTATCTATAAATCTTCAAGATTTTTTAGGAGCCACCTTCATCATTGTCTTTATTCAGATGGACATTTTGCATCATTAAATATGACCCTAGATCCAATAGCTATAGTCTTGATGTATCCTATAGCAATCCGGATATTCTAGCAAATTACCTTAGAACGAATAGGATGAAAGAGATTTTGTACAATAGAAGGAAAAAAGAAGTATTAAAATCAAGTCTACTTTTAGGCACGCATAAATTAGTATGGATATTAAAGCATTTTTTTTATTTACAAAAATCTGAAAAACTATTGGTACTCACTCTCTATTTACTTCTCTTGAAATAGCCACTTAGGGGTTTCTACTCTGTGCCAGGCAATCTTTCCTGTGGCATGGAACTTTCTAAGCTTTCTAGACTTACGCTCTCATATTTATATATTAGTAATTCATGCCACTAAGCTTTTCTTGTCATAAAAAGATCTCTCTAGGGCAATCCTTGAAGGTTACATAAAACAGCCACAAGCAATACCCACAATACATTTTCCTAACCCAGTACTTCAACAAAGTTAGGCCTATTTAAATTTGAATGTTTCCTCATATTCATTGTAAGGATGCATGTAACCGGTCATGTCTGGTCATACTATCATACACAAATTCTTCTACATGCCGCCTTAAGGCCCACTGTCCTACGGCCACTGCATCTCATGACTATGATTGATCACCCTAAAACAAATCTCAAGTTTAAAGATAAGCGTGACATGCATAGAAAGTGCAAACTAATAGCAAATAGTTAAATCTAGGTTGACTTTCCAACCAATCAATGTATATGCATGTACCCAACTACACATGTGGGAACAATGTCTAATAGAGATGGACCATGCACAAAACAGTTATATCATTTTTTTTTTCAAATCATACCATGTATAGTGACCCATCAATTAAGCTCTTTTGATTTATTCGCTGGCCATGACAGTATTTGACTCTATGAAGAATTGGATAAATTAAGCCTCACAATGTATTTTACATTAAACATATTGTTTTATTCCTGAAGGATACAAAATCCTCAATGAAGCCTCCTAACCGAATCAGTCATATCCATTTCATGTACACATTATAAAAATGAGCAATAAATAAAACATTAATGAAGGATACACACACTTGTTGGACTAAAACTATAAGCATTCCAACATAGGAAGCATGTAGGCATTTGAACGGGCTCTGCATTTTTCCTTGAGCGAGGGGGCATGTGCATGTGAAGTTACCTATTGCCTCACTTGTATTGTTTGTTGAGAGAGAGAGAGAGAGAGAGAGAGAGACAGAGATTATGTGCCTTAGGCTCACGTACATGTGCACTCATATGCCTGTGAAATAGAGAGGTCTGCATAGGGCTCTCAATGGGTCGGATCTGGATCGGATCCAGTTGGATCTGGCTCCAAGTCCGTATATCTGTAGACGGATTCGAATCCAACTCGGATAAAAAAGGTGATATCTATATCGGATCCATTTATAAATTGTTAGATCCATTTCCAATCCAAAATCCATATAACCATTGGATTCGTGTTGGATCTAGGTCCGAATCCACCCCCATTACAAATCTAAAAAACTATATGATATAAAATATATAAAATAATATATTTAATTTAGTAGAAAAATGATGCAAATCCCACTATTTACTATGGTATGGTCGACATGGCCTAAAATAATTTGTAAAATGGATGGTCAGCATAAATATAACATATATAGTAAGGTGACAATCAGTCAGATCTTAATCGAATTCGGATCGAACTGGTATATGTTCCTGTGAATCCATATCCAGTCCATTTAAGGACCTATTTGAAGATCCAAATCCAGTCCATTTAAGTAATCGGACCTATTTTAAGATCCAAATCCGCATTATACGGATTCGGAATGAATCGGATCTCGGATATGAGCCGCTCCATTGAGAGCCCTAGGTCTGCACTGTTTTGCTAGGCACATGCTTTCTGTGCATGTGTACATTCTTATGGATGTTTGTGCATGAGAAAGGGGATCGGATTGGTTGTGACCATGGGCACAGATTTATCTCTGTGCCCGGGGCTGTGTGGGGTCCACAGGGATGGACGTGACAAATCCACTACATCCATCTGTTTTTAAAGAAAATAGTAGGATAGGATTCTAAATATCAGGAAGATTCAAAACTCAGGTGGTCCACACCAATAAAACAGTGGGAACACCAATGTCCATCATTGAAACCTTCGTGGAGCTTACCATGATGTTTATATTCCATCCAAACCGTTCACAGAGTTATTAACACTCAGATAAACTGTAATAAAAAATATCATCCTGATGCAAAGCTTTTGTCATCGCTAAGTGTTCAATAGCCACTGTTTCGTATGGTATGTCGCGCATGAGTTTTTGATCTGCATTATTTTTCGTTTACTACCCTAACGTGGTCTTTCAAAACATATGGACAGTGTAGATTTGTCACAGACATTTCTATGGGCCCCACACACCTATGGGCACAGAGATATCTCTGTGCCCGGGTCACAGGCAATCCGCTCCCATGAGAAAGGGAGCATTGCAAAAGTGAGAGATGAGATGGGGAGTTTAAGCTTCTTCTTCGTTTTTTCTTTTCTTTTTTGAAAAAAAGGTGGGAACACCCCACCAGAGATTTATTGAAGGATGAAAAAATAACAATAGAACTTTTGGTAGGCCTAACAAAAATAAACAGCCGCACCTATCATATAGAACTGGCCCAAAATCATTTCCATACAACAAATTAACGGCAAAAGTACCACACATTCAGCCCTAAAAAAAAAAAAAAAAAAGCCATGACAAGACACACCCTGGCCCGGAGCACCACGGACCGGCGCACATGTATATATTTGTTCAACTAAATGCTTTTGCTTAGGCGTGGATATGCCCATGTGTGCCTTTGTGGACGTGTATCTACTATTCTTGAATTGCATGTATACGAGTGCATGTGTATTTTTTTGTGGCTTTTGGAAGTGCTTTGGACATCTCAAATCTTTGAATTTCCTGATTTCCTAAACTAGATGTATATGCCTGCATGTATATGGGTGGGTTTTAAGTGTCTGGACATCCATCACTCTAGCTAGGTAGTCCATTAACTGCGATCTAACCCTTTGAATGAGGGCGCCATTTGTTACAACCATTAATTTTTTTTTTTTACGAGATATACATCAAATGGTTAGATTCGTGTTATTTTTACACCATGGCCCACCCCATTTGTACGATTGAAAAGATAATCTGGATTAATGACTAGCCAATATGCCATGTGTCACTTAAAAAATCACCTGGTTGCTAAAGTCATCATGAAGGTAGGTATGCAAGCATCTCCTATGTGAGCGGCCGTATGGATGCACAAGCATTTTAAAGATTGAATGGGACACGGTTTGGCTAGTGACCCAACACCAGCCAACTAGCTGGTGTCAAAGCTCTGTGAGCCCCACCATGATGTATGTGTTTTATCCATGCTGTCCATTCATTTTTTTCAGATCATTTTATGGCATGAGATAAGAAATGAGGCAGATCCAAATCTTAGGTGGACCACACCACAAGAAGTGGGGATTGAATGCTTATCGTTGAAAGTTTTCAGGGCCCACTGTAATGTTTATTTGCCATCCAACCGGTTGATAAGGTCACAAAGTCCTGGATGAAGGGAAAACACGAATATCAGCTTGATAGAAATTAAACTTCTGTGGCACTCAAAAAGTTTTCAATGGTAAGCATTCAATCCCCACTGTTTGTTTCCTGTGTTGTGGTCCACCTGAGTTTTGGATCTGCCTCCTTCTGGCCTCATGCCGTGAAAAAATGGATGGACAGCGTGGATAAAATACTTACATCATGGTGGGGCCCACAGAGCTTTAACACTAGCAAGCTGGCTAGTGTTGGGGTCCCTAGCCAAAGCCCGTCCGATGGTATGGTATCTCTATAACACTTTGTTGTCCACAGCCCATGGACCGCCAGAGCCCAGCCACCTTGTGTGCTGGTGATCAGACTCCTATTCAGTCCATAGGTCAACTCAAGGTGTGAGTCCTTTGGCCGCAAAAACCAGCCCAGTCGAAGAAGGCCAAACCAAAGGAACCAACCTGAGTATACACCAACTATGGGATTTTGTGTGGGTTCCACCATGGTTTTTATGTTCCATCCAACACGTTCATTAAGCATCCCTTGCCGATGGGTTCGGGTCCTTGCCTCATTGGTAGACTCTGCGGAGTTTCAACAAAGGGGTCTCGGATTCGAAACCCATTAGTGGTGAAACATCCACCTTGCCGATATAAAGGTGAAATCACACTACCTATAATATTAACCAGCTGAGTGGTGTGCCACACACCATTCACCAAGTTCGTAGGTGTTTTATCCACACCGTCGATCTATTTTGCAAGATCATTTTAGGACATGGGCCAAAAAGAAGCAAATCCAAAGCTTAAGTGGACCTGTTTGGTAAATCCAAAAGATTAGGACATGGGCCAAAAAGAAGCGAATCCCTAAGGTCCTGTTGGGTAAAACTTATTTTCTAGACTTATCATTTAATATGACTATTTTTAGTGATTTTCTTAATTCAAATCGTTTGGTAAATCTAAAAGATTAAGTGCTTAATGTAGTATTTTCACTGAAAAAATATTAATTTTTTAAGCTTTTCTCTTTTGACTTAACTTAACACTGATTGCGTAAGTAATTCTTAATTAATATCTTTTTGTAAATGCCAACTTCGCCCCTTCGTTGGAAGCTCTCCGAAGGCTAATTTGGAAGGCAACCATGTTGACGTGGGAAAGATCTTTGGCCCCATCATGATGTGTGCACTATATCCACACTGTTCATCCATTTTTTTGGATCAGTTTAAGGCATGAGCAAAAAAAAAAAAAAAATTGAGGCAGACCCAAAGGTCAAGTGGACCGTTCCATAGAAAATTATGGGGATGATGACGCCTATTGTTGAAACCTTCTTAGGGCTCACTATAATGTTTATCTGCTATCAAATTTGTTCACAAGGTCACATGGACATGGATTAAGGGAAAACAAAAATATCAACTTGATCTAAAACTTCTGTGGATCCCAATAAATTTTCAATGTTAGGCATTCAATCCCCATTGTTTTTTTGTGTAAGCTTTGGTTCTGCCTCATTTTTTAGCTGATGAGCTAAAATAATCTGAAAAAATGAATGGACGTCATGGATATAACACATACGTTATAGTGGGTCCTACGAATATAACACGTACATTAATTGTAGTGGTCCCCTGTTATTGTTGGGATTAGACGCCTCTACTCTTCGCGCATGAAGACCATCGACCGGCCAGCTGGCCGGTCGGTCACGTTGGAGATGAAGACAGCAGGGTATCTGGAGCTTTTTTGGGCCATCCGACCGGTCGGCCGACCGGCCGGTGGGGGGGTCCGACCGGTTGGGCAGTTTCCTTTTTGGACTTGGTTTCTTGCGCGGTTTTGTGCAAGGAGTTTCTAATTCCGATTTTCTCCTATTTAAGGAGATGTAATCCGAGATTAGGGTTGCCGCCAATAGGCCAAGGGATTGAGAGGGTTCTATGGTGAGAGAAATAACTAGGGAGGAAGCTTGGAGTTCTCTGGGTTGAGGGGAAGGGCTGTGTTTGTCCTTCTCATGTAAGAATTAGCTTCGGGTAGCTTGGGATTTCTCTTGTGGGCTGTGATCCATGGTTTTCTTCTGTAATCTCTTGTAACTTTTGATTCATAGTGGATTGGTGTCGCTTTGTGCCGTGGTTTTTTACCCTTTAGGGGTTTTTCCACGTAAAAATCGGATTGCCTTCTTGTGTGTGATGATTTGCTTGTTAATTGCCATTGTGGTGTGTTCCTCGCCTGCTTTGATTGCTTCGCATTGCGGGGCTCCTAACCCCAACAGTTATGCGATGGGAAGTTAGGGGATTCGAATGGCTTACGTAAAGCTTTGCCAAAGTTCCTACATTTGGAAAGCTAGGTGGGACCTGGGATGTTTGTGAGAAATACACTCTGTTCATCCATTATTATAGCTTATTCTAGGACATGAGACAAAAAATGAGGTGGACATAAAACTCAAGTAGGCCATGTGAGAGTAATAAATGCCCGTCATTGAACCATTTTGCCTCGTTGAACTTTGGATCTGCCTTTTTTTGGGCTCACGATATAAAATGATATGAAAAAATGGATAGACGGTGTAGAGCTAACACATACATCATGATGGGAGCCGATAGAACTTTGCCACGTCAATTCGGCATCGCTATGGTTAGTGATGTGTATTACGGACTGAAGATTGCGGACAGAGAGTGGACTAGGTGTAAGCTTGGCCTCACAAAAGACAAGTCCTTAACATGGGGCCCACATTGATGTGTGTATTCTAAATCCACAACATCCGTCCATTTTTTCAGATCAATTTAGGGCATAAGCCCAAGACTAAAGCAAATCCAATTCCCAGGTGGACCATACCATAGGAAACAGTTGTGATTGATTATTAATAGGGCCATAAGTTCTAAATCAAGCTGATATTCATTTTTTTAACATTCAAATTTTTTACCTTATCAACAGGTTGGATGGAAAAAAAAAAAAAACATTATGGTGGGGATTCAACTCCTACCTTTGAAAATTTCCAAATGCCCACTGTCATGTTTACTTCCTATCAAACTTGTTAATTAGGTCACATATTCATGTGTGAAGGGAGAACATAAATATCAGCTTGATGCAAAAACTTTTGTGCCTTCCTATGGCGTGTTCCACTTTGAGCCTTCAATCTACTTCCTAGAGCCCGCGGGTGTACCATCCAACTATTGAGTAGGTCACTGAGACATGGATGAAGGAAAGTCACAAGCATTAGCTTAATACAAAAACTATTGTGGCCCTAATAATTTTTTAATGGTGAGCATTCAATTACCACTATTTCTTATGGTGTGGTCCACTTGAGATTTAGATCTGCCTCATTTTTTGGCTCATACTCTAAATTAAGTTGGCAAAATGGTGGGACAACGTAGATTTTACATAGATATCAAGGTTGTCCATCTTCTTTTTTTAGATGGCCCGAGCAGATGGCATACTAGGGGTGCACATGGTTCGGTTCAATCTGGTTTTAGAGTGAAAGCGGAACCAAATTGTTCCCAACAGTTTTAAGAAAACCAAAAGTGGATCTGGATTGCTTGCACCGTAGAACTGAATCGGAACCAGACCATAAAAAACCGATTCCGTTCCGGTTCAATTCTAATGTTCTAGGCTTTATATAATTAAGCCCAATTGCAAATTTTTTTTTAAAATCCACCCCAATTGCAAGAATTTTTTTTAATCCATCTCAAGCTCCTCTACTAAAATTAAAATTTAAATATTTATTGACTTATGGGTCCAGTTCCAGGTTCGGTTCTGTGGTTAATTTGATTTCGCAATTTTGTGAGATGTTTAGTTGTCCAATTCAAGGACATGAATCGAAGGGTTATGATTGTTCTATTAAGAATCATAAAGTACATAGTCCATCAATCAAAAGATAGTGTTGGAGATATGTATATGAATTGGGCATAGGCGTGAATACTGTGGTGGCATGATAATAACATGTTTTGTCTCCTACTTTACAAAAGATAGAAATTGAGACAAGGAGGGCAAATGTAACAATTTGTCAATTTTTAGACATTTATGATTTGTGTTTACTAAACAAGTTTTTAGTAAAAAGAGTGCTTAATTTCATATATTAGGACTTTTGCAGACAAATTATCAAATTGATTTTTTAATACTTTTAAGTAATGAAGTTCAGCACTTTAAACTTTCAGCACTTAAATTAATTTTTAGACCTAATTTTTTAGTCTACCAAACGACACCTTAGAGTAGGGAGGGCAATGGTGCCACGTTGAAGTCTTCCTAGGGCCACCGTGATATTTATTTTCTATCCAACCTGTTCATAAGGTCACACACACCTAGATGAAGTGAAAACACAAATATCAGCTTGATCCAAAACTTCTTTAGTTACAAGAAATTTTCAATGGTAAGTGTTCAAGCCACACTGCTTTCTATGGTGTGGTCCACTTGAGATTTGGATCTACCTCATTTTTAGGCCCATGACCTAAAATCATCTCACAAATTGGATGGACGGTGTGGATATAACACATACATTATGGTGGGACCTACAGAACTTGGTGACGTCACACCTCGTAATCCACTTCCCGGGAAGATATCTTTGTGCAACCAAACTAGTGGGCGCTTGGCCCAACTCATGTATATACGCTAGCTACCAGCCCAAAACACTCAACGACCACATGCAAGCCAGACACAGAACTTATCTTTTTTCTTTTTTGTTTTTTAAAGAAAGGTGGGAGCACATCAACTGAAATTCATTGATGAGGAAAGTAGAAACTATACGAACATTTGAGTGGGCCCCACAAAAAAAGAAACGAACGTGGATTAGTGGGTGTTATCCTTACTGTGGGGCCCACCTTAATGATGTATATTGTATATCCACGCTGTCCATCCGTTTTTCCAACCCATTTTAGGACATGGTCCCAAAAATTAAGGAGATCTAAATCTCTGGTGGACCATACCACATGAAACAGTGGTGATTGAAAGTCCACCATTAAAAACTTCCTGGGGCCCACCGTAATGCCCATCGTAATGTTTCTTTTCCATCCAATCCGTTGATAAGGTCAAACAAACCTGGATGAAGGGAGACCATAAAAGATCAAATTGATCGAAGATTCTTTTCGCAGACAAAAAGCTTTTAATGATCATTCACCACTGTTTCTAATGGTGTGGTTCACCTGAGATTTAGATCTGCTTAATTTTTGGAATCACATCCTAAAATGAGCTAGAAAAATGGATGGACGGCCTCGATATACAAAAAATTCATCAAGGTGGGCCCTACATGGTAAGGGTAACACCTAATCCGCTCCCAAAAGAAATTGGGCCACACCTATCATACACTCCAAGCCCAAAATATAAAGAAGGGTTAGACAGCAGGTAACTAAGAACAACCAATACAATAGTAGCCTACGTAAGATTGCTGGAATCGACAAAAGCGAGATGAAGAGAAAAATCAGAGACATCTGAGGAGATTGGATGTCCAAACGCTCTCAAAACCCACTTCAATAAGAAATTGAAAGGACTAAACAAGCTCGATCTCCTCTCGAATATACATCAATTTCTCACAATCCAATTCAAAAGTATGGAGAATAAAAAGATAGAACTTTTATTCTACAATTTCAGAAGGTGGGATAGTTGGCTTCGTCTCCTTCTCTCTTCCTGTGACGTATCAGGAGAGAGAAGACATGAGGAGAAAGTGTCATCTTCCCATGCCTTCCATCCAACTTTTAAGTTCCCCACATGTCAAGATAGAATGAAGATCACGCCTTGTGGAATTTATTAGTCTAACTGTCAATAGGAAGAATTTTTGTATTGGATGGTCAATGAAGAAGACTGAGAGAGAGAGAGAGAGAGAGAGAGAGAGAGAGAGAGAGAGAGAGAGAGAGAGAGAGAGAGAGAGAGAGAGAGAACAAAAACAAGATTGAGAAAGCACGAGAGAGAGAGAGAGAGAGAGAGAGAGAGAGAGAGAGAGAGAGAGAGAGAGAGAGAGAGTACCAAAACAAGATTGAGAAAGCACCGAAACAAGGATGTGGGTGCGTGCGTGCGTGTGTGTGAGAGAGAGAGTACCAAAACGAGATTGAGAAAGCACCGAAACAAGGATGTGCGTGCGTGCGTGCGTGTGTGTGTGCGTGCGTGCGTGCGTGTGTGTGTGTGTGTGTGTGTGTGTGTGTGTGTGTGAGAGAGAGAGAGAGAGAGAGAGAGAGAGAGAGCCAAAACAAGATTGAGAAAGCACGTGTGTGTGTGAGAGAGAGAGAACCAAAACAAGATTGAGAAAGCACGGAAAGAAGGATTGAGAAAGCACCGAAACAAGGATGTGTGTGTGTGTGTGTGTGTGTGTGTGTGTGTGTGTGAGAGAGAGAGAGAGAGAGAGAGAGAGAGAGAGAGAGAGAGAGAGAGAGAGAGCCAAAACAAGATTGAGAAAGCACGTGTGTGTGTGAGAGAGAGAGAGAACCAAAACAAGATTGAGAAAGCACGGAAAGAAGGATTGAGAAAGCACCGAAACAAGGATGTGTGTGTGTGTGTGTGTGTGTGAGAGAGAGAGAGAGAGAGAGAGAGAGAGAGAGAGAGAGAGAGAGAGAGAGAGAGAGAGAGAGCCAAAACAAGATTGAGAAAGCACGTGTGTGTGTGAGAGAGAGAGAGAACCAAAACAAGATTGAGAAAGCACGGAAAGAAGGATTGAGAAAGCACCGAAACAAGGATGTGTGTGTGTGTGTGTGTGTGTGTGTGTGAGAGAGAGAGAGAGAGAGAGAGAGAGAGAGAGAGAGAGAGAGAGAGTACCAAAACAAGATCGAGAAAGCACCGAAACAAGGATGTGTGTGTGTGAGAGAGAGAGAGAGCACCGAAACAAGGATGTGTGTGTGAGAGAGAGAGAGAGAGAGCACCGAAACAAGGATGTGTGTGTGTGTGTGAGAGAGAGAGAGAGAGCACCGACACAAGGGTGAGAGAGAGGGAGAGTGCCAAAACAAGATTGAGAGAGACACAGAGAGCACCGAAACAAGGATGACAGAGAATCCCAAAACAAGATTTAGAGACAAAGCACCGAAACAAGGATGTGTGTATGAGAGAGAGAAGAGAGAGAGAGAGAGCACCAAAACAACAATGAGAGAGCACCAAAACAAAGTTCATTTTTATGGTAGAGAACAAACTTACGTGGTTGCCCTTCAACAAACAAGACCCCAATAGCCAAAGTAGCCTAAAAAAGCCAATTCTATTCTACGACGCCAAGCATTTTCAATTTTCAACAAAGACAAAAGCGGAAAAGAACAAAGACACGCCACAACTTGAAAAAAAAAAAAAAAAATTTATGGAAAAAAAGCTTAGACGACCATCCCAATAAAAATAAATAATATATAATATTACAATGAGAAGGTGTCATGTCCAACTGGTTGTATCACAAGGTGCTGTCCACCCAGCAGATAACTTCCATCCTAATCTACTACACGTGACATCAAACCCTTCAAGCAGGTTGGCCCACCATGAGTATCATGACCTAGTGTAAAAATCTGCCTTATCTACTTATCAGGCAGGCCACACCATAGAAAACAATGTTTAGTTATTGATAAATAGCAAGATAAAAATGCATTCCTCTCAATGCGCGGATATGGCCGATTTTTATTTATTTATTTATTATTATTATTATATTATTATTATTTTTTTACAGAAGATGATCTTCATGATATGGCCAACTGATTGGACGGTTTGGATGTAACGCATACATGAAAGATTGGAAGTTATCCGCTGGGTGGACTGTAATTTATAAGTAAAACCGGCTGGGCTTTACATAGGATGTATTTAGTAGACTGCATGACTACATGAAGCAATAATCCGAAGATCTTCACCATAGACGGTTTAAGAAATCTGGCCTTACCCCACCCCATTGCCCTTTACCTGGTAATCCAAACCGACCTATTTAATTTCAGTCTCCTGATCTTCCCAACTCAACCCCATATACTAGCTTTTAATCTCTTACATTAATCTTATTTGCTATTATTGAAGTTTTCATGTGCATGGAGCTCACTGTTATGTGCTTATGCAATTGGGGTTTTTTTTTTTTTTTTTTTTTTTAACAGCAGGTGTATGTTTCAGGTTTGGGTTGAGTCGAGTCATTTGATCCGGCCCATTTGATTCAATATATAGCTGGGTCATGTCAGGCTGAGGTTTAAGCTAAACGTGAGCCTGACCCACTTATCTAAATGGGTTATTCTTTTTGTCCGACCCCAATCTACAACCTAACCCAACTTGGTCTGAACCCGGCTTAGAATTGCAAGTGATCAGGCCAATTGACCATGGGTCGATCCGACCCATTCCACCCCAACTTCACCATAAGTTGGCTTGCCCAATATGGTGCAAAACAGCAACTCCAGACAATCCTAACCTGTGAATGTTTGAACATGAAGCATAGTCCATGGTGTCCAATCACTTTTTTTTCTCATCATGTGGCGCCCACTGTATGGTCTATCAAATGAACGGCCCTGATTGCAGTAGGCGGTCACAGATGAGATGTCACAAATACCCACAATTTCAAGTGCTCCCATTTTTTCTATGTGAATAACCTTTATTTCCTGCACCGAAAGGTACAACTGGGGATGGATGTTCTCCAATAAAACCCCCAAACACAACCCTACTTTCTCTCTCTCTCTCTCTCTCTCTGTGTCTCTCTCTCCTACTCTTCTTCACTCACCAGTCGATAAAGATTTTCTTCCTCTCTTCCACTCTTCCTCTCTCCACCATCAGATCTGATAGTTCCACAAGGCCCACCTCTGGTATGCAGGCTTGATTCTATCCTGTCACGTCAGGGAACATAAAAGAAAGGTGGATCGAAGGCATGGGAAGAGGCCTCTTCCTCCTGATATACCACCAGAGGAGAGAGGAGAAGAAGAAGCCAGCCACACCAACTTCCCTTCCTACACCACAGCACGTGCCGAGCACGACATGTCAGCCATGGTATCGGCCCTCGCTCATGTGATCGGCACGAGCGAGGCCGAAAGGACGACACCCATGTCGGGAAACCCGGCAGGGGTGCCGGAGTCTGGCGCCGGGGAACAACCATCACAAGAACAAGGTATGAAGGGGTGGTAACCTATTATCTATTATCTTAGGGAGTAATTAGTAAAAGAAATGAGGGGTGACAAGAAATTATAGATTTTATCAATGGGGGAATTTCTAAAAAAAAATGTGGGGGAGTGTCATTTTGTGATTTTTGTCGTTTGGACCAAGAACAAGGTAACAACCCAACTATATAAATATAAATACTATATATTTAATATTAATGTGTATGACTTTGTAGGCTATGATCTTTAATGCTTGAATACCGGTTTTGAATGACTTAATTTGATGTTTTTTGTCAATGTCTTCTATGATACGAGAGATAATGACGTGGTACTACCTCTTAGAGACATATGCACGTCTCTCCTGCCGACCTCTCTGTCTGATACCTGATCTAGGCTGTCCATTCATTCACACAATTACAGGCAAGATATGTTGAAAAAATCATGCCAATCAGATGATTCTAACCTTAGAACATGGGCTATTTCATTACAACTGCATGTTGGAAATAGGTTAGCATCATTAAACCAAATTAAATGCTTGTTTCGAAATCAATCCATAGTGGTGCCTATCGTATGATGGTATGGTCGATTTTGTTTCTTGGCTTGATCTTGGTTGTCCATTGTTCATGTTGTTAATTGGACGGCTAGAATGAATTGAATGGTGTGATTTTTACACCATGCTTGCCCCTTCTAGTAAGAAGGAACAAGAGTTCAGATTGATCATTGGTCATCTCACATGTCATTTAAAAGCTTTGTGACATTGCTATTTATATGATTACATGGTTAAGATCTTATGCAATATGATACTAGTATTTAAAATGCTAAATAAAAGATATGAAGGGGTCACAGAAATAATAAAATTAAGGTGTAACCCAAAACATAAGTAGATTAAAACAATGGATTTTGTTAGCCTTGGCAATTGTTGCTTCATGGCAGTTGGCCTTTGCCAACCTTCATCATAAAATGTGACCGTTGATTCGGACCGGCGACCTCTCCGATAGGCCATTGGCCAGAACTCCACAATGGGCACCACTAGAGACAGGCCATTAGACAGCTCATATTGAAACAACCATCAATACAAATTTAAGCCTACTTCTCAACTAATTAGGTTGAAATTGTATTGTTTGTCCAATTGATGGATATTGTAAGCTACTTTTTGCATGGTTTTAACTCTCGAATCAAGCTGGTTTTCAGATGAACGGGTCTGGATCAATGGTAACCACATTCACTAATGATGGATATCTATGAAGGCTAACAAGCATCACACATGTGGTGAAGGTTAATAAAACCCTATGATCACAAACCCAGGCTTCCCATATTTCAAAATCTCTCTCTCTCTTCCTCTTCTCTCTCAAATGTGAAAGGCATTAGTTTTAGAAGGCAAGGTCAAAATTTTCCGCTGCAGCACTCAGCGCCTACCTTCAGTTTCAAGCAATCTTGATGTGAGCTGCCCTTAACTTTTAGTTGCCTCAGATTGAGTTGCAATTGCTCTTGATGTGAACTGAATTCAGGTCGCGTGTCCTTCTGGATGAGTCACACGATGGGATGGGCCATAAATCATGAAATTTCAACAACCAATATAATCAAAGCACTTTTCCAGTTGGATTCAGACCATTCTATTCTGGGGTTTTGATAGTGTATATATGGTGGCCCATCCTCGATTGGGTTGCATGCTTAGATTCATATGAACGTTCATGATTCATTGCTACCGTATAGAAGTTTTGGTCTTATAATTGTGCTCCATTGATGATCTTGGTCTTCGAATCTTGGATTTGAATATGACCAATTAGATATTCATCTACATACACAATCACCCTCTCAACAAATGCTTCTTATGCTGGCCCAGGGCAACGTAGAGTTCAGAACATTCTGTGGTAAGGTTGCATGGTTCCCTATCAAAACTGTGCCCCCAAGCAGATGGTTTGTGGGCCAAACCGTGCTATTTTTTATTTTTTATTTTTACCTTGGATATCCACAGTGCCATCAGAAGGACGGTTTGGATCATTCTAGTGCATGAAAA
The DNA here is from genome assembly GCA_003013855.2 of Liriodendron chinense. Taxonomy (NCBI): domain Eukaryota; kingdom Viridiplantae; phylum Streptophyta; class Magnoliopsida; order Magnoliales; family Magnoliaceae; genus Liriodendron; species Liriodendron chinense. Next base: position 1,595,727 of record ML058348.1, on the reverse strand, counting down.
CAAATTCGATTTGTGCATCAAATATCAAGAGATGAGGTTTAAGAGAATGAATGGAAGTAGGATTGCTACACTGCGACCAAAGTTCAGCTACACCATGTCATACTCTTAGAAAATCCCTTGCCTCGTAGTTGCATGCATCTCTTTCTCTCTCTCTCTCTCTCTCTCTCTCTCTCTCACACACACACACACACACACACACACACACACACACACACCTCTCTTCCATATCTCTCCTTAAACATCTCTTCTATCAAAAGATCTCTCTCTCTCTCTGCTCTCTCTCTCTCACACACACACACACACACACACACACACAAACACAGAGACCCCTCTTCCATATCTCTCCTTACACCTCTCTTCCATCATAAGATCTCTCTCTCTCTCTCTCTCTCTCTCTCTCTCTCTCTCTCTCTCTCTCTCTCTCTCTCTCTCACACACACACACACACACACACACAATCCTTCCATATCTCTCCTTACACCTCTCTTCCATCATAAGATCTCTGTCTCCTTACACCTCTCTTCCATGTTAAAATCTCTCTCCAGAAGTTCCCTTCAGGAGAAGGCATTACAGGGGCGTAAGGCAAAGACCCTGGGGCAAATGGGCAGCCGAGATAAGAGACCCAAACAAGGCCGCCCGTGTCTGGCTTGGCACCTTCGACACTGCTGAGGGTGCCGCCCTCGCATACGATAGAGCTGCCCTCAAATTCAAAGGAACCAAGGCCAAGCTGAATTTTCCTGAAAGAGTCCAATGCGGGGCCGATGTAGGCTTCTTCTTTGGTGGCGTTGATCCAGTCGCCCACCATGGGCCTCCTGCATCCAATGTCCTCCCTCCTCCTCCACCACCACCACCTCAGGGCACTTACCCGGATCTTCTCCAGTACGTGCAGCTACTGTGTAGTAGGGACGAAGATATTCCCTACATCGCATCCAATCTCTATAATCCGGATTACTTCATTTCACCATCTTCGACACCATCTTCTTCATCGTCGTCTTCATCATCGCCGCTGGTTTCTCCGCAAGAGAACTTGAGATTTTCTTCTCAATTCGGGAGTTCTTCTTCAAGCTCGGAGCCAAAAGAGAGAGGGAGGGACACAGGGAGTAGTCACCGAAGAGATTACTGATTTTGAATTTGTGCCATGGATAAAAAAGGAGAGATTGTATGAGCTTTGGGTGGTGGATCTTTTCTGTTCTTTTGTTTGTTTTCTGTTTAGTTGTGGTTTGAAGTTTCTTTCTAGTTGCCATGGAACTATTTTCAGTAGTATATGTTATAATTAGAGATGGAGAGATGGATTTTGGTGTATGTTACTTTTGTTATTGCAAGTGTTAATTGTTTGAAGTATAAATAGTAGAAGTCAAGTCCAATGGAGTGAGAGAGAGAGAGAGAGAGAGAGCGAGAGAGTTTACAGGTCTTTCCTTCTTATTCTTATTATTTTTTGTTGTATGTGTTTTTTATAACTATATCATGTCCGGATTTTCTAAAAGAGAGATAAGATTTTCGTGTAGTAGTATTTGATTAAGGGCCAGTGAATCCAACACCGTCTCGCATGGCTTATCAGAAAATAGGTTGAACTGTTTTGGTTGTCAGGGAATTCATTTCTGAATTTTATGTTTCTCAGGAAATGTACTTAGCTCGGAGTTGGCTAGTATTTCCCAGGGAAAGATATTTAATCTTTAATTTGTTTGGTTGATATACTGGTCTTCTTGGAAAAATCTGAAAAAAAGCGTGAAAATGGAATTCTTGAAAAATGTAAAACCAACAAAAGAGTGTTTGAACTAAACATGCTTTTCATGAAAATTAGAAAATTATTCACTTGAGAAATATCAAAACCAGCAACCAAACACCACCTTAATTTCATTCACCTTATATCTGATGAGATAAAGGCTTCTTTTTTTTTCTTTTCACACACACACCCCACCACACACACCCACGGACTCACAACAATAGCTAGTATAGTTCATCATAAAATTTGTAAGGATAGCCACAGTCAGCAGTGGTCACTTGCTGTAATATTATTTCCTCTCAACCATCAAACCAACTATTACCAAGGACGGGGTCCTTTCTCATGCCTCGGTGGTAGACTCACAAGATTTTCAACATGAGGTCATGGGTTCTAGTACCCATTGTGGTGAAATCCCACCGTGGTGTGAACGCCATTGTGAAAAGAAAAAAAAAAAAAACAATATTACCAAGGACTTCGTAACAGCTGTATTTAAAATATTAAATGTAATTTATCACAGAAACATGCTATTCTACATGGGATTATCTGTTTTGTCCAATTAAATTACATATTAGATTTGATCTTAAGTATAATTTAAAATTTTACCAATATATCACTATTTTATTGTAGTACATGATATGACATGGAACACATCCTCTTTTTTACTGCTATCTGACTAAGATTTTTATAGGGGTTATATAATATGTAAATATCAACTATATATATAGAGTAAATATCAACTATATATACTACTATGCATACAAGATATATATGCCTATATATTATATTATTTTGATATTTTTTTATGGAAAGTTGCATGTGTTTTATCAATGCCGTCCATCCATGTAAGTCCTTTATACATGACACTATAGTTATATACATGTTCAAGTGACGGACATCCGTTGTGACTTTGGTCCGTTGATTGCAATTCCATGGTCCACCAAACGGGATTTTGCTTAATCCAATGGTTTTCGCATGGTAAGTATTTGATCACAAACATGGGATTGGATATGAAAATACCATGGGATTACCAGACATGTAATCATTGTGCAATAAATGATGTTAATCCCACCTAATACCATTCCCATCCCTACTAATACCATGCGCCAAACACGCCCTAAAGGACTCATGATTCAACGAAAAATGGATGACCATAGCAACCGGCCTAATCAAACCAAAACAAGCCAAGAAAGAATACAAGAAGAAGAGGTCCCTAGCCAAGTCAACCTGGAACTCCACCATCTCTGCCTCATGTGGCCCAACCCGGTAAAATCCAAAGCCAAGTGCCCCTTCACCTCAGCTCAATTCTCCTTTTATAGATTCTATCTTCCACACCATGGTTCCCCATATGGACAAAACAATCAGCGATCGAGTTATATTTTCCATGTACTAATTGGAGATCAAGTAATTTATTACCGAAAGTTCAAGCTTGATTTCACCAAGAACGTATCAAATCTTCCAAGGTATGGAAGAGCTAGAAGAGATGATGACATCGGTAATTACCTTTGAATCAAGTTCTATTTTGACATTCGAAAGGCCGAGACCTTTGCATATCTTCACTCCATCAAGCAAAGCCCTTGCCTCTACATTTGTGTTTAGAACTCTTCCATAAGAGCGTAGGAAGGCAAAGATCAATTTCCCACCATAGTCTCTGTAAACACCTCCCCCTCCGACCATACCTAGTTTCCTTCTAGATGAGCCGTCATCAACACGTTGTTCCTCAGTTCCACAATTTTCTTGATCCCTAAGAGTGAAATCCAACATCCTCCAAAAAGGAGTAATTCAGCCCCTGACATTCGGTTAGCAACCTCATTGATCCAACCATTGACCCTCCTAATCACTCCCTACGCATTGAAACAATCCGCATCAAATTTTCTAAAATTCCTTCCAATCTACAGATCCCAAACAATGAAACATAGGGCAAGACCCTTTCAAAGTCTTAAATCTTGAAGATCATTTAGCAATCTTGCACCATTGTTGAATTTGCTGCTATATGGCTTAATCATTCTCCTAACAGATATTGAACACGTGACTAAGATGGCATAATACCTTCATAACTATCAAACCACCACAAAAAGATGATTTAAGATCTTCCATAGCCTTTAGGAACTTCCCTCTTTTTTTTTTTTCTTTTTTTCTTGTTCTTTTTTTCTTGTTCTTTTTTCTGTGTGCAGAAAGGTGGAAGCACACCACTTGTAACTTTGTTGATGAATGAAAAACATGTACATCCATTCAGGTGAGCTCCATAAAAAACTGGGCCTCACTTATCATTTAGACCTCTATACAATAAAGACCAAATTTTAAAAAAAAGAGACAAAAATTACAAGAAAAACAAAGATAACCCCAGACCAAATCCAACTCCACTTGATGCCTGGATGTAGGCAACTGAGCTCCGAGAAGGCTGGAAATACAATCAGCAACTAACCGCCACTAAAACTTATCGCTGCGGAACCAGAAAAAAAAGAGGCGGGAACACCCCTCCCTTATTGCCTATATTGAGCAGAGAAATCCCACTAGCTAGGAGCACCACTGGAGGATTTTAGGAACTTTACCTCTCAACACTTCTCGTAAACACGGCATGTATATTCGTTATGCCCAACTTGATTAGGATATTACAGCATGTATATTCGTTATGCCCAACTTGATTAGGACATTACGGCATGTATATTCGTTATGCCCAACTTGATTAGGATATTACAGGTTAGAGCTTCTCCAATAGCCTTGGCAAGAATGCCATCCACATCCTTCAATAAGGGATATATCTCTTTGGTTGCCTTCTTCTTCTTCTTCTTCTTCTTCTTTTGAGAAGGTTGTAGCACACCACCTGTTACTTCGTTGATTGCAGAAAATTTTATAACTTTCAGCAGGCACCATAAAAATATTTGGGCCTCGCATGTAATCTAGCAGTTAGTATTTTACAATATAACACAACAAAAACCACCACCAAATATACAATAGGTGCGTCCTTAAACATCACCCCAATCTTCCAAACAAGCATAGAGATCTCAATGCAAACCATATGACCAATCCCCTACGATCGCAAGCTAAAAATTTTGTTACCTAATTTTACTGATGTTGCTCAAGCTGAAGCTTGATATAAAGGTACTATTGCCAAGGTGCATTGCAGATGCAGCTGATTCCATTGCCTCTGCAATGGTCCGAATGTAAGGAATACAATTCCTCTACCTGGGAACAACTTCCTTTATGCCATGGTCGCTACTTTTCTTTACCCGGACCTGTTTGATTTCCAATTCTCAGGTAAATACAATGTAAATGTATAATGATTATTTCCTGGGTAATTCCTACGCCGTTCCCCATATATGATTTGACTGCTTACTTTTGTATTGCTAAAATCAGGAGAAAGTGAAATATAGGTGGGGCCCACCGTTATATGTGGCTTATCCGCACTATCCATCTTTTTTGGCAAATGAACACAGGGCATGAACCAAAAAATGAAGTAAATCCAATGCTTAGGTGGACCACACCTCAGTAGAGGTAGACAACGATCCGATCCGAGTCGAACATGGACCAGATCGGATTGTTCGATTGCTTGAGTGGGTGTGTTCAAACAATGTTCGAACAAACATTCGAACAGGATGGCTCTATTCGAACTCAATTTGGTCTAGCCCAATCATGTTCGAACATGTTCGAACATATAGATTTCGAACAATTTTTATGAGTTCGAACAAGTTCAAACAATTTTGCTTTTCTCGCTTGAAAATATTTTTTCTACTACTGAATAGTAAATATCGATTTTTTCGTTCTGTGTGTCCCACCATGATGTATTTGTTTTATCCACTCCGTCCATCCATTTGAACAGCTTATTTTAAGGCATTAAATAAGAAATGAAGCAGATACAAAACTCAAATGGACCACACCATAGGAAACAATGTGGAGAATGATGTCCACCATCGAAACTTCCTAGGCTCAAAGTCACTTTTATTTGTCATCCACCCTTCTTCTTCTTCTTCTTCTTCTCTCTCTCTCTCTCTCTCTCTCTCTCTCTCTCTCTGTGTGTATATATATATATATATATATATATATATATATATATATATATATATATATATATATATATATATATATATATATATATAAATTGAGTTGAACGAATGAGTCGAGTCGATCAATATTCGAGTCGAGTTCGAGTTTGAGTCGAGTTGAACAGGACTGTGTTTGAAACTGAATTGAATTTTTTTCAAACACACCATGTGTGTTCGAACAAAGTTCGAACAATAAGACTTTATGTTCGAACAGGGTTTTACCGAGTCGATCCAAACGGTTAAACTCAGTTCGTGTCCAGCTCTACACCTCAGGAAAAAGGGAATCCAACACTTATCGTTAAAAACTTCTTATTGCCACTGTTTCCTATAGTGTGGGCCACTTGAATGTTGGATTAGTGTCATTTTTTGGTTCTTGTATTAAAATATTCAAGTAAAACTAATGGATGGAGTGGATATATCATATATATCATGGTGGGGCCCATAATTTTAAACTACTTCTTTTGGATCGATTTTCAAGGTAGGAATTTCACCGAATTTCAAACGGGATAAAGAAGTAATAATGACTTGCTTCCAGGGTATTTCCATTTCCCAGGAAAATCAAACAAGCCAATGAAATACCAATCTACTTCTATGTGTTTATCAATTATGAGCAACATGAATAGTAACATTGTTGTCATGATATACTCTTATCAAGGAAAGCTAAGCTCCAATAAGAGGATTTCCAATCAACCAAAGTATTTTGCAAGTACTTTGTGTCATAGATCTCTATTCATCTTTAGTATAGTAGTAGATAATTAATGCTATTATAGATTATTTCTTACTCCATGTCACAAGATTACTTCCAATGAATGTGCAATGTCTTGAAGTAGACCATTGGCCAACAATAAATCTAACCTAATCAATATTAGTTTATGCTTCAATTCTCATGTGCCCATGTTCACAACAATTCTCTGCTCCAGTTCTCATGTGCCCATGTTCACAACAATTCTCATGTGCCCATGTTCACAACAATTCTCTGCTTCAATTCTCATGTGCCCATGTTCACAACAATTCTCTACTCGGTGAGGACTTAAGATGTCAAAGAATCATGTAAGCAGCTTTCAAATGAGTTCTGCATTGGGTCCTTACTAATGGCTTAGTGGTAGACTCACAAGAGTTTCAACACTAAGGTCATGGGTTCAAGTACCCATTGTGGTGTGTGTGGGTGTGAGGGTGCATGCGTTAACAAAAAAAAAAGGAGTTGTGCAAAGAGAATGTACAAATTAGCAAGTGCTCTCACTGCATACACGTGATTTTCAGATGGGCGAGCAAGAGAATATCAACCAGCCAAACAACTTATAGGACATCCCCACACGCTTGAGAGTTTCACCAGTTTTATGAATGCTCTATAGGAGTACTGGTATGCTTAGAACTAAATTTCCTTGTATTATTTAGAAGAACTAGTACATGCTTTCGCTGAGAGATGAAGATTTCCTCTCCTTAATCTTGCTACTTCAATGATGAGAAAATACTTTAAATGGCCTAGATCTTTAATTTCAAATTCCTTTGCTAAATATTCTTGGAGTACTAATTTAGTCTCTTTTAGATTACTTCCTATCAAAATAACACTATCTACATACACAATGAGACCAACAGTTCTAATATTGATGCGTTTCACAAATAGAGGATGGTCAACATAACTTCATTAAACTTCACTAAATCTCTCAAACCACACTCTAGAATGATATGCCAAGTGATACACCTTCAACCTGCATATGTTTTCGTCATATTTAAAACTTTGGAGCCCTGGAGGAGTTGCTATGTACACTTTTTCCTGCAAATCTTCATAGAAAAATGTATTTTTAAATGATATATAGCCCATGTCCATTTGTAAAAACTGAGATAATGGCACAGATAAGTCTTTTTTACTATTGGAGCAAACCTCTACCCGATAATAAATCTTATAAATTGTAATAAATTCTTTAGCTACTAATATGACGTTACGTCTATCTACTATTAGGTAACCGGCAGGTTGGTGTAAAGCTCTTTAATTTCCTAGTCAAAATGATTAAAATAGAAAAATGGAAAAACATCTAAGAAAGTGATGTCGATTAAAATAAACATCTTTTTTTTCCCTTGGATGGACAATAACAAAGAACACTTTTCCTCTTTTTTACTTCTTTGGTCCTAGTGTGGCCCACTTAGCAGTCAGATCAGCATTTATTTTTGTGCCAATGAATCTATAAAGTGATAACCACCTAATGAACGGCTTAGATTTCATTCACGTGTGTCATTTTGGTACGTGTGAAAGGGAAGTGGGAATAAAGTGCATGCTCCTGAGTTCACACCAGTTCCTCGTTGGTTCAAACTTCAAAGCTTAGATAGACGTTTCATGGTCATGGAAGTCGGCCGCAGAGCGTTTCCGTGGTTTCTAATCTGATCGCTTCCGCTGTTTGGATTTTTTTTATTGTTACGTCGCGACTTAGAATCAACAGCATGTGTCACCTCATTGGAGCCCATTTGTAAAGATGATCCATGATCTGAACCACCCATTCTCTAACTAGAAAACAAGAACCATATTCGAAAGCTTACTCTGAAAGGAAGATTTTTAGGGTCAATATTCGAATTTGAATTTGGACCGTTGAATCAGATTCTACTCCACATATCAATGATCAAGATCACCAGTCATAGCGATTACTAAAGGATAGGATATTTGTAACACTGTTCATAGGATGGACTGTTCTGATCGTTGGGATTTATTCAATTGTGGGCCCCACTGAAGTATGATATACCCTTGTTAGTGAGTCGCGCAATAGCAAAACGAACCTCCTTTATTCCCATGCAGAGCGGGAAAAAGTCTGCAGAGCCTTAGATCACGCTTCGAAAGATCTCCTCTCACCTGTCCTTCTCGCACGTGCACCTCGTGCATGTTTTAGGAAATGCATTTTTTTTCCTTTTCTTTTTCTTTTACTGCCTTTGGGCTTTTCTGTCACTGTCACCCGTCGCTCATTCAGGCCAATATCTTAAACGTACACACGATCCACGCCGTTCATCTGGCTGAACCCATCCTTTAGATGGCCTGACCCAGAAATCAGGATAAAGTACTCACCAGGACAGCCACTTGCATAAAAAGAAATTGTCGGTTAAAAGAGGATACTTCAATAGTACACATGCAATCTACATTTGGGGCCCACTAGATTGGTGTACCAAATTCATTTTTTTTGTTAAGGAATCTAAAGGAAGGGTTCCACGTGATAAGCGGTTGGGATCATTCATACGTTGTAAAGTTGGCATGTGTTGGAGGCTAAGCATGCACCATAACAGTGCACTCGCATGAGTGAACTTCCGATTTCTTCTTTGGGCTATTGAAGCCTGAAATTTCAGAAAACATGGGTAGAAAGTGGAAAGAAGAATGAGATCAGGATATAATAATGAGTTAGATAGATCATGGAAGAAAATAAAGGAGTGCACACGTCAAGTTGGTAATACATCCCTTTGAATGCTATTCTTGGAATTTGAAACAGTAAAAGGAATATGAAAGAGAGAGAGAGTCCTTTGAATGCTTGAATGCCACTACTTGGAATTTGGAATTTGGAATAAGGAACATATGAGAGAGAGAGAGAGAGAGAGAGAGAGAGAGAGAGCTACTTTCCACGTGATAAGAGAGAGAAAGAGAGAGAGAGAGAGAGAGCTACTTTCCATGTGATATGATACATTCTCACATTTGGACCTTAACTAAAGATAAGGTTAAGATAATAGTTCCCAATATTTGGACCTTGATTAAGACACCATCATGGCAATAGTTCTTAGGGTCCACTTTGGACAACTATAGCCCATAAATAGCATAAACTACCTCATTAATCTTTTCTTCTTTTTTTTAACCCGGCCCTACTTGTACCGTGGCCCGGCCCGTAGCACCCGAAGGTGCTATCATGGTGTCTTAACCTAAGACCTGCTAGTTGTCAAGCTCGAACACAACCAGCAAGGTAACAGGCTGTTAACACAGCGAGGTAACTACCCCATTAATCAAAGTAATTATCACTAGAGTACATTTCCATTAGATTTATCAATGGGGATACAGGTGGGTGAGCAAAGGGGTTAGTGGCTTGGGTGGGTCCACCATGATGTTTATGTGAAATCCACCCCAACCACAAGGTAAGTCACCCCATGTTAGGTGCGACGCCAAAAAAAAGCCCCATCAATGATTTAAGTAGACCACACAACTAGAAAGAGTGGTCCAACTGAATCACAGATGAGCCTATATTTTAGCCTTAAGCTTAAATGTGGTGTGACATCGAATGGTTGTGATGGATTTCATACAATAATCATAATGGGGCCTTCTAAAATCAAGTGTGGATGTCTTTCTCCCAACTATTTCCTTTGATGTGATGCACTTAAATTATAGGTCAGCTTGATTTTTTTCACCTTGGCCTAACATGCGATTATATATCTAATGGTCGGAGTATATCTCACATACACATCACAGTAGGGCCAGTCAATTGAATGTACTCAAAAGATAATTACTTAAACTAATGAGGTAGTTTATTGAAAACCTATTTGAAAAAGGTATTGGAATGTAAATTAGTATGTAGTTTTTTGTAAAATAAAATCTACCATCACCAATTGCAAATAAAAAGTTAAAGAAATAGGTATTATTTATTAAGAAAAGGTGAGAACACACCAACTGCATTTTATTGATAAAAAATATTCCTTTTACACCTGTGGAGAGGGGCTAACACCTACTCCTTTAAGAGAACACTATGAAAGACTCCAGAGCAAGCAAAGGGATAAAACAAAAATCCCTTCCCACAAAATCAGAACTCTCAATTCAAAAGGGTTGGGAAATTAACAATCCCTGTTTGAATGGTTCCATGAGTCAAAAGTTCAAATTCTCTCGATAAAAACAGGTGACTTGATCTTCCAATCAATATCTCAAACCATATTCCATCTATAATGAAGACCACAATTTGAACGGTTAGGATTGGCCCAAATGATAGATGAGTCATCACCATTTTGAAAAGGATGGCTAGCTAACCTACCACTATGGTCTAACCCAGTAGGCTTAAGAGGTATAACTGAACTAGTGATTGTGACCGGTAGAGGGCACGTGCAATCCAAACGTGGGGTCTAAGAAATTTCAAAACCGATTCTGGCCGAGTCATAAGTAGGTGGGCCACAAAAAGTCTAAAGAGGACTTATAGTGTCCTGATGCATCAGTACATTAATGAAAGTAGCGACGACCGTCCATCTTGTTACCCTTAATATGGATTGAAAATGGTTCAAAATACACGTAGATCTGAAGATCCTGACCATCTGATCAGTGGCCCACAAAGTAACAGTTGAAATCAAAAGATAGTTAACAGTTAAACTTCATCTCATGGAAAGTTAAGAAAGGTGGTAGATTGGATTGTAAGCCATCCATGAAATGGCCCACTAGGCTACTTGAATAGGCGGTTAGGATCATAAAGGACATATAATAGTCACAATTTGGACGGATAAAATCATTCAATGTGGAATATTTTGGGACATCCTCTATCCAAGGTTGGTGAATCATATCAAAAGTGTAGATCAGGATATGATGGGTCCCACTTCAGAATTCCTCTGCGAATGACAAGGTGTTTGAACCGCACACCATAATATTCATATCTTGGATCTTTATCATGGGGGATCAAAGTGGGTCCCACCCATCTCACTACGTGCCAAAAATATTAAATGTGGGGCCCATCAGATGGGCCCCAAATCACATCAATGTCCGATCATGGAAGGAGCGGTGATTCGGTGATGGAGACTTAGTTCTTTTCTTGCGCGTGTCAAATGACTCTCTCTGCTTTTTTTTTTTTTGGGTCCTTATCATTTCATGTCACTTCATCCTTTGTAGACGTGGCATGCATGCACTTAAATCTAAACCATCCAGATGGGATGATCCTAGCCATCCAATTAGTGGCCACAAATCTAAACCATCCAAATAAAGTCGCAGCATGGATTCGTGGGTTGACCTGTGGGGCCCACAAGGAAGACGGTCGATGATTGTAGCAGTCGATGTTCTAGGGGCAGTTGTAAATGGGCCGAGATCTGATAATAACACCGAAATAACGTTCCTCCGCACCGTTTTTGGAAAGTTGAGCTTGAACCCTTAAAATCAGATTTATCTGTAAATATTGGACCATCCAATTTTCCAATTTGGCAATGGTCATCTAATATACACAGCACAAATGTACTGTATTTACGAAAGATGGTTACGATCACATATCTATCAGCATACGTGGCCTCCATGCAGTGACGAATGATTGACAACCCCATGTTGCGGTCCAGGGTAACGACCATGAAATGTAATGGTAACACACGGTTTGCCATCAATGTGGTAGTGTACACACCCCTACCTAGGGCTGACAAATTTATCAGGAAAAACCCAGTCAACTCACCAAGTCAACTTAACTTAGCTAAATTCAACCAATTCAGCCTAAATGCCTGGTCAAAACTAAACCCAATCCTAGTCCAAAACCAAGTCCAAGATGGGCGTAAACTTAGGCCCATTCACATTTAGGACCACCGCAAGGCAAGCTCATGTCAGCAAGAGGCCCACAAACTACCCTAGGAGCCCACCTGCAAAAGCAAGAGGCATTCCATGTGGTGGGGTGTCACCTGCCATGTGGCAGTTCTTCTGCATTAATTGGTAGGAGAGGGTGAAAAGCATGTGGGGTTGCTCGGGTTCAAACAAAAGAATGTGTAGGAAGGAAAAAGACTACATGGTCCTCTCCTTTGGCCAATGTTACCTTCTTACCTATCAATCTAATCGTCGAGATTCCGAAACGTGGCAATCTCAAATCTCACTCATTAAACCATTTTCAAACCTAGGCTTCCTAGTAATTATAAAAAAATCGAGCTAGGAGTACTATAAATAACCTCCTCCTCTTTATTCCAAGATCATCAAGAAAAATCTCATGATCATCATATCTCATCTCACCCCTTCACTAAGGAGAAGTGACAAGTGAAGGAAATGAGTCCAGTCTAGGTGAGCCATGCCTAGTCTAACTTCTTGCCACTTGAGCAACCAAAAACTCCAATCCAAGTCACTCGATCCAACCCATGTGCTAAAACTATTCATCCTTCAACTCAACCCTAATCGGTTTCATTCAAGTGGTGCAGCATCCATTCCCTTCTTAACCCCCTACTTCATTTGCTAATTAGCATTATATTGCATCCATTGTACTCAAGTACCCAGTCAATTCAAGTGAATGCTTTGTGGCTTGTCGAGAAATTTGATCTTGTCCATAAGAAACTTGGGTTGAATAATTACTCCGCCGCTTCAATAAGTGGGTGAGTAAAGGTAGATTCATATTACCCCTGCCATCACTCATCATCGGTATTGCATTATCATTACATTGCATAGCATCCATCATATTTAAACACCCAGTCAACTCGAGTATATGCTTTGTGGCTTGCTGAGAAATCGGATCATGCCCATAAAAAAACTCGGGTAGACTGGTTATTTCCGCCAGTTGGATAAGTGGGTGAGTCAGGGCAGATTCTTCTAACGTAGGCCATCGCTCATTATCAGCATTGTATTATCACGGCATTGCACACACCTTCACATCATTTGTGCGCAAGAACTAATTTCAATCCCTAATAGTTCATATAATCTTGTGAAGTAGTGATATCACCATTGTGCTGGCAAAGAGATTACCTAACACCTTTCCTCTCTGTAACTGTGGTCCCTGGTTGAAATCAAGTGCCTTTAGGGCATGTTTATTTTTTAAATATTTGGTAAATCCATGGAAATAAGTTGTTATTACTTCTTACATCCATTTGATGAGCAATGGAATTTTCATTTATTAAAATCCGGTCTGAAAAAGACTCACTTAAAATAATGGCCCCACTTTGATGTTTATAACTTATCCAAGCTGTCCATCTATTTTACCAAATTTTTTTAGGACTTTAACCCAAAAATGAAGAAGATCCAAATTAAGCTCAAGTGGATCACACCACAACAAATAGTGGTCTGTATAACATCTACCATTGAAAGCTTTCTCATTCCTTGGGCCCACATTGATGTTTATTTGTCATCTAACCCATTCATGAGGTTATATAGACATGAATAAAGGGAAAAAAAAATTAGATTCATCCAAAACTTCTAAGGCCCACAAGAAGTTTTCAACGGTAGACGTTTAGTTCCCACTGTTTCCTATGGTGTGGTCCACTTGAGATTTAAATTGCCCTCATTTTCTTGGTCATTCCCTAAAATGAGATGGTGGAAAATGAATGGTGTGGGTAAGTCACATACATCATGGTCGGCCACACAGTTTTTTCCTTCGGTTTTGTATGGTGAACGTCAAGTTCAAAAAGCACTTGTCACTTGTCACACTGGGGAGTGGTGTAAGAATTCTCGTGGAAATAATAAATGCTCATTTACCTTCATTTCCAAGGGAAATTTGAAAACCAAACATGTCATTAATCTATGCTGAACAGGGGAGTTCGATCGATTGACAAACCTGGTTGATTGATTGAAATTCTTTGAATTTTTTAGTTTGCTCGTTAAACAATTTTGGCTATGTTTGGTTGATCGAACATGAGGACCTTGATCAATTGATAATCTAGTCGATGGCACACATATGATCGACGGAGCGCCAATTTTAAGTAATTGTGTGATTTGTTTTCTATTCCTGGTTAATATTATATATATGAGTGTAATATAGGATTATGGTAGAATAATGAGAGCAAAATCATTTTTAGGGTTTGGAAGGGAGGAAACTAAGGTTTTCATATTTGTAAGTTGATTCCATCTCTTATACTTTCGTTTTCATAGTGGATTGCTTGTCGCTTTGTGTGATGATTTTTTTCCTGCAAGGGTTTTTCTACGTAAAATTATGTTTCTCTGGATTGTTTAATTTGTGTAATTTTACTTAGTGATTGCTTCTGCAGCACCTAACAATACTAGAGTTATACGTTGTAATTTGAGTTTGAATCTGAAACAAGATGATGAAGGGATCAAACGTGAAGTATGAGATAGAGAAGGTCATCGAGAAAAATAACTTTAAACTATGAAAGGTGAAGACGAGAGGCCTTGCAATTTAGCAAGGGTTGCAACAAGAAGTCCTTGGCATAGTGAAGCATCCTATGACTATGAACGATGAAGAGTGGGAAGAACTCGATTAGAGAGAGATAACCTCAATTCAATTATGTCTATCCGATAATGTCCTTTATAATGTTCTTAACTAAAAAGTCACCGTAAGGCTTTGGACGAAGTTAAAAAGTTTATACATGACAAAATCTCTCACAAATCATTTGTATCTGAAGACGCAATACTATAATCTGAAGATGGCGTAAGTGTTAGACCTTAATAAACACATTCGCTAGTTTAATCAGCTGCTTTACAAATTAACAAGTGTGGAAATTAAGATGAAGTAAGAAGATAAATTAAAGCTCTAGTCTTATTATCTTCTTTTTCAGAATCCTACAAGTATCTGGTGGATACTCTATGCTGTGGTAGAGATATCTTGGACGTTGAGACTATTATCTCAATACTGTGATCGATGAAGTTGAGAAAGAAAAGCGATGGCGAAGAGCCTTCTACAAACGCATTGTTTGTCTGGGGCAGACTGAGCAAGAGAAGGGAATGACTCTATCTAAATCCAACTCTAATAGCAAAGGGAAGATGCAGTGTTGGAATTGTGAGAGGTTAGGACATATGAAGGAATGTCAGAATCCTAAAACTTAGAAAACAAAGAAGTCAGATGATTTGTTGAGAAATACCAACACAATGGAATCCAATGAGGAGGTAGGTGGTTATGATGTATTGACTGCATCCAAATTCGAATATTTCAGCAACGAGTGAATTTTGGATTCAGGGGCTTCATACCACATAACTTCTTAGAGTTGGTTCACCAGTTACAGTAAGTGCGATGGTAGCTAAGTGTTTATGGGCAATGACTTCGCCTGTAAGGCTCGAGCATGCCAAAATGTCAGGTAGAAGCAGCACTCTACAATTGTCAGATGGATGGCGACATATCACCGACATGAAAGAGAAGCCTTCTATCACTAATGAAAGGGAAGGCGGAGCATCGCTCACTTAATAGGCTTCTACTGTTGTTGATCGAATGGCATGAGCAACCTCCTATTATGAATGAGAGAGATGATGGAGCATTGTCGACCGGAAGAGAGGGAGGAGTGCCACTTGATTGAACGGCCTTCTATGGCTGATGAAAGAGATGATGGAGCACCAATGTCTTAACACCCCTGCTGCTATTAGGTGACCTTAAAAAAGGTGTTGTCTTCCCTCTACCTTATGCCACGGTTAATAGGATGGGAAACCATTGCCGATGCAAATAACCCCTATCATGAGCAATGAGAGCGGCGAATTGTTGCTGGCCTAATGTGGCTCATTATCGATATTGAGGCAGGAAAGAGGCATCCACTAGTTTCATTGATGAGAAAGGCACCAACAATGATGACTTAGGGAGAATGTTAGTTGAAAGAGAGAGAGAGAGAGAGGGAGAGAGAGAGAGACTCATGCTATGTTGGGAAAATAGGGTTAGGGTTTTCTGTCCTTTCTTTATTTATAAACTACAAAAAGTATGGTAGTCCAAATGACTACCACATTAAGTATTAACACCATCCAAAACCGTAGATAAATATAATAGAGTAAAAAGAATCAGAATTTGGTAGAGTCATCTCTCCGAATACCACATGGCAATATGATTTATCAATTAAGTTCACCCATAGACCAGCACCAGAGTGGTGACTTAGATTTTAAGAAATAAAACCCATGAGACAATCTTACCCATTATTTCTTCTCCATTTATTTTCCACAATTACTTTCATGGCTATAGATAAGATAAATTCTACTAGGTATATTTTTCAGACATGAGCCATTCATGCTAGAGCCTTAGATCTCCTGTAGAGAGATGGCTCTATCAGATTCACACGGCCTACTAGTTGCAAGGTCCTAATTTATGCGTCACATAAAACACCAAATTCTTGGGGTCTGCCATATTGTATATTAAAATCCACTTCATCTATCAAGTGAGAACTATTACTTACACTGTGGATACAAAAGATAGGCCTAATTGAAAACTCATAAGGACTACACCAAGTGAAATAATATAAAATTGCTCTCAAAACTACTGAGTTCACACAATCTAGCCATTTGAGTTTTAGCTCAAGCTGATTTCATATCTTCTTTTTGTTACTTAATAAGGTTTAGAAGAAAGACAAGCCCGATGTGGCTCATTTGAGTTGTAAATCAAGTTTTTGTTTTATTTTCATTTTTTTTACACACATACATCACATGACAACTTGAATATATGACCGGAGCATTAAAACGCATTCCATCTACCATTGAGCTTTGACTTGTAGATTATATTGTATTTGAATAATGCACACATGCTTAAGATCCCTACCAGCTCCTTTACAGCTGATTTTGTATCTTCACATCATCATCCTCGTGGCAAACACCCACCAACTTGCCCGATGAAAGTGAAGCCGTACACAAACCTATGATTAGCATCCCAACTTTTACTGTTCCTTGTATAGAATCCCATTTGATTTGTGAATATAGCTGATTTCTCATAATACAAGTTGATGGATGCATGAAATAATGATCCACGACGGACGGACGGATAGAGTGAATAAAATTCATATATTATAGTGGGTCCCACAAATGTCAATATGCAATCCACGTATTCAGGGATACGTGTAACTTTTTCATTGGAGGATGGAGGCCCACTAGATCATGCAAGGGCATCATTTTTCGGCGATCCGTACGAAGAGGATTTCGAGTCGGAAGCTGCCAAAAACCTGGGTAGCGTACAAAAGAATGGTGAAGCTTCCTCGGAAAGAAACACGGCTTTCCGCCAAACTCACGCCACGTAAGGAGCTGAGACCGCATGATTCGACGTGGCAGCCGCGCCTGCGAACAGACAGACGGATTCACGCGTGGAAGGAAGGGAGGGAGTTATGATGATGAGAACAGCAGGTGGGCCCCACTGATTAGGACAGAAGTGGGGGGCGCGGGAGACGAGAAATGCGAGAGCCTTTTGTTTTTTTTTGTATAGAAAGATTCCAGTTTGCTTTCGGCTACACGTCAATATTTGCGGCTCAAGCTTTCATACCTTAAAAGGGAAAGGTACGCGATTTCCATGCATGCCCGGCCCGGTCGAACCGGTCGGTTTCATCTCCCATTTACAAACCGGGTCCGGTTTGGGTTTCTGGGTCAACTCGGGATCGGGTCGAGTCGGTTCATTAGTATTAGTAGTACCATTATAAATATAAAAATACGGATTATTCAATGAACAAAATGAGGTCATCTTTCCTGTGGATTACGACAACAGGTGGTGGCTTGAGTGGATCGCTAACTGTGGGGTCCACTTGGATGTATGTACTTTACATACACATTGTCCATCCGTTTTGAAATCTCATTTTAGGGCATGGTACCAAAAATGAAGTAGATCCAAATCTTAGGTGGACCATACCACAAGAAAAAGTATTGATTGAATCTCCACTATCAAAAACTTCATGGGGTATGCGCGGATGTTTATTTGCCATCCAACCTGCTGATAAGCCCATGAAGACCTGGATGAAGAGACTGCACAAATATCAGCTTGATCTAAAACTTTTGTGGCTCATGAGAAGTTTTTAATGATCAATTACCACTTTCTCCTATATTACTGTCCACCTGAGATTTCGACCTGGTTTATTTTTTGAGATTTTACCTAAACTGAGTTTTCAAAATGGATGTATGGTGTGGATATAAGAAAAATGCATCCAAGTGAGCCCCATGGTCAGGAATCCCCACCACCTCGGATCCATGTGTAGAAGTGGGACATTTATGTGCAATCTAACCCATAGTTTCAAGGCTTCAATGACTTCAGAGTCAACTCAGATTCGGTAGTATCTAATCAAGTTTGAGACCACAAGTCACCCTTAATCACCTGAGTGGGCCAATTAATACTGACTTAAGTGAGCCCGGGTCAAATGAGGCGATCCGAGTCACCGAGTCTTTTAACCAAGATCTAAACCATCCATTGGGTGGGCCTGACCATGTAAATGGTCTTATATATTTGTCTTGAAGCTGACTAAAAACCTACATCCAAAGATCCTACGAACACCCAAATCAGATTGGATTCATTGGGTGGGCTTGACTATGTAAATGATCTTATTTGTCCTGAAGATCCGACAGATTGGATCTAGGTCTTGATTTGTATGAACGAGACTTGGACTTGGGCAGGATGGAACCAAGTTAGTCTGAATACGGGTACTACGGGCATGGTATGACCTGATCCAAACGTAACCCCCCCTTAGGCTGGGAACAATGTATCAGGCCAGGCCAGCTAATTCATCAGGTGGGCCATGTTTACGAGAAGAAGATTTTCAAAAGAACATAGAGTGATTGTCCACATTCAATGTGTGGTGTGTACTTGGAGGTGGGCGAAATTCTCTGCTGAACTGACATCACCAAGTTCTGTGGGGGCCACCATGATGTATGTGTTGTATCCATACCATCCATCCCATTTGGAGAGATCATTTAAAGGCATGAGACAAAAAATGAGGACAGATTCAAAGCTCAAGTGGACCCCACTAAAGAAAACAGTGGGGATAGTGACGCCTACCTACCGTTGAAAACTTCCTGGGGTCCACCATGATGTTTATTTGAGATCCAATCTGTTCATAAGTTAACACAGACATGGACTAAGGGAAAACACAAATATTAGCTTGGTCGAAAACTTCTGTGGCCCCCAAGAAATTTTTAATGGTAGGCATTCAATCCCCACTGTTTTATGTGGTGGGGTCGACTTGAGCTTTGGATCTTCCTCATTTTTTATCTCATGCCTTAAAACGATCTCTCTAAATGGATGGACAGTGTGGATACAACACATACATCATGGTGGGCCCCCAGAACTTGGTGACGGCTGCTTCGCTATTGACGCGGTCAGTAGCTAGGTCCTTGTGTAGGTGGATAATAGTTTGAAGTACTTGTTAGATGGTCCTGGCCACACAATGGGTTGCTTGTGGATTGGCAGATAGAAATATTTGGGTGCCTGATCAAATTGAATTGGGCCAAAGTTCTACTTGATAGGACGGTCTGGATCACTTGACCAGTGTTAGTTCTGAGTTGTTTTCCTTCATTGTTTTGGAGAACTCAGTGAGTCGACTCAAAACTCGGAGAAGTTAACTTGAGTCAACTGGATTTAGAAGAGGACCTCATTCATCAGTGTTCATCTTGAGCCTTGTCTATTTATTCAGGTCTTGTCAAGTCAAAATCTCAGCCTGAGTCAAATTGAGTTGGGACCAGTGTTTTTAAGTTTTCTGTAAAAAAAAAAAAGAGTTTTCTGTTCAATTTTCATATTTTTAATTAATTTATATATTTGTAACATGTTTTAAAAGTTAAAACAAGAGGTCGAAGTTCCCTATTTGGAGCGTAGAGTAAGATTCCCTAATGTGCATCGACTTTGTATGGCTGGTAGTATAGTGGGTGTTTGTGGTGCAAAGTAGAGGAAGACATCACCGTCTTCTTTCTTTGTGATAAACTTTGAATTCACAAGATCAAAAATAAAATATCTAAAAATGAAAATATTATTGAAAAATATGAATAAAGTCTGTAAATTATAGAGTCTTTCATATGACTCATTAAAATAGTAAATGACTTTTAAGCCAACCTAAACTCTCTCACATAACTCAAATGAGGAATTAAAAAAAAAAAAAAATGGGACTTTTTCAGACCTTAAAACTCTTTAAAAATAATAAAAAAATTATAAGTTTTTAAAAATAATAAATTTTAACTTTAAACTCAAAATTAACTCTTAAAATGACTTTATTTTAGAGGTAATGATAACTTTCCAACAATATTTTATATGAAAGAGATAGATAATCACCCACAAAGTCATCACTGTCAAAAGCTATAAAGCGACTGCACGTGATAAACCTTGGACTAAACTTTTTAGCTTGATTTCTTTCAATCCCAGCTATCTATGAGATAATCCTTGACTTTGTCCTACATCGGGTGCTGTGTTACACCCGGATCCATAGCTCAGGTGGTAGACATATTGAAAATAACCTCGTTTCAATACTAACGTCCTGGTGTCGACTCCTAAGTAGAGGGCCTGACTAGGAGATGACTAACATTGTGGTGTGACTAACAGGGGGTGTACTAAACCAAATATAAAAAAAAAATTAAAAAGGGTGGTTTGTCCAAATCAATTATATGATGACTTCCATAAGAAATGGACTAATATTTTTGAAAAGTCTTAACAATTGGAGAACTTTAACCTTTCCATCGTTGGAATACAAATATAAGGTCAAGAAGAACTGCATCAATAAGCCACTTTTTTATTTCTTTTTTCTTTTTTCCAAAAAAAAGAAAAAGGTAAAAGGACACCACCAGCAAGCTACATTGGATGTAGGAAAAACCAAGCAATGTATGGCTAAGATCTTACGAGTTGGAAACTTTTGGGGGCATGCTCCATTGATGATGGGGATGTTAGATAAATGATTTGGATAAACCAACCGCATGAACCCTGCAAACTCAGTGGACAACATAATAAGGGAGTCCACAGTTCATGATAAATAAGGAGTTGGGCCCTCATTTGTGGAGACCACGTAGTATTAGTATTGGTGGAGATCTATCAAACATAACTTAGGGCTTGTTTCATTTTCAAATTACAAAGTAAATAGGTGGTAAAGTAGTCATCATTATTTACATTTGTAATTACAACTCGTCCCAAAGATGATGTTGACAAGTGTGCTGTTTTGGTGTAAAAAAGTGGCGGGAAAATATTTTGGGCACAAAACCTGTGAGGCCCACTGTGATGTATATGTCATATCCATTCCGTCCATCCATTCCGCTAGCAAATTTTAAGGTATGAGCCCAAAAATGAGGTAGATCTAAAGCTCAGGTAAACCAATCCATGGCAAACAGTAGGTATTGAACGCCTACCATTGTTAACTTCTTGGGGGCCACATAAGTTTTGGATCGAGATGATTTTTATGTTTGACATTTATCCATGTTTGTATGACCTTATGAACAGGTTAGATGACAAATAAACATCAGTGTGTGCCCTAGGAAGTTTTTAGCTTTCGACCAGTAAGGTCTATTAGGACCACTGTTTCATGTTGTGTGGTCTACTTGAGTTTTGAATTTGCTTCATTTTGAAATCATACCCTCAAATGATCTTATGGAATGGATGGATGGCATCGATATGACATATTCATCATGGTGGGCCCCACAGTTTTTTCACATGGATAAACATATGAAATTTACACGATTTTCGAGACGACAAATCCTCCTTAACAACTAATAATAGCCCATTTGCAGGCATTTACCGTGTAATTGTGAAAATCAAACAGGCCTTCAAGGAGCTTTATCCAGTGTCCGGCGAATTTACAGGGAGAGCAACAAAGTGGCAGACACTCTTGCTATAAAAGGGACAACACCGGGACTTATGGATGTCTCTATGTTTCTCTAATGATCTCCCTCAAGAGGTGAGACGCAAAGGAGGATCGTAGAATTGTAGAAAAATCGGGGATCACAATTTCTGAATCTCCGGAGGATGATAGTTCGATGTTGTTGCTTTGAGAGGGCAATTTGCCTAGGCCAATCTCAAGTATTCCTAGAGAGGATCTCTTGGGGGAAAGCAAGTGATGTGTATTCTAGTTAATTTCATGTCATGGTGCTGGCTTGCTTCATCTTTCCATTAAAATAAAAAAGAAAAGAAAAGAAAAGAAAACACCCAGTCTCTACTATATCTAACCCTTGAGATATAGAGTACAACCAGTTGGACCAGAGTGTAAATTCCACCAAGCAAATAACCTCCAACCATTATGTGCATGTGACATCCAACACTTCAAATAGGTTGGCACTACTATGAGAATCACCTTGTGCAAAAATCAGCCCCATCCATTCATCAGGTGGGTCACACTATAGAAAACAATGCCTAAATATTGATAAATAACAAAATACAAGTCTGATCCACTCAATGAGTTAATGCAAGGACAACGCTAGGACTTCTGGTTGTCTCTATGTTTCTCTAATGATCTCCCTCTAAAGTGAATGTAGATATGTTGGGGATCACAATTTCTGAATCCCCGGGAGATGATAGTAGGATGTTGTTACTTTGAGAGGGCCCAAGACCATTCTCAAGTAATATTCTTAGAGAGGATCTCTTAGGGGCAAGCAAGCAATGTTTATTCTAGTTAATTCCATTTCATGGCGACTTGTTCTACCTTTCTATTAAAAAAAAATAAAAGCAATGAAAACACTTGGCCTTAATTATATCTCGATCTAAAGTACAACTAGTTGGATCATAACCTCCAATCTATCATGTGCATGCCACATCCAACACTTTGAATAGGTTAGCACTACTATAAGGATCACCATGTGCAAAAATCAGCCCCATCCATTCATCAGGTGGGTCATACTATGATATATTTGTTGCACACTTCCCCTTACATGATTTTAGCTAATCACAAATTGAGTGGGGTCCACTGGTATACCTGATTATCAAATCCAACCCTTAGGGACATCCGGACCGTTGATTAATTAAGCCCACCTTATAGAAATTCTTACACTCCAACCATTAATCGGGTGGGGTCATACTATAGAAAACAACATGTAAAAATTGATAAATACCAGAACAAAAGTGTGGTCCACTAAATGAGAGATTGTAGTTGATTTTTACACAAGGTGATCCTGTCATGATAGGACCCACTTACTAGACAGATTGTACAATATTCCATGCACATGAGTGGTTGGAAATTATCCATTGCGTGGTTGGTGTAACTTATGGTCTAATCGATTGTGGTTGAGACTTTCTCTTTTAAATGTTATCAAAACAGTTACTACAGTAAGAGGCGACTTGATTTTTTTCAGTCTCAATCAATGAACTGGTTGAGTCGAGTTCCTGGTCGAGATTCCAAGTCAACTCAATTTAGTGGACTTTCCGAGTCGAGTCAGGTATAGAGTTTTCGAGCCATGTTTTCCACAATGGCCTATATAAACGTGAGGATCACCCCTTGCACTGTGATTGCGGGCAAAACCATAGTAGAGGTTTGCCTGTTTCACACGCGCGTGGATCCCTGAAATAAAAAAGAGACACGTGTACTTAGTTATCCAGTGCTTATCGGAAGTGCTGGCTTTTTGTTCCGAGGTATTCCTCTATACAACCCCACGTACTGTAATGTGATATGTCGGGACTTTAAACATTGGATTTAGCTTCTTTTAGATGATCCAAACCGTTTATATGAAATATTTTTTCATGGATGAGGGATTCCAAAAATTCTAAGACATAATAATCCATCCCTAGGATTATATGATGTGCGACTCGACCGTCCATATTAAAATAAAAGAGCCAAATTATCAGAGGATTGATATAATAGAATTTTAAAAAAAATTTACTTTATCTATCACCATACAAAGTGGGGTCGATATCTAAACGGTTTAGATCGTTGAAATATGACCCATATTCAAAGGATAATATCCCAACCTACCTATATTTCAGTACATCGGGATGTACCGAGCAAACCTCTCTTTTATGCTTGCATGCGCGCTCTAAAAGATGAAAAGATTGGATTCGCATCCAGACCATGCGCTAGTTATTCTCTCTCCTATCTCATTATCATGTTTCTCACTTTTAACATATCGTTGGTTGAGATTTGCTGGCCGCACACGCACCTTTCTCACAGCACACGTGCCAACTTGGAAAATGCATCAGACATCTGAACCATTGATAGGGTGGACCCAAGAATGAAAATGAACGTATGCTGAAAATCACGTTGGTCCACTCATCAGAACAGCAACCCCATACAAAAAGAATGGACACTTCATAGAAAAATGTCATCAGTCCATATTCAACGTACATGTTGGCCCACCTGATGAACGGTCCTGCCTGATTTTTGTTTTGGGTCATCTTTACTTTGGTGGGCCACCTTATACACTGGTTCAGATGCTCCATACACTTGTCGGGTTGGCACATGTAGGGGTGCGTGTGTAGAGTGTCAGTTTGGATCTAGCAATTGATGACGAGGAACTAAGACAGAGAATCTGAGCCGTACATATGTGGCAAATCTCATTTAGACAATATATCAGGTGGGCCCCAACATGGATGTCTCGTAGCGAAAAGAAAATCATTCAGATTAATCGTTTCATCGATTGTGACCGTTGATTTTGGCCGCCTACAAATCGGCACTAAAAGACTAAGTACAAATCCATGGCTGGATCGGGTGATGGAAGACAATTTGCTTCTTTCTCTCTTTGTTTTTCTTCCGTCTTGCGTCCACAAAGGACAAAGGAGTCCATCGTAGGAATACAATGAGACTTGTGATTGGTGCATTTCATCCCAAGATCTGGACCATTCATTTTGTCGTCCCCACCGATGTGTTCGCTGAGAGAACTTCATTGATTGGACGGCTAGAATTGTTTGATGAATTGATCAAGGAAACTTCCAATCAGTGGCCAACTGATGTTGGAGCCCACAGGATGTACCACTTGGATCTCATGTGAATGGCCCTACATCAATGATCTTTTAGAATAATATTAAGTTTGAGATCCAAACCGTTCATTAGGTTCGGGACACATTACATGGGTTACCGTTCAAACATCACACTGATCTGATAAATATAACCATTTGATCAATAGCCTTAATATGGACGGTGGAGATTGTTCGTACCAAAATACGTTCGGTAATCAATTTGATCCATCTATTTGTGAGGGCCCATCATGGTTTTCTTATGATTTTGAAGAATTACTTTTGTCAGTCAATTGTAACCATCCCATCCATGGGTGGGAAAATGGATGGCTATAAAAATAAGGCCGAATCAAGGATATATTGGACCATCTAATCAGTGCAGATTTTCATAATAGCGCATGCAATGTGTTTTGGACTTGATGGGCAGTTCAGATTGATTGATTGGACTGTCCAAGTGAGCCAATGCAACTAAGGGCACTATCATTTACAGTGCTATGAGGGAAATGGAGTATTTCTCTAACTAAAATATAAATAGATAAATAAAAGATAGAAAAAGAATATATAAAAAAAACTTATTTTAGGCCACTTATTGAAGGTTTAGGGTATTCCAACATGAGGGCTTTTTGTGGTCTCATCCATGGAAGAAGAGGTTCATCAAATCAACGATCAGGATGACAAAACATGGCCCAACTTGCACAAACTGGCAAATCAAGGCCATGTTTTGGGTGTTAGGGACCATTCATCTAATGGGTTGTCAGATACATGTGAAACAACTTAAACAATGAGAAAGCAATCTTAGCCCTCCAATAATTGCAAGTTAACTTGATAAATGTGGATCATTGATCATTTTTTGTGCAACTATTTTTTAGTTGTCCATTTCATGGCAACGGTGAAACGGTTAAGGTTCATTGTCTATGATTTTAGACGGTAACCCATCAATATTGGAGTTACCATCAAGCTCAACGGTCACGATCATCTTAGATATCATTTGAATTAATTGTCCAGATCAATGATTAGTCATCCCAAGTGTCATTTAAAAGCTTTGGAAAGAACGTACTTTGAAAGGGACGTAACTAAACTTTAACCCCGGATTTAAGGAATCCCTTTGAGTTGTAACCACATGCTCAGTGGAGGCCATGGTGATGATTGTGTTATATTCAGTCTGTCCATCTACATCACAAGCTCATTTTAGGAATTAATCATTTTACGAAATAAGCCCAGACATTATGAAAATTCAAAATTCAAGTGGGCCACACTATGAGAAACAATGATGGAATGCTGATCACCACCGAAACCTTCCTAGGGCCACAGAAGCTTTGGATCAGGTTGAAATTTGTGCTTTACTTCCGCCCTGGTGGGAATCAACTTATTAGTGCATTCAATGACATATAAATATCATGGTGGGCCTTAAAAAGTTTCAATGGCATTTGCTTCTGTCCCCACTTGAGTTTTGGATCTATCTCAAGTTTAGGATAATCCTAAAAAATTATCGGGTACCATGGATGAGCAAAGTGAATATAACATAAACATCACAGTGGGCCCCGCGCTTCGGGTTACAGGGGATTCCTATTATTTGGTGTCACAGGCAAGTTCACGTCCTCTTGAAAGTGGGAAATGATGGCTAGTGATTAGATGAAGGAAATTTCTGAACTCCAATTATTTTTTTTAGAAGAAGTATCATAAACCATCATAAATAAAAATTAGTGGTTTCTTTTGAAACTTAGGTTATCTTTTTAATTGTACTAAGTTCATATAAAATTCATATATGAGATGAGAGTTGCAAGAAGTAACCTTTTTTTTTTTAATGTGGAGTACTTACAAAGTACAAACTAAGGTTATAAAACTAGCATTACACTCTTGTAGCGGCCAGTGGACCCTATTGGCTGGTGTGTGAAAATGACAACAGTAGCTATTTGAATGTTCTAATGGCCGACATAATATTTTTCATCTATTTTGTATTAGTTGTTACTTTTCGTATATGTTTTCTTCATAAATAAATCAGTTCGAACATGCACCCAACTAGAGAGAGAGAGAGAGAGAGAGGGAGAGAGCTTTTTTTAACTAACGAAAGCATTGTGCCTGAGAATCTTAGTTTTTCATGTATGCACCTACTATAGAGAGAGAAAGAGAGAGGACAGAGAGAGAGCTTTCTATTTTTTTTTACTAAGAAGGGATTGTGTGTGAGAATCCTAGTTTTTCATGCATGCACCCACTCTACTTTTGGCAATTGAATAGGATATTTTCACTACCATTCTAACACTATAAATTAAAAATAAGTGCATGAATTGAGTGTGTGCAATAATGCATGTGTATGTGTACGTAAGCCTTTACGATGAAGGAACTCCTTCATGCTCGGGCTCCTGTAAAGAAAGCCCTAAGTAAGCACTTACACAACTTCCTCCAATATCGATCGTATGCTCGCCTCTTCGTTTTTTGGACTGCAAAGGGAGCTGTGACTCCTTTATGTGGGGCCCACCATGGTGACAGGCTCCAGACATATGAATCATGCATTAGATGCACCCATCATGAAAATGGGACGCCCTAGATCCAAAACTCAAGTAAGCCACAGCAACAGTAATATTGTGAAATCATGCATAAAACCTCTAAATCACTTGGTGCGGCCTGCATTAGATTTGGCATTACCTAGTTTTCGGGCCGTGTAATGAATGAGTTGGATGTCATATAAACGACACGATGGGCTCCACACACAAATTTGCATTTGTGTCCCTTCTCCACTATTTTCCATGATGTGACCCACCTAAGTTGTGAAACGAGCTGTTTTTTGGGCTCCAGACCTGAAATTGGGGCCCATTGAGGTCGTCATGGCAGTGTCAACACTACGTGATGCATCTCTATATTTGTATGTTTGTCTTTATAAGCTTGTGTGGATAAATACATACATGCATACGTATATATAGGGTGCACTAACATGAAACTAGTGGTGTTACCTTGCTATTATGAGGCCCATGTAGTTTGTATATGACATCCAACCCGTCTAACAAGTGTACTGCATCAAGATTATTAAACCCACTAAAAATCAGTCCAACCAAATCATCATGTGCGCCACATGATAGAAAACAATGAAAACTCACCCCCAAAAACCTCCATGTTCAACCGGTATCGCCCACCTAATGATCGGATTGACCTGATTTCTGGGGCATCTGGTCGTCATGTTGGGCTTCACCTTTTGGATGAGTTGGATGCCATCAAACCATCTCTACATGTCGGAAGCATGTTGGTGATCTTCAATCGCGCTAGGTTGCGGGCAAAATGAACTTTAATATATTCTCCCTTAGTTTATTTCAATTTTACTCTTCATTTTTCACTGTTGCTTTTTGTGATACATTGCACACATTCCATATCTTTTTGTGCATGGTAAGGTTATTTAATTAATTTAAAAAAGCTTTTGTCTAGTCTTTTAGATAACATGAATTTCTCAAGTCATTATCAAAATAGCTTTGGGTAAGAGAGTGGGAACCTAGTATTCAAAGCTTTCTCTATCTTTCAATGAAAAAAGAGTGGTATTGCAAGCTTCAAGTAAGCTTTTTCATGTTTACAAAACATGTGGGGCGGTTTATGTAATGAAAACAAGGATGGTTTTTCTTTCAATCTTCATCAATAAAAGTTGGGATAGACTCTTAAGTACTATACTCCTATGTTGGTTATGCACCATTTAATAAATGGTGGTGACTCTTCAAATGCACATCATGTAGTGTAGTTCTAATGTAATTTAAACCATTCAAATTGCTGACCCAATTGAAGATGGAGTGTAACTGAAAATCTGCTTTCAGAAGATGATGCTAACCATCTGATTCTTGCTTTTGAATTTAGACCACTCACTATTTTACTATTAGCCATCCATTCAATGGACAGCGATTAATTGGATTGGTTAGGATTATGTGATCTAATGATTCGATTTCGCACTATCTAAAAAATAGTGGTGACTCTTCAAATACACGCATAGCATCGTTGTACAGCAATCTAGACCGACTAAATCACTAACCTAACTATGGATGGAGCATAATTAAAAAATTGCACTGAGAAAATAATACCATCCATCTGATTCTTCCTTTCGAATTTTAGACCACTCACAATTTTACTTTTAGCCGTCCATTCAATAGATAGATAACCATTATTTGGATTCGATAACATTGTTTGATTAGTATGGTTTTAGAGATGTACTCCATCCATGAGGGGACGCACAATTTCTTTATGTATCATTTAAAAAATGATGGTGACTTTTCAAGTACATATATGGGCCTATGGCATAGTTGTAGTGCAATCCAAACTATCTAAATGGCTAATTCAACTATAGATGGAGCATGACAAAAAGCTTGCACTTAGAATAAAATACTAACAATCTGATTATTCTTTTAGAATTTGGATTACTGACTATTTTACTTTATTCATCCATCCAATAGATAGCCATTAATTGAATTGGTTTGGATTGTTTGATCAGTGTGATTTTAGAGATGTAGTCTGTCCACAAATGGACACACCATTTGGAGGGTCTAGATGGCCTCAAATTGTGCCAGGCTTGAGGAGGCCAGTTACTACCATTTTCTAAATGGTGCAAAACTAACATATGAATCTGGCACTAGATTCCTGTGATAGCTCATTGCCATTTAAAAATTGTGGTGACTCTTCAATTGTGTGCATTGCATTAGGCAATGCAGGCAATTATGGATGTAGCATAACCTAAAAGTTACACTGATTTCGCCCTTGGAATATTGGCCACTAACTAGTTTACTTTTGACCATTTATTTTATAGCAATCAATTGGACTGTTAGGATTGCTTGGTCAGTGTGATTTTTGAGATATGCTACATCCATTATGTGTTGCATAATTTCGACGGTGTGGATGGCCTTACGTGAGTGGCAGACGTGAGGAGGATGACTTACCACCATATTAAAAATGGTGGTGAACTATCATAGCTTAGGGGCTAGGATCTATATGGTGGACTATCATATAAGGTGAAGCGCCCAAAAGCAATATGCTGCGAGTCGGCAAGTGATGTGATATGTGCTCATCTTGAAAGAAAAAAAGTAGGTTGGTGAGTCTAGGGCTTGTGTTGTCCCTTCTATCCTTGAGTGGGCCCTCTCTCCCTCTCTCTCTCTCTCACCACCCAACTAGTTGGTGGAAAATCTCTGTGGGCCCTGCCATGATGTATGTGTTTTATCCACGCCGTCCATCCATTTTTGTAGCTCATTTTAGGGCATGAAACAAAAACTGAGGCAGATCCAAAGCTCAAGTGGACCACACCACAGTAAACAGTGAGGATTGAATGATTACCGTTGAAAACTTCCAAGGCCCACTGCAATGTTTATTTTCCATCCAACTTGTTCATAAAGTCGCATAACTTTGGATTAATAAAAAACACAAATATCAGCTTGATCCAAAACTTCTGTGGCTCTAAGAAGTTTTCAACGGTAAGCATTCGATCCCCACTGTTTTCTTTGGTGTGGTCCACTTGAGCTTTGGATCTGCCTCATTTTTTGGATTATGAGCTCAAATGAGCTAGCAAAATAGATGGACCGCGTGGGTAAACACATACATCATGGAGGGGCCCACAGAGCCTTTCCACCAGTGTTGGAATCACCACCCAATCAGAGTCCCAATGAGTTGGACTTCCTCTTCTGTAGCCATCCGTTTTTCAAGCCATGAATGGGACGGTTAGGACTATATGATAAAACTGTTTTCTTAGAACTATAAGCAATCTATGGTGGGCCCCACAAGTAGATGTGTCAAAATGTTGACTAGGCTTTTCTCCATGAATGATCCTGCCGTGATGGACGGCTGATGTAAACTGCAATGAGATGGTGATTGATCACGGATCAAATCATGGAGATTTTAGGTGTCTGTGGGTATTTTAGTAGATGAATTCAGGGTCCTGTTCATCAAGAGATTTTGAATGTGGACCACAGCTCTGAGATCAAGGCTATTAATCTGGATGGATCTCATTTTAGGGAGGGGATTATCCAAAAATCCACCACATAGATTCAAACCATTTTATTATAGGCCCATTTTTTTTATTGAACCCCGTTATTAATTTTCTTCTTGACCGTTAATCTGTAGACCATCTTCAGATCTGTCGCCTCTTCATCCAAATCAATGGTTTAGATCATCGATCCGACGCGTTCATAGAGGTTATCAAACATCTTCAAACGTACATGACCATCTGATCGGTTTATTTTAGCGAGTCTATGATTGTGGGTGGGCTGCAAATGGCCTGGCCCAGACTGCCAGGCTCTTGGGCCCATCCCACCATCAGCTCAGGTCAGATATATGGGCTATGTTTTCTATTCAAGGCCCGAATCGAGCCCGTATCATGGCCCATTTGCATCTGCCACTCAAGTCTTGGGCCTCACTTTTAGGGCTGTGGCACATGTGGGCCTAAATTTCAGGCCCAAAATTTAACGGTCATAACAGAAAGTTTACATCGGACCAGTGATCCTAAGCGGTTGATTGGTGGGGAATCTAATGGACGTGATGGGATGAGAATAATCAAACGGTCCGATTCAACAAGGTCAAATTGTCCAATCAATCTGCTTATTGAAGTATGGCTAAGCCATGGTGGGGCCCATTATTTTTTGACCGTTTAATTTGATTAAATAATTTGACCCATCTAATCGACGGACAGAAAATTTACATCGAAACCATCGATTGGAAGTGGTTGATTGGTGGACATCTAATGGGTGGTTAGGATTAAAATATTGAACGGTCCCGATTGAGGGAGGTTAAGTTGTCCAATCTTTTCAATCTGCTCATTGAAGTGTGACAAAGTCATGGTGTGGTAGCCCATCGCATTCTTTATCGGTCTT
This sequence comes from Liriodendron chinense, assembly GCA_003013855.2. Lineage (NCBI taxonomy): Eukaryota > Viridiplantae > Streptophyta > Magnoliopsida > Magnoliales > Magnoliaceae > Liriodendron > Liriodendron chinense. The sequence goes on along the minus strand of ML058348.1, from coordinate 1,563,749 downwards.
TTTCCCATATTAAAAAATAAAATAAAATAAAATAAAGTCGACTCGACTCAAGAACTCAGTGAAACTCTGGAAACTCCTCTAGAATTCTGATCGTACTAATAATGCCATTAAGTTTTCTAAAATACAGCCAAGGGGTCTTTAGTTTTTAGTGAGTAAAATAACTAAAATGCCCTTATTTATTATATCTGCATGACATCCAACCCGTTCAACAGGCGCATCCTGGTATTCTGATCATAAAAAGCAAAAATCAGGTTAATCCAACCATTAGGTGGGCCACACCATATTAGATCATTCCACAAAACTCAACTCTACCACATATCCAACCCATCAGATTAGTGGGGCCCATCATGAGAATTGACTTATGTGAACATCAGCCACATTAACTCATTGAGTGGACCACACACTTGTATTTTTCTATTTATTAATGGCCACACATTGTTTTCTATGGTGTGGCCCACCTAATAAGTAGATGGTACTGAATTTCGCAGAAGATAATCCCATGGTGGGGCCCACTTATTGGACTGATTCTTCTGATATGAAATGACGATTTTACCCTTCCAGTTAGGTGCAATGGAGTCCAAAGGAGAACCGGTCACCAACCGGCAACCCACCACATGCGGTCTCAACTCGTCGTGTTGTACCATCTTTTCCCTCATCATGTCATTTGAATAGGACATCTTTCTGCAATGGAATGACAGATGGCCCAAAGTCAGACCGGTGGGCCACACCATTAAGAATCAATGGACGACCGATAGTGTGGCTTAACATAGTCTTGGTGTGGCCCACTTTATGAGTGGATGGACCTGACTTTTGTGCCAGGCAATGCTTTGACTGGAATTGTTAGTTCTATGCAGCTCGTGAAAAACAAAAGCTCTGTCATGAGGTCCACCATGATATATATGTAAGTCTACTCTGTCCATCAAGTTGACCATACCACTAATTAAAAACCCATATGACCACACCAATAGAAAAGTATGAAAAATTGCTCCCAAAACCACTAGTTTATGGTGTGTGGCCCACCTGAGTTTTATATCAGGCTAATTTTTTGTTTTTTCTTTTCCGGAAGAGTTACACTCGGTTAGTGAATTTGTTGAAAAATGCACATTTTGGTGTCTCCATGTACAAACTTATGGTTGGCATCCCATCTCTATTCTTCGATGTGGTATGGCCCATCGGAGTTTTGGATCAAGCTAGTTTTGGACATTAGGATATAACAATAGGTGCAAAACCAAATAGACGGAGTTGATTTTATATATGAAACATAATGGGCACTACAAACTTAAGTGTTTTATGCATTGTGTAAAATAGGTGTTGCGATGGATCCCGGTCCGAACATTTTGATGGTACCAATGTCCTACACTAGTGACATGTTGGCTAGAATCAGTACGCCATCAAAGCTCTTTAGTAGATAAACCTAGGATATTTTCTCATTGTACTTGTTGAGAATTAGGGTTAGGGTTTCTTGTCTCTCCTCCTCTTTCTAAATTGACAAAAAAGGTAAGATAGTTTGATAACTATATATATCCATACACACTCACACACTAACACTCCTCTTTAAGTGAGAGTATAGATATTAATCATACCCAGCTTTTATACAATGTCAGAAAGATGAAATCCAATTAAGCTTTAGTAAACATGTCAACTAACTTATCTTTAGAAAACATGTGAGGTATATAGGTAATCCCAATTGCCCAACTTCCCGTTAACAAAGTTACAATTCACCTAGATATGTTTTGTGCATTCATCAAAGGTGGGGTTGATATGGATGGTAGCTTGGTTATCACAATAAAGTGCAACAGAGGATGTAGTGGAAATCTCAATATCTAATATCAGCCAATGGAATCAAAGAACCATACTTGTACCATGGCCCATGGATTAATACTCATTCCTGCAGATGAACGAGTAATGATAGACTATTTCTTACTCTTCTAGATATTAAATTGCTAACTAACAAATGTACAGAACCAATTATGGAGTGGCAATTATCTAATGAGTCAGTCCAATCAACTTCGGAATAGGCTAACGAAGAATGTGATACACTGCATCAAAGTGATGGGAGTAGAGGGCTTTAAAAAATTGACTGAATAATAGATAGATGAAGCAACTTGCCTACTAAGCAATGCTAAATCACAGAATTAGCCAAAAGCTCACTTGTAACGTAAACAACTAATAAGTTACTTCAATTAGAGACTCAATGGTCTGGAGTTCAATACAAAGCTTAATAGGTGCATATTATACTCCCGTTCAGAAATAAAAATATGCTTCGAGGAACAGACAATCTCAATTCCAAGGAAGTGATGGTAATGAACCATTCGAATCATGTATATGGGGACTGCTTAAGTCCTTTAATGCTTTCTTTAGATAACATACTTTTCACTCGAACCTCAGTGCAAGAGGCCAAAAGGAGGACGCGTGTAAATTTATTTTTGAAACTCCATATTTAAAAGGCATTTTTAACGCCAACTTAGTAAATAGGCCAATAATGGTTACTAACAATAGAAAACATCACTCGCATCGAATTGAGCATAAAAACTAGAGAAAATGTGTCATGGTAGTCAATGTCAAATTTCTTAGTGAAACCTTTCTACAATAAGGTAGACTTTATAACAAGCAACGGATCCACTAGGGTTATACTTTACACTGTACACCCACATATAGCCAATGATATGACAACCATCAGAGGGATCAACTAATTCCCAAGTATTTTACTTCTCAAGAGTGGCCATCTCCTCAAGTACTGCAGCTTTCTATGAGAGTCTTTCAGGGCATCCAACACTTTAGAATGAGTTGAAGCAAAAAAAAAAAGTAAACATAAAATCACATAATGAAAAAGGAGACAATCATATGGAATAAAGTGATTAATATGGTATGGTGAATTGAAATGATACCATGTAAGAGGGACAATGGTGTGCTTTAGTTTATGAATTATAAGAAGATCAATAAAAGAATCGAATGGACTAGAATCTATAGTCACATGTGGAGGATGGTGGTGTTCATCTATAAGCGAATTGTTCTTTGCACCATGGATTATTTCATCCACAATAGGCAGACACAATGACGGTTGAAGAAATGGTGACGAGATAAAATAGAACATATTTTCAAAACATATAACTACGCCAAAAAATATATATCAAAGTTTAGTTGACAGAGCATTTGTAGCCTTTTTGAGAAAGTACCTAAGGAAAACGTACTTAATAGACCTAGGTGAGAGATTATTATAACTAAGGTCAACAAGATAAACATAGCAAACATATCTAAGGTAACATAAACAAATGAAAGTTTGGCTAAAACAATTTAAAATTGGAACTTTGTCCAAGAGTAGAACATGGCATTTGACTGATGGGGCATATAGAATTAATGACTACTTGATTCCAATAGGTCGAGGGAACAGTCATCTTATCAACTTATGTCAGATTACTTTCAATAAATGGTGATTTTTTACATAGAAACTCCATTGTGGTGTGGTGTGGTGTGGTGTGGTGTGTAGACATGGATTGTTTGAAACTAGATACCAACATTAAAAAAGAAATTATAGAATTCTTGGTATACATATTCATTTGCATTATCATATCTAAACACTTTGATAATATTACCAAACTTGATTTTAATATAATTAATAAAATCTTTCACAATAAAAAGTTCATTCATTTAACTTTTTATTAAACTTTAAATAATCATTTATAAAAGAAATAAAGTAACAACATCTAAACAGTAATACAATGGATGTTGATTCTCACACATCAAAATATATTAAAGCAAACAATTTCACGAACTTAATTTTATTAGGTAAATATGAACTATGAATACGTTTGAAACACTGACAAGTCACGTACTATAAAGTAATTGTCAAACAAAGTACATGCAAAAACAAATTACAAAGTGCATAGACCGACATGTGACTAAGATAAAAATGCTATAAATAAACATGGTCTTCTTTATTCATACCAAACATTGTAATTGACAGTAATAAACTACCACCGAGGATGAAGAGGTATAATATATAATCCACATATAGATCCTAGATCATGTTGGAAGAGACTTCAAAGCTGTTGTATTTGGGGTGTCTGACTGGTCGGACAGACTGGTCTGACCAGTCTAATTCTTTGGACAGTTTATACAGCAAGTCTCTGGACAAGTTTTCAAGGGTCCGACCGGTTAGCTATTGAGGCAAACGTGACAAATTTGGCAACTTTTCCTCTAGACTGTTTTTTGCATTGTCCAACCAGTCGGCTATATACGCAATTTCTTACGCAGTTACACAAATTTGCGTAAGTTGTTTCTAATTTTGGATTTTTTCCTATTTAAAGGGGTGTAATCCGAGATTAGGATGAATCCTAAGGTGTCCAAGGTTTCCTAATTGTATTAGGGAGAAGGGAGAGTGTTTTAAGAGAGAGGGAGTTTGGCTTTTCTCTTGGGTTTCTTTGCTTGTGGGCTGTTCATCTCTTTAATCTTCTGATTCATAGGAGATCGCTTTGTGCCGTGGTTTTTTACCCATTAAGGGATTTTTCCACGTAAAAACGGATTGTTTCTGTGTGGTTGAATGCTTGTGTGATTGGTTGCATTGTGTTGCTCGTTCGATCGCAATATTCTACTGTGTGTTCAGCTTTCGCTTCCGCTGCCGGCGTTTTTTTCCCAACAAGTGGTATCAGAGATAAAGTTGGAGTAGAGCAAAATTCAAATCTGAGACGATAGCATGCAATCGAGCACAAGGTTCGATATAGAGAAGTGCTCTGACAAAATAACTATGAACTATGGAAGGTGAAGATTAAAACCCTCCTAGTTCAATAAGGGCTTGAAGAAGCTCTTAGGACACGACCTGAGGCTATGAAAGATGATCAGTGGACGAAGCTTGACAAGAAGGTCAAAACTTCAATCATGTTGTGCCTTACGGATGATGTTCTCTATCACGTCATGAAGGAAAAGACAACGGCTGATACAATGACTAAGCTAGAGAAAGTGTATGCTAAGAAATTTCTAGAGAACCAAATGTATATGTTGATGCAATTGTTCACTTTGAGGATGATGGAGGAGACGGATGTGGAGGATTACATTAGCACGTTCAATCGGCTGGTTTGCAAATTAGTGGAGATAGATAAGTCGATGAAGGATAAATCTCAAGCATGCATCTTGCTGAATTCTCTTCTAGAATCATACGAGTCATTTAGAGACTCTTTGTGCGCAGGGAGGGAGACGATCAACGTTGTGACCGTTATCTCAGCCCTCCAGGCGAGAGCGATGAGAAAGAAAAGCGGTGACGTGGGTTCTCGTTCTTCTTCAAAGGTATTGGTTGTGAAGGGAAGAAATTCTGAGCATGATGGGGGATATTCTAAATCGGGGGTCTAAAGCCAAGGGCAAAAGGAAAGCCAAGGTGAAGTGCTGGAATTGTGGTCAAGAAGGCCACATGAAGGGGGATTGTCAAAATCCCAAGTTGAAGCAAGAAAAGTCTCAAAATTCTTCAAGAGAGGGAGCCAATACCGTAGAGGAGGTAGTGATCTTTATGAAGTTCTGACTGTATCCGATAAAGGATCTCATGGTAGAGAGTGGATCCTGGATTCAAGTGCTTCATGTCACATTTTTCCTGACCGGAGTTCATTAATGACATACGGGGAATATGATAGTGGATCAGTGTTTGTAGGCAATGATTACGCTCACAAGATGGTGGGTATTAGTACGATGCGCATCAGGATGTTCGATGAGATCGAACGAGTCCTGGAAGGTGTGAAGCATGTCCCCAAGATGAAGAAAAATGTGATCTCTCTTGGTGCACTCGAGGCGAAAAGGTGCAAGTTCATCTGCACGATCGTTGTAGTAAAGTGATGAAGGGAGCACTCGTGTGGATGAAGGCACAGAGGTGTGACCATCTTTACAAGTTGATCGGGAGCACGTTTCACGGTGGAGCCGCGGGATCGACAGCATGATCCATGGTTGCTCATATGTGGAAAGTGCCCAACGGCCACATGAGAAGATCGGTAAAGGGCATAAAAGTGCAAGGATAGGGTTGATGGAGGCACGAGAAGCGGTGGAGCTATGTTGAAGATGAGATGATAAAAAAGCGATGACGATTTTGATTCGACGTTTGAAGGCTCAGTGGAGATTGTTAGAAGAGACTTCAAAGCTGCTGTATTTGGGCTGTCTGACCGGTCTAATTCTTTGGACAGTTTATACAGCAGGTCTTTGGACAAGTTTTCACAGGTCCGACCGGTCGGTAAAGTTGTACACAAACCGAGTTAGCTCGAAAAGCTCGTTCGGCTCGGCTTCAAAAAGCTCGTTTCGGCTTAGCTCGTTCGGCTCGGCTTCAAAAAGCTCGTTTCGGCTTGGCTCGTTGGGTTGAATAAGCCAAGCCGAGCCTATTTTATAGGCTCATTGAAAATTTAAACCAAGCTTGATTCGGCTCAACTCGAACAAGGCTCGATTCGACTCGGCTCGTGTACATGCTTGGTATTTAAAATATATTATATATTAATATTATTATATAATATAAAAAAAAGTTTAAAATAAAAAACAAAACCCTAAAAGTCGCCCTCATCTGCGGCTGCCTAACCGTCGTCCGACCTCCACGAGGACCACGACCCTCTGATCTCTCTCACCTCCTCTCTCTCTCTCTCTCTCTCTCTCTCTCTCTCTCTCTCTCAGCTTCTCTCTTCTAATCTCCTCTCTCTCTCTCTCTCTCTCTCTCTCTCTCTCTCTCTCTCTCTCTCAGCTTCTCTCTTCTAATCTCCTCTCTCTCTCTCTCTTCGCTTGTCACCCAGCCATTCCGGCAGTCCCCAACCTTGTCCGACAATCGACCACCCTTGTCCGACAGCCAACCTCCTGCCCAAAACAAGCCAAACTGTCCAAAGCTCAGTTCGGCTCGGCTCATGTACACCTCTACTGGTCGGACGGTGGGGTCCGAACGGTCGGCTGTTGAGGCAAACGTGATGAATTTGGCAACTTCCCCTCTGGACTGTTTTTTGCATTGTTCTTACACAGTTACGCGGATCTGCGTAAGTTGTTTCAAATTTTAGGTTTTTGCCTATTTAAAGGGGTGTAATCCGAGATTAGGATAAATCTTAAAGTGTCCATGATTTCCTAATTGTATTAGGGAGAGGGGAGAGTGTTTTGAGAGAGAGGGAGTTTGGGTTTTCTCTTGGGTTTCCTTGCTTGTGGGTTGTTCATCTCTATAATTATCTGATTCATAGTAGATCACTTTGTACCGTGATTTTTTACCCATTGAGGAATTTTTCCACGTAAAAATAGATTGTCTTTGTGTGGTTGAATGTTTGAGTGATTGGTTGCATTGTGTTGCTCATTCGATCGCAATATTCTGTTATGTGTTCGGCTTTTGTCTGTTGTGTTGTTGTTCGGCTTTTACTTCCATTGCCGGCGTTTTCCCAACATATCACACACGAGTTGAAGGAAAAAAAAGGTGACAGAACAGTTATATTGTTTAGTTAAAGAATTAATTGAAGGTAAACTAAATAGAAAAGACAGAACATGAAGAGTTAAAGGTAAAATAATAAACAAGTTGAGTTTAAGAGATCATTTCTCAATAACATAAGAAAACAAAGCATCATCTGCTTTAATACAATGAGGAAATAAAGAATATGATACAAAATAACCTTCACGGCCACTGGTATGATCATGAGCCATTAGAAACAATGGTGGTCCTCGCCACATGATGTTTAAAAACATGTGAGGAGTCCCTCGATGGGCCAAAATGCGAAGGACTAGAGAAAATGTTAAATAGTTGTACTTCAACAATACTACCCCTCAACTGCAGTAATATTGACCCCTCATCCAGGCTTGAGCTAAAGATGAGGATGAAAATCATAACAAAAATCCTTTGTATGCACACATCTATTATAGTGTTGATGCAAGGAAGGGTATGATGAAAAAGATCATCGTCTACCTCAAGTGTGCAAAATCTTGAATCCACAAGGGAAAAAAACAAATTTTAAATTTTTTATTAATCAATCATAATACTTAGACTTCCAATTACATCACTTATATAGAAAATGAAACCCTAATCAGGAGTCTTAAGTCGACTAAACCAAAACTTACCTAAAATATTAAAATTTACTAAAAATAGAAAGCCTAATTTAATCATGCCAGATGAATCCTGGTATGATTAGATTTGTTGATTAGAAGCAAATCTTAAAAAGACTGCACATACTAAAACTCTCAAATGAAAGAGATACGTTTAAGTCAAAACTTACTAAAAATAATAAGTTTTTTTCTAAAATAGTGATTTTGAATAGGAAGGAAGCATTTTCTCGTGAAATAAAGCAACGCGGCCTGCTTAAGCTGGTCAGTTGGTCCTGGTGGCCTGTTCCAATCAAAATCGTAAGTTGTGCGTTTTATAACGATGTCCGGATCAAAAGTTATAGCCGATTTACAGTTCGCACTTCGAACGACAATTTCTCCTTATTCATAATAAATTTCTTCGATCCGAATGCGCCTGAAGCCCTATTATGTCACGCCCTGCATAGGACTGAGCCCAAATCTAACACTTCCATTTAGGCTTCTTTCTGTCTTGTTGTACCAAGAATAAATCTGCGACCCGCTCTACACCAATTGTATTCATAGTAAGCTATCAAAGTCTACAAAATGAAACAAGCTAAAAGAACCAAAGTCAATACGATTGTTTATCTAAGTCATTGTTAGAAGTCCTTCCTTGTTCGGTTTGGACCCAACAAAGGCAAACTTCTCTGCCTACACTAGCCCATCAAAATATACTAAGCTCAGTCGCATGCATGGAAACAGAAATCTATGCACCTACCAATTGGTCCATGTAAGCAATGGTGCAACACAAGTCCGGCTATCGGCAATAGTGGTGGCAATGAGCCGAGAAGCTCGGCCCTCTAGGCCCAAGGCTTTGGCCACTAAACTTTGCCCGACGGCCAAGCCAACCTTAAAATCTAGGCCAAAGGCTTCGGCCAAGCTTATCTAGGCCCAATATTGAATGGCCCACCTGGCCCATGGGCCTTATTAAGGCACTTGACTTCATGGGTTATCCTACAAACAAATCTTTCTGGTCCTCGGCTTGGCAACAAATCTTGCATCTAGACCGTTGCTTTCATTTGTATAAATGTCTATTCATTTCTTCATCTATGACCCACTTGATCAATGGATGGATTAGGCACATTCACTTGCAAATATGGATTTGATCTATTTCCTGGCCTAGTTAGGCCCATGCCCAACTACTTTTGGGCCGGGCTCAGACCATGATGGGCCTAGCATGGTCCGGCCCCTTATTGTCTTAGTGGGCCTTTCTTTGCTTTGATGGTCTCATCAGCGACGCATAGATTGGTTTTCCCGTGTATAACTGGGGCCCACATTCATTTTCACACTTCAATATTGATACCGACGCAACGTTGACCCAAAAGAGGCCGATATTTTCAATCGCGATGATTGCGAAAACGATAATTTATTAAAAGCGCCGGCCCATTGTCAATGGAAGACGTCGATTTCACCTAAAAAAAGAGGATTATCTTAGGTGGGCCCTTGTTCCTAGTCTTGAGGTACCGGGTCCAACCTCAGGTAGTGATGTGAAAAGGACCATTTTATCTTCTATTTTTTAATTTCATAGTTTATTTAGAATTGAAATCATGATCATATTTTATAACCTAGGCCCACAGCTGGGTGATCCAGACCGTTGATCCAGTGACCCAGATCAATCGAGCTGTTCAAGCCTTGTTTCAATGGCTGAGAAGAGCCCACTATCAGCCCAAGCCTTATTTTTCAGGCTAGCCAGAAATAAATGGACCAGGTATGGGCTTCCTTCGTGGGCCTTCAGATCCAAAAGATTACTGGCTGGCCAAGCCCAGTCTGAGGTGTTATATTTTAATCTGGAACGTTCACCAATGGGCCCAGCCATGAATGGGCCCCACGTTCTAAAATTAGTAACGGTCAACTCGTTGAAGAATTCTATTTCTTTTTTTCCATGGTCGATGCCGTCCATTTGACTTTTTTTCAACTGCCCATTTGTAATAATCATTAAGTGCCCCAAATCTGTTTGACTTTTGAGGTACGACCTATTCATGGTGGGGCCCACCAGATGAACGGTAGCGATCTTGTAGATATGCGCTTGACAACTAACTTCCATGTAAATGATGGCACCAGATCCCCTTTCCTAACTTGTGTAGGGGATCTGGACTTGTCATCTTTTGGGCCCAGACATGAATGGGCCACAGCCCAAAATTGCAATTGTTATACTATGGACGCGCTTCGGCTGGTGACCCCAACACCAGCCTGCTAGCTGATGTCAAAGCTCTGTGGGCCCCATCATGATGTATGTATTTTATCCACGCCGTCCATCCATTTTGCTAGCTCATTTTAGGTCATGGGCCGAAAAATGAGGCGGATCCAAAGCTCGAGTGGACCACACCACAGGAAATATTGGGGATTGAATGCCTACACTTGAAAACTTCCTGGGGTCCCACCACAACGTTTATTTTCCATCCAACCTGTTCATAAAATCACATGACCCTGGATAAAGGGAAAACACAAATATCGGCTTGATCCAAAACTTTTATGGCCCCCAAGAAATTTTCAACGGTTGGTAAGCGTTCAATCCCCACTGTTTCCGGTGGTGTGGTCCACTTGAGCTTTGGATCTGTATCATTTTTGGGCTCATGCCTTACAATGAGCTGGCAAAATGAATGGACAGCGTAAATTAAAAAAACATATATCATGGTGGGGCCACAGAGCTTTGACAACAGCCAAACCGCGTCCTTATACTATTCCAGCCATTGATTGGACGACTTGGACCCATTGAATATTGACCGTTGATCAAAAGTCTTCCAATTGGCAGATGGAATCATCGGATCGTGTATAGCGGACTTCAATGCACACAAGGCAGGCTCACGGAGAGTCGTTTGCCCATTTCTCTCACTGCTTAAAGATCATGGCGGGAATCTAGCAGCATTTCAAAATTCAAATTTTCAAAACTCCATTTTGAAAAGTTCGTTAACATTCTAATTCCAGCTGGATGCTACCAATAGCCCGGTCCGGCCCGTGGAGAATGACACATACATTTCTAGCCTTCTAAAGAGGGCATTTTAGCCATAAGAACAGTATGGTAGCATCTTCCAATTTAAGACCACTCAATTTTGTTTAGCCCATGTCATCCATCCAAGTGGAAACGTTTTGGATGATCTATACCGTTCATCTGGTGGGCCTCATTGTGGTTGGGCCCTGGTTTGAGAGTCCTGCTGATTGGCCGCTTCTAAGGGCTAGGGCAGTCAGTTGTAGAGCTGTACACGAGCCAAGCTAGCTCGGTTAGCTCAATCTAATCAGCTGGATTCGGCTCAATTTGAAGGTTGGGTTCAAACCGTGCTGAGCCATTTTTCCAAGCTTGAAATGATTTTCAAGCCCAGCTCAAGATAACCCAAGCTCGATTCGACTCAGGTTGAAGTTCCGCTCCATCGAAGTTCGATTCGGCTCGACTCAGTTGGAAAAGTATGTTTTTTAGTACCACATTGGAAGCGCGCAAAGAAATGAGAGGTGAAACTCTCTATAAAAGTAAGTGGAGTGGTGTCAACGGGCTGCCTTAGGGCCCGACTTTAAACAATTTTAGCCTGGGCTTTTGAGTTGAGCCTCTTTAAAATTTTATTTTTCACAAGTAGAGTTGGGCACTGAGTCGAGTCGGACTGAGTTTAGGCTAACCCGATCCAACTCGGTTTTGAAATATACCTGACCCGAACTCGACCCTACTCGATACCAAGGCTGACATGCTTGACCCAATCCGAGTCCGTTCTAGCCTGGTCTAACCCGATTCGAGTCTGACTCAGTCACAGGGACCAAGTCTGATCAAGTCAGCATCATATCAGGTCAAGTTGACCTTTTATTGCCAGTTTGCATGTCTTTTTCCCTAAGTGCATCTTTTAGAGTTGGCCAGTTGGCATACATGTAATTTACTAAAAACCATCCAACTCCTGAAATCTAACACATTGTATCCAAGCTTCAATTTTAACGATTTAGACAGGGCATCACCTCAGGTCCTCAGGTTAAATAAAATGAAGCGAGTGAGAAGAGAGGATGCGGATTTTCTACACTCGGAACCTAGGTGGGGCTCACAATCATGTTTGTGAGAAATCCACTCTATCCATTCGTTTTTTGAGCTCATTTTAGGACACGCAACCGAAAATCAGCTGGATTGAAGACTTAAGTGGTCTGAAAATGTGAGGATTGAGCATCCACAGTTGAAATATTCGTGGGGCCATAGAAGTTTTAAATCAAACTAATGTTTGTGTTTTCAGTTTATCCCAGTAGGAATGATGTTATGAACAATTTGGATGGCATATAAATATCACCATAGACCCAGGATGTTTTAACAATAGGAATTTCCCTACGCACATTTTCCTTCAATACAGCCGCCCACTGAAGTCTTGGATCTGGCTAATTTTTTATAACATGTCATAAAATGAGCTCACAAAACGGATGAAAGGGGTGGATTTATAAATAATAAAAAAAATCACGATGGGCATCACCTAGGTTCACAGGAAAAGCTTTAGAAAGAAATCCACGTCGGAGGAGATAAGATCTTTAGCAGGAAATCCGCGTTGGAGGAGATAAGATGCAAAGGGTAGGGGTGGGTAGGGCCGTATAGCCTAATTGTACAAATTTCCCCAATTCATCTATTCATGGTAGGAATTCAAAAATATCATCATTTTGAGGGTTGAGAAATTTTCGTGAGCAGGATCGGATTAGCTATTACTGTACCAAACCCGAGTCGAGTCAAGTTCAAATCGAGTCAAGCCTCTTTGAGTCATTTTTCGGGTCGAGTACGGTCAAATCACAGGGTAATCCAGACTCGACTAAGATTGCAAAGGGAAGAGCAAGGTGAGGTGCTAAAATTGTGGGAGAGAAGGACACATGAAAAAGGATTGTCTGAATCCCAAGAAAAGGCAAGAGAAATCTAAATATTCTTCTAGGGAGCTACCACAAAATCCACGATGGATGAGTGTGATGTCTGTGATCTATTAACTATGTCTGATAAGAGGTATCTCTGTGAAGAGTGGCTCTTAGATTCAAGTGCATCATGCCACTTATGTCCTGACCAAAGTTCCTTCATGACATAAAGAGCGTATGATGGTCGTATAATGGTGGATCGGTGTTTTTGGGCGATGGTTACGCCCACAAGATGGTGTGTATTGGTACGGTGCGCATCAAAATGTTCAATGGGATCGAACGAGTTGTAGAAGATGTGAGACATGTCCCTAGACTGAAAAAGAATGTGATCTCTCTTGGTGTACTCGAAGCTACAAGGTGCAGGTTCATCGGCTACAATCGATACTGTAAAATGACAAAGGGGGCACTCGTGATGATGAAGGCACGGAGGTGCGGTAATCTTTACAAATTGATCGAGAAGCACCTCTCACGGTGGAGCTGAGAGATTAACAACGAAATCCACAGTTGCTCGTATGTGGCAAGTGTGCAAGGGCCACATGAGAAGAGCAGGGGGCGTGAAGGTGCAGGAATGAGTCGGTGGAGGTACAAGAAGCGATGGAACTATAAAGGAGACGAAGTAGAGATGAAGAATGGAGCTTTGGAGCAGTAGAGTTTGAAGATTGAAACCATGGTGGATATTGTTGGGATGTCTTCAATCTTGGACACTAAGGGGTGTCGGGCACCCAATGAGCTTGGCTCGTCACCCGAAATTGCCTCGGACATTGGCTTCTAAGATTTGATGCTGCTGGATCTGTTTTTGAGGTTGTACGGGACTCGATGACTATTGCAGGAGGGGTTTTGTTGGTTTCTTTAGGGGGGCCGGGCAAAAATTCTCCTAGTTTCTATAGGGTGTCCTGAAATTCTCCTAGTTTTTTTTGTTGGAACTCTCTAGACAGAATCTACTTCTGTCGAGCACCCGACGATGCACGAGCTGTAAGGTTGGTTGCACGGTTTTGGGTGGGATTTGTTTCTCATTCTATTTATTTTTTATTTAAAGGGGAGTGATGCGGGATTAGGGTAACATGAGAAGTCCTAGACATGTTCGTGTGGATTGAGAGACTTTTAAGGTAAGAGAATTAGCTTGAGAGGAAGGGCTATATTGGTTTTTTTCTGGGAAAGCTTGGATTTCTCTGTAGTGCTTTAAAATCCAGGGTAAGTCATTCTTCTATAATCTCTTGTAACTTTTGATTCATAGTGAATTGTTCGCTTTGTGCTATGATTTTTTACCTGTGAAAGGTTTTTCCACGTTAAATTTGGATTGTCTTCTCTTGCTTTGTCGATTTGCTTGTTGCATTGTGACTATCTTATATGACTCGCTTTTACGGGATTTCCCAACACATATTACAACTGAAAGTTGCAATATGTTTACACATGTTTTACAAGCAAATGCAGGTATCCTAACAGCTCAATCTAATTACCTGTAATTCATTTACAACTTAAAAGATTTTATAAGCATCCAAACCATCCATAAAAGTTCAGACATTATTCTTTTTAATTAGCCGTGGATCTCTTACAAGTAGGGTTATCATCAATTCATCACTGAACCATGATTCCAAAACATATACCTACATTGACTTTGATTGACACTTCGGCTTCCACACCCTACTTTTGGGCCTGTGCTTGATGATCTCATTAATTAAACAATTTGAAATATATAAAGTGGGTGGCCCACACATGGATGGTTGAAGTGGAAATAATAGGTGATCCAATTATAAGGTGAATATACAATAACACGAGACCTCCCAACGTGCAATGGCCCATAATGGTGGGTCTACCAGTGAGGTAATTTGAATCATTATATGTATGAAGGGCCTGAACTGGTCCAAGGCTTAAATCATCATCCCCAAACAGTATTATTGTGCAATAGTACTAGTATTATTGTATAGACTTTAAACCTAAGCCTAACCGGCTTTCAGTCCCAGCCATGGTTTGATCGTATTGTTGTATTGTCTGGTACATATCACCCAATATGAATCGGTATCACCCATGAACCTTATAACTATATTAGCCTGAAACAACCCGTTAGAGGGGCAATATGGGCCAATACAAACCCATATCGATGGTGATTGATACAACGCTAAAATTGATTTAGGGACCGTTTGGTTCACGAGATTAAATGATATGGAATTGCATTAAATGGAATTAACGCCATTATTGCACAATGATTGTATGTCTAGAAATATCATGGTATTTTTACCGTCCAATCCCATCCAACATTTAGGATCAAATTCTTCCTTTGGGAAAAACATTGCATCAAGTAAAACCCATGTTTGGTGGACTATGAAATTATAATCAATGACTTGATTCATAATTGATGTTAGTCACTTGTATGTATATATAACTTGAATGTCACATGTAAAGGGCGCATATGGATGGACATGAGGCCTACCAATGTAGTGGATTTCGAAATCCACTACAAATCCCATAGTATCTAATTTTAAGACTAGAAAACATGATATCAGGATTAATTCAAACTTTATAGTTGTTTCCAAACACCGGATGGAATCTGCATGAGACAAAAATGCAATTCCATACCATCTAATCCGACTTAAGGCCCGTTTGATTGGCATCTGGAAACCTATTTCCAGCTTAAAATTTGGATGATAGCAAAATTTAGGGTTGAAAGTCGGGTGGGTTGGGTTGGTTCAAGTTGGTGCTCAACCCTAACCCAACCCAACCCAAGATTGTTATACCTCAACCCTAACCCAATCCAACCCAACCTCGGGTTGGTAATTCTCAACCCAAGCAGGCTCGGTTAGGTTGATTGAGTTGGTCGGGTTGATACATGATAATATTTTTGTTATTGCATTAGTTTATTGGTAGTTATTTATGATAAAGAACTTCATTTTTTCTAAACAAATAAGCTAAAATGTAGGATAACTACTACTTTAACACTCAAGCATACCAAATTCAAGCATATAAAATTTAAAACATTATAAGTTTCCTTACTAAAGTAATATAAATTAATAAATTTACTTAACTAAAGTATAATAAAATTATAGTAACTTGTATATAGATCAGGTTTGGGTTGGGTTGGGTCGGGTCGAGCAACCCAAGACCTCAACCCAAGCTTTATCAGGTTGGTGTTTGCATAGCCCAAGCTCGAAATAGGATCCGATACTTTCTGCCCAAGCCCAACCCAATGTCGAGTCAGTCATGGGTCAGGTTGAAACCACCCGACTTTCAGCCCTAGCAAAATCCAATTTTAACCGGCATGTTTGGCGGCAAATTCTAACTAAATAGGACTCCACCAGGAAGGGAAACCTAAATTGGCTGGAATTGGGATTAGTGGAAACAGTGTGCGGGACCATTTCCATGGATGAGAAAAGAGACGGAAATGAGCGTCATTCAATATTGATGATAATACACCTAGGGTGGTGCCCACCTTGACGTATGCGTTTTATATCCACGCGGTCCACTTGTTTTGAGAGCTCAATTAAGGACATTAGACAAAAGATGAGGCAGATATAAATCTCAAGTGGGCCACACCATAGGAAAACAATGTCGATTGAACGCCCACCATTAAAAACCTCCTAGGGGCCACTATAATGTTTATTTGCCATCCAACCCATCCATATGTCTTGTGGTCAAGTGGGCCATGCCGCAAGCAATGGTTGGATTACCCTGATGTCAACTAAACAGAATCTGGATTACACCGTTTTCAACCAAACAGCAACTTCCAGATGGAATCTTGGTTTCAATACAGTTTATGCAATTTTGGATACTGAATCTGAATTTTCTCTAAAAACTGGATTATGCAACCAAACAGAAACTTAATACCATGCACCAAACATGCGCTTAGAAACTATGGTCCAGCTTGTCAACCGAGCAAAAGAAAGTGGCTTTTACTGGGCCTAGCTCGCGTATCAACTCTTGCATAAATCCTTGTTGATCTTTTCCTGAAAGTAGGAATATTCCAACGAATATGAAGGTTTGTCGTACTTTAGTTGTAAACGTGGTATGTGCTTCAATCCAAATTGTCTCAATCGTGGGACATGCTCACATTCCATAAACCCACATTTACTATTGAATCTGGGCCCGTTTAATTGGCATTTGGAAACCTATTTCCAGCTTAAAATTTGGATTGCAGCAAAATTTAGGGCCGAAAAGTCGGGTGGGGTGGGGTGGTGCTCAACCCTAACCCAAACCAAGATTGTTATACCTCAACCCTAACCTAATCCAACCCAACCTCGGGTTGGGAATTCTCAACCCAAGCCCAACCCAAGCGGGCTCGGTCAGGTTGATTGAATTGGTCAGGTTGATACATGATAATATTTTCGTTATTACATTAGTTTATTAGTAGTTATTTAGGGTAAAGAACTTCATTTTTTTCTAGGATAACTACGGCTTTAACACTAAGCATACCAAATTCAAGCATATAAAATTTAAAACATTATAAGTTTCCATACTAAAGTAATATAAATTAATAAATTTACTTAACTAAATATAATAAAATTATAGTAACTTGTATATAGATCGGGTTCGGGTTCGGGTTCGGGTTGGGGGTTGGGTTGGGCAACCCAAGCCTGACCCAAGCTTTATCAGGTTGGTATTTGCATAGCCCAAACTCAAAATCGGATTTGATACTTTCTGCCCAAGCCCAACCCAATGTCGGGTCAGTCACGGGTCAGGTTGAACCCATCGGACTTTCAACCCTAGCAAAATCCAACTTTAATTGGCATGTTTGGCGGCAAATTCTAGCCAAATAGGACTCCATTGGGAAGGGAAACCTAAATTGGCTGGAATTGGGATTAGTGGAAACAGTGTGGGGGATCGTTTCCATGGATGAGAAAAGAGGCGGAAGTGAGCGTCATTCAATATTGATGATAATACACCTAAGGTGGTGCCCACCTTAATGTATGCGTTTTATATCCATGCGGTCCATCTGTTTTGAAAGCTCAATTAAGGGCATCAGACAAAAAATGAGGCAGATATAAATCTCAAGTAGACCACACCATAGGAAAACAGTGTCGATTGAACACCCACCATTAAAAACCTCCTAGGGGCCACTATAATGTTTATTTGCAATCCAACCCATCCATATGTCTTGCGGTCAAGTGGGTCATGCCGCAAGCAACGGTTGGATTACCCAGTTTTCAACTAAAAAGAATCTAGATTACACCGTTTTCAACCAAACAGCAACTTCCAGCTGGAATCTTGGTTTCCAATCCAGTTTACTCAATTTTGGATTCCAATTACGGCTGCACATCTGCCCCGTTAACCTGCCCAACCCGCCCGACCCGACCCGGTAGAAACTCGATCCGTCCCGACCCGGCTGAGAAAACAGTCCGGTCCCCAGTAAATGCGGCTGGACCATTTTTAATTTAGGTACGGTTTAGGGTATATGCCAAACCCGCTCGACCCGACTCGTACCCCAACCCGTGTATACCTGACCCGTTCCACCCAACCCGAACCGCCCCGTTTATACTAGTTTATTGCTTTTAGAAATATCTATATAGCATTATCAATAGGTTGAATGGTCAATAAACATTAGGGTGGACTCTAGAATCTTTTAATGGTGGGAGTTCAATGACCACTGATTTTTGTGGTGTGGTCTACCTAAAGCTTTTATCTGCTTCCTTTTTGGGACTGTCCTATAATAATCTGGAAATGTAGATGGACGGCATGGATTTACAATATATACATTGAGGTGAGCCTCATGGTTAGGGTCTCACCCACATGGCTAGTTTCGGGTCTCACCGACTCTCACCCAAGCTACGCTCATCTCACACTCACAGGGAGCAAATTAGGTGACATCCGGAGTCCACCAAGGTTGGTGGCCCTTGATTATGTGTCTTAAATCCACACCATCCAACTATTTTGAAAGATCATTTTAGGATATGATACAAAAAATGAAGCTGACTCAAATCTTAGGTGGACCACACCATAGAAACATAGTCCTAACCCGACCCGACCCGACCTGACCCGGTTTAACATATAGGGTAGGGTAGGGTTAGGGTTGACCCTTTTACAAGTAGGGTAGGGTTAGGGTTGGGTCAGCTCAACCCGGTCACGACCCGGACCAAAACCCGGACCTTTAAATATATTTAGGTTCGGTCCCGGGTTGGGCCCAACCCGACCAGTGTGTAGGCCTATTTCCAATACTGAATCTGAATTTTCTCTAAAAATTGGATTATGCAACTAAACAGACCCTTAATACCATGCACCAAACATGCACTTAGAAACTATGGTCCAGCTTGCTTGTCAACCGAGCAAAAGAAAGTGGCTTTAGCTGGGCCGAGCTCGCGTATCAACTCTTGCATAAATCCTTGCTGATCTTTTCCTGAAAGTAAGAATATTCCAACGAATATGAAGGTTTGTCGTACTTTAGTTGTAAACGTGGTATGTGCTTCAATCCAAATTGTCTAATCGTGGGACATATGCTCACATTCCATAAACCCACGTTTACTATTGAATCTGGGCCGTCAATTTTTTTATACTAAAAGTCCAGTAAATGGACATTTCTTAGAAACATAGAAAGAATAACATCTATCATCTCACTACCATCAACATTTGGACACAATATTGGACGGTTTAGATTGAGGTAAATATATACCACGTATACAGCCTCTTTGTGCACGCGCATGATCGTTCGTGTACTGCCAGAGTATCGTATATTTCCTCCAGTGATTGCGTGCAACCCCTCTCGCGCCATCCTTATCCCCCAAAACTGAAAGGCGCTCCCGCCATGGCCGTACAACTCCTCCTATCCTCCATTCCCGTTACACCGAAACTCTCCCAGCTGCCTAAAATATCGCCGATATATCGCGATAAGGTTTTCGTCCCGATATATTCTCGGCGCTCTTCTTCTCCTTCTCCTAGCAGAGCTTGTCCTGGAATCAGATCCATCAAATGCAAAGCTCTAAGAGAAGGCTCTCAGCCACAGACGTACGGTGGTGATGATCGGACCGTCTATCAAGGAATCTACGGCCCTTGGACCGTCGATCCTTCTGATGTTCGCGAGGTACTTTTCTGGACCGCTGATCTACGCTAGAATGGCTCTTTTGGCCGGGTTTGGGCTAGGCCTGGCCCGAATCGGTACTCCGGGCCTGCCCGTCCCGAAAACTGATCAAATCCCTATTCCTGAAGGTGAATTTTTCTAATCCGTCCGCTGATCAGAGGGGGAAAAGATAGACATTTATTAAAACGAAAACCAACGGTCTACATGCAAGCACAACCCGTGGATTGATCTGACCCGTTTATTGCCTAACGGATTATATGAAATGATATTTGTTGGAATAGGACACGTGTACGCACTGAGTCGGGCCGGGCCGGGCCGGGCTCAAAATGACTTAGCCCAAGCCCAATCAGAAAATTGATCGGACGCCTGGTCCACCGGCCTAAAAGGTCCACAAAGCTGGGCCACCTGGCCCGGTTACCACTCGTAGTTGCATTGGCACCTGGGTGCTGTGAGAAATGGGCAATGGTTAGCCAAGCGTTCGTAGAAGCGCTCACTGCAATGTCGTCTAGGTGTAGTAAAGAGTAGGTGAAGGTTCTTGCACTATTTTGGACGAGTGTGGATAAAGAAGCTAGTTAGGGGAATAGGATTCACCTTGCCACATGGAATGTAGGAACTCGACGAGTGAAAGAGTATGGAGTTGGTGGATACAGTGAAACAAAGGAGAAATAACATAACTTGTGTATAAGAGACCTAGTGGAAAAGGGCAAAAGCTAAGGAAACTAATGGATATAAACTTTGGTACATAGGAAAATATTACAATAGAAATAGTGTAAGGATAGAGTTTTCAGTGGAGTTGTAGATAAGAGAGTAGGAGATCTATTTTTATTTTAGTAAAGCTTGTGTTGGGAGAGGAGATAATCAATGTCGTTAGTGCATATCCGCCACATGCAAGATTAGAGGAGATATTTCTGGAAGGAGATCTATCGACTAATACAAGGAATTCCAGATGGAGAGAAGATTTATAGGAGGGGACCTAAATGGTCATGCGGGAAAAGAGAGTAGATGGTATGAAAGGGTATGTAGAGGATGTGGTTTTGGAAATAGAAATGAGATGGGGGATGCTATCTTGGATTTTGCCATAGCATACAATCTTGCTATAACAAATACATACTTTGAAAAGACGTGAACATTTAATAACCTTTGAAAGTGGATCATATACAACCCAATAGACTTCTTTCTACTCGAAAAGAAAGAATGGTTAATATATAATGACTCAACGGTTATAACAAGAAAGAGTTTTACCACGCAACATAGGCTAATGGTTATGACTGTTTACATCAAGAGATGCAAGAGAGGGAGTGAAATTGGTGAGTTCTGAGAACAAGGTGCTGGAATTAAAAATGAGATAAAGAAGTTCTGTTTATGAATAAATTAATTAAAAAGGAAAGTTGGATGATGAGGAAGAAGTTAATGTTATGTGGAATGTGATGGCTAAGTGCATCCATAAAGTGATGAAAGAAGTTTTAATGAGTATTAGAGGGAAAAGACACTTTTATAAGGAAACTTGGTGGTAGAATGGTGAATTCCAAAAGGTTATTGGGTTAGAAGTTCAATCCTCCCAAGTTATTCCAAAATGGTTATGTAATGGCAATCATGTAACTGTAATGGTGGTAACTATTACCCGTTATGGGTTTGTAACAGTTGTGATGCAAGATGCCCTAATTATGATGCATGCTCATGAACACAATTAAATCAGTGGAATTAAAAGACAATAACAATATAAAATCTAGCAGTAATCATCATGAACTAAGAAAATCACAGGGAAGCATGCAATGGAACGGGCCATTCATCACAACCATGGAGTATGAGATTCAATTATCACTATGGCTGGATCCGGCGAGGGATGGAACCTCCCGATCTTGCATGGCTATAACCCAATCAATTAAGAGGAATCTCTAATCCAGGAAATCAAGGGATTTTGGATTAGGGATTTGAAAATCTGAAAACTTAGGGTTTTAGGATCAAAATCAGATTTTGGGGATTGAGGTTAGCGAAAGAAATAGGTTAGGGGAAAGACAGCATTACCTGGAAGAAGGGTTTGAGGGACATAAGAAGCAAGTAGAAGAAAGAAGGATCAAGGAAGAAGAAACATCACCATGAGAGAGAGAGAGAGAGAGAGAGAGAGAGAATGAGAGAAGCACCAAGAGGCTTTTCATTAATCAATAATCAATAACTAATTCGATTTTAGGGCTTTAGCCCACTTAAATAAGCAACTAAAGACATGAAAATACTAAAATACCCCTAAAACTAAGCAAAACGCATAAATAACAAAAGTGCGAGAAAGTTCGGGCGCTCGGTCGGGCGCCCGAGCTGTCGCCCGAAGTCGTCTGAAAACCTCCAGAGAGGTTCGGGCGCTCGGCAAACAAAGTTCGGGCGCCTGAAGGCTATGGTCGGGCGCCCGAAGACAGTGGTCTTCAGTTCTTCGGTCTTCTTTCTCCTGTCTTCACATGTGTCTTCCCTGAGTGGGGTCTTCTATGTGTCCGATCACATGTGAAGGGTCTTCAGCTCCTCAATAATCGCCTATCCACAAGGACGGTACTTGTGGTTGGCGCTTTCTTCATTGGTACACCTTAAATGCACTTGTGTCCACATCAAGTTGTTACGGAAAAATTGACCCATAATGGGTTTTTTTTTTTTTAATAGGTAAGGGCCATAATTGCCTGTATCATAACAGTAATGGTGGTGGATGTTACGACCACCATTACCGATATGGAATACCTTGATGACACCTCTAGATGCTATAAACTTGATTATAAGCCCAACAATTGACTATGTAATAGGATTCCAATTGTCTTTTAGTTCTAAAAACTAGAAATCATTCAGAAGAAATTCCATCTTCAAATAATCCCTCAAAAATCTGATGCAAAAATAATCAGAAGTAGAATCATAGATTCAAATATCGATATCATATCGGCTGATACAGGCATATCGTATTCGTATCGGCTCGATATGATACGCGATACGGGCTTGTATTAGCCGTATCAGTATGAATTGGCCAATATAGCCCGTATCGGTGCCGATATGCCTATAAAACCCCAAATTTATTTATTTATTTTTTTGTCTTTCAAATATTCACTCATATCTCCTCTTCTTCTTTTCATTTAAACCATGGAAGAATCTTAAAAACTCATTTTAGGCTAGATCTAAACTTATTTTGGGATAATAAAAAATTTTGATTTGAATGGGATTTGATAAATCGAAGCAAAGTGGACCATTATGGAAAAAATCAGAAAGAAGGGCAAACCTTCACATTCTTTTTAATATTTTCATCTTCTTTTTATTGTATATCCAATGTAATGGACCATTGTTCACCAAATCATGTTTGATTTGTGTTCAATTAGGGCCCATTTAGTTAACTTTCAACAAGTCAAATCAACAAACAACATTCTCATCAAGGAATGGTCCGATACACCATTGTATACATGGTCAAAACTCAAAACACACACAAAAAAATGATAGATTTGTGAATATCTCTTTTTTCCTATTTTTTTTCCATCAAAAAAAAAAAATCTGACCGATACGGCCCTGATTCCAACACGCAACACCGTATCGTATCATTTTTCCATAGGCCAATACCGTCATTCAGAACCATGAGTAGAATGGTTCATGGGTATGGCCCTTGTGCCTACTATTAGGCTTAACTACAATGCAAATCCCTCTTAAAGATAAATACTCATCTTTACCCATTGGCCCACATATGCCTTGCTTTCCCAAAGTTAGCTTAGCTACCTTATTAAAGTTGTAGTAGAAGGAAAGTGACAAAAAAAAAAAAAAAAAACTAAATAAAAGAGTCCTAATCCTACTCAAATCACTATTTATATACAACCAACCATCTGGCCATGGTGGCAGTACTGTTTGTACAATACCCCTATGTACTTAATACAGTTTGTTTATAAATCCTAGAATACATGTTGATTGGGCTTGAGGGCTTCATAGTCTAATCGGTTTTATATTTGAGCCATCTGATTGGATTTGCTGGCATCATGGTCCAATCACTACTCTCTTTTATATTATATACCAAAAAAAAAAAAATCCAACGTTTGAGAGAAGCTAAACTTACAATGTCTCCCGCACAGCTACACGTCCATTTCATCTTCCTTTTACCTTATGATATAACTAACATTAAATCCATTAACAATCATAACACTAGTGCAATTTTGTATTTGAGCAAATTGTAGTATACAGATTCAACTTCTCCTAAACAGGGCAAGTTGAATGGGGAGATATCCATGGCCTTTACATCGAAAGATAGATTTGAATAGGAAATTATAAGACTTTAACAACACTTTTGAGTGCATATGGATGTTTATCAGTATTAGAATATAGGATATGTATGTACAGTTGTATATATTATAGATAAGTATATAGGTGGATTTGGTTGGATACATGTATATCTGTTAAGATCTCCTACCTGATGTATATATAGTTGTCATTCTCAATAAAATAAGATACACAACAATTCTTCTCTTGGGTTGGCACGGAGGGGGTATAAGTAAGATCGAGAAACGAGTATGGCATCTTTGCTTATTATCAGGGCTTTGGAACATTTGGCTGGAGAGAAATGGCCGCTGCTTTAAAAATTGAAGGGGTCGCTTTCTTGAAGTTTTTGATAGGGCAAAAAGAATGTAATTGAATGGGGGCATGCAGGCCAATGTACTACCTACTGCTCACTTTCCAGCTTGTTGGTTAGAATTGTAGGTTGCTTTCTTTGTTCTGTTTTTCTTTTGTTTTCTTTTTCTTTTTCTTTTTCTTTTTTCTTTTTTGTATTCTTTGGCCTGCCTTTTTTCAATAAATTCTTATTATCACCTCACAAAAAAAAAAAACTCCAAAATGTAGTATCTTGTGATCAACATGGTATCAGAGCCATGGTTCGGATTCCTCCACCACCATCCTTGTGACCGCCACTGACCACCGCCTCGCTTCACAACCACTGTGGCCATATGTTTGCATATCTATAGCATCGGATTTGTCACCACCCACAAGATTTACCCTATCTCCATTCATTCTTCCTCTTCATCTTCTCCACATCTAGCTGACAACCTACTCATCACCTTGCAAAACCACCACTTGCAGCCCTTCCACTGCTACTGCCTGCCACTGAACTCATCTCTGATATAACAATCCATCCAATATATCTATAGCACGTACAGTTGTACGTACATATCCTATACTCTAATAATCGCATGCCTGTCTCGTAAATATTTGAATCTGCATGATTGGTTCTTGGTTGTGTTTGAGAGAGTTCAATTGATTATTTACAAAATTTCAACAGGTAATCTTGTATAGATCTGGATTGGTGACTGCTGCTGCTTCCTTCGTAATTGCAGCTTCATCTGCTTTTCTACCAGAAGACACTTTCTTGACTGGATATAGTGAAACAAAACATCGATTTATTATATGTGCTTGGAGCCGGAGGACTTGGCTTATCATTATTGTTAATCCACATTTACGTCACACCTATTAAACGCACTCTTCAAGCGTTGTGGGCAGTTGGTCTTCTCGGCTCACTTGCAACATATCTAAATCTTGCACAACCTGTTGGTGGGAGCTTGACACAGTACGTCGTTGATAACCCAATAGCTGTGTGGTTCATCGGGCCTCTCTTTGCATCTTTGACAGGACTTGTCTTCAAGGAAGGTAAGACAGTGAGTTTGTTATCTTTTATGGGAAATGATCTTACGTGACTAGTCTATACCATATTATGATGCAAATGAGTTGATTGCACATGGACACTACAAAATATTGATCTGACCAATTCATCTGGTCCAACACACTCATCATGGGCCACCTTGCGAAAATCACGTTGATCAGATGGTTCACATCCAATTGGTGGCCCTTTGTGTTATAGCCATCAGCTTCCAGGCTACTGGTTAGATGGTCAGGATCAGCTATCAAACTGATTTTTGAGAGACAAAAGTAACCAAGGGCAGCTCTGCCCAATGTTCGCATTGTCGGTATCGCTACAAGTTTCGCTGGCCGGAGATAAAGATATAATATCGTTATCGTCGATAATATCGCCAATAACAGGAAATGTGGGGGAAAAGGGGGAAACATGAGGAAAACGGTGGAATTTTCAATGAAACTTCAGGAAATGCCTAAATACACACATTTGCATATTCAGGAATTAAAAAAATTACAAAAAGAATGCATTAAATGATAAGTTTTTATTTAATGGGGCCCAAGGATGACTCTAGGGCCCACCTCAATGTATGCATTGTATGTCCAAAAAACATACAAAACAGTGGTCATTGACCATTAAAATCCTTTTATGGGCTACAAAAATATTGGATCAAGCTGATATTTATTTTTTCTCCTTTCATCCAAGTATGTATGAACTTATCAACAGGTTAGATGGTCAATGAACATTATACGACCTCAGGTAAAACATAATATTTTTTTCCCTTCATCCAACTGCCACTGTTTACTATGGGATGATCTACCTGATAACTGGATCTACTTTGTCTTTGGGATAATGCCCTAAAATGATATGGGCATTATCAAAGTGGGCCCCACAGTTAGGGCCGTACCGTCTTGTGTGGGCTACCGTGGTCACTAATCATTCCCATGAAAGGGACGCGGTTTGGCTAGTAACACTGCCATGCCAGTAGCAACGAGCAAGTGGCTTCTGGTCACTGCTCTGTGGGCCCTACCATGATGTATTTGTTTCATCCACGTGGCCCATCAATTTTCTAATATTATTTTATTATATGATACCAAAAAGAGGTAGATTGAAATCTCGAGTGGACCACATCATTTGAAAGTATTGATTGAACTCCCACCATTAAAAACTTCGTGGGGGCCACAAAAGTTTTGGATCAAGCTGATATTTGTTTTCTACCTTCATCTAGGTCTATATGACCTAATCATCAGGTTGGATGTCAAATAAACATTACGGTGGACCCTAGACTCGAGTGGGCCGAAAACGTGAGAATTGAACGTCCATAGTTGAAATATTCGTGGGGCCACAGAAGTTTTTAATCAGGCTAATATTTGTGTTTTCAGTTCATCCAAGTAGGAATGACATTACGAACAGTATGGATGGCATATAAACATCACTGTGGACCCCAGGGATGTTTCAACGGTAGGAATTTCCCTACCCACCTTTTCCTTTAGTGCAGCCCACTTGAGTCTTGGATCTGGATCATTTTTTGTCATACATCCTAAAATGATCTCAAAAAACAGATCAACAGTGTGGTTATACAAAAAATTCATTAAGGTGAACCCCACATTGTAAGGGTAACACCCACCATGGTGTTAGCCGAGTTATACCAAATCCACTTAAATCAGATTGCTTCGTACCGACTAATCGGTATACGTTTTCATAATAAGCAAACTGTTTTGGGCCCACTTTGGATGTACATGTCTTATCCACACCGTCCATACATTTTTTCCACTCATTTTATTGGTTCAGACAAAAATTTTATCACAAAAAAATCTTATGCGGACCACACCACCTGAAACAGTGGGAATAATGATGTCCACCATTGAAACGTTCCTAGGACCCAAAATGATGTTTATTTCTGATCCAATCCGTTCATAAGGTTAAAAATATATGGATGAAGGTAAATCATAAATATAATCTTCATCCAAAACTTGTGTGGACCCCAATTAGTTTTCAACGGTATACATTCAATTCACACTGATTCCTGTAGTGTAGTTCACTGTCTGCATGGGCTTTGGATATACTTGAATTTTGGCATGCCTAGAATGATATGGAAAAACGGATGGACGGCATGGATATGACACATACATCTATGTGGGCCCCACAGAGTTTAGTCAGTACATTGAGGGTACTGCGCTCGTACGCACGCAAGCTCTCCCTCAATCCGCTCCCTTATTAAGGGTTAAAACAGAACCCATTTCCCCCAAACCCGAAAAGCTCTCCCTCCTATCCCTAAAAATCGAAATTTCCTCCCATCCCTTGGATTTTCGTAGCCATAACGCCACGTTCCGAGGCTGGCAACGCGGAGAAGTCGCCATCGGAGGATTTTTCGACGGAAAGTCCGAACTATTTTGGGGTTTGATTCATACCTCTTGAAGAATGGTTGCCGATCTGCAATCCAACGATTGTGGGGAGCTGAAATATTCTTCCTCAAACAGATGCCAGAGAAAAAAACGGGTATTTTCTTTTTTCTTAGATTTTTCTATATTTCACAATTTTATCGCCGAAAATGTCGCCTTTTTATCGCAAAAAAAAAAGGTAGTTAGCTACAGTGGTTGTTGGGAACAGGGAATTATCGGTGTTTTTTAAGGAAATTTCAAAAAATCGAAAATATCGGCGATATCTGGAAGCGAGGCGAAAAAATGGGTTATAGTTTTCGATTACCCAGCGACACCGATAATATCGGTGATATTATCGATTTTTCGCCGATAATGCGAACACTGGCTCTGCCAAATGGGCTTTCTAGTTTTGACTATTGGACTTTTCTGCTCAAAACTATCAGGACATCCTTTTTACAAGCCACCAATCAAATGGTTTGCAAAATGGATGGATTGCCCATGAATAGCGTGGTTGGACTGGTTGGATGTTCCACATGAGTGCACAATGTGTGGTGCAAACTAGTTGCTTAGGATCATTTCCGACATTTTTATACTTTAATGCCTTAATGAACAAGCATTTGAGTTTTGTTGTTGGTGTAACTTGATATTAGATGAGACCTCTTCCATGGTGGGAACTTGTTTCCTCATGAAAATAATTGGGCCTATTTCTGTAATCTAACTTCCAAATGGCTGATACAAAAAGAAACCACTCTTCTTTTAGATAGAAAAAGAGAAGGTTAGTTGAAATAAAAGCTATGAATTGATCTTAGTTCCAATGATCAGTAACAATATTCTCTCATAATTTGAGGATTGTTAAAAGATGTTAAACAGTAGTACTATGAGAGATGATTTCTGACTGACAAATGATAAAAGCACCCTCTGCTCAGTATTACCCACAGCCACAGGATATGAATTCACAGCAGAAGCTCCAGAAATGATTGCATTCTTCTCAAATTGCAAAATCTGTTTTCCAACCACAAAGGACTCTCTTTTTTTTGGCATTGATAATTTATTGATAATAGGCCAAGGCCAAGGATAATACAGGAACCCAAAACCAAAAGAAAATTACAACTCCAACCAACTATCCAGAAAATGGTTGATCACCTTTGATGCAATCACCCACTCCATGACATGAAGTTTAACCCTCCTAAAGGACCTCCGTTTCTTGCCTCTTCCTATTCCTAAAACAACGATCATTTGATTTTAACCATGCGAACCAAATTTCTGCTAATAGACATACGCCAAACCTTTTTTTTTTCCAACCTTCCCTGTGCCATCGTTGTGCCATATCAAGCTAATATCTGCATTAAGGAGAATAACTAAATGGAACCGGTTGTCCACAATGGTCAAACTCGAAAGCTCACTGAATTCCAATGGAATGGCAAGAGTTTTTTTTTTTTTTTTTTAAATATAAGATTGATAAGATTGAAGCTTATATCAAAGGGAGCCAAAGGAAACCCAAAATAAAACATGAAAAAACAAAAGCCAGAAAACAAGGACAAAACCAAACCCAACTATACAACCACGAAAAACGAAAGGCAGACAAACAAGACTAGATAAACAACACAAAAGTCAGAACCCCCATAATAGGAACAACACACCCAAAACTATCCTAGAATAGAGGAGATGACGCTACTATCCAGAGGGAGGAGACTAATGGAGACTTCACGGAGAATCCCAACCGACACCTTGGAAAAGGAGGACAAGTTCTTAAAAGTAGTGCATGTTCCTTTCTCTCCAAATGGCCCTGAGAGTTGGCAACCCAGCAAGGCGCCAAAGGGACTTAAGAGGATTGCCAATGCCTCTACCATACTAAGTGAACAGCAGGCCTGCAATCTCACTAGGCATGAGCCACTAAGAACTAAATCAACCAAGAATGGAGGTCTAAACATCCGTTGCGAAGGGACAATGAATGCATAGGTGACTAATGGTCTCAGCTTCAAGAAAGTAGAGGAGGACATTAGGGAGAATCATGCCACGCTTCTGAAGATTGTCAACCATGAGGATCCTTCCTCTCGCGAGATGCCAAGCAAAAGCATCGACTTTTGGCAGCTCTCCATAGGACCAGACAAAGGAGGGGAAGGACCAAGTCGAAGTAGAGATCGAGCTATGCATGAGCTAAAGTTCCACACATGGAGAATTAATCCGAGGGATAGAGTGACCAAGACAAGGAATCCTCCACACATGGAGTAGGTCCGATACCTTCGAGGAGCTTCAAAAGGCACAAAAACCCTTACAACTCAAGCTCGAACATCGATCTCCTCTAAGGGGGGCACTACACCCTGGAACCAACATTAGAAAAACAATGTACTACCGAGCAGGAAAGATTAGAGGCAATCCTAGCTAAGATGTGAAAAAGGGACTAGAGGAGGCTATCTGAGATCCAGTGGTCCAACTAGAAACAAATATGCTTCCCATTACCAAGGGAAAAAGAGAACCCATCAGTCAAAAGGAGCCTAAGGGAGGCAATGGATTTCCATATTGAAGAGGCTCTATAGAGAGAGATCTTGGAAAACCAACCTCCCTCCTTCAATGTTACTATCTTAGAAGATCCTAACCCTTCATTCAATAGCCCATAAATAAACCGTTAAGGAGATTCATATCAATGGTCCATGTTGTGCAAAAAAAATCGACTTAAGGGGTTAGATTTCCAATCTGGGGGTTTTAGTGCACCCTTCATCCATTAGATCAACAAACCATGGCCCCATGTGTTGGTGTTGTGTGCCCCAAAAAGCCAATGATGACTATGATCAGGGATTTAGTGACCACTTATGTATGATATATTCCATGGATACCACAATTAATGTGAGAGAAAATTTAACTATGGTTTTATGGGTTACAAGGAGGGATTCCTTTAGTTGTCTTAGGGGAAGGTGAGTTTGGACACAATGGCCATTGGTTAAGATAAGAGAATTGTGTTTTATGGATCTTAGTACCCTAAATTCTATAGCCACAATAGCGGGATTGGGCAATCTGAGGAATGTTAAGTGGTCATCCTATGTGTGGGAACTAGTAACGAGTTGGGATGGACAGTCTTAATCATTAGGTTCTTGGTGCCTTGGCCATACCCCATACAGGAGCATGAGTGTTCACAACATGCAGGTTTTGGGCTAGCTGAGCACTTGCATTGGAAGATCATGTCAAGTATCTTATCTAGGAGACCTATCATGTCTAGATTAGGTCGACTTGAGCATATAGTAGTTTTGACTAATCCTTAGACTTGAGGTCATGTCGAGACTCTACGGTTCTAATGTTTTGTGCTTTGGCTCACCCTATGAGGTTACATTAGTATGACATGCAGTTGTGATTGTGCGTAGGCATTAGGATGTGGTAGAAGATCACATATTCCAAGATAGGATCCATTGGTTCACCTTGAAGCTTGTTAGTGGCTTAGATCTTGGTGATTTAACCATTCATTGAGTGGTTTTCTAGCTCGGTCTGGCACTTAAAAAGGTTTTAGATGTTTAATCAAAGGTTTTTAATTGTTGATCTTTTATGTTAACCGTTAAAAATCTTTTTATCGTACTTGATGGATATCTAATGGTTGAGATCTTGTAATCCATCTCTTAAGCTGACATGGGATTGTGGTCAAGAGTGGATGACACTTGGTAGTGGAGGGATTAGGTCAAGTTGTGTACATGCAAAAGGCAAGTTTACGATCTTTTGGTAATGTAAGCCATTACTGAAGTCTGTAGAGGTGAGGTTCTCTAAACTGTTACATCCATTTGAAACCCTAACTTGTTGTAAATAGATCCTACCCAGGGAGAGATAGGGCAAGAGAGAGCCGTGGACACTTAGCGACCTTGGACGTTCAATGAGAGAAGAGAAAAGAGAAGAAAAAGAAGAGAAGAAGAAGAACAAGGGGGGAGGGAGGGAGAGATCATCTCCTCTCTCCTTTATTCACGTGCGCACATGTGTGGGGTCGACCTTGTGGATGGCTCTTTGGTGGTGCACGCGCCCAGCCCTATAGCCAAGTGTAGGGTCGCGATGTAGTAATAATCTCGGTGAAACCGAAGTTGATCCACAGGGAGGAATATAGGTTCAAACACTCTAAGGTTATCTAAGATCTATAACTAAACTAAATT
Organism: Liriodendron chinense; assembly: GCA_003013855.2. NCBI lineage: Eukaryota > Viridiplantae > Streptophyta > Magnoliopsida > Magnoliales > Magnoliaceae > Liriodendron > Liriodendron chinense. The sequence goes on along the minus strand of ML058348.1, from coordinate 1,531,733 downwards.
GGAATTGGTTTTGAAAATAGATGAAATTAAGTTAAAAGTTAAATTAATTAAAAACTAACACTAGAGTATCAAGGATCAACTTATAGCTATTTTCAATGAATTAATTCAACTAGGTTCCATCTTATCTCAACTAGAATTAGAGTTCCATCCTATCTAGCCGGAATATGGAGCAGTTAAATCACAATCAATTTGAGATAATTAGAAATTCATCAATGATAGTTCCCTCTTTCCAAGCTTAAGTATTGGGCGTAGGGAATTTAATTCATTGAACTATACAAGCCAATCCTTCTTCCAAACAATGTAAAATCATAATCATAACCTACTTCCAATCTTGTCACTAAACTAGAAGTAGAACCATAATTTGACTTTAATCAAACTACAATTGATAAGCAATTTCATTCATCTCATAATTCTCAAAGATATGAACTCAGGTTTGAAATATTTCCTACGTTAAGATCCATATAATAGAGCATATGGAATTCAAAGTATTTACCATGCCCGTAGTCTAGGGTAGATCAATGAACTTTATACGTCTAAACAATGCAAAACAATTAAGAAACTATTTTAGAACCTCTAAACATCAAAAGAGCCCGGAGTCATCTAAAGATCAAAAAAGAACTAGAACTAGAACTTCATTCAAACTAAAATCAAATCATGTTCATCATTAAAGCATAAAAAGAAAACCTAGATGGAATCAACTCATCAAAAATAAGCTACAAGCTTCACCTCTTAACTCTAGCTAAAAGGTTTTAGTTTATCTCTAACATCAATAAACTAAAATTTCTGAGAAAAAACATAAAAATGGAATTAGAACTAGAAGAAAACTCTTAAAACTTGAATTAGAAAACTCCTCCTTCAAGCCTTCAAGTCCTTCTCCAAGTCCTTAATACCTGAAGAGAGGAGAGCTCCATATTTATAATGTAGATAAGAAATCAGTAACAGATGCGATTTTGTTTCGCTTGGTACGGGATAACCAATGGTTGGATTGCCTTGAAATTTGAGTTGTAGTTTCTTTGGCATATGTACTTTTTCATGGATGGTTTAGATTTTCAAAATTATCTTCTTGGTGGGCCCACAAATCAAATCAGTGACCGCCTCTCTCAAAATCGCGCAATTCAGACACTTGCAGAACTAGTCATCTTGTGTTCAACGGCACGGAGTGTACATAGGTCGGATTAGTTTCAAATTTTGAACATTAGTAGAAAACTTCCTCCTCTACATGATAGACATTAGTACATAAGACGGCTTAGATTGTCCAAAACGATTCCAGAATTGGGTGCAAAAATCAAAACATTCAGGGCTTTTTATAAAATGTACACAGTTGGAATCTTTCAGGATGGTCCATCTTTCTTCAATTGGTACGATCAAACCACACATCCTTTTGACATGAAACTTTATGGTTTTGCTAAATAGATGTTCTCTAGAAAATGATTAACTTAAATTCTTCATATCATCATTGGTGGGCCACCTGGACCATCCCAGAGTTGAGTCGGCGGAAATCAAGAAAGTTCTGGACAGTTCGTATTGTTTTGGCTGCCACAGTCAATTTATAGCTCCGATCGACACGAAACCACTTGGGTTTTTTCGGCGTCGAGCTGATCTTCGACATGGATGGACTGGATTTATAAAAATCATCAAGATGGGTCTCACGAATTGGGCCAAAAGGTGAAAAGCGGGATTGGGTTATCTATTTCCTGTTTTCTTTGAAACTCAAAACACCAACCTTGTTTCTAATTTTCTTTTCTTTCTTATTTCAAACTCCGAAAACATGCATCACCTTTGTTTCCTATTTTTTTATTTCTTTCCCTTTTGTTTTGACAGTCAGTCATGCCTCAAATCCAGACTGTTCATGTGGTGGTCCGTTGCTTATTGTCCATCGATTCCCTATTAAACTCATTTAATTCGCATCTCTCCTTTGCTCCTATAATCATAAAAACACATTAAAGTCCGTCTATAAACTTATTGTTTTATGTAATTAAAGCATAGAATTGGGGATAAATAGACATAATTCAAGGCTTAACACCCTATGGTGGGCGCATGAATGAATCTCCGCTTTTCTCATCTCATTGAGATAGATCGGTGAGAGATCTCCTACATTGGAGAAGCAACATCACCAAATCACGATGTGATTAAATGAATGAATCTAAGGTAAGATCTCCACCATCTATTTGTGCATATAGGGATTTGGTTGTATCTACATGGGGATCCTTAAATCTAGAGTTTTTGAAAACCTTACACTTCCATGTCTTTCCAAAATTACTAACAGCATGTGCAGAATTCTGTGCATTAGCGAACTGTACATTTTCTGATGAGCATGACTCTATAATCCCTCAAGGCATAGCTAATATGATCTCATGATGCATGTTGAGTGTTGCTCCTTTGTGTGTCCAGGTTGTGGTAGATGAGTTATTTGATACCTCAAGAGAGGATGATGTATACAACCTCAGCCCAAACCATCCAACTCATGTCCCATATTGTAGATGGCGCATAGCCCCAAAACAGTTTGGTTGGATGATCCCAACCTGTGATTAATGAACATTTACTTTTTTAATTCTTTTACATTTAATTCGCCCCAACCTATCTCACCAGTTAGGATCGTTTCCCAATCTACAGTGGGGATCATAATTTGGACAGTTATCCTTAAAAAATCATGATTTAGACAGTTTGGATTGAGGTACATGTACTCCACTTCTGCAGTAGCTGTGTGCACATGTACAAATTGTCATCCTCTGCAGAGTATCAAGTCCTTGCCTCCTTGGTGTGGTATTTCTAGAATAACCGTAATACCGCTTTCTTTCTGCAAAGTTCCTATACCTGCAACATTTTGGCATATTTCTTCTCTTATAATGATGCAAACCCCACACAGGTCTCTGCTATGGAAAGTTGGAAGCTGGGGTCCTGACATTCATCATCCCTACAGTACTTCTTGGCCACCTGGTATTTTATCTCAAGCTGCTATTAGCCTTTGATTTGGATCTGGCATATCAGGAGCATATAGAAGGGAGACACGTATGGTATCAGTGCCCTCAGCCTTGTCTGAGCAAGTGGGGGCCATGGTTTGATGATCTAGACATTTATCAGATGTGCCCCATTTTGGATGGGCCATGCCCCAAGATTCTCCAAGATTGGAAGATCTAGCCATCTGATCTTTTGCCTTCCATTGAATTTTGATCTTTGCTTGATTTTTTCTTCCAAATTACCTATTTACGGACCATCATTCAAACAATTAGGATTGTTTCACATTGTCCATAAAAGGTTGGAACAATCACATCAAAGTAGATCACTAAACCATCGGCCTGACTTCTACTGAAAGGCTGAAGGACACCATCTGAGAATCATTTAACTCCTCTGATAACAACCGTTGATGAAGTTCTTGTTGAGGACACAAGGTTTAAACAAGGATTGGGCCCCATTGTGGATGGACCATGCCCCAAAATTGTCCAAGATTGGAAGATCTAACCATCCAACGTTTTGCCTTCCACTGAAGTTTGGATCTTTGCTTCTTCTTCTTTTTCTGAACCGGCTATTTACAGACCAATTAAGATTGTCTCATTTCATAGCCACTTAAAAATGAGGTCATTTCATTTTAGTTAATAGTCATTATGTATTAGAGATTAGATAAATTGTTGGTTAACAAGATTATTTTTAATTCCCTATAAAAATAAAAAATAAAAAAATCCACCATCACCATCTAAGCCTTATCCCTAGCTAATTGGGGTTGGCTACATGAATCCTATTATGCCATTCCACTCTATCAAGTGCCATAACTAGGGAATGCCCTAGCATGAATTTGCAATATCATATTGTTCGGGTTCATGATGGAAGTTATGGCATAGGTTTGACACCGACTGCCAACTTGATGTAGCCCTCCTTTATCCGGGCTTGGGAACGCCCTAGCATGAGTATGGAATGTCATATTGTTCGGGTTCATGATGGAAGTTGTGGCATAGGTTTGACACCTGCCGGCCAACCTGGTGCAACCCTCCCTTATCCGGGCTTGGAAGCGGCAATGAGAGCAAAACTCAAATAGATTTAATGTAATGGGCTATTACATAGGTTGATTACAATCCAACACTATCTAATATTCCATCATATTGGTTGATTACAATTAAAAAGTATGACTAATCCCTAGCATTTTTTTTAAAGCTCTCTAATATACAATTACGATTAAACTAAAATGAGATGAACTTATTTTTAGGTGGCTAGCAAACAGGCCAAAATGTTTACAATATGCATACCCTCATTTATTTTGGCAAGAATGCACGAAAATTGTCAGAATTTCAGAAATGACGAATCCAATGAATAGGATTCAGATAAAATATTTCCTACAAGTACCCTAGGTTAGCTTTGCTAAGCCTTGTACTTATCAGCTAATGCACGCACCACCATGTACCTGGCAGACAGGTGCAATATCCAAGCCATCCATGAGACAGTTACCACCATGTATTTTCCCTGTGCCAAGAATCAGGTTGGTCCACTAGTCAGGTAGGCTACAATTGACTGAAAAAATGTAAGGCCGTGAGAAAATTAGCCAAAGGTTTTGAAACCGTCAACTTATTTGTAATATTGTGGCATACCTACTGAATGGTCCACCTTTATCTTTGGGCAGTAAAATCTACATGGTGGATGGCTTGGATATTTCACGCTACCCTGGCATATGTGGTGGCACACGCATTAGCTGACTTGTATGCACACGGCGGCTTAGCAAAGCTCACCCTAGATCATCTGATAGTATTATGGGTATCGTGTCAGATGACTCAGATCTGACACAATACATTGAGCATATATGCAAGTGTAGGCACCATAGGTTTTAGCTTTAGAACATTGTTTCTCATGACAGGGCTGTTCATAATGTGCAGAGTGGATTAATGGACGGCAACACGAAGCTTAGTCTATTGGGTGTGTGGATGGCTCTCTTTGTCATATTTGCAGCCAGGAAGTTTACACAGCCCATCAAGGTATCTTCATGGATGAATCCGGTTTGATAAATCTGGTTTCTAGCATAATAATTTTAGGGCCTGTTTGGACGCAACTTCCGCAAATCCCTTTTCCGTTAGTTTTTGTGCTCAACTTTCTTGTCGATTGGTTTCAACAAGTGGGCTTTTTAGCACCTATTTTGTCGAGTGGGGCATTAGATGACGTTTGCAAAAGTGCATCCAAACACGGGCTGCGGAAAAGGGGTTTGGCTCAAAACAACATTTTGGCAACAAAAGGAAAACCCTTCTGTTATTTCCGTTTACCATTACCTGAAATTGACAACAAGGGTATTTTGTTCTTTCTAAATTTCGTTTTTAGCATTCCTTAACATCTCTGCCATGATTAAATCTCTCTGTTGTCCATGGCTCACTCCTGATATTCTCCTTCCTTTATTTTCTTTTTTGAATTTTCCTTAAAGGACGACATTGGCGACAAATCCGTATTCATGTTTAATGCCCTCCCAGAAGAGGAAAAGCAGGCTTTGATTGAGAAACTTGAGCGGCAGTTTGGTAATTAGAAAGGCAGTGTAGTCTAAAAGCATGCGCAATGCAAAAGAGGTGTGTATATACACAAATTCGAGTGCTGCAGTTACTGGGTCGATGCAAGCTTGCGAGAGACAGGTAATGCGACGATGGTTAATACATCCTTTTGTTGACTTTGGTATAAATTCTTGTTTATTTTGTAAGTGAATTTCCTCGAGCAGGATTCTTTGGTGTTGGCCTGTCCTTGTACAAGGAGAATGCCAAGGAGACTTGCATGGAGAAGATTGATGAAGGTCTGATGTGGAACATATGTGTGAGATCGACGCCCATTCATCAGTTGGGGCCCCACATGACTGTGCCAAAATTTAGTCCGGTCTGTTCATCTGTGGGTCACATGTGTTTGGTGAATGCGGATCATTAGCCCCTTTTCTGTCAGGGTCCTTGGGTCAGGTTAGGGTTGGAAAACGCCAACCTGATTTGAAATTGGGTTAGGTTTGGATTGAGCAAATTCAGGTTGGGAATAACCACGTCTATTTAGGTTGGGTAGGGTTGGGTTTGGGTCAGTTTAGGGTTGAGTATAGGGGAATTCAGGCTGGGCACCTTGGTTGGAAGTCAGGTCAGGTCAGGTTGCCGATTGAGTCAGGCTTAGGTTGACCCTCAACCCGACCCGACCTGCTGGATTTGCAACCCTCGTACCCTTCTTTTCTGACTGTCCATTTTTCTCATATTCATGTGTCCGCATAATGGATAGGCCAGCGTGATTATCAGGCGAGGGATGTTTTTGGCCCCGCCTGATGTTTGGGACGGATCTCTTTCATGTATACCACTTCGACACATGAATCTTCCTCAATCTCCTTTGGGTGAAGTCCTTTGAATTCCTCTAATACAACAAAAATGTCTCTTCTGCTAATCTTCCAAATCCCATGAAACTGGGTGAAGAATTGAAAAATGCTTCATTTTCCCATTGGATTCATGACTCAAGTATGTCAACCCCTTTCATGGTAGGACGCCACCCATGCAAGCTATGTGGGGCTCACCCTGATGTGTGTTTGACATCCATTCCATCCTTCATTGGGCTAGCTCATCTTAGGATGTAAGCCCAAAAATCATGTCTATCTAGAATGAATATGTAGGCCTGGCAATGGGATTGGCCCGGGCCTGGATTTCGAACTGATTGAGCTGGGCTTGATTTTTCTGCACCCAGGACCAGACCGTTGCCAGCCTTATTCATATCGGCCACACCACAGTGAATTGTGGGGATGGGGATGTTGGGAAAACCTAGCGGAAGCAAAGAGTAGAACCAAGCGAACACTGCACGCATGCACGCAGGCAATTAACACAGAGCAATCTGATTTTAATTGCAGGAAAAATTCACGGCATAAAGCAACAGCAAGCACTTTGAATCAGAAGATTATAGAGATGAACTACCCACAAAAAAAGCCACAAATTACGCAATTTTGCATAACCATGCAGAACACCACCACCTGCTGACAATAGGTCGTAGCCCACTCATGACCGGTCGCAGGTGGCCAGGAAAAGTCCAGTGAGTTCAGCCCAAAATTTGACCCGTTCAACCTCATCACACAACCGGTCATGGAACCCTGTTTCTGCACACTTTGAAGGCTACATCAACAGGGGAAACCCACCATCGAAACCTTCCTAAGGACTAGCGCCATGCATGCCATGGAACCTGTTCATAGGGTGTGTCACACCAGCATGAACCAAAAAAAAAAAAAAAAAATGCAAACTGTTAACATGTCAAAGTAATACAGTGTGTGATCTAGTCCATCCATTCGGGTGGGCCCAACCATATAGATGCTTTAATTTGATGTGGGCCCAGTCCAAAATCAACTCAAAACCAGGGTTCAAAGACCCGATGGGTAACCCAATCAGGTTCGAGTCCAGGTCTCAAAAATGCGGCCTCACCTTAAACCTGACAAACCCGGGTATGGGACCTCTAGGGAAATCGGATTGCCTACTGAGTAAACTCTGTTGGGCCCACTGTGAATGTATGCGGTTTATCCACGCCGTCCATCCTTTTTTCCAGCTCATTTAAAGGGTTGAGCCTAAAACTGAAGCATATCCAAAGCTCAAGTGGACCATGCCATAGGAAACAGTGGTAATAATGATTTCCACCGCTTGAAACCTTCCTAGGGTCCACGGTAGTGTTTATTTGTCATCCAACCTCTTCATAAGATCACACAAACATGAATGAAGGAAAGACAAATATCAGCTTAATCCAAAACTTCCGTAGCCCCTAAGAATATTTCAACGGCAGCCGTTCAGTTCACACTTTTCCTGTTGTGTGGTCCACTTGAGCTTTTGATATGCTTAATTTTTTGGACTCCAGGCCTAAAATTATCTTTTAAGATGGATTGACAGAGTGGATAAAATACATAAATCGAAGTGGGCCCCACAGAGTTTACTCAGTACATATCCGCTTCCAACTCTAGGACCCGACCCGTTGAAATAGTGGGCCATTCATAAGATTCTTTGTTTATAGCCCCGAAATCAGATTGATTAAAATGTCCTGAATTCCAATTAATGGACGTATCCGAATCTGGGCCGTTGGCTACTTCCCATAGTAACTGTCCATTAGATGCACAAAATTGGCCTGTTAGGATCATGGTTCAAAAACTCGACTCAATATCTTGCCGGGTCGAGTCAACTTGAAGACTCGACTCGATATTTTAATAATTAAACTTAAAGATATCTAGTTAGGGAGAAATTATCCAGTCTATGGTTAGGATCATAAGCGTTGATGTTTAGGTCATGGCCCGGCTACGGTGAGGTCCACGATTTGGACGGTCCAATAGATCAATCAACACCGTTTATTAGAGCTGAGCTCGGTTAGCTTCGCTTGACTCAGCTCGAACTGGCTCGATTCGAAGGCTAGATTTGAACCAAGCCGAGCCATTTTTTCAAGCTGAGCACTGAACTAACCCAAGCTTGATTCGGCTCTGCCCAACTCGACTAAAAAACTAAAAAAATATATTTTTTAGTCCCATGAGAAGTGAATAAAGAAATGAGAGATGAAATTCTCTATAAAAGTACGTTGGGGTGTAAATGGGCTTTGGGCTATCTTTGGGCCCAATTTTAAACAGCTTTAAGCCCAAGTCTACAACACAATTCAAGGGCTACCATATAAAAAATAAGACTGATGAAACAATCAAATCCATCTTAGTTTCAGCCCTAATTTTTGTAGCCACCCTTTTTCAATCCATTGATGGGATTGTTTGGATTGCCTAATAGAAGCGGTTCTTTAGAATCATAACCAATCTATGATGGGAAATATAAAATAGGTGGATCATCTTGACAGTCCATATTAGAAGCGGTTAAGATAATAAATAAATAAATAAAAAAGCGTGATATTTTGGTGGTAGCCTATGAAATGTATATTGGACTTAATGAATGGTCTTGATCAAGCGATCTGACTGTTTACGTGTCCTAATGCAATTTGGATAACTAAACTTATGATAGTCAGAGAAAAAGTAGTAGAAAGCATTGCATGTGACCGACCTTAGCTCAGTTGGTAGAGCGGAGGACTGTAGTTAGGATGCCAAAGCAGATGAATCCTTAGGTCGCTGGTTCGAATCCGGCAGGTCGGATTTTTTTGAAAAATGCCGTTTTTCCCTTCTCTCTTTTTTTTTTTCCTTTCCTTTCCATAAGAAACAATATACATACACCACTAAGAAGCATCCAAATTCATGTCGGATTTTGTGGAAAATGCTGTTTTTTTCTGTCCAGAATTGTGTGGGGCCCACTTGATATATGCATTATATTCAATCCATCTACTGAAGAACCCTGCCATGATGATCAGACGAACCAAAAATATTTTGGATATAATCATAAGGTGGGCCACACCATAAGAAACAATATACACCACCCAAAAACAGCCCATATGATGATTCGATCTGCCGGATTATTTGGCACAGGTCATTATCTTAGTAGAGTTTTGGATAGGTTGTAAGTCATACACATACCACATGGGCCCCATAATTCTCGACCTTATGGGGCATTTTCATAATTTACCCTTAGAAAAGCAATGCCCTGAGATGTACATTGGTGGAGGCTTTATTTGGTAAATTTTGAATTTCTGTAGAATTTTGCAGTAAAAGTTCCTTTTCTTTTCATAAAATGCTTTAAAATTTTCTTTTCTATTCATAATATTCTTTTAAATTGTCTATTTCTACTCATGAAATGCCTTTAATTTTATCCAAATACCCATTTTTCAAGAGATATATACTGCAAAATCTCTCAGCAGTGTGGATTTTTCCAAATAGTGCCCAAAATAACTTGATAAATTAATGGTTTCCATGTAACCGACCTTAGCTCAGTTGGTAGAGCGGAGGACTGTAGTTGGGAAATCAAAGCAGATTAATCCTTAGGTCGCTGGTTCGAATCCGGCAGGTCGGATTTCTTCATTGAAAAACATCCAAATGCATGTTTGGTTGTTATTTTTAATTTTTCTGCATTTGGCTGTTATTTTTAATTTTTCCTTCTCCAAAAGGTGTAGTTTTGTGGCCCACACAGGTCGGATTTCTTCATTGAAAAACGTCCAAATGCATGTTTGGCTGTGATTTTTTATTTTTACTTTCTCCAAAAGGTGTGGTTTTGTGGCCCACATGGTATATGCACGACACTGATGAACCTTGCCATGCCGATCAGACGAGCCAAAAATATTGCGGATCCAACCATAAGATGGGCCACAACATAACACCACGCAAAGATATCTAAATTCATTTTTAGCCCATATGATTATTCCATCGGCTGAAATTAAGGTGGACCATACTATAAGAAACAATATACACCACCCAAAAACATCCAAATTCATGTTTAGGGCATATGATGATTCGATGGGCCGGATTATTTGGTTCATGTGATTATCAGCCTAATAAAATTCCTGGGAACGCCCCCTCACATTCCCAAGGTGAAATTACAAAAATTCCCTCTTTTTTTTTTTTTTAAGGTGTAGTTGAGAATTAAACCAATGTCCAACTGATGAACCCCACCATGATGATCAGACAAACCAAACATTATCGTATCCAATCAGAAGGTGGGCCACCCAATGACATTCAAATTTTATGTATAGCCCATCTGATGATTTGATGGACTAGATTATTATTATTATTATTATTTTTTTTTGGGGGGTGGGGTAGGGTGATTATCATCTTGGGTTGCTTATTTTGGACATGTAGAATGTCATACACATACCATAGGGGCCCACAGTTACTTTTCAAAGAAAAAAAAAAGAGGTCTTATTTGGTAAAATTTGAATTTATGAAGAATTTCGCTGTTAAATTCCCTTTTCATAAAATGCTTTTAAATTGCCTCTTCGATTCGCAGATCCTTTCAATTATCTATCCCTGTTTATTTCTACTCACAAGATGACCTTAATTTTTTCCAAATAACCGTTTTCAAAGGACTTCTACCGCAAGATTCTCCAGCAATTCTGATTTTACCAAATAGTGCCTCAAGTAACCAAAATGCTGCGATTGTACTTTTTAAGGGAAGGAATTAGGCAGTTTGATATAATATTAATAAAAGCTTATTTGCTAATTTTAAAAGCATAAGCTCTTTTTTAAAATAGACTGGTTGACAAGGCTCTAATTTTATCACATAATTTTTAAAAAACTAGGAAAACCACTCTAAAAAAAATAAGTGATGAAAAGGTCACTTGTTTTTATTCTTTTTTCTTTTTTATGAGCTTTGGCAAATTTTGGAACATGTTTATTAGAAAACCTTTTAAGTAATTCACATCTTGCCCTATTTTCTTCTTTTTATAATCTCTAAGGTAGGCCCACATGATGAATGACCCATACTAAAGGTGGGGCCCAAATGATGAATGGTCCACACCAAGGTAGGCTCACATTATGCTCGACTCACATGAAGGTGGGCCCACATGATGGATGTCGGCATCAAAGTCTAGCCCCATACAATGGACAATCCACATCAAAGGTGGGACCATATGATGGATGGTGGACATTGGAGGTGGGACCACATGATAGAAGGTGGGTACACATGATGAACAACCCAAATTGAAGGTTGTGGCCCACATGATGAATAGTCGACATCAAGGAGGGCCACATAATTCATAGTTCATATCAAAGGTGGGTCCCACATGATGATGGCCCACATCAAAACGTGGCCATGCATGATGGACTATCCACATCAAATGAACCAAACATGATGGACGGTCCGCAGCAAACATGGGAGCCCCATGATGGATGTTGGATATCAAAGGTGGGCCTGCATGATGAACGACCCAAATTGAAGGTAGGCCCATATGAAGAACAATCCACATCAAGGTGGCCCGACATAATGCACACTTAACATCAAAGGTGGGCCCCACATGATGGATGGTGGACATTAAAAAGTGGGCCCACATGATGAACAACCCATATTGAAGGTGGGGCCCCATAATGAATAGTCCACATTAAGGTGGGCCCACATAGTGAATGGACTAGGCCTCACATAGTGGAAGGCCCACATCAAAGTGTGGCCCCTCCTGATGGATAGTCCACATCAAGTGGACCCAACCTAATGGATGACCCACATTAAGGTGGGCCACATAGTGGATGGGCTGGGCCTCACGTAGTGGAATGCCCACATCAAAGTGCGGCCCCTCCTGATGGATAGTCCACATCAAGGGGACCCAACCTAATGGACGGCTCACAGCCATAGTGGCCCAACATGTTGGATGATCCATATAGGTGCGCCCCACATGATGGACAACCCACTTGAAAGGTGGGGCCCACATAAAGGACAATCAGTATTGATAGTGGGCCCCACATGATGGATGACCTATATCAAGATGAGCCCTAAATAATGGACAGTCCACATCAAAGGTCAACCCCTCGTGATGAATGGTCACCATCCAAGACAAGCCTCACATGATGAATGACCCACATGAAGGCCTAGCTTACACGATGGGCAATCCACATCAAAGGTGGGCTCCATACAACGATCCACATCCAATGTCCAACATGAAGATTGTAGCCATCCATTCTTTTGCCATTTGAGGCACAAATCATCTATAGTGATATCCACCAAAACAACCATCTAGATTGCACTTACAATCGAAGTTGTTGTAATTTTTAAAAATTACATCAACTACCTGTTGGAAACGGACACCTCAAACAACATACACAGACCCCACCGACCGGTCGGTCACAGTGGAGATCAGATAGCGAGGTCGTCGCCGGACCGATTTTGGGTTTTGTCGACCGGTCGGCTGACCAGTCAGCAAGGGTCGTCAACCGATCGATGGTGAGCTCCGACCGGTCGACGGGTCTCCTTGTTGTAACAGGTTTCTTGCGTGATTTTCGCAAGGAGTTTCTATTTTCGTTTTTTCTCCTATTTAAAGAGTGTATTACCAGATTAGAGGTATCCTAGATTGGAAAGGGGATTAAGAGAGGTTCTAAGTAAAAGAAAGAGCTTGAGAAGAGGGTTTTCTTTTTTAGAAAGCTTGGGTTTCTCTTGTGGGCTTGTGATCTTGGGTATTAGGTTCCATCTCTTGTAACTTCTGATATTATAGTGGATTGGTGTCGCTTTGTACCGTGGTTTTTTACCCATGAGGGGTTTTTCCACGTTAAATTCGGATTGTCTATGTGTGGTTGGTTGCATGCATTGTGATTGCATTGTGTTGTTTGTGTTCGGCTTTGCTTCCGCCGCCGGCCCTCCTATCCCAACAAATGGTATCAGAGCGATTGTTGGGGTGTAGCAGAAATTCGGATCTGAGACAAGAGCATCGCATCGGGCATGAGGTTTGACATAAAGAAGTATTCGGAAAAAAATAATTTTGAACTTTGAAAAGTGAAGATGAAAGGCCTTCTAGTTCAGTAAGGATTGCAAGATGCACTCCTTGGAAAGCGACCGGAGTCCACGAAAGAAGAAGAGTGGAAGAGGATTGATGAAAAAGCCAATGTCTCAATCCAATTGTGCATGGCAAATGAGGTCTTGTATAACGTCATGAAAGAGAAAAATGTGGCTGAAATATGAGCAAAGTTGGAGAATATCTATGTGAAGAAATCTCTGAAAAATCGCATATATTTGAAGCTTCAGTTGTATAGTTTGAAGATGGCGAAAGGGGCTGATTCTGAGAGCCACATCAACAATTTTAATAGGCTCATTTGCAAGTTAATAGATGTTGATGAACCGATGAAGGACGAGGATCAAGCGTTTATCTTATTGAATTCTCTTCCAGAATCATATGAGTCGCTTAAGGACTTGTTGTGCGCAAGTAAGGAGACTATTGGCATGGAAACCATTATCTCAGCCCTTCAGGCGAAGACGATGAGAAGAAAAAGCGGCGGCGTTGATCCCTCTACCGATGAGGCACTGGTTACAAGGGGGAGGAATTTTGAGCGGGGCAGAGGATCTCCATCATCGAGATCTAAATCAAAGGGCAAGTGGAAGTACAAGGTGAGATGCTGGAATTATGGGGAAGAAGGGCATGTGAAGAGGGATTGTTCGAATCCCGAAAAAAGTCAGGAGATTCTTCTAGGGAGGGGGCCCATATCGTAGATGATAGTGGTGATGTTTGTAATGTATTAACTGTATCCGGCATAAAGTCTCTTGGTGGAGAGTGGCTCTTGGATTCAGGTGCATCATGTCACGTATGTCTTGACCAGAGTTCATTCATGTCATACAAGAAGCATGATGGTAGATCGATTGTTGTGGGTGGCGGCTACACTCGCGATGTGGTGGGGATTGATTCGATGCACATTAGGATGTTCGATGGAGTCGAACGGATCCTTGAAAGTGTGAAGCATGTCCCTGAGATGAAGAGGAACGTGATATCTCTTGGTGCACTCGAGGCGAAAGGATGCAAGTTAATCGGCTGTGATCGGTATTGTAAAGTGGTTAAGGGAGCACTCGTGATGATAAAGGCACGGAGGTGCAATAATCTTTACAAGGTGATCCGAAGCATAATTTATGGTAGAGCTGCGGGATCGGCTGCGGGATCCACGGTTGCTCGTATGTGATAAAAGAAAAAGGGCCACATGGGAAGAGCAACAAGGCGTGTGAAAATGCAAGGATAGAGTCGATGGGGCATGAGAAGCAATGGGACTATAATGATGACGAAGTAGAGGTGGAGGTTGTATGTGGCAAGGTGGTGTATGATGGTTCGAGTCGTGATAGAGTTTGTTGGAAACGGACGCCTCAAACAACATGCACAGACGCCACCAACTGGTCGGCCGACCGGTCAGTCACAGTGGAGATCAGACAGCGAGGTCGCTGGACTGATTTTAGGTTCTATCGACCAGTCGACTGACCGGTCGACAGGGGGCGTCATCGGCCGATGGACAATAAGCTCCAGCCGGTTGACTGGTCTCCTTGTTATAACGGGTTTCTTACGCAGTTTTGCGTAAGGAGTTTCTATTTTCATTTTTTTTTCTCCTATTTAAGGAGTGTATTACGAGATTAAAGGTATCCTAGATTGGAAAGGGGATTGAGAGAGGTTCTAGATGAGAGGAAGAGCTTAAGAAGAGGGTTTTCTTCTTGGAAAAGCTTGGGTTTCTCTTGTGAGCTTACGATCTTGGATATTGGGTTCCATCTCTTGTAACTTCTGATATTATAGTGGATTAGTGTCTCTTTGTGCCGTGGTTTTTTACCCATTGAAGTTTTTTCACGTTAAATTCGAATTGTCTATGTGTGGTTGGTTGCATGCATTGTGATTGCATTATGTTTCTTACTTGATTCAATTTGCTGCTTGTGTTCGTCTTTGCTTCCGCTGTGGGCCCTCCTATCCCAACACTAACTCTATAAAAAGCTCTTATTTAATCATTTTACTAAAAGTGCTTATTTTAAATAAGAGCTTTTTTTTTTCTTCTTCTTCTTTTGGAAAAGTGATTTCGCAGTAGACATGCCAAGCAAGCCCTACTTGTAAATGATATCCAAACCATCCAACAGTTGCAATCCCACCAAGATTATGACATCAAAAAAATATATATGGCCAATCATATAAGGTAAGCCAAACTATTAAAAATAATAATATTAATGTCAACCACCGCGACATGCTAGGTGTAACTGAAGCTGATTTATTTTATTAACAAATTTTGTCCCACACAAACGACATACAATTTTTGTTCTTCCCGACATTGGGGATTCAACTTGCGAACCATAGTTCCAAACATTGGTCGATGGGTTGGTTGATGACGACATATCTACATTCATTTTTTTTAAGGGAACTAATGAGTAAGTTGGAATGAAAAACAATATCATAATTTAACATCATAATTAAAAATTAAAAATCTTATTTAAAAGTCAGCAACAGAGTTCACGCATCAGGTGGTCCACATATGGGCGTTTGAGATTCACTAGCCTATATAAATGATGCCATTCATGTATGTCTCATCTCATCAAATGATGGGTACACATGCACCTAAGCATTTGTGATGAGGCCCATCATGTGAATGTTTTATCTCACCACAAGGATGGACTGCATACATGCGATCATGAGGTGCCAGGGCCGCATCGCGTGGTCGTCCCCATGTACCATGCACGGTTGTAAATGCTTTTAAGACAGCCAACAAAGAAGCTGGTATCATGGTCATGTGGAGAAAAAAAAATTCAGGTGCATCTTCTGAACAGAACAAGAAAATTCAGGTTCATGATATATATATGAACAAATAGATATCAGTTCCTCTGATGGATCAGACGATGGTAGTGATTCATTCTATAGAGGATATTAAGTTCATATTGTGTTTATAAATTATGTAATTGTGAACTTCTGTTTGAAATTATAGTGGATTAGTACCAAGTTAAAATAGGTAATTCTGATTGTGATTGAATTAGAAATTTGAATTAATAATTATGATTGTGAATCTGTAATTGTGTTTGTAGAAAATTAATACTTCGAACTCAGCTTAACAAACTTTACTTGAAAATACAAACTCGAACTTAGCTCGAAAGAATCGAACTCGAACTCGGCTCAGAAACTCGAAATCGATTCGAACTCGCTCGGCCTGCTGATCGAGCAGGGGCCTGCTCGACTCGGCCGAGTCAAGCCGAGTAACGAACAAGAGTATGTGGGTTCGAATCGAGCACCAAATAGGGTAATACGTGATTCAACTCGACTCGTGTACAACTCTATATACATATACCACATGGGACATCAATTCTCACCTTGCTCCTCTTAAAAGAGATTAAAAAATAAATAAAAAGTTGATGGCATTTTGGTAATTTCCTCTTTCAAAAAGCATCTCTCCGCCAAAAGCAGATTGCGTAATGAGTAATTGGGTCGACTATTATTTATGCATTTTATCCACTCCGTTCATCCATTTTAAATGATAATTTTATAGCTTTATACAACAAAATGAAGCATACAAAAATCTTAAGTGGACCACAACACAAGAAACAGTGTGAATTGAACTCATATCGTTGAAAAAATTTCGAGGGGGATACGGAAGATTTGGATCAAGCTGACATTTGTCTTTTAAGTCTGGATCGTCTACTCGCCTTGAACAGATTTTTGGGGGACACGGAAGATTTGGATCAAGCTAACATTTGTCTTTTGAGTCCGGATCATCTACTCGCCTTCAATAGGATTTTTCTGTTTGCCGACCACCTGATTGGTCCAGCTCAGCACTGACGCTGTCAGCACTGCTGGATTTAATGCAGTCAGTGCTGATGTATGCTGAGCTTAACCAATCAGGGATAGGCAAACAGGAAAATCTCGTTGAATCCAAACAGATGATATAAATTCTTGTCTTTACCCTTCATCAATGTCTGCATGATCTTGTGAACAGGTTGGATGACAAACAAATAAACATCACTGCAGGCCCTTAGAAAGGTTTCAATGGTGGAAATCATTATACCCACTGTTTCCTATGCTATGGTCCGCCTGAGTTTTGGATATGCTTCAATTTTGATTTCAACCCATTAACTAAGCTGAAAAAACAGATGGACGGTGTAGATAAACCACATACATTTACAGTGGGCCCAACTGAGTTTACTTAGTATGATAAGAGCGTACTGAGTAACTCAGGACGCAGTCCGATTCCCTCCCAGCCCCAGGAATTTCAAGGCATTGTTTGAAAAATGTGCAAAATAAATGTTTCTCTTCTATTCCCAAAATGCTACTAAAAGGTCTTTTTTCTGTTCACAAGACAACCCTCAGATTGGAAGTGGATTAGGTGAGACTGGGGACTTGACCCAAGAGAGTGCCGCCCTTACCATGGGGCCCACCTTGATGCATGCATTCTGTATCCACGCCGTCCATCCATCTTTCCAGATCATTTTAAGATGTTATCCCAAAAATGAGGCAGATCCAATTATCAAGTGCACCATACCATAGGAGACATTTGTGATTGAACGCCCTACCATTAAAAACTTCTTGGGGCACAGACTTAATGTTTTGGTAACGTTTATTTGCCATCCAATCTATTGATAAGGTCACATAAGCTTGGATGAAGAGATAAACAAGTATCAGCTTAATCCAAAACTCTTATAGACCATTAATGGTCAATCACCACTATTTCCTATGGTATGATCCACACCTGATTATTGGATCTGCTTCATTTTTTGGATACTACCCTGAAATGATCTGGAAAAACAGATGGACTGTGTGGGTACAGAATACACGCATCAAGATGGTCCGCACCATCTTGGGTGAGTCCGGGGTCTCACCTAATCCACTCCCCCCTAAATTTCTCCAAAAATAACCATATGATACTAAGCTTTTATTCAAATTTTCATGCTCTGTCCAGAAAATGCACCTGAATTTTTTTCCTCCAAATGACCATGATACCAGCTTCTTTGTTGGCCGTCTTAAAAACATTTACAACCGTCCATGTTACATGGGGATGAGCACGCGATGCGGCACCACCACCACATGATCACCCGCATGCAGGCCCTCCGTATGGTGAGACAAAACATTCACATTATAGGCCTCATCACAAATGCTTAGGTGCATGTGAACCCATCATTTTATGAGATGAGACATTCATGAATGGCATCATTTATATAGGCTAGTGAATCTCAAACGCCCATATGTGGACCACCTGATGTGTGAACTCTGTTGGTTATAGGAGGAAATTACTGACATGGCCAGTAGCCGACTCCCTGGATGGAGGGTGCTCTGTAGGCCTCAAAATGATGTGTTTTGTCCAAGCATTTGTGGTCCCCAAGAGTCTTTTAATGGTGGGTGTTCAATCAAAACTGTTTCCTATGGTGTGGTCCACCTAAGATTTGGATCTGCCTCATTGTTGCACTCATGCCCTAAAAAGAGCTGGCAAAATGAATGACCAAAAAAAGTAAGTATCAAACATGTGATTATGTGAGTAAGACTACAATTCATCCCCAACGACATTAAAACCAAATTAATAAAAATAAAAATAAAAACAAAAAACTATAACAGCATCATAGCGGGCCGTTACAGACCCCCTTTTTTTTTTCTTTCATAACAGCAGTTACAGCCACATAAGGCCAAACAGGACCCACTATCACCATTACATTATGGTTTTTGGATACTATGATCAAATCAATCAATCAACAACTAAAAATGTATGATGTAAATCTTCTATTAGAAATTTAATAATATATTGTCAAGGTGACAAAAAGATTGAAACTCATGTTGACATTTTGGCGCTCAAAATGTTATTTCCCTTTCTTTTTTCTTTAATTTGAAAGTTGAAGATCATGGCCCAATTTCATGGACTGCCTTATACCAGATATGGTGGGCATGCAAAATAAAAATAAAAATCCGGCGACTAAAAGACTCAAAAAAGAATGAAATGTACCTGCAGCCAGCAACCGAACAATCTTAACCCACCAGAACAGAATCCAATTACTCAAAATCGTCATCATCGGAGGACCGCACATGGAGCGGGCTAGATGGGGAATCATCTCCTGCTTCATCTGCAGTGCTGGATTTCTTGCTCTTCTTAGCCTTCTTCCCAACAGTACTGTTCTCAGTCTTCTTACGCTTAGGTAACACCTGCACTTGGACTTTGGCAACCTCCTCATCACTGCCGCCTTCTGCCATTTCGGGATTTTCAGAGCCAACTTCAGTATCTTCATCTGCATCATCAGACTTCTTCTCATCTGTACCCCCGCTCGTATCTTCATCTGCATCATCAGACTTCTTCTCATCTGTACCCTCGCTCGTATCTTCATCTGCATTATCAGACTTCTTCTCACCTGTACCCTCACACTCTTCCTCATTCGACCCCTCTACATTCTCCTCAGACTTGCGTTTTAGCGACTCGATCACATCCATCAGCTCTCTGTTAACCTGTCCCAATCAAGGTTTTTCAGTTCCAGTATCACAACCATGGTTAAATGACTCGGCAACTTGGACCGAGGTCATGATTCATCCAAGTCAGGGGTGAAGCAGCCTGAATCTACCGGGTGGGGGTTACTCATGGTGTCAAACCAGATCGGGTCCACCCCATTTGGAATCAATACGTCTATTTCACCCGAGTCTTAGAACCATGCACAGCACATGTCAGTCAAAAAACCTGAAACCATAATGGGCCGCCCTTATATTAGCAGCCATGCCCAATATAATGGTAAGATGTCACATTTTTTTTATCAATTTCCGTGCTTTTCTTAGTAGTTGGTATAATGAGACACTAACTCTCGGTTTGTGCATGACAAAGATTTGAACTGTTAAACATTTTTCATTTTGAACCATCCATCTGATGGCCATGGTTCAGATGGCTAGGATCATGCGATGGGTGTGGGGATTCCACCATGCCCCATTGGGGCTGAAGCGGTTCGAGTTTAACCCCCACTCCACTATACCAACCCGAGTTTGGGTTGGGTTGTCAGGTTCCTAATGTCGGGTTATGGTTGGAAAAGTCTAACCCAATTTGAAATCGGGTTGGGTTAGGGTTGAGAAAATTCAGGTCGGCTTAGGTCAGGTTGGGAAGAATCTCATGTATTTGGGCCCAGTTGGGTCGGTTTAGACTTCAATATAGAGGAATTCATGTTGGGAACCTCGGATTGGAATTCCAGTCAAGTTGAGCTGCAGGTTTGGTCCTCTTGAGGTCAGATCAGGCATGGTTTGACCCTCAACCCTACCCCACCCAGCCAGAGTAGCAATCTTATGCCCCATCCGTAGCAAGGGCCATATATTCCTTCTTGGAAGGAAGTTTCAATGGGACAGCATGGCCATTATTATTGGAAATTTTGATGAAAATACCAGCCAATTCAGGTCCATAACATGCAACATCCAGTGGCCCATTATAAAAAGCTACAGTAAAAAATTACCTATTTCATTGAAGTCAGACAAACAGGCATCATCAGCCTAAAGACTCGGCAAGTTACTATACAGAAGGAAGATATGCTTGATAGACATACCTGAGGATTTTGAAGGAAGTCAGAGATGTCAGTGGGGCACGAGGGGCACTTCATGACATTCTTTTGCGCTCGGAGGCTTCGGCCTCCCACACGGGTCCTCTCTCGTACAAATGCCCGGCCTGCAAAAGCACCCTCCAAACATGGTTTGCAGAAGTTATGAGCACAGGGAGTTGTGAGTGGAAGCGTCATCACTTTATGACAGAGTAGGCAGCTGAACCCTGCATGATTGGATGCCCAAAATAGAATGGATTGGTAAAAAATAAATAATAACCAAAGGATGGATTGCCAAACATAGCCACAGTAGATGATTTCCAAACAAGATGAAATGAAAAGAAAAAAAAAAAAAAATTCTACATAAATAAATTCTACAACTTTTTCTCATTCATCAATGAGTGTTTTTTCCCCATCTCGTTTTAGGAAAATCAAACTTACAGTAATTTGTTTTCACTAGATAGCCTGGCACGTACTGACGCACATGGAGAGTAGGAGAGATAAGGGAGAGAGATGGGGAAAGGTTGGCTAGGTGTAGACTACATGCAGAGAGAGAAAGACCAAAGGAGTGGTTTCAACAGAAGCATCCCCATCTCATTGATTCTGATGATTTGGCACAAGTTCTACACATGCTTCCATTTTGGGAACACATCTTAACATGAGCCGCCACAACTGATGGACGGAGTGGATGTCAAAAACACATCACAGTGGATCGCATAGATTTTTTGTAGGATGGACTTCTTTAAGGATTTGCATCATGTGCAGAATACACACAAAGTTGAGAGAATAGTACAGGCTACTAGTGAAAAAATGGAAATACCCAGTTGAAGGGCCATAAATAGCCTTTTGTTTTAAAATCCGTAGATGACTAATTGCAGAGATAAAAATGTCCAGCGACTACTAACATTATATATAATAATAGAGATAAAAACATGTTGTGATCAAACTTTTTAATTAGAAGAGCAGTCAATAGGTTTGATTCAGTGGAAGATAGATGAAGGCATGGACAGGAGAGGATTTTTAGCGTCTTCAGGCTCCTGTGCATGTGGGGTCCATGGTCTGTCATCCAGAATGTTGATGTGGGGAGCCCTAGAAATCTCCAGATTGGATGATCCTAACCCTTCAATCTGTGACCTACAGATCAAAAAACAGCACATGTCCACATCCGGTAAAAAAGTAGAGCAAAGACGGATTAGGATCTTCAGATCTTTGAGAGATTTTTGGAGCATTCCTGTCCAACGTGTATCAGTCCTCAGATGAAAAATCTGAATCGCAGAACCATGGAACAAACGCAAGGAAGGCTGTGACTCAGTGAACTAAACATTTACTGAAACTCAAGACATTATAATTCCTGGGGATAGATAGCACTACCACCTTTCCTGTGTGTAACTATAACGAAGAGGGTTCAGATGGTATCACACAGACAAGCTAGACTTCACTCAGGCCCAGCAATCCATCCACCGTACACATGGCATACATGCATGCCAATTTTAGATTTGCCCCACCATGGATAGCTCATAGACTGAAGTCACACCCAGTGGGCAAAATTAACCATATGATTTTCCCTGTTAAACTACGACCGCTGATTACTTTCCTCTTCACCTTCCTCTTCACCGTCATGATTTTTAAGACGGACAAATCAGATGTAACTCATCTGAGTCAACTTGGACCATGATGATTCACCTCCAACATGTCCGAGTGGACTCGGACCCAGTCAGACCTGATCCAGTTCAACACCACCAGTCAAACCAACAATTCACCCCCAGCTTGAACGAGTAAGGGCTCAACTCAACAACAGACTAGTTTCCGACTCGACGAGTCCATTAACCATCTTCACCATATATTTATTCACACTTGGACAGGATTGTGCGATGATCCATAAGAGTCATGCTCTGTCCAAGTTGGGGCCATCATTTGGATGACCTAGATTAGCTATCATTTGGATGATCTAGATTAACATTCATGTATGGCAATTGCCAAGTGTACAATGGATGGCAACTTTTTCACTATTGAAAAGGGCAGAAAGGAGTCCGGACCTTTTAGGAGCCTATCTCTCACAGAGAGGCCTTGTGTTGTGGATTTTCGACCTCTTTTCCTGTCTTCGGGATTTCCAGTGTCTGAAGATCTTCTGCTCATCGGTGGTGGCTTTGTCCACTTCCAGCCATGCCCTTCCTGAGAGAGAGAAACATAACAAATCTCACCAAAAGAAACCTACCGCTTAAAAACAGTGGAAACCCACAATCAAAATCCAGAAATGAAAACGTATCTCCAAACACATTTAAGAACCTTTGCCATTTCAGATGAGAGCAATTATAGGATACTCAACAAAAACATATTCATAATATGCTTTTTTTTTCAGTTCATGCAAGTGGGGCCCAGAGTTCAATTAAAATCAAGAACATTATGAGAAGTTCCTAGCTACCTATTGTAGGCTCCTTTTATGTGGAACATCAACCACTGTTGTATTTCTCTTCTTAATTGGCCATTAGAATATGAACCATCTGTGATCATATGGAGGAGATTTTTAAAGCATGAGCCCCACTAAAAATATGCAGTGGGTACCACTGGGTCGAGGATCAGAGGATTCATCTCAAAATGAATGTTCTCATAAAAGTTTCTTAAACCACAAATAGTGGTGCATCATCAGAACAACCCTGAATTTTTATTTTCTTTTTTCATTATTTAAGAGAGATGTCACCCCAATTCTCTCAGAACTGTGTTTTGAGAGGCAGGAAAAAGAGAAGCTCATTAGACAGGCTTATACTTGTACATCCTCTTACGAAATCTGATAACACATCAACAACCACGGAAAAAGTTAGAGAGAGAGAGAAGGGGGGGAGGGAGATGATACACATACTTCATAGTCCCATGCTGGTTTCTCCTTCCTTTCTGTAACATCAGTTGTATTCTTCAGCTCTTTAATGCCAGGCAAAGGTCTTGGGCGGTCCCCATGTTCATCACTACATTTTTTAGTTTAAGATAGTCAGCAAAGTTGGGGATTAAGAGCAAAATTCTGACAGCGGGACATCAAAACAAACCTTGTCCATGGCGCAGGTTCATTATCACATCGGACAAACAGATACCTGCAAACCTTGAAACCCTGAAACCAAGTTCAGCATAGCTTATCAATCTCTCTTCAGCAGCAATTGTTCACCAGTTAATGTAAGGCAAAAAACTCCTAAATTGATTTAAACCAAAAAGAAAAGAAAAAAGGAATCAAGAACAGGAAGCATCTATTTACAAACAATTATAAAGCACCAATGCAATTATGGATCTTGACTAGTCATGGTCTAACCAGTCATGGTGCAATTATGGATCCAGAAGGCCATCATATAAACCGAGAAAACTACTAACCAGTCATGGTCTATAGATCTTGAAGCAGTATGTGCCATACAGTCTCTCAAATCAATAATGAAAACTAAATAGAACTCAGACTTGGGCCTTTCCCAAACTAAAGAAATACGAGATTACAAAAATATAATATATAAAGGCCATTTACAGGAATGCAGGAGAAAACAAAAAATATGAAGAACATCGCAGCAGCACAAACCCGCTTGCCATTTTGTGGGAAATATCACACAAAACACTAATCTTGAAGAAATTACAAGATTTGCATCTTGAGAGATTCTTCCTGCAGAACAAAAGACATGCAAGATGCTACTGTGGCTCCTCCATATTCTTGACACCGCTGATTAGCACCCAAACTAGCCCGAAAACAGCCAAGAAAACCAAACGTATCTTGAAACATCAGATTAAAGACCACCTGACTAAGCGCATGACAATACCTGGACTCCAACTTTGCGCCAGCATTTCTCAATCCTGTAAATTCCGTCATACCGCACTCCAGTTTCAGGGGCATAGGAAGAACGCTTCTCCTTGTGTGACCTGCTCATGAAACAACAATTTTAGAGAAAAGTTGTTGCTTTAGAATAGAGCATCAAAGCAACATATGGTCATAAGCTAAAATCTCTATGCAATATGTCTGGCAGGCAAACGCATTTCACAGCACCCAATGAAGAGGCATTTCCTTAAGACCGAAATATGATTATAAATACTAAATAATTAAATTGACGAGAGACTTCAGTTCATTTGTTGCCGCTTGGGACACATTGGGGAGGGGGGGGGTATGATAAATGGGAAGAGGAAAAAATTGTAGCAAGGTGTGGGCCACATGAAAAGAGTGAAAGAGAGAAGGGAGCTCATGGTTTTCAAGGGTGGGTGATCCATCTCCACGTTTTCAAGTGTTATGGTCCACTCAAACTTTAAATCTACTTCATTTTTTGTGCAGACATCCTAACATGAGCCAGAAAAACAGATTTACAGTATGGATTTCATATAGCTATCATGGTGGGCACCACAAAGCCTCTACCGCACGATCTCCCTACTACTACGCTCCATGCAAGCTGCACGCAAAGAGAAGTTCTAGCAGCCTTTTGCGGTGAAATCTGAACCACAGGCCACATGACAACCACATTTGCCAGTTCCAAAAATACCCCCAACTTTATTTAAATGTCTTCTCATGTCCCTCTAACTAGCAAAACTTTTTCATCCTACAAAATTAATTGGCAGGGCAAAAGCTGGTCAAGTTAGAAATATTACAGATATAAGCATTATTTCAATAGGAATTGATTAGAGTAATCGCACAAGCACCAACCAGCTTATTCTCACAAGTGCAAAAAAAATAATTTGTGAAGAAGAATTTAATATAAGCTTTAGATGGTGTTTAGTTTTCAAGTCACAACGGTAATTGGCTGCAAATGGGTAATGATTACTTACCCTAGTAACTGTGTGGTGATATCACTTACATTTGGCTGCAATGATTACATTCTACCATTGTTCATTTTACAGAGAGAATTCCTCTAAAAATGATAATTTCATATTGTAAAATATAATGATTACAACTTCCTTTACCTATTTACTTTACAAGTGTATTTGACACTCATTTTTTGTACTGTAATTCTCTCTTAAACAACACCCTGAAACAATATGGCTCATTTACTTTGAATTACAAATTTATAACAGAAAGTGGAAAACCGAACAGGCCCTTACGTTATGCTGACTACTATTCAGAGCAATGACACAAAAAGTGCAGCAATACCAAAATTCAGTTTTCCAAATTTCAGAAGGGCCACCTCATTAAAATTTACATACTAATTCTATTTCTCCAGAGGGCCAGCTTACACTTTACTTTTATTCTAAAAATTAGCTTTCAGACATGCTAAAAAATCAAGTTCCCAAGGCATTTTCATGTACATTTCTCATCAATTTATCTTGCCCCAGGTTGTTTCAGAAATCCTGCTTCATTTTAATATTAACCCAATGGTTACTTTAAGTTGTAGGTTTAAAGTTTTGAACTGATGTGAATAATAGGACTGCATAAAGAAAATGAGAAGGCTCTACATTTTAGTTCATTAAGTAAAAGATTTAGTCCTTTTATAATTAATTGATAAAAACATTAAAAAGGGAAGAAATTTATAAAATATAAGAGCCTCGTCGAAAAACAGAGATAACAAGACAGAACGTTCATGAAGTCCTATAATAAATGGTGAAGTACATTTAACTTGCACATGGGTCTATGACTCTACCATGACATTTACTATATTGATTTCCCAATCTTTCATAAAAATGAATAACAAAATCTACACCCAAATGGTGAAAGATTACACTATCCAAGATCTCAAGCATTAGAAGCTAGCCATTATTGAAGACGAGATTATAGAGCAAGGTTCAAAATATCATCAATACAACTTGGTTTAGCCCAAGTCATATCGGCTTCGATTAGGACTGGACAAGTCATACTGGTTTCAGTCTCCCCCAAAACCATGTATTAAGCATTGTTTCTTGGAAAGATTATCTTCTAGCGAAATCATGAGAGGGGCAAACAAAATTGTCACCAGCCATGGTAAGGAAGCTGCCTCAAGATCTTCACTAGAATGAGCAGCCGCTGCCTCTCCCCCGTGACATTGTATTAACATTTTGAACTTTAAATGAAACTATCTATTACTAGAAAATTTTACACAATCTCACCAGATAAGGCCCCACACACAAAAGACAGTCAAAAGTGTAATGATTTGAGAGGGAACTTCACGTAAACCTCTAGTTTTTGCTGTTACAAGCAAACACCATGGTTTAAAAACCCAAAAACTCGACTTGACTCAAAAGCCAGCAAGTGAGGTTTGGATATTCAAGACTCAAAACCAATTTTTAAAAAATAATAATAATGAAACATAAGTTAAAAAGTAAATGCTGCCTCTCTAAAAAAGTATAGTAAATTTATCGAGAACAAAGGGTAAAAATACAGAAACCCTTTTCATTAATAGAGACTCAACACCAATTTTTAACAAATAATAATAATGAAACATTAGTAAAAAAGTAAATGCTGCCTCCCTGAAAAAGTATAGTAAATATATAGAGAACAAAGGGTAAAAATAAGGAAACCCTTTTCGTTAATTGATGACTACTCCAAAAACAACCATCTCATTAAAAATTGATTGAAGCAGTTAGTGAAACATGACTTGTACGAGTCAGGTCAACCAAGTCTAAAATCTTGATTTTGGTTGAGTCGACTCAAAGAGATGGTTAGGTTGACCGAACTGCTTTCAAGTTTTCAAACCATGCAGAACTTATCTTGATGCCAAACCTGTTGTGGCAACGATCCAGGGGCAATGACACACTGCCAGAATTCAACTGCACTAAGCATGGTCAAAGTTGAGGTTGGCCCACCTTAGGCCTCGCAACACCACCCAAATCTCCCTCTTGATGCAAAACAATACCATGGGTTGCAAATAGGGCATAACTGACCCATCGTGTACATAATATTTGAAGAAATCTCCACGGATTTGATTAGAATCACAGAAAAATGAAGATTGGGGCTTTTTCGATCAAGAAGAACATGGTTTGATGCATCTTGATTTCAGAAGATTTATGGTGATTTTTGTGAAAATTTTGGAGTTTATCTGAGGGATGTTTGAGCACACCACAGATTTAGCTTGGCCCACTGAAATTTATTAAAGCCCAACATATGCATTTGACAACCATCATCATCATCACCAAAGCCTTATCCCAATTAATTGGACCCTAATCTTTCGGATCATGATGGAAATTATGGCATAAGTTTGACACTTGAAGCCAATCTAACCCTCCTTTATCTGGCCTCGGGGCTGGCAACAAGAGCACAAAAACTCCCACAGCCGCAATGTAATAGACTGTTTAAGCGATTTACTTAATGAATAATTACCAAATATCAAGGAGAATAGGAGTTTGCATGTTAACATTTAAGACAACTTTACATAAGAGAACATACATATTCAGTAATTTCAAAACTGCGCTGTAGTAAAAAACTCAACATCATATAAACCTTAAGAGACTTTTTTGTATCAAAACCTTCAGCACAAATCAAACAATGCAAATGGTACCCTGAGTTCATCTTGAAAGTTCAATAAGATATATGGTTTGTGCATACCATACGTGCATGTTTAAAACGGTCCAATCAATAATACATTCCACCTTTGATTACCCGTCTCTCTCAAGAACCTCTTTGATTGGAAGACTATTTAACCATTAATGGCTAGGAAGATGGATGGCCCATATTTTAGGCCCACCTTTAATTCCTACACTCTCGAAAAGTCGCATTGATCAGATGGTGATAACTAACAATCAACGGCTATCATAAAGGTTACACTAGAAAAGGTTCAGTCATGGACACTTACAATAGACGTCCAATGGTCGATTTAGGAAGTCCACAACATGAGACCCACCATTTATTCCCATCCCTCCAAAAAAGCACTTTGATATAAAGATCTCAACCATCTAATAATCTAATCCATGAATAGAAAATGGACAATCCAAAATTGTTATGCTAGAGTTGTTATCAATGATGTAGACTGCCCATCAAGCACGGCCCACCTTTCATTGTCAGTCTTCCTGAAAGTCACTTTGATCAGATGATTCTATCCATTACTTGGGAAACGGATGATCCCTATCAATTATAATAGAGAAGTTCGAATGATTGATTGTCTTCCTAACCATCTAATTAATGGATAGGTAGATGGACAGTCCATATTGCTTACAATGGAAGTCAAGATGACCATCCATGACATGGGCCCACCTTTGATTCCCATCCACCCAAAACATCACTTACATATACTGCTCCTAATGGATAGCCCTTATTTATTATAATAGAAATGCCCTACCCATGGTCTAGACCCTCCATCATGTGGGGGCCTTCTTTCATTGTTGATCCCTCCAAAAAAGTCACTTTGGTCAAATGATCCTAGCAAGTGGTCATTGGCTAAGAAATGGAGGCACATATTGATTATACCAGAAAAGGATTTAACGATAAAAGGTTTTTTAACCACCTGAGCAATAACTTGGACACTTGACAGTCCATATTAAGTAAATGGCCATTGACTTGGACCTTTCATCGTATGGGATCTGCCTAGAGAAGTGGAGATTTTGTGCCAGTTGGGGATCAATCTCAAGGTTACCCGAGAAAACCTTTGATTTGCCAACTTCGTCAAATGGGGAATTTTAAATTTTTAGAATTGCCAAGGTCAAGATTTACAACCCCTTTGCTAATTGGGAAATGGGTTAATTTAGCTATTAAGGCTAGCTGAACACATCGATCACATGATTCGTGAATTTGGCAATTAAAATGTTGCAAAGTAGATGAATTTGGCACCCGTCCAAATACCCACTTACACAATCGCAAGCACAAGCAGTTGGGTACAAGTGTGTTATGTAATAAATAGAAGGGCACTTTTATTTTTCCGTTGTCATGATATAACACTTAAAACCACTTCCACAAATAGAGATCTTGCTGTACTTTAAATCTAACGAAAGTTAGTAGCATTTTAAGAGTCTTGCACCTGCAGTTAGCTTTCTAATTATATCATTATTTATTGCGAATATTACAGGCACATATGGAGCATGCAAAAGTAACACTTATCTAGGCCACCTTAGGAGTACGATCCTTGAGATAAAAAGAAGAAAAAAAATTCTCAGGGGGCAGTAGGGTCTTGTGCTGCCTCATAGGTTAGCAGCTGGTCATTCGGTGGGCACCCAGCAACATGAAAGCAATGGGAGACTGGAACAACGCCTGGCAAAACAAAAACAAGGGGAAAAAAACAAGGGGAAAACAGAACCATCAACCCACCACAAATGACAAGCCAAAAAACCTACAGTGCAGCACGGGACCAGGAAGCCCACCAAGAAACTGTTCTCTGGGATTCTGGTCCGAACATAACCTAAAACTTCTGCAAAAACCGGAAACGCCTGTTCTTTTGGGTCGTTTGGATGGAATGGGATATCCAAACATGGAAACACCCTTTTTTTGTCAAATTTCTTCTAAAAGGAAAGCTAGAAAAAACTACTTTAGGGGCCTGTTTAGATTCTTGGTAAGGAAAAAAAAAGGGAGGGGGGGGGGGGTTGGCGGGGGTACTTTCCCATGTATCTGGTTTTACTATGTGAAAGACTTTTTGCAGGAAAGACATTTTCCCACAGCAAAAATTTTAGCCATTTATGTTGTTCACCTCCCCCATGAGAAATGACATTTCCCATGCTTGTTGGAAAGAGGATTTCCAACATCAACATGTCACATATGCTAATGTGACAATATATAATGTGCGACATATGCCATCGTCCATCTCCAAGTGCCCAACATGTGCCAATGTGCAACTGCCACATACAATTTTTCATCATCAAGCACCCAGCGTGTGCCATATGCCATTGTCCTTCATCAATTGCCCCACGTGCCATCTGCCAATGTACCTCATGTGCCCCCATCCATCTTCAAACACCCCATATGTATCACGTGTGATAATGTGCCACCATCCATCTTCAAGCACCCCAAGGTTACCAATGTGTGACATGTGCCCCAAGTGCCACCATCTAGTTTTCAGCACCCCATCTGTCTCACATGCACCCCCATCCATCTTCTAGCGCCCTACATGTGACACATGTAAATGTGCCACATGTTCCCCCAAAGAGGAAACATAACATTATAACATTTTTGGACGTTCTGCAAGATGCATGCCAAAACTTCATGATTTCATCTTGCCAAAAGTGGTTTTTACTTTTGAAAAGAATACATCTGTTATCATAATGGTAATTTGTCAATATGAACTAGATGATTAAAGTGGCCCCTGTTACCAACAAATTATTTCAAAAGGACATCTTTAATAGTTAATAAAAATGCTTCATAATAAAAAATTCTGCTAACGGCCGCCCATCCAGGGTTTGTGTATATACCTCACCACTCGAACTGGGTAACCTTTCTTGCAGCTGACTCGCAACGCCTCATTCAGCTTCTCAAATTTCTGGTCAAAGGACTGTTCCTTGTTAGTCCGCCTGTTGCCGCTCAAGTCTCTCCCACCACTGCCCACCATAATAACAATAAAAGAAACAAAAAGGCCAAATCAATATAAATCCAACAGAAATTAACCATGCTAGAACCATAGGATGCATGTCGAGAGAGAAATTTCAAAAATCCAACTCAGACTTCGAACTTAGACAATGCTTAGAGCCTACGACACATGCAGACTCATGAGACTCAACAGGAAAATGCGGAATCAGCTTAACATCAAACATAGGTCAGCTTTGCAGGTAATCTCAACAAAAAATTAGATTATCATCCTTGGGAAAACAAAGTCTCTGTCAGGGTTTCAATCAAATGTAAACCAACAAGTCAGGCCAAGTTGAATCAAGTCCTAAAAACCCAGGCATGCGACTGCCAATTAGTATGATCATGAATTTTCCAAAAGAAAGAAAGAAAGAAAGAAAGAAAGAGGAAACAAGTATGGAAGTGTGCCTGAGCAGATGAAGAGGACAATAAACCTGGTGAGTCAACTCACAACTCAACTGAGTTAATCCACTAAGGTCCTGGGAGCTTTGACAGACTTTGTCTGTTAAAGACAGCGACAGTCATCGACCAAAAATGAGGAGTTCATGGCCCAAAAAAACCAACATAAAACCATAAGATACATGTGAAATACAGAATATAAATTACCACAATTACGATTAAATACAGAATCAGCCGAATCAGCTTGCTGAGTCAACCAGAGCACTGTAGTCCACAGAGCAAGATCAAATGCAATAACATACAGGTCTCCAAATCAACCAAATTCTGGTAAGCAACAAGTCAATGTTAAAGGCAGAGAAGATACCTTCCTGTGTACAGAAACCACTCGCCATGATCCTCATCATCCTCATAGCCTCCCGATAACGCCACCGACTGCGCTCCATAATCCGACTGCCCAGCAATCCCTGCGACGTGGGGTAGGTGGGCCCCCCACTGCCTGCACTCCATGCGGTCCTCCCATGATTCCCCCACAAGCACTCCTTGGTTTCTCTCTGGGTCATTCTCCGCAGGGATCGGGCCAAAATGGTCAGGTGGGACCGTGACAAAGATCTTCCCACTGCACGCGTTTGCCTTCCCGGCCCTCTTCGCACGCTCTGTCGTGAACGCCTTGTCGGGCCGGTTCTGGTTGTGCACGAAGGGGAGTGGTTTCAGGGTGGCGCCAGAGGTGGCGGATTTTTCTGTCCGCGCCATCCTGATCGCGACAACGAGCGCTGAGTTGATCCTTGGCTGGCTCGCCATCTTCGGGGGAATGGTGTGGCGGCATTTTGCACATGTACGCTTACCTTGCGCGACCCACTTCTGGAAGCATTTCAGGCAGAAGTTGTGCCCACATGGGGTCTGAAACACGAGATAGAGAGAGAACTCAGGACAAAACAGCGATGGAACCAACTACATTGAGCTCTCTCCCATGGTGACTCGCTTCAAACCAAGCCCACTCGGTCGACTTGAAAGGAATCATGAACTTTCCAAATGACCCTCATACCATTACAGATAACGTGAACACATGCAACTTTTAGGAAGCTGGAAATGGTATTTTGGTCATTTCCAGAGTTTTTCCATTTTAATCAAAATTCAGAAAATCACCTTGACGAGTCTGAGCTTCTGATCAACTAGGGAGTTTCTCCAACAGCGACTCAGTTCAAACCGAGTCAAAACAGGACGAGTCAGGATCTGACCCCCTCAACTTCCAAATGACCCAAATCCCATTACTGATAATAATAACGCATGCATGCATCATTTCAATACCAAAACAAAATGGAAAACGAAATAGAAATTCCAATCGTTGCCAGTGAAATCCCAGACCGAGTCGACTCATGCGAGTTGAGACAGGTGCAGGACAAATCTACTCCAGGCCCAGCCCATACAACAAAATGGACCGAGCCGAACAGAACCGGACTGGGGCACGGCTTATCAAAGGATCTTTAGAGCAAGCAAACAAAACCGGATCCGGCCCAGTTATCACTGGGCCTGTAAAATCCAAACCCGACCCGGCCCATTCCACAGATTTCAGCCCAAAATCTTCTGACAGAAGACTCCATTAAAGCAGAAACGAAGCTTGAAACTGAAAATCCAAACGACTCAAAGAATAGAAAAAAACAGAAAAACAGAAAACGAATTCCATAAAAAGCAGATTCAAAAATCCAAAATCTCTCCGTAAAAAACATGAAATCTAAAATAACAAACAAACCTAAAAAATCAATCGATGAAACTCAAATGAGAGCTTCCAGAAGAAACAGAGTGAGAATAGAGTCCGACTACAACGCGTCTGACTTTAGAGAGAGAAGAGAAAGGAAATGAGTCTGACCGTAACGGGTCTCTCTGGCAGCTGCATGCAGAACGAGCAGTTCAAACTACCATCGAGAAGATCGAGAACACCACCATTCCCACCCTTCTCTCTCTTCTTCTCATCTCCATCGCCCGATGATCGGGCCCCACCAGACATCAGCTCCTGCCGTCTCCTCGCCTTCTCCTCGTCGTTCAGCGATTCGTCGGCTTCGATGGCACGGACAGCGGAGATGAGGTCGTTGGAGAGAGAACCCGCGACGGACGGTGCGGGCTTGGAGTCGACGGACGGAGCGGGGGAGCAGTCGGGGCAGTTCCATTGGAGAGTGGATGAGAGAGATTGGGGAGGAGACGAGAGGCAAGGCACGTGCCAGGGGGTAGCGCACGTGTTGCAGAGGAGCTTCTCTTCGTCGGATGGGGATTTCTTGCAGAGCATGCAGATGCCGTCACCGTCGCAGGGGAGGTCGCTATCGTGCGCCATGGGAGGAAGGTGGTGAAGGATATGAGGAAAATGACGAGAGAGAAAGCGGGGTTTGAAAAAAAGGGGGGAGGAGTTTGAATTTGGTGCTCCCTCGTTTTTGCTTTGGGATTTTTTTTACTGAGGAGTGAGAAGAGAGGGAAAGAGAGGTTTTTATAATGGCTTTGGACCTTCGGAAGGTCGTGGGAGACGTGGACTTTCTCTCTCTTCATTGGCCGTTTTTTCTGTCTGTGTGTGTGAGAGAGAGAGAAATGGGATAATTTAAATGACTAAAATGCCCTTTTATTTCGAAATGACTAAATTGTCCTGTACAGCGAACGAAATATGAAAATTAATAATTTACAAAATTCTCGGGCGGTGTTTTTTTAGGAGCGTAATGACTAAAATGCCCCTGTGTATTTTTTTGATTCGGATATGTTGGAGTTAAAAAACGTGGGGCCGCAGGTTAGGCTCATAGCGGGTAAGGGCTTGATTGGATGGCCAAGTTAATGCAGTGTAAAACTCACAACGTTACACCGGAAAGGGATTGGATGGGCGCGAATTAGGTGTAATTAGGTGTTACCCAGGGAACAGCGTAGTGGGTGTTAGCCCTGCCGTATGGCCCACATGATGATATTTTGTATATCCACGCCGTCCATCCTTTTCTACGGACCTATTTTAGAATGAGGTTCCAAAATTATGCATATATAAATCTCTAGTGGACCATACCACAAGAAACTGTGTGATTGAGTGCTCCACCATTGAAAATTCTAAAGAGAGCTTATTAAGATTTTGGTAAAGTTTATTTTCAATCCAATCTCTTGATAATGTCAATAAGGCCTGGATGAAGGGAAAATATAAATATCAGTTTGATCCAAAACTAGTGTGGCCCACAAAACGTTTTTAATGGTTATTCATCGCTGTTTCTAGTGTTATGGTCCACCTGAGATTTGGATCTTCTTAACGTTTTGGGTCACATCCTAAACTGATATGAAAAACAGATACACGGCGTAGATATATAAAAAATACAACAATATGGGCCTCACACGATAGGGGTAACACCCACTAAGCTGTTCTTGAGGTAACACCTAATTCACGCCTAGATTGGATAAACCATGGTGTCAAATCAAGGTAATATATCGGAATGCCCACCGACTTGGATAGGCAGAGGTGGGTTAACATGGTATGGTTTCGTGGGCCTCACCATGATGTGCAACATCTGCACCATCTATTCATCTTATGGTATCATTTTATGGAAAAATAAATAAAAAATAAGCCACATCCAAAATGAAAATTGAGCACACCACAAAAGCAATCAAGATTGAATGTCTGTCATTAAAACCTTATTGTAACCCATGGAAGTGTTGGATGGAGCTGATTTTTGAGGTCATGCACTAAAATGATATTGCAAAGTGAATGGATGATGTGTATATAAAGCATATTAGCTACCAAAGTAGTATTGGTATTATTTGCGGCTCTACTTTGGACTATTACGGTGATGATAATCATTACCCAATTATGGTGGACCAGTTTACATTACATTGGAACTCCATCATCCAAACATGCCCTGATCCATAGATTTATGAATCCCACTGTGATGATGGTGAGGAAAGAAAATGAGGGTAGATTGAATTGTTGGATTGGCTACGCATGAATTTGAATATTTCTCATTATGTAGTTGCTTTTCTATTATGTGTGCCATCTGATTATCATTATAGGGTGCATCAGTTGGATGGGTTGAATGTGATTCATATACATGTGGACCCCACAATTCTTAACTTTACTTAACGCGAATTGGCCAGTGGTCAGTGCTATGTGGGCCCCACCATGATGTATGTGTTTCATCCATGCATCCGTCCATTGTTCCATATCATTTTATGGTATGGGACTAAGAATGAGATAGATCCAAATCTCAAGTGGACTACATCACGTGAAATGATGTTGACTGAATGCCCACCATTAAAAACTTATTATGGCTACAAAAGTTTTGGATCAAGCTGAATTTTCCCTCCACTCAATTCTGTATGACCTGATTAACAAGTTGGATATTAAAAAACCATTACAATGGGCCCTAAGAGGTTTTAATAGTGGGCATTCAATCACTACTGTTTTCTTGTGGTATGGTCCACTAGAGATTCAAGTCTACCTCGTTTTTTGGATAGGGGCTTAAAATGATCTGAAAAATAGATGGACAGCGTGGATAAAACAAGCACATCATGGTGGGCCTAATAGAACACCAACCACTAGCCACCTAACTAGTGCCAACGTCACTAGTCAAACCACGTCCGATTTGAAAGAAGATTAAATGGGGGGTATTTTCATAGGCACGTCCACTGAAAAGTATTACTGAATCATTTTTTTTATAAAATCCGAATTAATATAGAATTTTATGTTAAAAATCATTAATTAAAAAATGAGTATTTATGTATGCTAAATGGACACGTGGGAAGCACATGAAGCAAGGAGGATAAGAGGGGGAAAGATATTTTAAATGGAGAAAAGGAGGAAGGGAGGCAGATGAAAAAGTGGGAGCTATAGAGGTAGAAGAGAAAAGAAATGAGGGAATGATGGGTAGCTAATTGATACTATTTTTTCTTATTGTGGCACGTTCAAATCCAGATTCACCTAAATTTTGAAGTTGAAGTCCTGCCACTAGCTGACGCAACGAATGTATGAGGTAGATATTACAAAATTATTGAAGTTAGCCTCATAGAACATTTGTTGCACTTTACATATGGGTTGTACACAACAAAACAGAGAAGTTGATAAGCCACCTATAACATCCCTTGTGCAATAAAACTGTAACGGTTCACTGTCAATAAAATCATTTAGCTATTAATGTGAAGACTAATCGTGAGGGCAAAAATGTCCAAAGTTATTTAATTGTGGAGGTAGAAATATCCAAAGCTATCATCGCTATCCAACCCATATATAAAGCAAGTAACTTTTTGACTTTTCCAACCTCGTGATTAATTTATTACTTATTTGGACATTTAAATATTTTAAGGACATTAAATGATATTTAAAATAAATAAATAAAAATCCAGGGTTATTTTAAAGAATTGACAATATGGTCATTATCTAACTCATGATTTATATTTCATCGAAAGGGCCGGTAAACAGCCTGAATTGTATCTGTAAAAAGCAACGGCAAAGATAATTCTACCCTCATCAGTTAATTTTAATAAAAATTATAACATCATAACTTAGAAGAGATTTTGAAAAAAAAAAAACTATTTTTATAAATGTACAAACCTCTTTGTGAGTAGTTTGTATTTTTTTCTCCTCCCTGCATTTAGCATATGTAAGGCTGATGTCAGGCCTACTAAGGTGCTTGTGTGATTCTAATATGTGCATTTATTGCGTCAAAGTCATATTGAAATATTAGAAAAAAAATGTTGAAATCCTAGCACTAGCCGACACAATGGATGCATAGAGTGGATGTTCTACAATTATTAAGGTTAGCTCCATAGAACCTTTATTGCACTTTATATATGGGTTGCACGCAGGAAAATGGAAAAGTTGGTAAGCTAGTATAACTCATAACATCCCTCGGTGTAATGAAATCTCAACAATTCGATGTCAACTGGCAATAATTTTTTAATAAATTTATCATCTCTCGGTTGATAGTTGTGAAAGCTGATTGCAAAAATATACAGAGTTATTTAATTGTAGAGGTAAAAATGTTTATAGTTATCCTCGTTATCTAATCCGCATATACGACGAACAACATTTCAACTTTTTCGACCTCAATATTAGTATACATATTGTTCGGGCCTTTAAATATTTTAAAGACATTGTATAATATTTAAATTAAAATAAAGAAGCTAATGTTATTTTAGAAACATGAAAGTATAGTCATTATCTAGCCCACGGTTTTTATTTCATCATAAAAGCTTTTAAATACCTTCAATTATATCCACAGAAAGTAATGAGGCAAAGACAGGTTTGTCTTCAGCATTATTTTTTGTAGAAACTAAAACTTTAGAATTAAAAAGGAATTTTGATAAAAAAAATCAATAAATGTACAAACTCCCTTTGTGAGTAGCTTGCACATCTCCTCCTCCTCCTTGCATGCAGCCCATGTGAGGCCTACCATGGTACTTGTGCGATATCTAATTCATGCATCTATTGAGCCAATGTCATGTTAAAATGTTAGACAAAAAATGTTGGAGATTTAATTCCATAGCGAGCCAAAAAAAAAAAAAATCTGGGATGGGTTGTGCACCATTAAACCCTTCGATCTTCCTCTCTTGCATATATGCAATATGTTAGTTTATGATCCATTGTGTGACTCTAATATGTACATCTTTTGTGTCAAAGTCATATTAAAATATCAGAAAAAAATGTTGAAATCCTAACACTAGCCAACGCAATAGATGTACAGAGTGGATGTTACACAATTATTAAAGTTAGCCTCACAGAACCTTTGTTACACTTTATATATGGGTTACACGCAGGGAAATGGAGAAGTCGGTAAGCCAGTATAACTAATAATATCCTTTAGTGCAATGAAATCTCAACAATTCGATGCTAAAGTGGTTATATTTTTGTAATAAATTTATCATCTCTCAGTTGATGTTGTGAAGACTGACTGTAAAAGCAAAAACATCAAGAGTTATTTAATTATAGGGTAAAAATGTTTAAAAGCTATCGTCGTTATCTAATCTGTATATAAAGCGAATAACCTTCGGACTTTTTCTACCCCAATATTAGTATATCTATTGTTCGGACCTTTTAATATTTTAAATAAATTATATAATATTTAAATTAAAAAAAGTCAAGGTTATTTTAGAAACCTGAAAGTATAGTTATTATCTAACCCACGGTTTTTATTTCATCATAAAAGCGTTTGAACGACTTCAATTATATCCACTGAAAGTAATGGGGCAAAGACAAGTTTGCCTTCACCATTATTTTTAGTGTAAACTAAAACTTTAAAATTTAGAAAGAAATTTTAATAAAAAATATATTAAATGTATAAACCCTCTTTGTGAGTAACTTGCATATCTCCTCCTTATTACATGTAGCCCATGCGAGGCCTACCATGATATTTGTGTGATATCTAATTCATGCATCTATTAAATCAATGTCATACTGAAATGTTAGACAATAAATGATGGAGATCTAAATCCATAGTGAGCCAGAAATAAAAAAAAGTTAGGATGGGTTGTGCACCATTGAACCATTCCATCTTTCTCTCTTGCATACATGCAATATGTTAGTTTAGCCCTCCACCACACATCTCTCATTAAAAATAATATTTTTCAGAATCTCGATAATGTCAATCCACATAAGGTCTCAATACAACATATTTGACTGTGTTACAATTACGATACAAACGATGCTAAAAATAGCATTTTTTAAAATCCAACAATAAATTATAGATGGAAATAGATTGACAACATATCTCTAATAAAGTCAATCCACATAAAGTCTTAATATAGCACAGGGACTACATTACAATTGGGATACAAAGCGATTCTACATACCATATACCTTAGATCGAAACCATATAATTATCCTCTGATATTCTCTTACTTCACAAGTGTTCCGTCATCTGATGATCTAAAACGTTAATTTAACATGCCCTATTATCGATAGACAGTATGTCCAGAGTTTTTTCGATGAGACAATCTAACCTCAACATAAATAGTATAAAAAATAATAAACTCATCTTAAATAAAATAGCCCATCAAATCATTGGTTTAGCTCATCATTTTCTCTTCTTCTTAAATCATTTAAACAAGTTATTAGCCTTTAAATAGTTGGAAATAAAATGTTGTATACTTATTCACTACCTAGGCACTAACTCTTCTCTTTTTATCAAGAATTGATCGTGTGATCGTGTAGGACATAATTTAACAAATCGGGTAAGTTGTAATTAATTAACCATGACAACTCCCGTCTAATCAACTATAAAAAAATGTAAATTGAACTTTCATTACAAGAAAAACAAAACTTCGATTTAGATATTAAGGCTTTTATGTATCACATAAATTTAAAAAATGAATCGTTATTTGAAAGATATTTTTTATTTCCTTATATTCTAATATCTTATAAATGATTATTTTGATGTACAGAAAGCTACATATCGCACATACTATTTTGCATGTGCTATGTAGGTCATGTAATGTTGGACCATCCTTAACAAACCATATTTATTAAGTACTTAAGACAATAAGTGGTGGAACATGCAGGGAGCTTAAGATGCTCAGTAACACACTTGACATCATGACCTATGTGCTAATCGATTGACATATGTGAGGCACTTAAAGATCAATGTTAGCACGTATGGGTATTTAAACGTGGATGAATGCATATATAAAACATTTGGCGCATATGTACAGAACATATATATTGCCGCGTGACCATATAAGGCTTTTAGCGCGCACACACACATACATTACACGCGCCCGCAGCATGTACACATATACATTTTTTTAATCCTTTTAACAAAGATAAAATATTATTAAATGTTACATTAATTATAAATATTTTTCTAATTTTGAGTAAAATAGAGATCTTAATAAAACATGTTTGTAACGTCAATGCAGTATATTGCGTGCAATACATGATTTGTGGGTATCTAAACAATCTCTAAGTGAACCCAACGTGGTGATTGAACAAACAATTATAAAAAATCTAAATGACATAATATATGTTTATGATTGTCCTAAGTAAGCAAACTTATGGATTAAGAGTAAACCATTTTACGGTTATCAATTATCATCTTATCCCATGCAAATGAAATGTTAGAGTTATAATTATTAAATAATATGTCGTTTGTTGTTTTTTTTTTATTCTAAATGAGCATCGTATACGCTAAACATTATATTAAATTTTGTTGAAATTTGAAAGTATTTTGAAATTTTTCAAAAAAAGTTAAACCAACAACATTATCACATTAATATTGCAAGTGTGGACACCCCACTGCAGGGAACCGGTGGACAGTGGGAAACCACTGGTTTTCATGGCGTTGGTGGCTATTAACCAAAGAAATCATTGGTTGTTCCCTGGCCATTGCTTTTCATGCAACCTCTCATCGATCCAGCCCACAGCTAGCTTCGTGAAAATCGCTTTGATTGTAATTTTATATGATGAGACATCGGCTCTGCCTCCACCATATTCAATCGTCGTAGGTTTGATACTCAGCTGTAACATTGCATGCATAACACAATGTTAACGAACAGTTTAAACAGTAGATTTTCATCTATAAACCCCACTCACTTGTTGAAGCGATGGGTTAAGAGTAGGCAGGTTGAGTCGAGGGGGTGGATGGTTGAGTCGAGGGATCAGACGACCGAGAGCGTAGACAAATAGCGTGAGAGGAAGCTAGATAAGTAATGAGGACTTTTTCGCCTAGAAACTTTCGACTAAAAAAGTAATTCAAGTCGTTAGTCTTGAACCAAAGATGATTAGTATATCCGTTGAAGTCTTTGCTGCTTCAAAAGGCCATCCAATCATACATCAAGAGTCTTAAACAAAATTCGGTGAAGCTACGTCCCCTGTCAACCTCCTCGACGACAAATTACCAACGAAGCTCGAGTGAAGAATATGGGGTATGGTTGGGGACGTTCGATCATCTCTTTTGTATTGGAAAAATATTTGATTTTTCCTTTCCTCCCTGCCTCTTCAGAACCACTCTATTCTGGTTTTACACATTTCATATAACTCTCTCCGTTTTATTTATAATCTTACTTATTTTTGTTTATTTTGGCGAGTCATTATAATAATCCACCGAAAAAATCATTAAAACCCCGTAAAATAGAGGCCGTGCATTGTGTGCCTACATTCATTTCTTCTCCATAACCGATGCCCTTACCCCGAGTTAATGGTGCAGATCAGTGCAAGAGTCATTTCAGGTGAGAGATTCTTCGCCTTTTCCATTATTTGATATTTTTACGATAGCCAGTCAATCGTAGAGATCAAGGCCGTTTTTCTGACTAGTGGCAGGTCCATATGGTTATATTGGTCATTCTTACCACCTTAAAAAAGGTAATGCACAACAAGGGCAGTCAAATGTGCCTTAATCAAATAATAAACACCATTTGACGTGTTGAACTTAAGAATTCTGACGACACGTGGACATTCTTTCCTTTCTTGTTTCGCACAGAGACGGAAGGAAGTAGGGCGTGCGCCACATGTCCGTGAAGGCATTCACAGCAAGATTTTCAAATCTTCAACTAATTTTTATTTTGCAACTTATAAAAAATATCACAAATTATAAAAAAGTTAAGTTAATTTATTATTTCATTATCATGATATTAATTTCACTTATTAATTTTTATTTTTGACTAACATTTTTATTAATATCCTAAGAAAGCCCTAAACAACTTAAAATCTCTCGAGAAATAATCAGTGATGAGATTTGTAACTATAGTGCTAAAACATATAATCGTTTACCTTGTTAGCTGCCTTTCAGGGTTCTCAAATATAATGAAAATTTTCTTATAACCTTGACAATGAATTCAAGTCGACAATGAACTAATAATAAATATTTAAATGTTCTAGCATAACTAAGAGCTCATTGACTTTCTTACTCTTATCTTGATAAGGGTGGCAATGGCCTTGGGTAGCTTGCCCGACATGATGAGCCTAGGTGAGCTTCGAGCTAGACTTGAACCTACTAGTTTGGTACATAGGCTAGGGTTGAGCTCATGTATTTTATCCCGACACTGCTCAACCTAACCTAACCCAACCAACCCAACCTAGTCCTACCCGACTTTTTTATACACATGTGGTATGTCTTTAAAAAAATGCAATTTTAAAATTTAATTATGCAATCATTTATTTTGAAGATGGCCTATTAGTTTCATTCCTCTAGAATATTTGTTTTTTTTTTTTTTGTGAAGAAATGACTCAGTTAATAAATGAATAAATTAGGAAATTTGAAGAGAAAAATATATTTTTTTATTTTCGATTCAAGTCAGGTTGTGCCTCCCCCATTTATTTTCGGGACAGGCTTGGGCCTCCTGTGCTATCCCAAGCTGAGTTTGAGCCACTGGAGCAGTTGGTCTTGAGTGTAGGGTGGGGCCAGGTTGGGCCTAGGCTGGCCGGGGCCAAACCCGGCCCATTGCCACCGATAGCTCCAGCAAATCTCGATATAGTATTGCGTACTGAGTAAATTCTGTTAGGCCAACCAAGAATTTATGTGATTTATCTACGCCGTTCATCCTTTTTTCCACCACATTTTAGTGGTTGAGCCAAAAATTGAAGTATATACAAAGCCCAAGTGGACCACACAAGCAGGAAACAGTGAGAATAATGATTTCCACCGTTGAAACTTTGCTAGGACACACGGTCATCCCACCTGTTCATAAGATCACACAGACATGGATGAAGGAAAACACAAATATCAGCTTGATCCAAAACTTCTGTAGCCCCCAGGAAATTTTCAACGGTTGGTGTTCAATTCACACTGCTTCTGTGGTGTGGTCCACTTGAGCTTTGGATATACTTCATTTTTTTTCTAGATCTCTAGAATTATCTGTTAAAATGGATGGACGGAGTGGATAAAATACATTAATCACGGTGGACCCCACAGAGTTTACTCAGTACTAGCACGCAATCCGCTTCCATTTTTCTCCTTAAAAAGAATGTATTAAATTGTTTAAATTTTAGCAAATTCAAAAGGGTACTTTCGGCATGT
Organism: Liriodendron chinense; assembly: GCA_003013855.2. Taxonomy (NCBI): domain Eukaryota; kingdom Viridiplantae; phylum Streptophyta; class Magnoliopsida; order Magnoliales; family Magnoliaceae; genus Liriodendron; species Liriodendron chinense. Next base: position 1,488,225 of record ML058348.1, on the reverse strand, counting down.
GCTAATGTCTTTTTCACCCAACATCATTTCCAGCCAGACCTCCGCGCGCGTTTTTCTCCCTCCCAATTGCAGGTCATGCGACAATCCAGACTGTCCAATTGACTGGCATCCATCAAAGACAGAGAACAGTAAGAATCACACTCACCAACCGATTTTAACGATCCAACATCAGTCCACTAAACTAAGACAGGTGGCATCTCATTCTAACCGTTCATTTGATGACCTAAGATTGGATGGTTGTGATCATTCAGCAGACATGATTTCCGGGATACTGTCGTCCCACATCACGACCAAGTGTTTAGAGATATGGAATGGCAACCCCGGCACGCCACGTGTACGGTCGACCAATCACCACTATTCAGGGAAACAAGAAACGGCGGGAAAAACATCTAAGGCTAGCCCTAGCATGCTACTAATTTTAGTTTCATAAATTAGAGTAGTACAGAGAAGCATGCAAAAAAATAGCCGTCACCATAAATACATCTATATTAGGTAATTCCAAGCGCGAGTGGAAGCACACGTGCCATTATAGAACATGCGTGCGAGATCAGATCTGTCCATCAGTTGGAATACACCGTTTAGATCTTCTGGAGTAAAAATCAAAGGATTTTACAGTCTGAATGGGCCACTGTATTTAAACAAATGGACGGCTAGGAATAATTATCTCTTCCTTCTCTCACACGTGTTGATACTGATACGTGTGGCTGCGTTGTGTGGGCCGTGCTCCACACGCGCGTGGAATTAGAAAACGTTATGAACGAGAAAAAAGGTTCATTTTTCTCATTTGCGCAGTCACCACAGCCGTTGATTCGGTCTGGGCCCCACCCATAGATATGGTGCATCATCCATGCACGTCGCAAGGAACACGTGTGCATCATCTACAGCGGGCATCCCAGATTTTCCCGCCAATTTCTCACACGTGGAACGTCTGATTACCGAGCAAAAGATAGGCCCACATTGTCTGTCTAGAAAATGAACGTGATCCGTCCATCAGTCAGGTCACATGTATGTCGAATCCAACCGTCGTATTCCCTTTGATTTTGGCAGTGTGGCCCACTACATCAGTCGAATGTCCCATTTTTGCGATAGGCAATCTTCAAGGTGGGGCCTACATTTTGGACGGTTGGGATGTCTTACAACATGCATTAGGCTGCAGATGATCGATTCTCGCGTGTTTGTAGAGCACGTCTGCCTCATAGGTGGGCCATAGCCCGAGAGTCAGATTAACCGAACAACCGGGCCTATCATAGGTGGGCCATACCCTTTTTGTTGTAGTAACCATCCATTAGATATTCACAAATAGGACGGTTAGGATTCACTCGTTAAAATGGCCCTTAAAATAGACGGTGAGGACTTGCATGGATCATCGAAGTATCAGGGTTCATACCATGCATCCGACGTATACCATTCAATATAAAATTACACGTGGCACGTTTTTCTTGTTTTCATAACCTGCAGAGACCTTTCGAACATGTGGTTTTCCTCGTTGGACGCGGACTGGGTACTTAGCAACTCAGTACCACAGAGCGTAATGAGTCAACTAAATGGGGACCACAGTAATGTATATGTCTTATCCACTCCGTCCATCCGTTTGAACATACCATTTTAGAGCGTGAACCAAAAATATAAGTATATATAAAGTATAATCTGACCACAACATGGGAAATTAAATTCTTACCGTTGAAAACTACAGAAGTTTTCTATCAAGTCACTATTTGTTTTTTTTCCCTTCATCCATCTTTGTGACCTTATGAACAGGTGGGATGAAAAATAAACATCACTGTGGGCAGTAGGAAGGTTTCAACGGTGGAAATCACTATCCCACTGTTTCGTGTGATGTGGTCCACTTGAGCTTTTTATGTGTTTCAATCTTGGGTGTATGCCCAAAAATTGTCTGAAAAAACGGATGGACGGCGTGGATGAAACAAATAGATCATGGTGGGCCCCAGAGTTTACTGGCTACACCAAGCAATCCGCTTCCTTTCTCGTTGTGGCCGTTGCCAATGGTCGCGTTGTACGTGTCAGTGTTTTGCGGGAACGGATTAGGTACGCCCCGGCCTCACCCAAGACGGTGAGGCACTTACTATTGGGGCCATCTTGTATTACATATCTACACCGTCCATCCGTTTTTCCAGATCATATCAAGGGATGAGCCCAAAAATGGAGCAGATCCAAACCTCAGGTGGACCATACCATAGGAAACAGTGATGATTGACCGTTAGAATAACAGCTTTGATATGATACGGTGCACTCATACCACAGTACCGTACTAGGAAGGTTTTCCGCCGGATAACATGTGGATGATCCTAACCTTTGATTCTTGGATTTAAATATGAGCCATTAAAAATAATCTATTCAGCAGTGATCCTTATATTAAGCCGTCCAGCATAAAATCCAAAAATTTGAACGGTTGAGATCATCACTTAAGATACAAACCGGCATGACAGCTCATCCATAAAGGAGCCGTGGTACTGTGGGCTCTGCTTTGTATGAAAAGCCTTGAAATCAACTGGCTCGAAGTGGACGGTTTTCGGATCCACATGGCAGACCGTCCGACCAGGTGGTTCTAGAAGACCTGAACTGGCCTGTATATTAGAAGGCCCTCCTCATCCGCACGTATGCTTCTGTTCTAAAGTATAAAACACGTGCACCAGATGTGGGTTCGGGTCATTGGTTGGTAGACTCTGCGGAGTTTAAGTTTGAGTGCTAAGGGACAGTTCTTCTCGCAATCTTGACCGTTCATTTTTCTGTCCGTGGCCAACCTGAGTTGTGAATTGGTCTAAAATTGCAACCAAGTGATGATTTACACGTGTACTTTTATGTTGGCACGGTGTATGCAATTATGTACGGACAAAGCATGCCAGAAGGAAGAGATATTCCCTCAGACATCATCTCCCTGCATGTCTCCATGAGCTAACAAGCGTCCATTTTCGTTTCAAAGGTGCAGATTTCACGGGACACATGCCCCTTCCAAGCCATTATTACCCACAGATTCGCTCATGTATGTGTCCCATCTTGACCGTAGAAAATTTTGGCCTTTTATTGGTTGAATGGGAACCGTTGATTTACCGCGTTTATGAATCATTTCTTAGCTCAGCCGTGAGGAAATGAGTAAGAAGTAGGCCCGAAAACACTTGGACAGCTCGCGTTGGGTAGCTATCTGGGTTACCTTCGCTAAAATGAGAGAGACGACTTGAAGTACATGAAATCCACGCCGTTCATCACCTAAACCACCTCTTGTTGGGTCTTGGTGACAAAAATCAGGATGATTGAACACTCTGGTGGACCACTTAAAAAACTTATACATAAAAACCTCTAAATTTACGTTACATGGACCACCTAAGTTTTATAATACTGTTACTTTTGGGTTATTCTTTCATCTCGATGACGCAAATCAGATTAGTGGATTGGATGGCATCCACGGTGGGACCTATAAAAACTATTGGTGAACAGTAACCTGTGGTATGGCCTACTCCAGTTTTCGTGGATCAAGTTTCAACGGTTACAACGAGGTAGAGTACCTGATGGACGGTTTGGATCTGACAAAAATTCCAATCAAGTTGCTCAAAGTAACCCTGGGTTTAATCCACACCGTTCATCAACTTTTCCATATAGTTTTAGTGTAAAAACATAAAAATGAGACTGATCCAAGGCTCAAGTGGACAACACCACGGGAAGTAGCAGTGGTAGTAACAACTACTGTTGAAACCTTCCTATGGTCCACCTTGATGGTTAAGTGACATCCAACCCGTTGAGAAGGTGACATAGACATGGATGAAGGGGAGAACACAAATTTCAGCTCCCCAGAGAGTTTTCAACGGTACGAGTTTAATCCTCACTGTATAGTCCACTCAATCCTTGAGCCTGCCTCTGGAATGGTGCATGGAAGCAGACTGCGTCCGGCAGGCTCGGATTAGGTGCTACCCCCACTAGGGCATTGAGTATATGGAAGGGTGCATGGCACTTCGTCGTTGGTTCCTCAGCATCCTAGCAGGGGTAGTACCTAATTGGAGGCAGTGTCCTGCCCCTTTGAACTTTAATCTGTTTGGGATTCGTGGGCTCATTTGATATATTAGTTTTGTCCATACTGTCCATCCATTTTCCATGCCATTGTAAGATATGAACTTAAAAAGAGGCAAATTTATGGCTCAAGTGGACCACACAGAGATTGATCTCCCATCAAAAAATTTCTTATGAGCCACAACTAATCTCATGAACAGGTTGGATAACATCTCCCTGTGACCCTAAGAAGGTTTCAGAGGCAAATTTCATTATCACCACTGCTTCCTACGGTGCAGTCCACTTGCTCATTGGACCTACTTAGTTTCTAAACGCATGCTCCAAAATGAAAAAAATAAAAATAAAAATGTACAGCGTAGATAAAAACGCATATATCACGGTGGCCCCTGTAGGGACGCGGATTGCGTCCTCTTCTCAGTAGCGTCCATGCTGATCTGCTGAAGGGCCCACCGTGATGTATCTATTTATCTATGACGTCTATTCATTTTATAAGATCATTTTAAGCCACGAGGCCAAGGATGAGCCAGACCCAACGCTTAGGTGGACCAAACCAAATAGTAAACTTAGTTCGCATTAAATGCAATAGTTATCTCGTGTGGTCCACCGCAAAGTTGGACCTTCCTCTGCATCGAGGTGTGCCCTTCAGCAGAGTGCGTCCACTAGACGCATTAATTAATGCCCATGTTAGGCGTGGTAGGACGCAATCCCCATCGATGCATTGCAATAAATGCATTAAGATATTATCGCGATATTTTCAAAATCTCAATGTATTTTAAAACTCTCATTTTTATACACCGTCCAACTAATTGATGATGGAAAAAAGACACGCATAAATGGAAAATACAAAATCAACATAAATCCAAAACTTTCGCGGTGCAGAAAGAGCTTTTTAATGTTAATTCGTCGCTGTTTCTAGCGGTATGGTGCAGATTTAGATCGTCCTAAGCTCATCCTGGAATGAGATGGAAAACAGATGGATTACGAAGATACACAACGAATACATCAAGGTGGGCCCTGTTGATACTGTTTTCTGGTCAGCAGACGAGGTGATGGAATTTGTATATGTAGGAACAGATCGTCGGAAGAGATATCCTTCGGATGAATCGGTAGAGATGTTTGGATCGACGGCTTGAGTTAGATTCTACAAAACACCACAGAAAATGGTAAAGGGGGGTGGCTGGGATCCAGCCGTGAGCCCTCCGATGCCTAAATCAGTAATCACCTTTGATAATCGTAAGATGACTTATCCTAGAGATTAGAGCCTACCTGTCGTTGGAGTTAATCTGATTATTTATAGGCATTGATCATAGAGTTCTTGAGCTGAGATCACGGCACATATCTTGCCTTTCCCCCGGGAATCTGGGCGAGAATCTCGGACCGTTCTGATCTTTCGGACGGTTCCGATCTTGGGGGGATGCGCCATCATCTATAGGCAACGTTAGGAAGGGATGAGTTCGGCTCTCGTATGCTCGGCAGATTAGGTCCTCTCCGATCTGACCTTGAAGGGGGTGAAGTCATCAGTGCAGACCTTCGGCTTAATGTAGGATTTCGAGGTCTTTTGTCCTCTGGTCAGTTATGAGAAATTACCCATAACAGCTGTCCCCCCACTTCCGAGGTGGATATTTCTATCTCGGGAGTATACTGTATTTGACCTCATTTTGGCGGCAACTGTGCATTAAATGCGCTGTTTCGAATTTCGAAAAGGCGCAATGATGTTCGTACGGCGTGGCAGCTTTTCATTTCGGCGGACGAATGGTGTGATGACACGTGGGGCCTCGTATCTTCGAACGGACGGGCCGAATATCACTATCTAATGAGATGCTGACACGTGGCAAGCCTCGTCGATAGTCGCGTCGGTTCGTTCTTTGAGACCGTAGATAACTGCCGCGTGGCACAGCACGTTCTGCGTGCTGTCTCCTGCTACAGTATAAATACTGTACTTAAGGATTTTTCCGGATTTCTTTCATCTTCCCCGTTTGCGATTTCTTTCTTCCTCCTCACAGTGTTTCCTTTGATTCCCTCGCGATTTCCTCTGGGCCAGTCTTCGAGATCCCCTTCGGACCGCTGTGATCTCAGCAAGCTGTCCTTGCTTTCTTTCTTTGGCCCACTTTTTGTCCGGAAAGTAATCCGGTAGGTTGATTTATATTCCGTCCTCTTTTCCAGTTCTTCGTTCTCCCCCCTTTTTTTCTTTCAATGACTGGTTCGGAGGATAGTTCTTCACGAACTCTGTCCTTGGCCATTGGAGAATCCAGTATGATGGAAACCCAAGTTGTTACCGCAGAACCATCAGGAGAAGTTTTGCTGGCTGAGACTCCTTCGTCCTTCGCTTCGGATGAAGTTCCAGTGGCTGGGACTTCAGGTCGGGTTGCTGACCGGGTCTCTGATTACCCGGCCGACCTGATCTGGACAACCCTTAGACCATCTGACCTGATTAGGATCAGGTCGGAATATTGCATCCCTGGAGCTTTAGACCTCAGGCTTCCTGGCGTTGACGATTTTCCGACCCGTCCACCTGGAGACCAGGTTACTGTGTACGCCTCATTCTTTGAGGCTGGTTTCCGCCTTCCCCTCCTCCCTGCTGTGAGGGAGTATTTATCCGCGGTTAACCTTGCTCCGGGCCAGTTGGCCCCGAACTCCTAGAGGACTTTAATTAGCTGCGTCGCTCTATGGCGCCAAGTCCACGCTTCGGACCCGACTCCCCTCCGAACTGAGGCATCTATACCAACTGAAGAGCCATCCTGACTCAAAGGGGTGGTTCTATATGTCACCTCGGGGGAGGAAAGGACATCGGTTGATAGAAGACCAACCCTCCTCAATTCACGGGTGGAAGGAGGAGTGGTTCTTCGTATCCAAGGGTTGGGAAGGGGCCCGACCCGAAGTTAACTTCCCAGACCGAAGAGTCAACAACTGGTTTTCAATTCCAGGTCGGGTCCGATGCTTTCCCTTTTTTTTTTTTTTTTTTTTTTTACTGACCTCTCCCCTTTTTTTTTTTTTTAGTTCGTGGTGATCCCCCAGCCCTCAGCTCGGAGGAGGAAGAGCGCCTGATCGCTGTGTGGGAGCTAGATCCGAGCTTCCGCAGCGTAAAACTTCTTTTGTCCTTTGAAACCTTATCCGACCTGGGCATCAACCCTCGAGGTAGGTATTCATGAGTACTGATCAGTTCGGTTTTTCTTCTGTACTTTACTAACGTGATGTTTTGTTTTCCTCAGGTATGTCTGCTCCTACTTCCCGAAGGAAGATGTCGACCATGACGGCCGAAGAAAAGGAGCAGCTTCGAGAGAAGAAGAGGCAGAAGGTGGTGGCGAGGCGTCCCCGAGTGCGCCCTTCTGCCCTCCCGGCGGAGGATGCTCCTCTTCAACCAGCCGCTGAGGCGATCTCAGAAGCACCTCCAGTCGAGGTTGTGCGGCCAGACCTTCCCGCTGAGCTTCCACCTCCTGTCCAAGTTATTGACTTGGTGGAGGGCGGTGAGGCCGGCCCATCTGGGGCATCGGCCCAGGACACCTCGGCTCAGGGTTCATCTGCCATTCGCCGAGGTCCGGAGATGCCGCCACACTTGTACAACTTGTGCAAGTGGGCGTATAAGGCAGTCCCCGAGGCCGAGGTGGACATTATGGCGAGATCCCCGGCTCTTTCTTTGCTCAATATGATGGGGGTCTTCAGCACTAAGGTGAAGTTTAATACCATCCTGTTATAAAAACAGCTTAGTTAGGTATTTCGTTCACTTACTTATTTCTTGTTTGTGTAGGTGGCTTATGGCTGCCAGATGCTCCGGGACGAGATCGCCCGGGACAAGGGTACGATCTCCGGCCTTGAGGGTACGCTGACGGCCACCAAGCACTCCTTGGACGAGGCCCGGAGGTTCGGGGAGGAAGCGGCCAAGGCCTTGGATGTGCGGGAGAGGGAGATTGCCGCCCTCCAGGCCGAACTGTCTAATAAGGAGAGGGCTGAAGCCGACCTTATTATCCGGGTGGAGGAGCTGAAGGCCTCCGAGGGGTCTGCGAGGTCGGAGTTGGAAACGACCAAGGCGGAGTTGGAGGTAAAGGTTGCCGAGGCCAACGAAGCGTTCGACTTTGGCTACGAGAAGTGTCGGATGGCCGTCTAAGAACATCATCCGGGCTTGGACCTTTCCTTTCTGGACTCCGAGGTGGAGGAAGACGAAGACACCGCAGCCCCTGCTGAGCCTACCGCTGATTCTGCCCCTTAGGGTTTTTTATGTAGCCCGTTTCTAGGGCCTTTATGTAATTATTTTGTAATCTGACCTTTTCATGGTCTTATGAAATGAATTACCTTTTCTTTTTCTGATCTGTGTTTGCACTTTGTCAGATTTTTTTTGTACATTGCCGCAAAAATTACTTCGTGGCCGAGCATGTAGATCGTAGCCGAAGTATTTAGGACTTAGCAAAAATAATAAATCCATTTACTTCGTAGCCGAGCAAGTTAGATCGTAGCCGAAGTATTTAGGACTTAGCAAAAATAATGGAAGCTTGGAGCTCATATATGACTGCGGGCGAAATTAGCCTCTGTTCGTACCTCAACAACAAAAATGTGCTTTTATTGATAGTAGATTTTCAAATGTTCCGCGTTCCATGGATGAGGTAGAGCATGACCTTGTAAATCTTCGAGCCAATAAGTTCCAGGCCGAACTGTTTTAATAACTTTATAGGGTCCAATCCAGTTTGGATTGAATGTGCTCGCAATCTTATCCTTCTTCTCACGTACGTTCCGCCGTAGGACGAGGTCTCCCACCCTGAACCGTCTTTCTTTCACCCGGGAATTATAGAATCTCGCAACGCGCTGTTGATATGCTGCGATCCGAACTTGGGAGGTTTCTCTGACTTCGTCGAGCAGATCGAGGTTAGTTCGAAGCTCGTCTTGATTCTGATCGGGTCGATAATTATTGGTACGGTTACTTGGTAGCCCTATCTCGACCGGGACTACGGCCTCTTCTCCGAAGGCCAGGAAGAATGGGGATTCTCCTGTTGTTGACCGAGCTGTGGTCCGATATGCCCACAACACCTCGGGAAGCTGTTCGGCCCAAACTCCTTTGAATTCACCGAGTTTTGTTTTAAGATGATTCTTGATAATCTTGTTGATAGCCTCGACTTGCCCGTTGGCTTGGGGATGATGAGGAGACGAATACACATTCTTTATACCCAAGTTCTGGCAAAATTCTCTGTATTTCGTATTATCGAATTGAGGCCCATTGTCGGTGACGATAGTGTTTGGGACACCGAACCGACATACGATCGACTTCCAGATGAAGTCTGTTGTTTTCTTCTCGGTGATTTTCGCAAGCGGTTCTGCCTCGACCCATTTCGTAAAATAATCGACGGCCACGATCGCATACTTGACCTGTCCCTTGCCCGTAGGGAGAGGACCAATGATATCGACCCCCCACTGTGCAAAGGGCCACGGTCCGGACATAGGAGTGAGCTCTTCGGGAGGTGAGTGAGGAATCGATGCGAACTTTTGACATTTGTCGCATCGCTTGACGATCTCGCGGGCGTCCTTTTGGATCGTCGGCCAATAATAACCTTGGCGAACTGCTTTTTGCGCTAATGCCCTACTCCCAGAATGATTTCCACATACGCCGGAGTGGATTTCCCTTAAGACGTAGTCGGCTTCATTTGGTCCGAGGCAGCGGAGATATGGCAACGAGAGACCCTTCTTGTATAATATATCGTCGAGTAGTACGTAACGAGCTGACCTATACTGGATTCGTCTTGCCTCTATTTTTCCTTCGGGCAGTATGTTCTCCCGTAGGAAACGGACGATAGGGTCTCTCCAATCAGGCTCAGTTGAAACAGCGCATACCTCATTTTTAACGTTGTCCGTGATACTTCTTTGGGGGAGGAATTCAATGGGGACGACCCGTCCCAGTTCGTCGTCTCCAGCCGACGCTAACTTCGCGAGGGAGTCCGCGTGGGTGTTGTGACCTCTCGGTATTCGGACAACTTTGCAACGATCAAACCGAGCTGATAACTCGCGATATTTTTGCAGGTACGCGGACATCTTTTTTCCCTTTGCTTGATATTCCATTGTTGCTTGACCCACGACCAATTGTGAGTCGCTGTATGCCGTGATGCATCGGATTCCGACTGCCGAGGCTAGCCGTAATCCGGCGAGAAGTGCTTCATACTCGGCTTCATTGTTTGAAGCTTTGAAACCGAACCTCAGGGCATACTGGACTTTTATGCCATCACGGGAAGTCAAGATTATTCCCGCTCCACATCCTTGCGAGTTCGACGATCCATCGACATGCAACGACCAGTTCGAATCTTCTACTGGGTTCGGTCCTTCCATGTTATCCTGACAGGGGGCATTAGTTTCAGGATCGGAGAGGTCGGTAAGCTCGGCGATGAAATCAGCCACAGCCTGCCCCTTAATCGCCGTGCGGGGTCGGTACTGGACGTCGAATTCTCCGAGCTCGATGGCCCAGCGTGCAAGGCGACCCGAAGTTTCCGGCTTCTGTAGTATCTGCCTCAAAGGCTGGTTCGTTAATACCACTATCGAGTGTGCTTGGAAATAAGGGCGTAATTTCCTCGCCGTTGTAATTAGAGCTAGAGCCAGTTTTTCTAGGCTAGGATAACGGGTCTCTGCATCCAGGAGAGCTTTGCTGATGTAGTATATTGGTCTTTGTATACCTCGGTCATTGCGGATTAGGGCCGAGCTTACTGCCGCGGAGGATACGGCCAGATATAGCAGTAGCTCTTCCCCTGGTGCGGGCTTGGACAGTAGCGGAGGTGAACCGAGGTACGCCTTTAGGTCCTGGAAGGCTTGTTCACATTCTGGCGTCCAGGCCACCTCGTTCAACTTGCGAAGTTGCTTGAAGAACGGGAGGCATCTGTCGGTAGCTCTGGATACGAACCTGTTGAGTGCGGCGACTCGCCCCGTGAGGCTTTGTATTTCTTTCACGGTGGTTGGCGAACTCATCTCGACCAACGCCCGGATCTTTTCAGGGTTGGCTTCAATTCCTCTTTGATTCACAATGAACCCGAGGAATTTTCCCGATCTTACTCCGAAGGCGCATTTTCCCGGGTTGAGTTTCATCCCGTATTTCTTCAGGATTCCGAACATAACCCGGAGGTCGTCGATATGGTCTTCTGATTTCAGACTTTTTACGAGCATATCGTCCACGTAGACTTCCATGGTTTTGCCGATGTGCTCTGCGAACATTTTGTTGACCAAACGCTGGTACGTTGCTCCGGCGTTCTTCAACCCGAAAGGCATCACCTTGTAGCAATACAGTCCTCGGTCAGTGACGAACGCCGTTTTTTGCCTATCGGGGGCATGCATCTGGATTTGATTGTACCCAGAGTACGCATCCATGAAGCTGAGAAGCTCGTGACCCGAGGTCGAATCTACGAGCTGATCTATTCTCGGTAACGGGAAGCTGTCCTTCGGGCAGGCTTTGTTGAGGTCGGTGTAGTCGATGCAAACCCTCCACTTCCCGTTGGCTTTTTTGACGAGGACGACATTGGCGAGCCAATCGGGATAGCGGACTTCCTGAATGAAACCTGCTTGATGCAATTTCTTTACCTCTTCTTCAATTGCGGCATATCTTTCTGTGTTGAAGGCTCGTCTTTTCTGACGAACCGGCTTGACGGACGGGTCCACGTTGAGTCGGTGGACCATTATCTCGGGATTTATACCGGGCATGTCCTGATGGGACCATGCAAAGGCGTCGGCGTTCTCTTTCAGAAAGGCGATCATCTTCGTTTGGATGTCGTCATTCAGTTGAGACCCGATTTTGACGACCAAGCTCGGGTCCTTTTCTGACAAAGGGACCTCTATCAAATCTTCAGCTGGTGATCCACGTTCTTTCGTTTCTTCCCTGGGATCCAGGGGGGCTGCATGTGAGATTGCGGATATCGGGTTTTTGCCTTTTCCGCGCAGGGTCAGCTCATAACACCGACGAGCTTCTTGCTGGTCTCCTCGGATCACACCGATTCCATCTTCAGTTTCGAACTTCATGGCCAGATGATAGATGGAGATGCCAGCCTTTAGAGCTCGTAAGATGGGTCGGCCGACGATCGCGTTGTATGCCGAGGGAGTGTTGACGACCAAAAAATCGACCATGATCATTTTCTGGTTTGGCTCATCTCCTGCAGTGACCGGTAGAGTTATTTCTCCTTCAGGCATGATACAATCTCCTGTGAATCCGGTTAGGGCTGTTTTGACCGGTCTTAATCTAGATCGATCAATCTTCATTCTGTCAAATGCCGAAGCGTATATTATGTCGACCGAACTCCCTGTATCCACCATCATTCTGTGGAGCTTCTTGTTTGCGACTACCATCGATACTACCAGAGAGTCGTCGTGCGGGTGTATTATTCCTCTGGCATCTTCCTCGGAGAAAGATATCATGCGTTGGGCGACCTTAGGAATTTTTGTGGGTCTGCTGGTTAAATTCACCTGCCAAGCTGGCTCGGATGTCCGTGCCTGACGAGCATAGGATTTACGGGCGTTGCCAGAATCTCCAGTGGTAGGCCCTCCGAAGATCACATGGATCTCTTCCATAGGGTTATTGTCGACTGGCTCCCCTCTTTCTTCCCGACCTGAAGTTCTATCGTTATCGGGACGTTGGGCGATGTATTCTTTCAAGAATCCTTGCCGGATCAGCGTTTCTATTTGTCGCTTTAGGTCAAAACAATCCACCGTGTTATGACCATGATCTTTATGGTATAGACAGTATTTGGATTTTGACCTTCTGTCGGGGTCGGTTTTTATCTTCGTTGGTCGTCCGAACGCCTGTTTGTTCTTCTCGGCTAAGAATATTTGCTCGATGGTTGTCTTGAGCGGAGTATATTTCTCAAATTTTGGAATCGAAGTTTTGGCTCCGCGTGGATTAGCGTTTGAGTTCGGGGATCGGCGATCTGGACGATGTCGTTTAGTGCTACTTTCTTCCTTGCGTTCTTTCCTCTTATGAGACGACCCCTGAGCGTTCACCAGCTCTTCTGCGTTTATGTGTTTCGCAGCTCGATCGAGGAATTCATCAACTGATTGAGGGGGCTGTTCCCCTACTGACCAGAGGAACTTCTCATCCCGCAACCCTCCTATCATTGTGTGTAGCAGTACATCTTGGGATAGGTTCTCCACTTGAACCGCTTCAGCGTTGAATCGTGAGAGGTAATCTTTCAATGATTCGTTGTCTTTCTGTTTGACTGCAGCGAGGTGCGTCGAATGCTTCCTCGGGTCAGTGCTTCCGATGAACTGAGTTGCGAATGCTCTGCTCAGCTCGGTGAAAGAGGAGATGGACTTCGGTTTTAAATTGCGAAACCACGTCCAGGCCGAGCCAGTCAAAGACAACGGGAAAGTTTTACACATAATGTGGCCATTAACCCCATGGAGCTCCATTCGGACCTTGAAGTTTTCAAGGTGCTCAGCCGGGTCCCCTATCCCGGAATATTGCTTGAGCTGGGGTATTTTGAAGCTTTTCAGGAGAGGTTCGTTGCGGATTTCATCAATGTACGGGGACTCAGATGAGTCTACCAGAACATCTGCTGCCGTCGGCACTCGGGCAAGTTGTGCTCGCTGGATATCACCGATCCTCTCCCGAAGCTCTTTTAGCTCGGCTTCGAGGGGAGTAATATTATCGTCCATCCGCCCTTGATCTTGACTAGCTCGGGCGGATCTTCTTTCTTCTATTCTGTGCCTTAGATCATTAGAAGGAAGTTCCGTGGCCGCTCGAACTCTCGAGGCGGAGGCTCGGCTCACGACTTCATTCTCGTCGTGTTGAGGACGGCTTGAGTGTGAGCGTGGTGGATGAGAACTTTGCTGAGGTAGTCCAGATTCGGGGTTGGTTTCGAGGTTAGGTGCGGGTCGGACTAGACTGTTCAGCAAGGCTGTAATTTCGTCCAATTTCCCGTCCACGCGCTCGAAGCGTCTATCTACCCCACCAAACTGCTCTGCGACGCCTCCCACCCGTTCTTCTAATGTGGACAGTCTGGTCCCGCGGTTTCGGGACCTCTGCCGTCCACTCAGAAGATTGAGGCGGTGTGACGAGCTGCCGAGGTGGAGCATTGGAGTATTACGAACAGGTGCTTCATTTTCGGAATGATGCTCGTAGGAGAGCTCGTCGTTCACCGGGGCTTTCCCTTTCCTATTGCCTCTCCCACCGGCCATTGGTTGTTTAGAACGAAGGATTCTGTAAAGAAAAGACTTTTGTCGTCGTTCCCACAGACGGCGCCAATCTGTTGATACTGTTTTCTGGTCAGCAGACGAGGTGATGGAATTTGTATATGTAGGAACAGATCGTCGGAAGAGATATCCTTCGGATGAATCGGTAGAGATGTTTGGATCGACGGCTTGAGTTAGATTCTACAAAACACCACAGAAAATGGTAAAGGGGGGTGGCTGGGATCCAGCCGTGAGCCCTCCGATGCCTAAATCAGTAATCACCTTTGATAATCGTAAGATGACTTATCCTAGAGATTAGAGCCTACCTGTCGTTGGAGTTAATCTGATTATTTATAGGCATTGATCATAGAGTTATTGAGCTGAGATCACGGCACATATCTTGCCTTTTCTCCGGGAATCTGGGCGAGAATCTCGGACCGTTCTGATCTTTCGGACGGTTCCGATCTTGAGGGGATGCGCCATCATCTATAGGCAACGTTAGGAAGGGATGAGTTCGGCTCTCGTATGCTCGGCAGATTAGGTCCTCTCCGATCTGACCTTGAAGGGGGTGAAGTCATCAGTGCAGACCTTCGGCTTACTGTAGGATTTCGAGGTCTTTTGTCCTCGGGTCAGTTATGAGAAATTACCCATAACAGGCCCCACACAGTTAGGGTAACATTGGCATGCGGATTGCGTCCAAACTGGGCTGTGGAGGGGCCCACCGTGATACATCTATTTATCCACTCCATCCATTCCCCATCTAAGATAAGGTCCATCACATGAGACCAGAAATAAGGCAGATCCAAGGCTGAGGTTGGACGCACCAAAATATTGAGCTCGAGTGCATTAAATGCACCTAGCATTAAATGTAGTTGCATCAAATGGAAGGGTCATTTCATTGGGGTGCGGATTTCCTGCGAAAGCATCGCTCGGGGAGATCCTGTGTCGCCAACCAAAGCGGGGCTACAGTGACGTTTCTTTTTTATAAATACACCCGGTCTATCACTGGCTGGAGCTCATTTTAGGACATAAAACAAAAATGAACCAAATTCGAAAGTGGGCTGAAAACGTGCGGATTGAACGTCCACAGTTGAAATATTTATAGAGCCACAGGAGTTTCGAAGTAGGATAATATTTATGTTTACCGTTCATCCTAGCTGTAGTGACGCTATGACGATGTCATATAAATATCACTGTAGAACCTAGAGAGGTTTCAATGATAATAACTTGCCTACCCAACTTTTCCTTTAGTGAGGCCTACTTAAGTCCTGGATCTGGTTATTTTTTGTTTTTATGTCCTAAAATTAGCTCCCAAAACGGATGGACAAGGTGGATTTATAAAAAAAAAAACATCACCGTGGCCCCACCTTGGTTCCTAAGGCAGGAACTTCCTGCACAAGGCTTTCGAACGAAATCCGTGCCTCGTTTCTGGTGCGGCCGACCTGAGCATTGAATCTGCCTCATTCTGTCTCATGCCTTAAAATGAATGGAATGAGCAGAGTAGCTAAACAAATGCATCACGGTGGCCCCCTCATACTTTGCGTCCATACTGAATCGCGTCCGGGTAACACCCACTAATCCACTCCCGTCAGTGGGTAGCCATGCATGCCATGGAGAGGCAAAAACGAATTAAATAGATGGACACGCATACACACACACACACAAATACATGGTTGGTTAGGGTAACACCACTAAAGTATTACCCGAGTTATAAATATCCGGCTCTGGTAAGAAGGTAGCCATGCTTGGGAGGCGAAATCAGATTAAATAGATGGACGCAACGATATAGAACCAATAGATTAAAGTGGGCCCCACATGGTTAGGGTCGGTGGCAGATAATCGACTCCCATCAGCTGATAGCCACGCATATTGTGGAGACGTGTGTGTCATGCTGCAGCCTTAGTACCAACGTTACCTATCAAATCTTTTCAAAGTACACTATCATTTCTTAGAACATCATGAGATGCTAGGTAGGGCCATCGTGATATTTGAGAAATCAACCCATTCATCCATTTTTTTTTTAGCTTAATTTAAGATATGCAGAAAAAGATAAGATTTATCAAAAATTTATATGTGCCACGCCAGATGAAAAAGTGAGGATTCAATTACCATTGTTGAAAAATTTATGCTACCAAAGAAGTTGTGTCAACCTAAGCTTTTAGTGATTTTCCTTTAACATTGAAGTGGAGCCCAGGAGGGTTTCAATGGTAAAAAGCTCTTTCCCGTTTTCCCTCTCATATGGTTCACTTAAGTTTTTTTATATGCCTCATTTTTTTGTTGCATGTTTCAAAACAAACTCTAGAAAACAGATGAACAAAGTGGATTTCTCACAAACATCACGGTGGCCTCATATGGTTCATAATGTCATTCCTATTGAGATGGATTGGGATCACAAATACTAGCTGTTGGGCTTGGACGCCTCAAACCTTCTTGGATGAAGACCACCGGCCGACCGGTCGGCCGGTCGGTCACGTTGGAGATGAAGACAGCAGGTTGCTGGAGCCTTTTTGAGCCATCCGACCGGTCGGGCAGTTTCCTTTTTGGACTTGGTTTCTTGCGCGGTTTTGCGCAAGGAGTTTCTAATTCCGATTTTTCTCTTATTTAAGGAGATATAATCCGAGATCAGGGTTGCCGCCAATGGCCGCCAATGGGCCAAGGGATTGAGAGGGTTCTAGGGTGAGAGAAAGAGCTAGGGAAGAAGCTTGGAGTTCTCTGGGTTGAGGGAAAGGGATAGGTTTGTCCTCCTCATGTGAGAATTAGCTTCGGGTAGCTTAGGATTTCTCTTATGGCTGTGATCCAGGGTATTTCTTCTATAATCTCTTGTAACTTCTGATTCATAGTGGATTGGTGTCGCTTTGTGCCGTGGTTTTTTACCCTTGAGGGGTTTTTCCACGTAAAAATCGGATTGCCTTCTTGTGTGTGATGATTTGCTTGTTGATTGCCATTGTGGTGTGTTCCTCGCTTGCTTTGATTGCTTCTGTTGCGGGGCTTCTAACCCCAACAAGTGGTATCAGAGCCAGGTTCAGCCAAGCCAGTATGTGGTGGCGCTCGTGAGCGAGGGGGGCAGTGCTCGAGAATCCAGAGAGGGCAGTGCTTGGGAGCCCCTATCCGCCCACACCCAGACCCCACGAGCGAGGGGGGGGGGGGGGGGGAGTGCCCGAGAGCCTAGTGCCCAAAAACCCGGGAGGGCAGTGCTTGGGAGCCCTTATCCGCTGTGGAGGGGGGGATAATTTCAAATTTCTCTCCTCTGACAGTGAGGAGGAAAACGTCCCATCAAATCTCCCCCTTTCCGACTCATGAGAAATTCGTCTTCTTCAAGCCAGCCAGGTTTCTACAAACCTCAAACTTGCCCTTGAGCAGAGCCTTGGTCATCACGTCTGACCCGTTATCGTCCGTATGGACCTTCTCAAGCTGTAACACCTTCTGTTCCAAAGTATCTATGATCCAGTGATACCGAATCTCTATGTGCTTCGACTTGGAATGCTGACTTGGATTCTTGCTCAAGTGTATAGCACTTTGGCTATCGCAATAGACCACATGCTTCTCCTGCTTCAGGCTGAGTTCCTGTAGGAACCTCTTCATCCAAAGCATCTCTTTGCATGCTTCTGTGACTGCAATGTACTCGGCCTCTGTCATCGACAATGCTACGACTTTCTGTAGCTTGCTCTACCAAGAGACCGCTCTCCCTGCAAACGTGAACATGAACCCCGATGTAGACTTCCTGGAGTCTATGTCACCTACCATATCTGTATCTGTGTAGCCTTCTAACACAGAATTTTCGTCACCATAGCATAGGCTCAACCTGGATGAGCCTCTCTAATACCACTTTGTTAGGTGTGTTTCACACAAACCTTCGGATCTCGCCCCCCAATACACTGGAATTATGGACTACGATAATGCAATAATAAAAAATAAACATCAACCACACGACACAAGGAGTTTTTACGTGGAAAACCCTCAAAAAAGGTAAAAACCACGGGACCTAGTCCAGATCAACAATCCACTATTTCAGGGAACCGTTACAACCAATCTCAAGCACACACCGCTTGGATCAAACCTTCTTCACCCACTTGGGATGGATAAACAACAAGAGAATAACAAAGGAGAGGAGCGATCTCACCGATCCCGAGGATGTAAAAGCACTGAGACGACGGTTGCGCAGAAGAATTCCTCTTCAAACAACTTCTCCCTTTTACAAGCTTCCTCTCTCTCTCTCTCTCTTCTCTTTCTCTCTTCCTCTTTTATCTCTTTCTCACCTTGGACGTGCAAACCACACAATGGGATGCCCTAATCTTGTTTTGGAACGCCTTAAGTACGAAAACGGAAGAATTAGAGCCCAAATAGGAAACTACGTACAAGCAGTCCGCGCCGGGTCGGGCGCTCGGCAATCCAAAAAACGTCCAGCGTGAAAACCATAGAAAAGAACCAATTTTGGGCGCTAGGACCAACATGGTCGGGCGCCCGGCCAAGTCATCGGGCGCCCGGTCACAAGACCATCGGGCGCCCGGCTGTTGAGAAAACAGTCCAGCAGCATTGCTGCCAAATTTCATGAATTTCGGTCGCCCGTCCAGTAAATGGTTCGGGCGCCCGACCTCTCCCAATTTCAAATTTCTCTCCTCTGACAGTGAGGAGGAAAACGTCCCATCAAATCTCCCCTTTTCCGACTCAGAAAAAATTCATCTTCTTCAAGCCAGCCAGGTTTCTACAAACCTCAAACTTGCCCTTGAGCAGAGCCTTGGTCATCATGTCTGACCCGTTATTGTCCGTATGGACCTTCTCAAGCTGTAACACCTTATATTTTAAAGTATCATTGATCCAGTGATACCGAATCTTTATGTGCTTCGACTTGGAATGCTGACTTGGATTCTTGCTCAAGTGTATAGCACTTTGGCTATCGCAATAGACCACGTGCTCCTCCTGCTTCAGGCTGAGTTCCTGTAGGAACCTCTTCATCCAAAGCATCTCTTTGCATGCTTCTGTGACCGCAATGTACTCGGCCTCTGTCGTCGACAATGCTACGACCTTCTATAGCTTGCTCTGCCAAGAGACCGCTCCCCCTGCAAACGTGAACATGAACCCCGATGTAGACTTCTTGGAGTCTATGTCACCTGTCATATCTGTATCTGTGTAGCCTTCTAACACAGATTTTTCGTCACCATAGCATAGGCTCAACTTGGATGAGCCTCTCAGATACCGTAGTATCTACTTCACCGCTGCCCAATGTTCTTTGCCAGGATTGGCAAGATATCGGCTGACAACCCCAACCGCATATGCTATGTCTGGGCGCGTACACACCATAACATACATCAAACTTCCTACCGCTGACGCGTAGGGTATCTTCCGCATCTCTTTCACTTTCGTCTTCGTCTTGGGACACTATATGTCGCTCAATTTGAAGTGACCATCCAGTGGAGTACTGACCGGCTTCGCTGCATTCATGTTGAACAGCTCTAGGACTTTCTCAATATACCGCTCTTGTGACAGCCAAAGCTTCATGCTGCTTCTGTCACGGGTTATCTCTATTCGTAGGATCTGTTTTGCCGGGCCCAAGTCTTTCATCGCAAACGACTTGCCCAACTCCTGTTTCAACCTGTCAATTTTCTTGATGTCCTTTCCCATGATGAGCATGTCATCAACGTACAATAGCAGAACTAAGAAATTGCCATCTGAGAACCTGCGAGTGAATACACAGTGGTCCGACTCCGTTCTGTCATATCCATGCTTCAACATAAACGAGTCGAACTTCTTGTACTATTGCCTAGGAGCTTGTTTCAGCCCATACAAGCTCTTCCCAAGCCTGCACACCATATGCTCTTTGCCCTTGACTTCGAACCCTTTTGGTTGGCGTATGTAGATCTCTTCTTCCAGGTCACCATGGAGGAAGGCAGTTTTGACATCTAACTGCTCTATCTCCAAATCCATGCTAGCCGCCAATCCAAGCAACACCCGTATGGATGTCATCTTCACCACAGGTGAGAATATCTCCTCGAAGTCTATTCCTTTCCTCTGACCAAATTCTTTCACTACAAGTCTGGCCTTGTACCTTGTTTGCTCATTCTTCTTTCTGAACACCCACTTGTTGCTCAGAGCTTTCTTGCCCTTAGGCAATTTCACCATATCATAGGTATGGTTCTTATGCAAGGATTCCATCTCCTCTTGCATTGCTTTCAACCACTCCCCCTTATGCTCGTCGGCTAGGGCCTCAGAATAGTTTTCTGGCTCTCCCCCATCTGTGAGCATAATGTACTCATGCGGTGAATACTTCTTGGATGGATGTCTGTCCCTTGATGTCCTCCTCACCTACGGCTTAACAGGTGGATCAAGTTGGGGCTACTTCCCCCTGTCTATCTTTTGTATGGACTCCGTCATCCTCTGCACCTTGTTGTACTCCCCCGTCATTAGGCACCACGGGAGGAGTAACCGGATCTATGTTCTCCAGTTCACCTGAACTGGGTTGGGTCTTCACTGGCTTTTCAATGTCTTCTATACACTGATCTTCAATGAAAACCACATCTCTGCTCCTGACGAGCTTCTTCTCGGTCGGATCCCACAACCTGTAACCGAACTTCTCATCACCGTACCCTAAGAACACACTCTGCCTGATCTTCATATCGAGCTTGGACCTCTCGTCCTTTGGTACGTGAATGGATGCCCTGCATCCAAACACCCTGAGATGACTGTACGATGGATCATGTCCAGTCCACACCTTCTCAGGTACTTCTCCATTCAACGGGGCTGATGGAGACCTGTTTATCAAATACACCGCCGTGTGCATTGCTTCTCCCCAGAACATCTTGGGCAATTTTGCATGGAATAACATGTATCTGATTCTCTCTACAATGATGCAATTCATTCGCTCAACCACACCACTTGTTGGGCCGGTTCCACCTTCAAAATAACTAGTCATTGTTAGGGGCCTCTTCCCAATATATAGCCCAGTAATCTTCCCAGCCTTTAACCTATGTGGGACAAACCCAACACTAGCCTGATTAAGAACTTTTGTGGCCCTATTAAGTATTTTAATTGTGGATGTTCAATCCTCGTGTTTTCGGCACACTTGAGTCTTGGATTTGGCTCATTTTTTGTCACACATCCTGAAATGAGCTCACAAAATGGATGGTCAAGGTGGATTTCTTATAAACATCATGGCGGACCCACATAAGTTCTAGAGTGTGAATTTCCTCTCTCTCTCTCTCTCTCTCTCTCTCTCTCTCTCTTAGTAAATCCGCGTCCATTGCTTGCAGGGAGTGAATTAGGTGTTACTTGAAAACCGCTTAGTGGGTGTTTTACCTACCGTGTGAGCCACATGGGTGACATTTTGTATATACACGCCGTCCATCCATTTCTTCGGCCCATTTTAGGATAAGGTTTTAAAAATCACACAGGTCCAAATCTTAGGTGGACCATACCACTAGAAACAATGGTGATTGAGTACCCCACCATTAAAATTTTCAAAGAGCCCATTGTAAGGTTTTGATAGTGTTTACTCGCAATCCAACCTCTTGATAATGTCAAGAAGATCTGGATGAAGGGAAAATATAGATATCAGCTTAATCAAAACTTTTATAGTCCATAAAAAGTTCATAAAAATCTTGAATGGTCGTTCATCACTGCTTCTAGTGGTATGGTCCACCTGGGTTTGGTATCACGTCCTAAAATGAAAAGAAAAGATCTATGATAATGTGAATATATACACAATACATCAATATGGGCCCCCACATGGTTAGGCTACCACCTAGTCAGCCACTAAGCTGTGGCCGTGTAATAATTAATATGCTCTTGTTGCTTATCATTGGGAGATATTTTCAAAGAAATTCTTGAGAGAAGGAAGAGAGGAAGTCCCCCTCTCTACTTTATAATCTTCTCTTGAAGTACAGAGTTCCCCTATGGTATTTAATATTTTCAATTTCAATTAAACTCACTATTGTATGAGTCAAAACGATTGCAAACTTGAATCATATAGATTTCTTCTTTTACCATCCATGGGTCTCAACGGACGAGGATTGGGTACTATCCTGCTTATGCTGATCTCGGGACAGGTTAGGACTATAAGGGGCCATTGTGATGTAATGATAGATGATTTTATCCATTCCATTCATCCAATTCCGTCACTTCATTTTAGTTTATGAGAAAAAGAAAAAGAAAAAAAGAGAGGTAAATCTAATGTTTAAGTGGACGACACCCCACGAGGCAGAGATGTTAATGATGCCCACCGTTGAAACTTCCGTAGTCCACTATTTATTTACCATCTAACCTGTTCATTACGTCATACAGATATTCTGTATGGACAAAGGGAAAACACAAATATCAGCTTCATACTAGGCTTAGGTGGCTTCTAAGAATTTTTCAACGGTATCTGTTTAATCCCTATTGTGTGGTCTGTTTGATCCTTGGATATGACTTTATCTGGTCTTATAACCTAAAATGATATGGAAAAAGAGATGGACGGTGTGGATGAAACCCTTACATCACAGGTGACCCTCAGAACCCAAGCAGGGGTAGTACCAAAACACGTCCGTTTCGACCGGTTGGCCTGTCTAGACATACGTTGGAGGCGGTTTTCGGTTTCTGAGCCATGCATAGTGGGCCAAAATAAAATCTGAACGGTTCTGATTTGAAGTACGTGTATGTCGTGTGCAGAATATTACTACACGTGTACGAAATATCACATTTTGCCGGAGTACCCAAGTTTCTGTCCGTCCCACTTGCAGATCTACTCATGAACTTTACGCTTGGCACGTGTGCCAACTTTGCACGTGTAAGTCATCCTAGCCACGAAAAGGCTGGACTCACTGTGCATATAACCAGGTGGAAACGAGAGCAGATTGCCGGTGGCCGGGGCTGTATGGGGTCCATAGAGATGTATGTGACAAATCCACTCCGTCCATCTGTTTTTAAAGACCACAACAGGACAGTGTTCTAAAATTCAAGCAGATCCAAAACTCATGTGGGTCACACCAACAAAACAGTAGGAACAGCAACTTCCACCGTTGAAATCTTCCTGCAGTTGATCATGAATGGTTATATGCATTCAAACAGTTCATAGAGTTATTACCACAAAGATAAGCTGTAGGAACAAATATCATCCTGAAACAAAACTTCTGTCACTGCCCGGTGTTCAATCCCCACTGTTTCATGCTATTGTAGTCTTTCAAAACAGATGGACGGAGTGGATTTGTCACGGACATCTCTGTGGGCTCCACACAGCTCCGAGATATCTTCGTGCCCGGATCACAGGCAATCCGCTCTCGGTGGAAACATCAAGCCGGTCCACTCATCAGCGAGCCACGTGTCAATGTGGCCCACTTGATTGCCTGATTTTTGTGCTGAATAATCCCCATGGTGCAGCCCACCTTATGCACGGCCTGGAGGAGCAGACGTCCTTCTTCACGGAGAGGATGCGTGCCATCCGCTGTATGATGTGTGTGCATTGCATCACGCCGTACATTCATTTTGAAAACTAATTTTAGAGCATGATTCAAAAGATGAAGTAGATCCAAATCTCAGGTGTACCATAATACAGTAAACGATGGTACTCAACCATTAAAAGCTTCTGGTGGGTAACAAAAGTTTTGGGTCAAGTTGATATTTGTTTAGCATCTTCGTCAAGGTGTTTGTGACCTTTTCAACAGATTGGATGGAAAATAACCATTGCAATGGCCCCCATGAAGTTTTTAATGGTGTGGATTTAATCACTTCTATTTCATGTGGTATGGTCTACCTAAGATTTGGATCCGCTTCATTTTTTAGATAATGCCCTAAAATGAGTTTTCAAAATGCATGAACGGTTTAGACGTAATGTACATACATCACAGTGGCGCCACAGTTGGGTATCCACCGACCTCAGTGTATACGGGGATCCACCCAAACCGCGGCCGGATGCATGTGGCCTGAGTCACCTCACAAATGTACGGACGTCGATTCCTCTGTGACATGTATATCCTTGGTGACACGACGTAAGGAGATTTGATTGGCCCACCGGTCAGCGCTGCCATCATCAATAATGATTTCAACCGTTGAAACCTTTCCAGGGCCTTATATTAAATATGTTTATCTGTCATCCAAGCTGTTCATAAAATCACACGGACGCCGAGGAAGGAAAAGCACAGATATCAGCTTCATCCAAGATTCGTGTAACCCCAATAATTTTCCACTGTAGATGTTCAATTCACACCGTTTCCTGTGGCACGGTCCACTACATAAATCACGGGTGGCCCCCACAGAGTTTACTCAGTCACTTAGTGCGCAATCCGCTTCGAGGCTTCGGTGGATCCACGCTTCACTGTGGGGCCCATCGTGAGTTATGCCGCTTACATCCACGCTTCACTGTGGGGCCATTCAATGGTGAATGAATACCCACCGATAAAAACTTTGTAGTGCAATAGGAATGTTTATTTGCCATCAAACTTGTTGATAAGGTTACACAGACGGGCCTAAAGCGACTGCACAAATATCAGCCTCCCCTATTTTCAGTAATGTGGTCCACCTGATATTTGAAGAAGTTTTTAATTGTCAAGTCCAACTATTGTTGTAAAAAATCATACAATGGTTGTAATGACAAGATCTTCATTGTTGGACGGAAGATTGTCACTAATCTCCTGAAGTGACTGGGTTGGGTCTAGACTGTAGGTTGGTTCGATCTTATAGGATGCAAGGAAAAAGCTAAAGGGTGGTGGCCAAGGTTCAACTGTTAGCCCTCCCATGCTTAAGTTAGGTAAGGATTTAAGAAAGTAGAGGCAAGTTTCATAGATATAGTTGTGCGTACTTATAATAGTGAGAGGGTACCATATTTATAAAGCAATTGGAGAGCTGTATAGAGCTCTGAACGTGGGTGTTATGCCCGTGTTAGCCGATGCGATTCCTGACGACGTGGATCGCACCTGTAATTGCCGGAGACGTGTTCGGTTTATCCGAGCTCATCCCTGGATTGCCGCACACCTTTATGGCGGTTGTTGTTCAGGTCGGCCTGACAGTCTCATGGTTCGAGACCGAGCCCTCGGCTCATCGGCCATGTCAATAGAACAACCTAGTTTAGGTTGTTTTGATGTATCCAAAACGTCCTTCGTAAATGTCGAACTGTCGTAACCACGGTTCTGGTCCAAGTAGTTATAGTTGCACAAACTTGAGGAACCGTACCTAGGCCTGTGGGGCTTTTCTCCTGATCTGAGGTTAGCTTGGATTTACCCACAATAGTAGCCCCCCCACTCTCGAGACCGACCTATTTGGCTCGGGAGTGAAGAGAAAAGGATGGGTTGATGTTTAATGCATGGGGATTTTGAAGATTTAGAATTTATTGTAGACGACGTCAATAGCTGGGCAGGAAACATCTTCATTAATGCATCATTTTGAATTTCTAGGCGTCGTCATGATTATCGTACGGCACGACAACTGTTTCAGCAACCCGAGCGAATGGTCGGTTGACGTGTGGCAGAGGTGTGCTAAGCAAGTTGTCGATCGACAGGTCAACCACTCACGCGATGACACATGGAGCGGAGGGGTTGAGAGTCATGTCACCTCACCTCTCGACGTTGTTTTGTGGTGACATGTGGCGCCAACACGAGCTTGGTGCATGCACGCGGTGGGGGTATAAGTTGCCCCCTTTGCATTTTTTTGGATTTCCTTGTTTTGGTTTTCATTCTTTCCTTCTTCTTTGTCGCTGTCTCTGTCAAAATACCTGTCGGAATCTCCTAAGCCCATGCGTCTATTCATTGCTGTCCTTCGTTTTGGAATCCATTCGGTACGTTCTCCTCCATTGGCACAATGATTCAAGGCCTCTGTTTGTTGTTTCTGCCGTACAGGCTTGTGAGCTGGGTCTACGTTGAGATAGTGGACTATGATGCTTGGGTCTATGCTAGGCACATCCTAGTGAGACCAGGCAAATACATCTGAATGCTACCTCATGAGGTTGTTGGGCTGCTAGCGGAGCTCGAGGTCTAATTGGGACCCGATTCGTATTGTTCTTGTTGAGTCTTCGTAAGCAACTACTATGACGAGTAGCTCCTCAGTTGGTGAGCTTCTCTCCTTAGACTCCTCTCTAGGATCTAGGGAGGTGTCCCGCATAATGGTTAACACTAGGTTCTTGCCTTGGATAACCATTGTGTAACATCGCCGAACTTCCTCCTGGTCACCCCTGATAGCTCCGACCCCTCCCTCAGCTAGAAACTTCATCATCAGATGAAAGATGGAGACAACAACTTTTATGGCTCTTAGGGAAGGTCAGCCCAGAATGGCATTGTAGACCAAGGGCGCATCCACCACTAAGAAATTTATCATCAGGATGACTTAACGAGGTGTCTCCCCTGCAGTAATTAGAAGGGTGATTTTCTCCTTTGGCATGATGCTCTCCCCAAGTAAACCTATATACGTCCAATCACGTGAGTATATTATATGTATATTAAAAAATTATTTAGCATCAGAGGTATATATTGGCATTACATAGACTTTACTCCGTGTTACTATAGTAATGATAATCATTACTTATTTACAGTGGACCACACAACATTATGGCGGATTCTTTCGATCCAAACAGGCCCTTGTAGGTTATGCCCTAAAATAAACTAGTAAAGTGGATGGGTGGCAGGAATAAAACACATACATCATAGTAGGGCCCACAAAGGACCATTAGCCACGGGCATCGTTAGCATGCAATTGGCGTCCCGGCGATCGGTCTCTGCTTTTGCATGCTTGTTTGAAAGATGCTCGTGGGGCACCAAAGCACGTGGCCCAGTCAACTCTCACCAAATTGCATCATTAAAGACATGATCGATTAACCGGGCAATCCACATCACTAAATCATTCAATATCTTAATGACCAACGTAGCGTGATTTGATTAGGGCGCGTGTTAGTGCTAGATATTCACATCCAAACCTACTCCTATTTTTCTTTTCAATAAAGTGGGGCCCATAGGTGAATAATCCAGACCGTTGGTCTGTTCGAACCAAAGGTGGATGGACCAGGCACCAATGCTCTCCCAGATTGGAAGATCATATCCTCTGATCTTTGGCCGCTTCGAATCCAACGTGGCCCTTGCTGCATTTCACTTCTTCCTGATCTTGGCCATACACGGTTCATTATCTGGATCGTCGATCTGATGGCCACTGCCCACTCCCGTCATTAGTGTTAATCATCGATCTGATGGCCCACTACTCCCCGTTTATCTGGACTGATGATCTGACGGCTCACATTCAATGGTAGTCAGTGATCCACCTGTAATAGGCCTGATCCAAACAGAGCCAGTTCCTTGGGAGCGGATTGCCTGTGACCCCGGGCACAGATATATCTCTGTGCCCGTAGCTGTGTGGGGCCCATAGAGATGTCACTGACTAATCCACTCCGTCCATCTGTTTTTTAAGACAAAAATAGGAACAGGAAAGAAAATATCAGATAGATTAAAAACTCATGTGAGTCACACCAACAAAACAGTGGGAACACTAACGTCCACCATGAAACCTTACTGGAGCTGACCATGATGTTTATATGCCATCCGGACCGTTCAAAGAATTATTAACAATCAGATAAACTGTAATGAAAAATATTAGCCTGATGCAAAACTTTTTTCACCGTAAGTGTTCAATACCCACTTTTTGACGTGACGATGATCTGCTGATGGGCCACTGATTGAAAGGTTGGGATCTTACAATACGGTAGATTTTTAGTATTGGGCGCTCCATGAAGTGGGGACTGGGCCATCTGTGGTGTACACGTGGTGCTCGTGAGGATCGTAGATTTGGGGGGGGCAAGACATGGACGGGCCATAGTAGTGCCATAGTAGCCATCCATTGACGTTCATCAAGGGGACTGAGAGGGTCCGCTCAAAAAGAAAATGATCACTTCTATGAATAATCCGAACGGTCCAGTCACTGCTATATTTGGCCTCTGGCCATTCATTTCGAGACCAGCTCAATTAACGGTCCTGATCGCCTTACACATTTTCCATGGCTAACTTGGACGTGTACGGTGGGATCGACACCGTGTAATAGCTTCATTTGCACAATATCTCGCTCCTGGGGACACATGGTTCGTTATGGATCGTCAATCAGATGGATCTTCCTTTGATTCCGTCTCTTCGGCAGCATTTTATCTCTCGTCCATAACAAGCTAGCTCAATCCCTTGTTCTTGTAGTGATGAACGGTGCAGATGCAATAATCCATCCGAGTATACCCGAAAACATGCCAGCGTTGGAAGTTGGAACCGTTGATCTGTGACCATGATAATCATGTATTGTCATGGAGCAATGATCCACATTCAATTGGAAAACAGGCCAAAAATAAAGGAGCCCATCAGATCATGTGGGGGCTCACATGATTAGGTTTGAATTATGGTGTCTTTAACTCCACTGTTAGTTGTGGCGTGGTCTATTTGAGTTTTTGTTCTGCCTAAAGTTTGGGCTAATTTCTTAAAATAAGTTTTCAAAACACATGAATAAATTCATTTAACACATATATTGCAATGGTGCCCTATAGAGCTTAGGGCTGCACCAAAATTATGTTGGCCAAGGAGCCTTGTGACCCCTCACGCAGCCCAATGAAAAATAAATGGTTGTGATTTTCCTACAAACCCTATTGGAATGAGAATTGTGTGGGGCCCACCTCGAGATCTTAACGTCTGCATGACATTCGTGTTAGGACATGAGCACAATAATGAAAATCGTGTGGGGCCCAAGTGAGCCCCATTGCAGGAAGCGGTGAATCCCACCAACCATTGAAACCCTCTCAGGTCAACAAAAGTTTAGCTGAAGATCATATTTGTGCTTTCCTTACATTCAGATGGGGATAACCTAAAGAGTGGTTTGGATGGTATATAGACATCAAGGTGGCACAAGCGTTTCAATGGTTGGCATTCAATCTAACTACTTAGTGGTATCATCCATTTGTGTTTAAGATTGCCTTATTTTTAAGTTCATGTACTAACATTAGGTAAATAGATGGATGGATGGATGTTACACAATTATCACGGTGGCCCAATAATTCTCATTTACATGGACTTTATGACTTTACGACAAAAATGCATTACTTACGACAAAACTGGGGCCTCACAAATCACTTAGAAGATTTTTTTCACGTAGGAGGTCATCTGATAAGCACACGTGACACTTTTTTATTAGACAATATTAAAGTTACTGGCAACTTAGTGTCAGAACGGTGACCATTAAAATAATAGTTTGCAAGAATCTAGCAGTTGCTTTATAACGAGGATTTTAAAATACCTATTTTGAAATCCGTGCATAGATGTTGGTGATGCTAAGAACAAAGTTGAGCTATAAGTATTTAAAATATTATTAATTTAATGCATCAAATGAGAAAATGTTAATAACTCATATCATATGATTGTTTTACCATCAAACAAAGAGGTTGGCCTGATCGCACTATAATATATTATGATTGAATTCTAGCCATTGGATTTGTATTTTTTTAATGCCTCAACACCGTTTACGAGATAGGGTTCGCCTTGGATTGGAGAGTCTGAAAGAACTCTTAGATTGTATTTTTCAACCCTTTGATTAATTAAGGGTTATAGTGATTGTTCATATGCAATGCAAAAGAGTTATTTTTTTATAGGGGTGAACTCATCTAATCGGTAGTTCTTATTTGTTGTTCATCCACCATACAATGTAAGACTCATCATATAAACGGTGTGGATCACTGACTTGAGTTTGAAAGCCAGATCCCCACACACCCCATTGCAATACGTCGCGATGTATTCTAGCAAACCTCTTGATCAACTGAGATGAAGGATGGGACTTTGCAAGTCTGCGGCGTCGGAGCCTTGTCCATTCACACAGAGGAGGTTGTCAATGGTTGGGTTCCCATCGAGACTATGGTATTCACGTCTAGGCTAATCGGGTTATGATCTGGGTGGGTCGAGGTCCATTTGATCTGAGTCTAGTTCTTGAAGATCTGGACCATATCCAATCTGATTTCAATACGTATTAGGTAGGTACCCATCTGGTCTTTGGATCTAGATTTCTAGTTGAGTTTGGAGCAAATGAAAAAGCATTTAATTGGTTGGACTCACCTGATGAATGGATTAGATGACACAAGCATTTGCCGCTTGGACACACTCATGATATGTAAATGGGCTCTCTTATATTTGTGGCTTAGGAAACTTTGTTTCTTAATTTCGCTAGAATAATCAAGTGCATGCCCATGTAAAAGGGTTATGCTAATGTTCCTACCTTCATGGGTTAGTAATGTCCTCAATGCTTTTAATTGACATGTGTATGCCTTATCCTTCATACAAGCCCTCCTAGTCCAGTCGTTCTTACCACTAGGGATGAGTTGTGGGGCAAAAATTATGCTAATCGAATGATCTTAAACATTGATGGAGAAACAAAATAAGTTTACTCATTTTTTTAGAATTAAGATTAATGGACAAATAAAATAAGTTTAAGAATTGTTTTTTTAGAATTAAGAATTTAGTAAATAAAGTGGAATAAAAACTACAACAAACCAACCCTGAAAGGGTTGGGAACCCCAATCCTAAACCAGCAAATAAAGTCTTTCCAATAATAAAACCTGCTATTTCTAAAGCATTTATTGCTCCTTTCAAACCAAATATACCACAAGACCACAACAAAGTAAGCCTCCAGTTCCAAGAGCGGCTTTGGTGGATCCCTAGATCCACTGAGGTGGGGTGGGATCCCTAATCGTGGGGCCCATTGTGATTTATGTGCCTTATATCCATGCTGTCTATCTGATTCGAAAGCTCATTTTAGGGCATGATACCAAAAATGAAGCAAATTCAAATCTCAAGTAGACCATAATATAAGAAATAGTGGTAATCAATCAGTAAAAACTTCGCATAGGCTGCAAAAGTTTTGGATCAAGCTGATATTTGTGTGGTCTCTTCATCAAGGTCTTTGTGACCTAATCAATAGATTGGATGGGAAGTAAACATTTTGGTGGCCTCATGAAGTTTTTTGTGGTGGTGATTCAGTCACTATTGTTTCTTACAGTATGGTCCATCTAAGATTTGGATATGCTTTGTTTTTTTGGATCATACCCTAAAATGAGATTTCAAAATGGATGTAAAGAACATACATCACAGTATGCCCCACAATTAGGGATCCACCAATCTCAGTGGATCCAGGGATTCACCCAAATTGCGCCCTGCCAATTCCACCTATCTTTGGAGCTGGGACTCCTAGTTGCGACATCAGTGAGAGTTCTTCAATAGATTTCGTCATAACCCATGGCACATCCAGCAATCTTTTTAAAACATCCATTCAATAGATCATACTTTGCATTGCTTATGACTAGAGGTGGGCAACTGATCCGGGCCGAGCCGAGTTAGCCCTAGTTTGGTTTGGTTTGTTTTTGGACCACCGCAGTTTGTGGATCGGTTTGGTTTGGGTTTCGGGCCAACCCATGCGACCCGAGTTTGGTTTGCTCTGGAAAAATCTGGTTCGAGCCTGGATCGGCTTGGTTGAAAATTTCGAACCGGGCCCGGCCAAGTTCAAACAGGCAGTGGCTCTTATTTTCCTTATTCATTTAAATAGAAAATAATTTAAAAAATTAGAAAAAAAAGTACAAACATATCTTACCATATGATGTTTAACATCCGAATAACTTCAAAATAGACATGTAAGAGTATTTTCCAAACAAAAGTACACAAGCATAATTTTATGAGTGCAAGGAAACAGTGTGCATTCATGTATATGTATTATGTATTATCTATGTCATCATGTATATGTATTATGTATTATCCATGTTATCCATCTGTTCTACATATCATTTTAGGACATGATCCCAAAATGGAATCATATCCAAAGCTCAAGTGGATCACACCATAGGAAACAGTGTGCTTACAATCTAGGAGCTAAATCAAAGTGAGCTGAATCAAATCGAGCTTTGAGCCGAGCCAAGTCGGAACTGCCCTAGTTTGAGTTTGGTTTGGTTTTTCAAACGAGCTTGACTCGGAGGCTTGGTTTGGTTTGAACTTCCATTCGAACCAATCCAAACCGAGCTTTTTCGAACCAATCCGAGCCGGGCTTTCAAGCTGGCTTGGTTTGTGCCCACCTCTACTTATGACTCCGAAGTAGTACTTTGGTTTGATGATTCCAACTATGTGATTTATGGCTCTTAAATAATGAATTATTCTAATAAATTGGTCCGTTCAAATGTTGAAGATTGTCCACATTGATGTGATTTCTACACCATAGCTTGCTCCAACAGTACTATTGAATAAATCTTCCCAATTGACATTTGGGTATCCCATGCTACATTGGGGACATTTTGTGAGACCATGTCTACCGTGGTGATTTTATTAAATTGGCTCCAACCCTTAGATTTCACAACAAAACTTAGATTTGAATTCAAAAGCTCGGGCTTATCTATAATTTAAGTGGGTCACACCAAAAATTGCGAAAGGGGATTGTGTCCGCCCCGCCTGTCTCGAGCAAGAAACGGGCAGAGATCTTGTGGAGTCCCACTATGATGTATTTGCTTATCCACGTTGTCCATCCTTCTCTTAGATCACTTTAAGGTGTGAATCCAAAAATGAGGTAAATCCAACGTTCAAGTGGACCACGGCTGATGGTAAGCTTGGGCGGACTCTTGCTTTTAATGCTGTGTGCATCTAATGCTGTCGAGCTTACTATTTGGTGTGGTCCTCTTGAGCGTTGGATCTACCTCATTTTTGTGCTCATACCTTAAAATGAAATGAGAGAAGGGATGGATGGCAGGGATAAAAGGATACATCAAGGTAGGCTCCACGCAGATCTACCCATTCCTTGCCAGAGACAAGCAAGGCTGAACACACTTGACTTCCAAATTTTAGAAGGTGCATGTTGCCATGTAAACTGTTTCCAATTACATGGTTTACTGAATCACATATGGGTTTGATTTTTGGGCCTTGTCCCTTAAATGGGACAAAGCACCTGGTGGTCAACAGTAATTTTCACATAAACATCATCGTGGGGCCCACTCAAGCCACCAACCGCTTTTCTTTCATGGCCCACCCGGTTATATTTATATTCTTAAGGATAATTACTTAAACAGTTAAACCCTTACTTAAAAAAGTACCGAAACATAAATCATGTATTAACTAGACTTAAACTCAGACCTAACCATACTCAGGCTGACTCGACTAGCTGGTTCCATGCCCAGCCCGAATCCGACTGGGCTGAGTTTTTAACCAGGTCCATGTGGTGAGACCTGAACCCGACCAATTCCATAACGGTCTGACAAATGGTACCCGGACCCGTTAAAATGGGGTCAGGTCCATCAGGTACGGCGGATCCGGGTACAGCCCTGCCCGCAAGCAGACATGTCAATATAAAGCACGTGCATTGTTGTTGCACTCACTCCTGAGTAGCCTCTTATCCAAAATTCCAAAACTATTGGAAGGACAAGTGCCAAGTCACGAGCAAGTTCACACGAAAACAATGTCCTGACCGAAGCGTGCACCGTTACTCCGTGTGCGCACACTTTAGCATTGGTGAGTAGTTTGTTAGCGGCGATAAATCTCCTAGGGTGCACACACGCGATCTATCCAGGTGATAAACGTCGGCTCCGTGTGCACATGCTGATGTAAGATACAAGTACATACCAGGTGGACTACTGACGTACCCGGACCAAAATATCTGGTCTGTGTACGTGTCACCACTTCCGAACTACTCGCCTAGCTAGGTTTGGCAATTTTGACTTCATAAGTGACATCTCCCCGGTACCGGATTTTATTATAACTTGCCTGACAACAGCGGACTTTAACCTGTCACTCATTCCAGCAGACTATAGCCGGAATATCAGGAACCAGACCTCGAACAGCCGTACACAGGAACCGGAAAGTGAGGAATGCAATCTTTATAACGGCCTCTGAAAATGAATCCGGGAATACGGCACCCGAAAAATAGGTCACACCCACAGTTCAGATTTCTCCCACAACACGGACTATCTTACTTTTTGATATCTTTGGAGCCTTCATGTCAGAGATAAAAGCACGTTAATTCAAAGGCTATGATTGACCACAGATCTGCTACGGTGAGGCCACGATATAGACGGCTGGGATCATGGTAAATGCTCACCAAAACGTACTGGGGAAGGGAGGCAGTGGACCTAGCAACCCAGGCCCACCTGATTTTGGACCGGATTTGGACGTTTAGCTCAGCCTGTGAGCCGGGCTTGGGCTTGGCATCCATGGCCCTATTAATTTTCAGCCCGGGCTTGGGATCAAGTCATTTTCACCTGCCTGGCCCACCCAGCCGACATCAGTGCTACGTGTCTTATATCCACAAACATGCCTAATCCTTGATTAGTCAACCCAGACATCTTGAATGTGGACCGCAGGTGAACATGTGCGGCCCACTTGGTCAATGGATTAGTAACATTCAAGTGGTAAATAAGGATTTTATCAGTTTTCAGGCTGGGCAGGTCAAGCCCAGTGGCTTAACTTTTAGTGGGGCCGGGTGCCAGGCCCAGGCCTAGCTTTGCCCAGTCCAAACCCA
The DNA here is from genome assembly GCA_003013855.2 of Liriodendron chinense. Taxonomy (NCBI): domain Eukaryota; kingdom Viridiplantae; phylum Streptophyta; class Magnoliopsida; order Magnoliales; family Magnoliaceae; genus Liriodendron; species Liriodendron chinense. The sequence continues at coordinate 1,453,641 of ML058348.1, read as the reverse complement.
TGGTTTTAGGAGTGTCAATGAGCCAGACTCGGGCCTGAAAAATCAGATTTTTTCGATGGCCCCACCCAAAACAGTTCAAAATCTGGGCTGAGACCTACCCCACGCCCGTCCCATTGACAGCCCTATACGGTTTGGAACACTGAACTGTGTGTCCCACTTGCGATTGGAAAGGCAGGCGTGCGTAATGTGATGGCCATGTGGGGAGTAAATAGGTCAGATGGACCTGATGGGTTGACCCAACTTGACAATGTGTGCGTCTGGGTCTAAAATTTAGACCCACATGAGATAAATGGCACGCGATCCATTAAATAAGCTGGGGGTTTATGGCATGTTCACTATATGTGAAGAGAGAGCAGAGAGAGACGGAGAGAAAGGGTGCGGCTAGACTAAGAGGAGTAATTATAATAGTTTCAAATTTCATTGGTGGCCTATTAATCCCAACTTTTTTTTTCTCTCCCATGTGGTGGTCCACTTGCATACTAGATTGATTGATTTTTTAGATGACATCCAAACATGAGTTTGCTCAATAGATGTGCACCATCATCAAGGTGGGTCCCATAGAGCCTTTGTTACACGGTCTCCCTTTAACTATTGCTAGCGCTGTGTATGTGCGGAGAGGGGTTGGGGAGTGGCCTATGCGATATAGAGAAATGAAAGGGCAAAAATGCCCTTGGTTGGAGGGGCACCAAGCATGGCGATGGGCCGGGTAGCCTAATAGACCCGCAAGACTTATCTAGTTTTCATTTGGGCTTAGGCCTTGCATTTATGGTCTAACTTGGGCTTGGGCTCAAGTTAATTTGGTCCGACTGGACCCGACTTCATATGTACATGTGCTTTTTTTCAGATATCAGGACTTTTTCAAACAAATTAATAATTAAGATTTCAACATTTATTTAATTTTCAGACCTTATTTTTTAGTTTATCAAACGGCACATCAGTTAGAAAAAGCTATCCTATTTTGTCAATGTACAGGACTGATAAGTTCAGTTCGGTTGAGTCGGGTTTAGTGCTGACCATTTACTGGGCTTGGGCCTTGGGTCATAAATGTTGGGTTGGTTAGTGAAGCAAACCCATCCCATTGGGCCCCACACGCCATTTTCTCACCATCTCTCTCTTCTACTGAGGGCCGTGAATTGAGAGGTTATGATTGTCCATAAATAGTATTTTGTTGGGGATATTCCATCAACGGAGTTAGCAGCATACCAACGGTCTGGTAACTTAGGTCAAGTTGCAAGTTGTGTTTTGGGCCAATGGGCCTATGGGCTCTCTATCCGACCTATTCAGTGATATCGGATTTACCCATAACAAGCCAGCTTAAGTTCAATAAAAAGAAATGAAGCAAGGGCTATACAAAACCTATCCTAGTCAATGGATACATACATACATTTATAAATAAAAAATAAAGATCTTTTTACATTTTTTCATTTTCTTCTATCTGAGCCTGGGTCTAGTTGTGTCAGGTCATTGGCCCCTAACCAATGTGAATCAGAAGACGGATTGGCTCGTGACCCTGCCACTAGCCACTGGCCACTAGCCATTGGCTAGTGGTCGGTGCTCTATGGGTCTCACCATGATATATGTGTTTCATTCATGCTGTCCATCCATTTTTCCATATCATTTTATGGTACGAGACCAAAAATGAAATAGATGCAAATTTCAAGTGGACCACATCACAAGAAACAATGTTGATTGAACACTCACCATCGTCCAGGTCTATATGACCTAACCAACAGGTTGGATGTCAAAATAACCATTATAGTGGCCCCCAGGAGGATTTTAATGGTAGACATTCAATCACTACTCTTTTCCTATGGTGTGGTCCACCTGAAATTTAGATCTGCCTCATTTTTAGAATCAAGACCTAAAATGACCTAGAAAATAGATGGATGGCATAAATTAAACACATACATCATGGTAGTGGACTTGCAGAGCGCAAACACTAGGCATCACTAACACAAACCCACATGAGGAATCACCTTTGATTTGCCATTTGGATTCTAATGCATTCCAAATACACGGAGTTCAGTAATGCCATAATGATGGGTCCATGTATATAGCTATATATCAACATTATCCATTCATTTTGCCGGCTCCGGAATTGAGCTAAAAAATAAAGCAGATCTAAATCTCAGTTGGACCACACTACATGATAGAGTGGTGATTAGGGCCCAACGTAATCTTTGTTTGCCATCCAACCTATTGACAAGGTGACACGTAACTGGATGAAAGTAAAATACTAATATCACTTGATTCAAATCTTTTAGCCTACAATAAGTTTTTAATGGTGGGATTTCAATCACCACTGCTTCCTATGGTGTGGTCCACCTGAGATTTCGATCTGCTTCAGTTTTTGAGCGGATGCTCCTAAAATGGAATGAAAAAACGGATGGCCAGCATGGTACATACTGTTTATGTAATTCCACCCAGGGTACCAGTACCGGGGATGTTTTAGCCACAATGTACCCGGACTGACTTAGGCGATGGGTCGCACGGCGTGAATATAGGATCAAGATCTTTCCCTGAACCTAACTCAATCACATCGAGTCCGTGGTTAACAGACAGTACCAACTATCACAACCCGAACCTGCGAAGTTTGGAAAAACGTACTTCTGGTGGCTGGCCAGCCAGTGCAACCTCTACTTCTGTCGTGCATAAACCTCGGAAAAACCCGGTAGACTGGCCAGCCACCCCCCCAGGCTGGCCAACAGGCTGGCCAGTCCGTCAAAGGAAAAAACCTGAACTAAAAAATGCGCCAAAACGTGTTCCTCAAAGATTAAGGCCAAAAGAGGATAAATTCCTCTACATTAGGCTCTAATCCCAACGGCGGTTATCCGGTTCCCTAACTCTCCCAAGATCCCACTCTCTTTCTCGATCCCTTCTTCGAACCTCAAGAGACCCATGAGGGAAAGGGATGGGTTTGTCCTCCTCATGTGAGAATTAGCTTCGGGTAGCTTGGGATTTCTCTTGTAGGCTGTGATCCAAGGTATTTCTTCTGTAATCTCTTGTAACTTCTGATTCATAGTGGATTGGTGTTGCTTTGTGTCGTGGTTTTTTACCCTTGAGGGGTTTTTTCACGTAAAAATCGGATTGCCCTCTTATGTGTGATGATTTGCTTGTTGATTGCCATTGTGATGTGTTCCTTGCCTGCTTTGATTGCTTCCACTGCGGGGCTCCTAACCCCAACAAGTGGTATCAGAAATAAAAGTTGGGAAGGAGGCAGGGAGAATCTGAGGCGAGACATCAATGGCGTCTTCTGGCATGAGATTCGTTGTGGAGAAAGATTATGTGAAAGAAAAACATGGAAAGCGATTGACATCTATGAAAGAAGTAGAGTTGAAGAAGGTGGATCAGTATGCCAATATCTCAATCAGGTTTGTCAACTGCGATCGGGTTTGATCGGGAGCACTATTCATGGTGGAGCCGTGGGATTGGCAGCGGGATCCACGATTGCTTGTGTGTGGCATACGCAAGGGCCACATGAGTGAGCAGGTGATGAAGGTGCAAGTTTGAAGTCGATGAGGCATGAGAAGTGGTGGAGCTATGATGACAACGAAGTAGAGATGAAGATGGTGCGTGGCGAGGTGTTGCATGAAGATTTGAGTCGTGGTGGAATTTATTGGGCTTGGACGCCTCAAACCTTCTTGCATGAAGACCACCGACCGGTCGGTCACGTTGGAGATGAAGACAGCACGTATCTGGAGCCTTTTTGGGCCATCCGACCGGTTGGTGGGGGGGTCCGACCGGTCGGGCAATTTCCTTTTTTGGACTTGGTTTCTTGCGCGGTTTTGCGCAATGAGTTTCTAATTTCGGTTTTCTCTTATTTAAGGAGATGTAATCCGAGATTAAGGTTGCTGCCAATTGGCCAAGGGATTGAGAGGGTTCTAGGGTGAGAGAAAGAGCATCCCTTCTTCGAACCTCAAGAGATCCAACTCCCTTTCCCTACCCAAACAGGAGGAGTACACTCTTAATCGAAGCCCATCGAACCCTAAACAAAACACCCGACACTAGGTCCCATAAAGAAGACATTAGTGAACATTGAAGACTAAGTATCACCTAACCACAGCGAAACACGGCACCAAAAAATGGGAACTCCCCAAAAAGGTGCATTTTTAGCCTAACGGGAGAACACACACTACTAAACGAACAACTAACGGTAACACTACACAAGGAACGAACGAAACTAACGAAGGCGACGCCCCGAGGATTGGGGTTGTCTATCTTGACATGTCACTCGGTTTGGCTTAACTCTACCAGGATCGAACCGAACCGAGCTGATCGTCTGTTGGAATCGAGCACGAACCAAACCGGTAACTCAACCTTACCGTACGAGTCGAACCAAGTTAACTCCAAATCTCGGCTCAAGTTAATATCCCTTTTTTTATTTTACTTATCCGAGTCGAAAAAAGCCTAGCCTAAAATAATTCAAAATCCAGCCTAAAAGGTGACCTAGGCTCAAAGGTAACCTTGTTTGTTGCTTTTACAGACAACATATTTGGTGCATGGACTTAAGTGGGACTAAGGGGGATTTGGTGGGATGGGATTTGCAACCAGTAATTATTATTGCTGTCAATGGATTGTCATGGAGTTCGTAGAATACCACGGAATCCAAATCCATGTTTGGAATGGATAAGTATCTTACTGAAACATCCACCATTTAAGATATGTGTTGACGTCACATAGGTTTTGCGGGCCTCACCATAATGTTTGTGTTATATCAATACCGTCTGTCAAATTTTCAAGATCATTTAAAGGCATGAGCCCCAAAATCAAGCAGATCCAATGCTCAAGTGGACCACATAATAGAAAGTAGTAGGAACAATGATTCCTACCATTGAAACCTTCCTATGGCACAACATGATGTTTATTTTTCATCCAACCCGTTCATAAGGTCAAACAAACCAAGATGAAGGGAAAACACAAATATTAGCTTGACCCAAAACTTTCGTGGCCCACAAGAAGTTTCAATGGTAGGCGTTCAATCCCCACTACCTTTTGAGGTGGGGTCCACTTGAACTTTGGATCTGTCTAATTTTTTGGTGCATGTGCTAAAATGATCTCAAAAAATGGATGGACAATGTGGATATAGTCCATACATTATGGTGGGACTCACATAAGTTGCTGATGTTAACTCCACCTTTTCAGAAAAGAGCGTGCTCTAGTCGAAATTGCAAGAGATATAAAATGCAATTCATCCCACCTAATTCCATCTACACTACCTTTTCCAAAAATTTCAAATATATGAGCGTGGGAAGCAATGCTCTAGTCGAAATTTCAAGAGATATAAAATGCAATTCATCCCACCTAATTCCATCTACTCCAAACATTGCATGAAATTTGCATGGTCCGGAATGCAATTCCATCCCACTTAATCCTTATTAAGTCCATGCGCCAAACACCCCTTTACTCTTTTTTGATGTGGAACTAAATAGCTTTCCTTTCCAATTAGCTGGGTCGACTCAAACTTGAACCGGGCTTCGAGTTGAGCCGAATCGGCCAGGGTTAGTTCAAACTCAGCTCATAAATCGTTTGAGCTGGAAAAAAAGGTGGCTCAACTGGGTTTGAACCTAACATCCGAATCAAGTCGAGCCAGCCAACAGAGCTAGCTTGACTCGTTTACAACTCTAATGATTGGTGTTGGAAAAGATCTCTCAGCCCCACCTAATGCATATGATTTTCCACATCATCTATCCATTTTTCTAGCTCATCTTAGGCCCTGAGCCCGAAGATGGAACAGATCCGAATCTTAGGTGGACAACACCATAAGAAACAAGGTCATTGAATGCCCACCGCTAAAAAACTTCTTGGGGCCATTGTAATGTTTATTTGCCATCCAACTTGTAGAATAGGTCACACAGACATGGATAAAGAAAAACACAAATATGAGCTTTTGTAGCCCCATTAAGTTTTTAATGGTGAACGTTGAATGACCACCTTTTCTAATGGTGTTGTCACCTGAGACTTGGATCTGCCTTATAATTAGGTTCAACATTAAAATAAGCTCTAGAAATTGATGGACCGCTTGGATGAAACACACACATCATGGTAGGCCCACGGATCCTTTCCAGCATCGACCGGTCCGGACCGGTGCCGTATGCTCCACAAAGCAATCGGAGTCCAACGAAAAAGAGATGGTTTCGCGGAAAACCACCTCGACCAATGATCGACAGTCAGCTAGACAACCGGGACGCCCCACCAACAGGTGCCGTCGTAGACACGTGCACTCTACCACGCACATGTGCCGGCCCACAAGACTCGCACGCGCATTGCCTGCTACACATCGGAATTTAGGTGGGGCCCTGCGTGATATTTGTGATAAATCTAAACCGTCCATCAGTTCTGGAAGCTCATGCTAGGACATGATCCTAAAAACGAACCAGATTCAGAACTCAAGTGGGCCATATGACATGAAAGAGTGGGCATGGAACGTCCACCATTGAAACACTATTGGGCCCACGTAAGTTTTGAATCAGACCAAGATTTTTATTTTTTCAGTTCATCTAAGTAGGAATGATCTTATGAACGGTTTAGATGGAAATAAATCTCACCCCAGACCCAGGAATGTTTCAACGGTAAGCATTCCAGTCCTCACTTTTTCCTGTTGTGTGACCCACTTAATTATTTCAAACGACTAATTTTTGGGCACATATTCTAACATGATCTGGAAAAACGGATGGACGGAGTAGATTTATAATAAACATCACGGTGGGCCCCACCCTCGACCAGAGGAACTTCTCGTTTGCCAAGCCGCATACGCAAAAACTCGAATCCTACCCGCGCGACTAATATTCCCATCTCTTTCCCTTTCAATCCACCAATCAGTCCAAAAACCCATCCCCAACCCTCCCATCGCATGCGCTTCCACTCTCTCTTACAAATATCCCACCATCGTCCACCCGGCATTTTGCTTATCCTACGCCACTACTCCCCCTTATCCTACACACCTCCCCCTTTCCTCCACTTCAGCACCCAAAATCCGCTGCCCATGGCCGAGGACGACCTCCGGCAATCAGCTCGCCGACAAGCAAGCCGCCTGTCGATGCCCAAGCTGCCGCCGTCAGGGACCTTAAGGCCAAGGGAACCGCCGGCTCCGATCTCGACGCGGCGGTCGAGTCGCTCAAGGCGCTGAAGCTAGAGGCCGCCGCGGCCGCGAGCCAGCTCCAGGCCGCTGTCGTAGCGAGTAACGGGGAAGGGAGCTCCGCTAGCAGGGAGGCGTTCCGTCAGTCGGTCGTGAACACGCTCGAGAGGCGGCTGTTCTACATACCGTCTTTCAAGATCTACAGGGGCGTCGCAGGCCTCTACGACTATGGGCCGCCTGGGTGCGCTGTTAAGTCTAACGTGCTCGCCTTCTGGCGTCAGGTAAGCAGCGGTTTCTAACGTGCGCCCGGGGGGTAGTTACACTGTGCCGCTTGGGTATTTGGGTGCCTTTTTAAAACCCTACTCTATTGATTTTATGTTCTTCTTTAGGGTTAGGTTACTATTTACACGTGACAGGAATGTAGTTTGATCAAGACCGTCTAAGTTGTGGGCCGAATTGTGGATTGAACGTGTCGTAAAAATCACACGAATTGGATGGCGGTAGCTGAGCCATCTGATACCTGTCTGTGGATTTTTCTTCGTTAAATTTTTATCTGATGGCTGCTGTTTGGATGGTTATAGTCATGTGGCAAGTGTGTTTTTGTTGGATGCGCTCTATCCAAGATGGGGCCCGGTGTTTGGATGGTCTGGATTGATTGACGGGTATGCTAGGTGTATCATCGAATAAGTCAGTGCCATTAAGGAATTGGTGTTGAACACACATTGAGGAAATCATATCGCAGGTTACTGAAACGACTCGTCCAGTACAAGGTGAGTCGCTTCGATGAAATGAAATGAATATTTTAAAAATGAGACTGGTCGGACTCAGCCCATGTGACTCATTTGACTAGGTCCGACTTGTCCCAAGTTAGAAAGAGTCAGATCAAGTGGTGACTGAGTTGCTTGATTTTAATGTGTAGGTCATCTGACTCAGACTGGTTCCAATGAAACTGATGACTCGAGTGGTACTGAGTTGGGGATGATATTTAAAACAATGCATTGTAGTCTCACCCATGCTTTTATTTGCTCTGGACTCTGAACTCTCAGTTAGTAATCAAGCACTCAATCTCCATGCACAATTCATGCATTTACGAGACCGGGCTGTTCATCTGTTCGATCCTAAATGGATGGGTCACATACCATAATTTATACCTGTCAGATGATCCTAGCTGATGATTGGAGAACTTCCTTAAATTGAACACTGGCTACTAGGTAGCTGGACACTCTTTCCCTAACCGTGAATCATAATCCTCAAAAGTTATCCTATCATTGCTAGGATAACCAGAACAGTGTGATTTTCATGCTGCACCCCATCCATAGTACGGTCTAGCAGATGAGCGGTATGGATTTTGTACATCTGTGCAATATTTATGGAAATTTGGTGCTTGGTAGCATGGGTTCTCCAAAATGAGATGCGTAATAAGTTTTTGTAAGTGGAGAATTTTAACACAATCCGGACAGGAAAACATGGAAATTGCATGGTTTGCATGAATTAGTAGTTTCTCTTACTCCCCAATATAAATAAGAACATTATCATCCGGTGAATCAGGTAAATACATCTCAAGGCAATCTGTGCAGGTGATTTGTGGCACATGCATGAGAGCCAGGCTATTTTCTGGGTGGGTGGGTTGGTGGGGCCCAACGTGAGCATATCCTGTTTGGAAAATTGGACTGGCTCACTCATTAGGTGGGCTGCACATGCATGAGGGAAGAATGGATGTTTAGAAAACAGACCAATGGTCTGTCTTCAGTGTACTTGTTTAGCTCCCTTAATAATATATTTCTGGAGGGAATGAGTTGCTTTGCTGAGCGTGGCATAAACACCGTCCAATACTTTCTATTATGAAGTTCCTTCATTGCTTCCTTCTAAACCCTCCACTTATAAAAAAGTCCATGGCCCATCTTCTGTGTACTTTTTTAGCTCTCTTAATAATATGTTTCTGAAGGGAATGAACTGCTTTACTGAACGTGCTGTGAAAACCTCCTTACAAGTTTGTAAAAACAGAACAAGGACCACTAATACTATGTAAATGGTACCTAGCAAAAAAGTCGGACACTTCACATATTAGGGTCTTTGCAAAAGCTATTTGGATGTCCATTCAACAAGAAATCATTTACCACTTCCCAACTAGCTTCGAAGAAACTGAAAGAGATCATTGAGACTATTATGTGTAAGTAATACACAGGCAAAACCAAAGTAGGAAAATTTATAAATTAGGGTCTTTGTAATAGCTATTCGACATGTGAATGCCACTTGAAATCTTGGCAGATGTAATGCTTTTGTTATATAGGTTGAGAAGGTTAGGGAGTCGTTTGTTAAAATACACGAGTTATTTTATGTGATTGAACCTAGTCAGATTGTATCTCAATAATTTCTGCATGTGGGAAACTTTCTTTATGCTGTTTTATAATAAGTCACACTTTTGCGTGCACCCAATGCCACCTCTCTTTCCTCTTTACTGTTCTAAAAGATTTACAAATGAGTCTTGGAAAGAAGAATGAATCTTTTCTGTTGTTGATCTCGTATTGAACCATTTATTAGCTTAGAGAATTTCGCATCACAAGTGGGGTTGCTTGGTCATTGTTTGGTGATGTATATGTACTTGATTTATCTTGTTTGTTTTTCAGCATTTTGTTCTCGAGGAGAACATGTTGGAGGTGGATTGTCCATGTGTCACACCTGAAGTCGTCCTGAAAGCATCGGGTCACGTTGACAAGTTTACAGACCTTATGGTTAAGGATGAGAAAACAGGAACATGTTATCGGGCGGATCACTTGCTTAAGGATTTCTGTAAGGAGAAGCTTGAGAAGGACCTCACTTTGCCAGCTGAGAAGGCAGCTGAGCTGAAACATGTCCTTGCTGTTCTGGATGATCTCTCTGCTGAAGAACTTGGTGCAAAGCTAAAGGAATACGGTATCACTGCGCCAGATACAAAAAACCCTCTTTCTGATCCCTACCCTTTCAACTTGATGTTTCAGACATCAATCGGCCCATCTGGTTTAAGCCCCGGGTGAGAATTTGAATTTGATATCCAGTCATAACACTTAAGTGAAGAGCTTCTTTTGTGGTTTTCAACTGTGCTCTCTTTCATGTTTCATGTGTAGGTATATGCGCCCAGAGACAGCACAAGGCATTTTTGTGAATTTCAAGGACTTGTATTATTATAATGGGAACAAGCTTCCTTTTGCAGCAGCTCAGATTGGTCAAGCTTTCAGAAATGAGGTTTGTCCTCCTCAGTAATTCCTGTGAAATTTCATGAATTTCTAAACATCGCTCCCATCACTGCATGCATGCACATATGTTGGTGGAAGACACTCATACTTAGCTGCAGATGTCTCAACTCAGTAGATATTTTTTTTTTGCTTGAAATTTTAAGTTCTTATATCGAGAGATGAGCCTACTGGGAGTTGAACCCAGGTCACTGGATTCATGGTTAAGAGTGCTGAAACAACTACACATCTGAGCTGTTCTGAGTTGACTACTAATTTTTATTTTGTTTCTTGAAAGATTGCTAAACCACTATCAACTCAGTAGATAATTTTATTTTATTTTTGAGCTGTTCTGATTTGACTACTAAATTTTACCTATTGAACGGTCTTTTTCATAGTAACTGAAGTTTCCCTTTTGTGGGTTAGTGATCTTGATGAATTTGCAGCTAGGGAAGGTCTCTTCCTGATACTCGGTAGCAATGGTAGAAAATTGAAATAGAAGGGGAAATGCGTCTGCTGATTTGACTTGGCTGAGTCAATGAAAGACTATATAACTTGGTCAAGTGAATGAATTTGTAAGAAATGTGGAAACAACAAAGCATGGAGTAGTTGTTATTTGATTCTGGTGTATGGATTTATCAACTTCAGTGCTGACAAGGTTGGTTATGGTTTGTTTTTAAGAGACTTGAGGGAATGGAAGAGAAACAATTTTGAGTTGACAGGTAGTTGGTTTCTGAAGGAGAAACAAAATTTGGAAACCAGAAGCAGACCTTCACTTTCCTCCTTTCATTTCAGGTAATTTATCAAAATTAATGAGCCAACCATTGACTTGCCAACTACATGAAAGCCCACAGAGTTGATCAATTGATGTGGCGGCATTTTTCAAAAGCCACAGTCACCAATCTTTTGGCCATGTTGATGTGGTGTCTGATAGTGGTACACATAAAGTGGGACGTGCAAGATTTGGTGGTCCATGTGGGTCAGCCATTTGAATGGTCAATGAATGAGACAAGAGGGTCAAAACAGTCCACTTTAGGAAGTTTGGACAACAAATAATATTATTTTCCCTAGCATGCATTGGAAAGAATTCATAGGAAAAAGAATAGAAGCTTAGAAACTTTCAGTGTTGTCATGGGAAAAAGGGGTGTTTGCTTAGGAACTTTATTAGTGGGAGACATTGTGGGACTCTAGGTCCATTATACTTTAAATTTGTATGGCTTTGATGCAATTTCACGTGGTCCCAAGGTAGGTGACTCTTCAGTTGGCATGCTTCTTGAGGATTGAAGTGATGTAAATGCGACTTTTTGGGTAGTCATATATAAGGGGCAAGGGGGAAAACGAATTTTATCAATCCAATTCTCATTTTATACTAATTTGTGTATTGGTTGAGCTTACCTCTTGTAATGAGTCTAATGACCCTAGTATTGATTGACAATCTAAGAAGTGAAACCTTCTCTCTTTCCTCCTAGTTCTTGTGATTTTCTCTTATTGTAGCATCTTCTCTCCCTGTTCTCCACATTACATGCAAAATTAGCAGCCGAGGTGTTTCTACCAATATAAATTGCATGGTGAGAATAGTGATAAAGCGTCTAGGCAGTTGGTGTTTTATTGTGGATGAAATCCATGACCTACCCACCAAAATTGAAATAAAACTTGGCAAATTCCTAGAGGCCATTCATGGTGCTGGTAGTTTACCGAAGTTGGGAGCCAGCTTATAGGGCTGAGCTCCTAGCAGGAAACCAACTATTTGAGGTGTGATTCTTGTTTAGAGCGGAACAAAATAGGTCAATCATCATCTTGAAACATCTATTTGATAGATCCCACTTTGTAGTGCTATTTGCTTATGATTCCAAAGTAGCATTCTAGTTTGATGATTTGAACCATGTGATCTATGGCTCATAAACAATGGATTGGTGTAACAAATTGGCCCCATTTAAAGTGTGAGGAGGATCGTCCGATCATTTTGATTCTTGTACCATGGCTTGCCTGCTATAGTCCTGTTGAATGATCCACCCCAGTTGATATACGGGTGTGCCACATGTCATTTAAAAGGTTTGGGGACGCTGCTAATGTCTCCATAAAGGTGGGGACATTAGCAAAAGTACTTTCAATTCTGTTTCTCACAAACAGAATCGAGTGTCAATGACACACGGATGGAAATAAACATCTTTTGATATAGGTGATGGGAAAAAAGATCAAAGTTCAATTAAGAAAAAAGATTGGGTGGCCATTCAGCGTATGCCTGTCTCCCCAGGTTTAGGCAAAAGAGAGAAAGAAAATTACAGGTTCTGGGAGGATTGATCTCTTTTGGTGCAAATGCCCACGAGGGAATGACTAGCTGGGGAAAAGCCTGCCTTATGAGTCACCACCTATATACTTATTGTGTGTATCATATAGCATTCATAATCTGGATGGTTATATTGGAGGATGAGATGTGAAGCTGTTCCTTTTCTTTGATCCCAAATATGTTAATTAGCTTTGAGCTTCCCGATTTGATTCTGCAGCTGTTACTGTATGTTTGAAGAAAATCAATTCTTTCCTGTGAATGCTTGCTCAAAAAATATTTGCTTGTAATTGTTCTAGAAATTGTTTTATCTTTCTGCCAGTCTTGTAGAATTGACTTTCTCTAATATGCAGATATCTCCTCGTCAAGGTCTTTTGAGAGTCCGCGAGTTCACGCTTGCTGAGATTGAGCACTTTGTTGATCCTGACGACAAATCCCACCCTAAATACAAAGAAGTTGCTGATTTGGAATTCTTGATGTTCCCCAGGGAAGAGCAACTAACTGGCCAAGCAGCCAAGAAACTCTGCCTTGGTGAAGCAGTTTCCACGGTTGGTTTCTCTTAAGCCCTCACATTTTTTTTTTTTTTTTTCATACCAGTTCTTTCCACCTGCCTATAGTTATACATGTTTTAAGGGTAGGTTTGGGACGGGAAAATAGGCAATGGAAGCCCACTTGAAGTGGATGCTCTTTTTCGTGGTCCCTCAAACAGCAAGAGTTCCTTCTTTGTTAAGATTCTCAAACTGGCTCTAAAAAAATCCTTTTCTGTCTTATATTTTGTTGTTTGGATTATACAACCTCACGCTGTGTGGTGTTTGTTAAAACATTATTATGCATTGCGTTCGGCCAGGCGACTGTCAACAATCAGACCCTTGGCTACTTCATTGGGAGGGTATATCTATTTCTAACAAAGCTGGGGATCGACAAAGATCGGCTACGCTTCCGCCAGCACCTGCCGAATGAGATGGCTCACTATGCTGCAGACTGCTGGGATGCTGAGATAGAGTGTTCCTATGGCTGGATTGAATGTGTTGGTATTGCAGATAGGTCTGCATATGATCTGCGTGCTCACACGGTAAGATATGAATTACACCCATTTCCTATGAAACATCATAATCTCGTTAAACTGGCTTCTCTTTTTAGCACCAACATGGTTTTTGCCTTCATTTCTTCTGAAATTATCCATTGATGGTGTTAGCAACCTTCCATTCACTAGTGTCATCTTCTGCTAGTGATAATATTTTGTCTTCACTAATTTCAAAAAAAAAGAAAAAAAGAAAAAAAAAGAAAAGAAAAGAAAAGAAAGAAAGAAGAAGAAGAAGAAGAAATGACACCTTTTTCATCGTCCTTGTCCGGATGGATCTAGTAATATAGCTCTATACAGATCCAATCGATTGCAGAGGAAAATAATTGCTTTTCCTTTAAATTTGGACCATCCATCATAATTTCCCTCTTCTATTTAATAGCTAGGATCATCTGATAAGAATGGCATTAACCTAATAGGTCACGACTGTAAAAAAAAAAGAGCTGCCATTACTTGGATTAGATCCTGTAATATCTCTTGGGTACTTATGGAAATCGACCTCATGCTATGTAACAGGAGAAAAGTGGTGTTTCTCTTGTCGCCCATGAAAAGTATGCTGAACCTAGAGAGGTGGAGGTAAGTTTATCTCTCTCTCATTGACAACATTGCCAATTCTGTTATTGTAATTGTGTAAATGAGTATTGGTTTTTATGATCCCAGCAACTGGTCATAGCACCAGCAAAGAAGGAGATGGGTCTTGCATTCAAAGGGAGCCAAAAGATGGTGGTTGAAGCCTTGGAGGTAAAACTATGTAACCTTTTGTGCTGGAGAGTTAAATTTACGAGGACTGCTAATCCTTTTTTTTTTTTTTTTAATCTTTTTACATGCATACCTACATGCCAACATGTGTAAACTATGTGTGATGTTCTAGATGCTTTTGAAGTAGGCGCCATTGTTTATGTTCCTTGCATCACCTTAAAAAATTGATGGTGAAATGAAAAGCTATGACTGTTCATATCCAACTTACATGTGGGGACCACCTGTGAGTGGGTTGGCCTTTTTCTTGGGCCAGGCTATCTACAAATTGTGGCCCACTTGAGCAGCAGGCTTGGATATCATGTTGCATAGTGGCATATAGTGCATGCACCTACTTTTGTAGTTGGTGCATGTAAAAAGGTGTGATGGAGCATGACTGAATAATAGAGCTGGGATTGAAAAGATGAAAATATACCCATATGGATGACCTGATCCTCCAACTTTTGAAGAGAATAAATTTATTTTTTAATTAAAAGGGGAGAGCATCCTGAAATAGGAAAAGGGCTCACAAACCCTGCTTTGGCAAGAGGAGCAGCAGAGGAAGTTGCGCCCGTATTCCTCTGACAAATGAAATGTTCAGCCCAGAGGATATGGTCCCAGCATCTCTGATCTCCTCTGCACAGGCAGCAGGGGCACTGGAAATAAATAAATAAATAAAGGGAAAAAGAATATTTATGTGGAGTCACATGACACAGAAAACCCTGACTCACACCATAGGGGTCTAGCCATCTAGGAGAATCTCTCCCTTAGGGTGTAAATCCCATCCTTGGAAACCAGTTAAGTACTCTCATTCAATATAAATTGTCATGATTTGTCCACAGGTCTCATATATGTCTATACCGCCATTCCTTACAATCCTACTCAAAATAAAAGAAGCTGAGGCTTGAGGCTGTTGGCCCAAACAATAACTTACCTAACCAAACAAGGAACCGAAGCAGAGAAGTTCAAATAGCCAAATAGGGAACTAACGAGAAGTCCGAATAATACTCTCTCTCTCTCTCTCTCTCTCTCTCTCTCTCTCTCTCTCTCTCTCTCTCTTATGTATGGTCCCGATCCAATACAGTCAACTCTACTGTAAGTTACGATAGATGACCTTTGTGGGCCCCACTGATGTTTGCATGACATCCATTCCGTCCATCGTTATAACCTGGAGTTCAACCTGTTGCCCAAAAATCATCAGACACTACTCAGGTGGGCCACACCGAAGGGAAAAGTGAAAAATCATGCCTAAAAATCTCTATAGTCACTTGGTGTGACCCTGTGACCCAACTTGGTTTCGAAATTGCCTGATTTTTGGTGTGCCCCTTCATCCTAGGGGTGTGCATCTAATGAATGGATTGAATGGCATATACACAACATGGTGGGCCCCCAAATATTGTTTGGAAGGTTTTTATTAGTTGGTGTCCCCTATGGTGTGGACCTGCCTGAGTTTTTGATTAGGCAGATTTTTTTCCTCATCGCCTAGCATTGAAGGATGCGCCTCATGGATGGGGCAGATCTGATGCACCCATTATGGTTGGGCCCACAGAGGTCATCTACTACTGAAAGTTACGGTAGAGTCCAACTCTATTACACATGCATCAAGGTTTTATACACAACCATGTGTATATAGGCTCTACAATTTTTTTTAATAAAAGCAAATCCCTATGTGGTTTATTTATATGCCTTTAAGGAGATCCAACTGTGGACCCCACAGTCCAATTAGGCCATTAAAATGGGCCCTTTTGATTTGATCTGTGGGCTTCCAATCCAAGCGTACCATTAACTTGGTCCAGACCTGTCACCCAATCTGTTGATTTGGTCTAGATCTTGAATATGAATGGTTGGATGGTCCTGATCTTCAATTTGGATGGTTGGATGAGCCTAATATTTCATCAGGACAATTGGATGGGCTTGATCTTCAATCGATCAGCAATGTGACTGTTCCTGGTCTCCCATTGGATGATTGATGGTCCACCAAAGTGAGTGTGGGATTACCTGAACCTCTGAATTATTATTATTATTATTTGTCTACTTCTACTAGTATTATCTTACTAGCTCTTCTGTTCATGGACAGGCTATGAATGACGCAGAAGCTATGGAAATGAAAACTGCTTTAGAATCCCAAGGGCAAGTGGAATTCAATGTGTGTACCCTTGGGAAAACTGTCACGATCACGAAGAATATGGTATCTATTTCTAGACAGAAAAAGAAGGAACACCAGAGGGTTTTTACACCATCAGTTATCGAGCCGTCCTTTGGCATCGGGCGTATAATCTACTGCCTTTTCGAGCATTCGTTCTACATGAGAGCTAGCAAAGCCGGGGATGAGCAGTTGAATGTGTTCCGCTTCCCCTCTCTTGTGGCGCCCATCAAGTGCACTGTCTTCCCTCTTGTTCAGCAACAACAGTACGAGGAAGTGGCCATACTCATCTCAAAATCACTAACTGCGGCAGGCATCTCTCATAAGATAGACATAACAGGTATGCTTACAAAATAAATGCCGTAGATAGATTACTCTCCCTTGCCTGAAAATTAAGTATGTCTTTTAACTGGTGCGATGAAAGCGGTGATATGTTCGATGAGTTATGCTCAGCCTGCATGCACCTTGCTCTGCATGCCTCCACATACACCATGGATGCCAACTTGGCGTTCGCATGGGAGCTCTGGGCTGTGCATCAGGTGTGTCCACCGAGGAGACCTGGTCCAGAAGTCTGTAGAGGTGTTTGTGGTCTTATCTGAGTAGTAGGAACTGAAAGCTCTTTGTTTGCATGGGTATTGGACCGATGACGTCTTCCACTTTGAAAATTTCCCACTTTCTGATTCTTTGGGTTGCTGAAATTGGATCGATCCAGATCACTGGTGGAGGTGAAAATGCCAGGATTTGAGAAGCATCTCTTTTGTTTCTGCCTTTCTGCGAGTGTGTGAGGGTCCTTTGTGCATTTGCTATTGCTCATTAAATGGCGGCAACTCATTCAGTGGACATGTGGCTTAACATACATTTCATGGACCCTATTATGGATCGAGTAGTCTGAAATCACACTTTTGATTAAAAATCTTAACCACATGATTTCACCTGTTGAATTTGGACCATTGACCATTTCCTTCTCATTCATTCATTTGATGGGCACCAATTGCTCGGGATCCATGATACGTGCCATCCATCCATATTGTCATGCATGTATGCAATACATACCGAGGATGCGTTCCCATCATTCAATGAATGGTTGGGAAATAAACCGTAGTCTAGCCCCTTTGCCAGTGGAAGCAAGCTTCTCTCCTGAGAATCTCTCTTGTAAGCTTCAGGAGTCTGGTTGCCATTTAGTTCAGATGTGGTTATGCTTCAGCTCTCACAAGCTTTGAGATAACAGACTTTCTCCTAATCCATTTTTATTCTCACTCATGAATGATGATCCTGCTCACTGCCCCCACATGTGGGGGCGGTTGGGCCATCATCATCATAGCTGCGTCCCAGCCATTTGGGTTGATGGGTGTCTGCATCCTATTTATCTAGGTATGTAAGTTGCTGCGTAATCATATTTGTATTCACATCTCATGGAGAGATGGGCGGACCTCATGAAATGTATGCATGCACACATGGATGGATGGGTATTCATATGTACATTCATGTCCATGCACGTTGATACACCATGCATGCATGGATGTGTTATCCAATAATGTATGTATGCATGTGGGTAGGTGCATAATTTTGTATTCATCTATAGTGGATGTATGTGTGGATTGTGTGAATGTAATAAAATGCGTGGATGCATATACATCTGCCCAAGCATATGGGCATGAATATTTAAATCCATGTACGTCTGTATTCATGCATGTATTTTTGTTTTGTTGTGCTTGAAAAGAAATCTGAAAGAGAATGTTACAGGTACGTCGATAGGGAAACGATATGCTAGGACCGATGAACTTGGTGTTCCCCTTGCCATCACAGTAGATTCTACATCATCGGTCACGATCAGAGAGAGGGACAGCAAGGATCAGATTCGTGTAAGCATTAATGAGGTGGCATCAGTTGTGAAGGAGGTGACGGATGGGCAGAGCACGTGGGCTGATGTGCAATGGAAGTACCCAGCCCACACGGCTGGCAGTGAGTGAACTCGGTAAGGCCGATCTTTGCCAATGAGCTGATATCTCATACGATTGGCATTTTTTTTTCCATTGAAATTGTGAGGGTTGGATTTTGGTATAACAGTGAGAATCTTAAAATACATGCACAAATCTGAGGGAGGAAAAAATAATTTATATGCTTATTTGTGCCATACAGTTATTGCCTTATAATCTTGCTTATCATGCCCTATTTATGATGGTGCTGCATCTTGTAAGGCTGCATTTGGATGTGTCATCAAATTGAATTGCAATTTTTTCTAATTATTTGGAAATAACCAAATTATGGTTTCCTTACCACTCATTTCAAGCGACTGGGCTTCAAATTACAATCATGCAACTGCAATCCAAGGGCCATCCACTTGTCCTGAAAAACTATGAAACATCATTAATATCTCATTAATTTTTGTTGTTACCTTTTAAACTGAATGCCTTGTAATTGATTTGCTTGCACCTCCAAACGCAACCTTACCCGTGAATGTTTTGGAGAATGGTTCTAAGAGTCCATTTCATAACTTAACGCGGTATAAAGGTGAGAACACAATAATGAATATTGCTCCCAAGTGTTCGAATAAATGCATTAGCTATCAAATTTCAGCTTTGTTGTTTTAAATCCAACTTGGAAGTTGCACTGTTGCAATTTGGTGCTTGGCCTCTCAAGATGACTGCTGATGAAATCACAATGTTGCTGCTGCTGCTTAAGACTCCAATGCAATTCAATCAGTCTGCACCCAAAAACACTCTAAAAGGTGTTTAAGGTGTTTGGGTGACACCTTTACTATTCAGAATGGAAGTACTATTATTATATGCTGGTGACCGTCTGAAAAATTGCTCACTAGCGTATTCCTAGAAAATGTTTTTTGGTGGTTTTTTTTTTCTTTTTTTTCTTTTTCCGCCCATGTTCATGTGGGGTCATGTTTGGTTGCAACAATTTGGACCACTGAACATTGCCACAGATGATTCAACGTGGGGCTGCAGCTTGGGTTCAAGTGAACTTGGACCCGACTGAACCCAACCTGAGTTTGGATCGGATTGGGTTAGGTTTTAAGGGTCCTTGGTTCAGGTAAGGTTGGAAAACTCTACCTGATTTGAAATGGGTCAGGTTTGGGTTGAGGAAGTTCATGTCAGGTTTGGTCAAGTTGGGAATAATCACAATGTATTAGGGTCAGGTTGGGTTGGTTCTGTTTAGGGTTGAGTACAGAGAAATTTGGGTTGGGTTGTCTTGAGGTCGGATTGGGCTCGGGTTGAGGACCCAGCCTGCCCGAGTTGCACCCCTAATCTCACAGCTATGGTCCCAATGTATCCTATAGCAATACGGGATAGGTAGTGAAGAGGAGAGGGTGAGGGTGAGGGTGAGGGTGGGGACTACTGTCAAATTTCAGAACTGCCCCTAGTTGAAGATATGCAGAGACACCCGCTTACATAAATATCCTTTCTTATATTGAAAGCTCTTTCAAAGTCCTTTTAAAACCCAAAGTTCACGGCATCCTCTTCCAATGTCAGACCGCCTATGTGCTAAGCTTTTGTATTTGTTGAACTTGAACTGAATGCAAGAGCCACCGACAGTAGAGTCTGCATAGATAAGATATTGGATTCAAGAAAGTCCCATCTTGAGTTTCTTTGCCTACAATTTCTGTAGGCAAGCTTGGAAGAGCAGAAGAAATGCCTTCCCACATGCCATTGAAATAGTAGTGGTTAGCTTCTTCTCCTTTTCCTTTTCATTTTGTTCAAGAAAATCGGCTCAACATCCATCAAGCTAGTGGACAGCTAGGCTTGGGCTCCGGCTTGGACGGGCCAGTTTGTTTCGGCCTGTCATGAGCCTATCCTGGGCATGGATGGTGGATCTTAGCCCACCCTGATTGTTGACAACCCTACGTTGGAGGGAGCATGGCTACTTAACTAGGGTTTTTTTCACTAACTTAAATGTGCAGAAATCTATGCCGTCCATCAGGTAAATCAACATTTGGCCGATTCAACTCTCTAGTGGTTCACCTTAGTGGGTATTTTACCCCTAAGCTGGGGCCTACCTTGATGATTTTCTGTATATCCGTGCCGTCCATTCGATTCTCCAGCCCATTTTAGTAGTGGTCCCAAAAATTAAGCAGATTTTAATTTCAGGCGTACCACACCACTGAAACAGTGGTGAATGAGTGCCTCACCATTAAAAATTCCAAAAGGCCCATGTAAGGTTTTTTTGTAATGTTTATTTGCCATCCAGCGTGTTGATAATATCCAAAAAGGCCTGGATGAATGGTAATTACAAAGATCAGCTTGATCCAAAGCCCTTGTGGCCCATAAAAGGTTTTTAATGGTCATTCATCACTATTTCTAAGTGTTATGGCCCACCTGAGAGTTGAATCTTCTTATGCTTTGGGATCTCCTTCTAAAATGAGATGAAAAAAATAGATGGACAGCGTGGATATACAAGAAATACATCAAGGTGGGACCCACACGGTTAGGGTAACACCCACTGAGGTGTTTTGGTGAGCCCACACGCGTGCAGCTCACTGTGCCAGCACAGCTGTCAATCAAGATCCAATACATCCATCAGAAGGCCCACCGTTACGTAGATCTCCTGGCCCAAGAATAACTTTGCTCCACTACTAGCCAGGTGACCCTCAATTTAAGAAACACCGTTGAAAAACTTGCCCCAATATTTACTAACCGTCCACCTGTTTCTAGCCTCGTGGGCCCCACCTACTTAGTGGACCAGCTTTATTTCTTGGAGAGAACATTTACACGTTCGTGCTCACCTGATGGGTAGCTTGGATTTTTCGCCTACCTCACATCTTGGCACGTGTGATGGCACATGTCGAGTAGCTATCTCCCTACTTCTGTGGGCCCCACCATGATGTATGTGTCGTATCCACACCGTCCATCCATTTGGAGAGATCATTTAGGGCACGATCCAAATAATGAGGCAGATCCAAATCTCAAGTGGACCTCACCAAAGAAAACAGTGGGGATTGATCGTCTACCATTAAAAACATCTTGTGGCCACAGAAGTTTTTGATCAAGCTGATATTTCTGTTTTCCCTTCTTCCTTGTCTGTGTGAACTTATGAACAGGTTAGATCTCAAATAAACATCATGGTGGGTCTTAGGAAGGTTTCAACGGTCGGGTCACTGTCCCCACTGTTTTCTTTGGTGGGGTCCACTTGAGCTCTGGATCTGTCTCATTCTTTGGAACATCACCTAAAATGATCTCTCCAAATGGATGGACGGTGTGGATACAACACATACAACATAGTGGGGCCCACAGAAACTCAACCTGTCAGCAGCCAATCCGCGTAGATGGTGTGCCTGGAAACGTGTGTGGTCTACCGTTATATTCGACACCACCTTCTCAGTCTCATATCCTCCTTCGGCAAATGCTACCTTGCGAGGTAGGTGTATTTCCCTTATCCTTCACCCCAAGAATACTTTCATAGTTCCATGCACGTATGTACGTTAGACATTCGTCACTTTCATTCCATCGCTTCTTCAATTATCGAACACCATCCAAACCCTTCAACTGTTCGACGAAATGCCTCAGAGAAATCTCTTCCCTTTCCCAAACCTCACCATCTCTCTTCAGTTCCATCATCCGAGCGTCCACCGAAAAGGGTTCACCTCAAAAGGCCCTTCTCGATTACAAAACCATCCTCCTTTCTGGACTCCTCCGACCCAATCTCCGAACGCTTGCTTCTGTTCTCGAATCCTGCAAGATCTCGCTGAACCTCGAAGTGGCGATTGAGACCCATGCAAGGATTATAAAATCTGGGTATGAATTGCATCCATCCCTTTCATCTCCCTTGATATCTGTTTATCTTGCTCATGATCGTCTTGTAGATGCACATCGGCTGTTTGATGAAATGCCGGAATGGGGTTTTGATGTCGTATCTGCTAATTTACTGATCGCTGGTTATTTGAAAATCCGAGATTTCGAGAATGCAAATCGCGTCTTTAACAAAATGCCAAATAGAGATGTCGTATCGTGGAATTCAATTATTGCGGGGTGTGTCAGGAACGCCCGCCCGAAGGAGGCAATTAGCTTGTTCTGCCGGATGCTTAATTTGGGCTTTGAACCGGATGGGTTCACGTTCTCGTCTGTTCTTTCCGCTTGTGCTCGAGTCGGGGCTCTTAATCATGGCGAGTGGGCCCATGGTTTAATGATCGATAAACAAATCGAGCTTAATTTCATACTAAGTTCGGCGCTGATAGATATGTACTCAAAATGTGGGAGAATCAAAACTGCAATGGAAGTATTCGATAGCTCAAGAAGGGATGATGTGTCCATTTGGAATTCAATGATTACTGGGCTTGCGATCCATGGGCTCAGTTCAGATGCGATTTTAATATTCTCTCGAATGAAGGGCGAAAATATCAAACCTGATTCGATCACCTTTGTTGGGGTCTTAACCGCATGTAGCCATTGTGGTATGGTGGATACTGGCCGCCATTATTTCAATCTAATGAAGAGTGATTACTCGATCGAGCCGCAGCTCGAGCATTACGGAGCGATGGTCGATCTGCTGGGCCGCGCTGGGCGGTTAGAAGAAGCTCACGGGATGATAAGAGCAATGCCGATAGAACCTGATATTGTTATTTGGAGGGCAATGCTAAGTGCTTGTAGAACTCATGGAAGGCCTGATTTGGGTGAGGTTGCGATCGAACGGATGACACAATGCAGTAGTGGGGATTATGTCTTGCTCTCGAACATTTACTCCTCTGCAAATAGATGGGATTGTGCGGAGAGAGTGAGAGAATTGATGAAAAGGAGAGGAGTTCGGAAGAACCGCGGATTGAGTTGGGTCGAGATGGGTGGGGCTGTCCATGAGTTTAAGGCAGGGGATCGATTGCACGCAGAATCTGATGCAATTTATAGGGTGTTGGACGGTTTGACGGTCCGGATTAAGGCGGAAGGGTTTGTGCCCTTGACAGGATTGGTGTTGATGGATGTGTCTGAGGAGGAAAAGGAGGGAAATTTGATTTGTCACAGTGAGAAGCTGGCACTTGCCTTTGCAGTCCTGAAGACAGGCCCCAGATCTGATATCCGGGTCTCAAAGAACCTTCGTACATGCTGTGATTGCCATTGCTGGATGAAGATGGTTTCAAGAGTGCTTTGTAGGGTGATAATCGTGAGGGATAGAATCAGATTCCATCGGTTTGAAAACGGATTGTGTTCTTGCAGAGACTACTGGTAGCCAGAGATGCTATGGATGCTCAGCCAGCACATTCCAGATCTCAAGCACCTTGTGTGTGCCAGTTCCTGGCTGTTCATTAGATGGGCCCACTTAGTATGCTTCATGGATGGAAAAATAATAAGGCTGATCTCGTCATCAGGTGGACTGTGAGTGTATGTTGAATGTGGGCTATTGCTGATCTCAAGTACCCTGTGTGCCAGTTCCTGGCTGTTCATCAGCTGGGTCCCCCTTAGTATCTGGCATGGACCAAAAGTCAAGGCTTTGTCCAGTCATCAGGTGGACCACACATGTATGTTGAATGTGGGCTATTGATCGGTTGATTCTTTTAATAATCTATTCTTTCATAGGTGTGTGGCCTGCTAATGGCAGGATGGGACTGATTCTTGGGCCATGATGCATACACAGTGGGGCCCACAAGGTGAATAACCTGGATCTCGTAGACCCACTTAGTGAGTGTGGATTGTCAGCCATAAGATCTGTCACTGGGGTTAGGTCACAAAAAGAGAGGGAAACTTCATTTGAAATATGCTATGGCAATGAAAGGGCTTCTTGTAGTGGGCCCATGTAGCTCAATGTCTTTATCTTGCAAGCCCATTTACCTGAAATACTTCTCTCTTGCACATGCTCATTTCTTTTCAGTTTTATTCATGTGTGGTTTGCTATTGCAATATGTAAATCTAACAATGGATCTCTCTTTGTCCCCCAGCAAGGTGAAGATGGTTCCCTACTGTTAAGGCCCAGTTCAAAAAAATAGCAGAGACTGTGCATTCTACACTATTTAAAGCAGAAAGCAGTGCTTGCCTTATTCAGAGGTTTGTTAATTTTACATTCGCACAGGAGTTCTGCCCACATGTGAAAACATATGGCGCATGCATGAGATGAACATTTCATCAGGTGGGACATACTGTTTAGATCATCCAGCCTAAAATTTAGGCCCTTTAACACCTTTGGTGGGCCCCATCATACAAAACAAATGGATGGCCACAAAAGATTGTTTAATTGTTAATTTACCTTTTTGGATGGTAAGAAAATATGTGTAGAAGAAGAACATATGCTCTATTGCTTTGCTTCAATTAAATTAAAATGCCGTCCGTCTCCTTCCAAATGCACCATACCCTGGTTGAGAAACAAATAGAGGCAAGAACTCTCTCCATTGAGTGATCATGGTTGATAATCTTTTATGGCAAACCAGGCTATAGTAGCATGCTTATGAATATTTACTTTTGATAGGTAATAGTACCAAGGATTGAACCCTGGATCACTCACACTACATTATCTCTAGCAGCTCATCTAATGAGCTGGGACCATTAATATATTATGCCCTATATGGTCCTGGCCTTATTCTTGAAGACCTGGACCAGGATCTGTTCGGTACCCATTGAGTCCTTAGATCCAGTTTTCTAGTTGGTTTGTGTCAAATAATAGTATTTTCATGGTGAAGCCTGCTTGATGGATGGCTTTAAGTCACAGGCACATGTGGTGTGTGAGGGTGTGTGATTGGCATGATTTCGTACCATGGCTTACTCCTAGTTGTATGAATGAATTAACAGTTCAAATTGATAGTAGGCAAAACCCCGACCTGAACCTGACCTGATTACTTGATAGGTCTAAAAATTAGACCCACACCGATTAAAATTGGGACCCTTCCCAATTTAAGGACAGCATATAAGGTCAGGTTTCTTTGGGTCGTGTTGCCTGATACCTCAAATGAGACCCAGCCCAACTCAGGACAGGTTGAGACCTCAACCTAAGCTGTGCTAAAGTTCGAGTTAGGCCAGTTTGGGTTCGCCCTGACCAGCCCAAGTTGCAACCTAGTCTCTATGCACAATGAACACATAAGCTGTTGCCTTTCTCATTAGATGAAACATCTAAAGAACGTTTCTAAGTTAGCAAATTCATTGACCCAAGCACCCTACATATACATGATCAACGGCTCATTTTTGGTGGGCCTACATGGGTGGTTGCACGGTGGTTACCGACGCTGATCCAATAGTGTTACTGCGCTCGGCGTGGCATAGCTGGCGCAGCTTGGTGGGGACATACCATATGGTGAGACGGGGATGTGCGTTGAAGATAGCGTCGATGTCCCACCCCTGGCGGGCCGCCATGGATACCAATGGCTTGTAGCATGCCTGCCTCCATGCCCCAACATTCTCTCCCCTCTCCTTGAAAGCTCTACGAAGTGCATTTGAGGTGTCCTCGTCGAGGCAATGCAATGCATAGCAATGAACATAGTGTCTCATCTTCGGCTTGTTGATGTAGCTTGCGCCCGCCTTCTTAGGCGTATCGGAACACCTGGTTAGTCACCTGCAGAGGATGATGAAACCAACTGATTATGGCTGCAGTGATGGGGTCATGATGGTTGGGACGGTTTATCTGGTGGGCCACAGCAATTTTGAGACATGGTCCAAAAATTGAAGTGGTTGGACGACTTTGATCATTCCATTTGTGAGTTTTGACCCATGAATGTTCAGATGGCCAGCACAGTCCATTTCCCTTGCTTTTTTGGGACATGAACAATCCAACAATGGCCCACCAAATCATTGGTTAAAGAGATTGGTCATAGCTGATACATAGTTGGGCCAAAATATGGACGGTCCAGATCATGGGACAGGCAACTGAAATGCACATATTGACAATCATTTCCTTCTACTTCAGATCCAAAACTAAAAGCTACAGCATCTGCTTTTTTTTTTTTTTTTTTTTTTTCTTTTCTTCAGTCTCAAAACAGGGCTGTGAACGGGCCAGGTTGGGCCGAGCGAGTCGTTTGCTCATCTGTCTGACATCCTTCACTGATCGGATAGGCCCATGCTTTGGTCATCTATCATCCATTGATCTGATCAGGCCCACCATAGATGGGAAGTTTAGGGTGTTCCAATCAGGGTGAACGGTTCAGATTGCCATAGCATGGGCCAAGCATGCACGGGATGTTGCTCTAACCATCCTGGCGTACGTTAGTAACACAAAGGGTGGAGTTATTTGATAAAATGAAGCTTGATATGCAGGCGCTCAGAAAATGTACACTTGGCGTACACTTGTGCATTGAAATAAAGACCAAAGGATCTTTTATGTCCACCAATCGATAGCCAGATGATCGAATAAGTGTAATTTTATGTAAACGGAGGACCATGATTTGGACAGTTCCGAAGTAAATTTTTAGTGCCAGCGTATCATCCATCACACTCTGCCAGAGTATCAAAGTGAATGCTCTCCTCACGTCGCATTATATACAGATGGAGCCCACAGTGGCATCATCAAGACCGTTGATCTTACGTCCGTGTCGTGGACGGAGGACTTGGACCACCACGTTGTAGATGTGAAACCCAAACCGTACATCAGGTGAGCTCCTCCATGCTAGGCCCTACGGACCAAAATCGGTCAGATCAACAACTCAGGTGGGCCACAACACGGAACAATAGGCATGAAACGCGTGTGAACCACCATGGTGTGTATCTTTCATCAAACCCGTTCATCAGGTGTGACTCAAACGGGTTGTAGAGGATTCCGTTCTGGTCAACTTCACCCTTTGATCAGTGACATATGGGGCCATGTCGACTGTGCATCCGATCCACTCCATACATCATGTTCTCCCTCCCATGATGAATGGGTTTTATACACGCCGTCCATCCATTTTGCCAGCTCGTTTTAAGGCATGAGGCCAAAAATAAGGCAGATCAAAATCTCAGGTGGACCACACCACAGTAAATAGTGGTGGTTGAACGTCCACTATTAAAAAGTTCTTGGGAGCCATTTGGATCAAGCTGATATTTCAGCTTCCCTTCATCCAGGTCTATGTCACCCGATTAACAGGGTGGACGGCACTAGGAAGTTTTTAATGATGGGCACTCAATCGCCACTGTTTTCTTGTGGTGTGGTCCACCTGAGATTGGGATCTGCTCCATTTTTGGGCTCATGCCCTAAAATAATGATACAAAAATGGATGGACGGCATAGATAATACATACAAATCATTGTGGGCCCACAAGGGACGCTACCGGCACTGTCAGTATGCAGTCCGCGTCCCTAAATTCATAGCCCATGTGGGTTTAGCAATGATTTGATTTCTTTTACCTTTCACTTCATCCTGGTGGGGCATTTCCGATGAACGGATCAGATGGCATATACACCACGCGGCAGGACCATCACACAGTGGGAGGCGTTTTATTCGTTCGGCGGCCCCTCCCAACTGTTCCTTGTGGCCCACCTGAGTTTTCGTGTGGGCTGAATTTTTGGCCCTCTGTCCAAATCGAAAGGAGCATCTAATGGACGGCATGGATCTGATGCACAAGTTCTGGTGGCATCGGTACCACATGAGCGCGCATCTCGAAATCAAGGCCAACCAAATAATTTTGAAGGCCAGGATCTTCCCCACGTGCACCTAGATCCACGTGGTTGCTACTTTCTCCAGATCCACCCAGTTCGGGTGCTACACCAACCGTTAGTTTTTTTCTGCAGTATCCACCTTGGTGTTTGAACGCCATACGATCTGTTCATGTGATGTGCTTCATCAGGATGAACTACACGGAAATCACGGTACTCCAATACTCGGGTGGGTTGGGCATATAACGTGTATTTAAACGCTTTTTGGGGTGGCCCACCTGAGTGATTGCCTATTCCTTGGGTGCGGCTTCGGTGGATCCTTGACTGGGCCCACCGTGATGTATGTGCCTTACATCCACGCCGTCCATCCGTTTTGAGAGCTCAGTTTTGGGTTAGGACATGATAAAAAAAAATGGAGCAGATCTAAATCTCAAGTGGACCACACCACACCACACCACATGAAACTGTGGTGATTGACCATTAAAAACTTATCGTGGGCCACAAAAGTTTTGGATCAAGTTGATACTTGTGCGGTCCCTTCATCCAGGTCTTTTTGACCTTATCAAAAGGTTAGATGGCTAATAAACATTCGGGTGGCCCCCCAGGAAGTTTTAATGGTGGGTATTTATTCACTGCAGTTTCCTGTGGTGTGGTCCGCCTAAGGTTTGGATCTAATTCATTTTTGGCATCGTGCCCTAAAATGAGCTCTCAAAACGTGTGGACGGAATGGATGTAAGGCACATATATCAAGGTGGGCCCCACAGTCAGAGATATACGGAAGCCGCGCACTTTATGACTGGTGGATTGCATGCACGTTAAAACTCGTTCTCCCGGACGCGGATTGCATCCTGAGTAATTCGTCCCGCTTGAGTAAACTCTAGGGGGCCCACCGTGATGTATGCATCTTATCCACGCCGTCCATCTGTTTTTCCAGCTCATTTTACACAACGAACCCAGAATTGACGCATGTACAAAGCTAAAGTAGACCACACAACAGGAAATAGTGGAAATCAAAAGCCGATCATTGAAAAACTTGTTGGGGGCTACAGAAGTTTTGCATCAATCTGATATTTGTGTTTTCCCTTCGTCCACATCTGTGTGACCTGACAAATAAAATGCCCTAGGAGGGTTTCAACGGTGTATGATATTATCTCCACTGTTTCCTCTGGTGTGGTCCACTTGAGCTTTGTATGCACTTCAATTTTGTGTAAATAACCTAAAATGATCTGAAAAAGACGAATGGACGGTGTGGATTAATACAAAGACATCACGGTGGGCCCCACAGAGTTTGCTCAGCCCGGTACGCAATCCGAGTCCTAGAGCGGGCACATCAAAGTAGGTCCCATAAGATCAAGGGCTCAGATCAACGAATTGTGGGCTCAACTAGCATGAAGCAGACACATGAGATTTCGATATTTTACCTTGGTGGGGCATTTCTCGCCTCTCTCCTTGGCCAGACTCTGGACCTGGATCAAGAACTCCCGACACTGCTCGTACAGATGGAACAGATAATCCAGGCCGTTCTTTTTCCCGCGTGCCACCTCTCCTGGCTCCGTCACGATGAACGGATGCTCTCTCTGCCTTTCCCCAACCCCACCACCACCTCCACCTCCGTTCTCCTCATCCTCCTCTTCTTCCTCCTCCTCCTTTCCTCCGCTCCTCGCCCCCTTCCTCCGCCGCTGCTGGCGGCTCTTCTTCCTCTCCACCACTGCCTCCCACAGCCCTCCGCCTCCGCCTCCGCTTCCCGCCGCCTCCTTCTCTTGCTGCTGCACCGGCTCCTCCGACAACCCTAGAAAAAACAAAATTCCTTAAATGACCCTCTTTTCTCCATAAATTACCCGTCTGCCACCGTCAGTTGCAGCCTTCGAGACGTATATTGAAGGATCGACAGCGGCAGGACGCAGAACGGTAGAACCACAGGAGCAGAGAACTGAGAACGGTTTTGATTGCGTACGTGCCATTGTACTAGGGTTTGGTACGTCGGCAGGTTTCCGGATTGCATCTTAAATGACAATCTGAACGGTTCATCGTTCATTTTCTGGGCTCTATGCTGCCTGGTAATTTTAACAAGCATTAATTGAACGGTTGGATTTGTACGAATAAGATTATTTACTCGCTCGTGTTCAAATCCACGATTCAACGGTCAGGATCATCCATGAAAAAGGATTATAATTTCATAGCTTCTGTATAGTAATAACGAGAACATGAACGGTTCAGATCATTCTGAAAATGCACTCTTGGGGGTGGAAGCCTGCCAAACCATCATACTGTAGTGCGGTGGCACCGTACCATATCAAAAGCGCTAAAAAAGAAGAGCATTGAAATTGAATGAATGGAGAGGGAGTTATTTGATACTCTGACAGATATGACACTTGATACGCAGGCACTAAAAAACTGTATACGTGTCATATATTAGCTCAATTTAAATGGATTAAATTGTTGAACGGACAGTCTCTAAGTCACAACCCCAAAATCAGATAACTGAAAAATCATAATCTTCGATTTGGAGAGGGTTGTTTGTTGAAATAGCACATCAAATACTTTTCATCTCATCCGTCCAATAAATGTCCACTTGGTCACGATGATTATAACATATGCCTGGTAAGCCCCACAGGTGTGAGATCCTAGTGGGCCATATCAAGTATTTTCTGCGGCCCAAAAATGGACTGGTGTCATTGGTTGTCCATCGTGAATACGGACGATTAAATGGTTAACGGTCCACATCCATGGCGCACCTGATCACGACTAGACCAGCCTGATTTTAGAGCACCTTTATGCCCATGATGGACCAATATGATGAACGGTTGAACTTTAATCGGCCGTCTTAGTAAAACTCTCCTGGCCCTAGTTGTCCTTTGTGGCCTAATTTTTGGGCTAAGAACATTCATAGTGGGCCCACCTGATGGACGTTCTGGATCTTGGCTACAAACATAGAAGGGCCCGTCGTGTAAATGAAGAGGTGGAACCCATGGATCCCCGGATCCACCGAGGTGGGTGGATCCCTGAACGTGGGGTCCACCATGATGTACATTCCTTACATTCAGACCATGCATCTGTTTTGAAAACTCATTTTAGGGCATTATACAAAAAAAATGAAGCAGATCCAAATCTCAGGTGGACCATAATACAGGAAACAGTTGTAATCCAGCATTAAAAACTTCTGGTCGGACTCAAAGCTTTGGATCAACCTATATTTGTGTGATCTCTTCATCCAGGTCCTTGTGACCTTATCAACAGGTTGGATGAAAAATAAACATTCTGGTGGCCCCTGCGAATTTTTTTAAAGGTGGGGATTCAATCAAGACTGTTTCTTGTGGTATGGTCTCCTAAGTTATGGATCTGCTTCATTTTTGGGGTCATGCCCTAAGATGAGCTGTCAAAATGGATGGATGGTGTGGATGTAAAGAACATAAATCACGATGAGCCCCACAGTTAGGGATCCACCGACCAGGGATACACCTAAAGGCCCAAGATCAGACGTCCAGGAATGTCCAACTTAGGTTCTTTTTTAATCATTTTCCATCCACATCAGGAGTAAATAGATGAACGTTCCAGATATACAGATTATCTTGCCACTATTACCGTGTCATCTCAACAGAGAAACCGTCATGCTGCGACACACCAATCTCTATACTACACTCGCAGTTTCTCAAAAACCCATCAATAGAAAAGCTCACGGGTGAGAAAACCTAGGCCAGACACATCACAGCCGTCGGATGACATCAAACACGAGACGCGTTTGGAATTTTAGTTTTCGCTGCACCGAGATCAGATATTCCTGAACGACAGAGATTTTGTGGTGCCCTATCCACAATCAGCATGCCATGGTACAAATTAGCAGAAGGCACATGGAAGTACTATACTGCGCCGGTAGCTATGAACACGTGTCACAGACCGGGGCAACAGCACACGTATCAGAGATCCAGGCCATTCATTAGGTATAGTAGTACAGTCATCACGCGAGTTGAGACTTTTCTTATGACCGCTCATTTAGCTGGCAACATTTTTTTTCGCCCACGCCATGTTTACCGTATATAGTATGTGGTGAATGGCCTGGATCTCCGACACGTGTTCCGCGTATCCCTATGGATGACACGTGTACCATCCCCTCTGCTAGTCCAAGGGATGGTTTCAAAGATCTGTGGGCCTCACAATGATGTATGTATTTTATCCACGCCGTCCATCCATTTTTACATCGCATTTTAAGGCTCGAGCCCAAAAAACGAGATATATCTAAATTTCAGGTGGACCACACCACAGGAAAACAGTGGAGATTGAACGTCCACCGTTAAAATATTCTTAGGGCCCACTGTAATGTTTATTTGCCATCCAAACTGTTTAATAAGGTCACATAGACCTAGATGAAGGGGAAAAAAACAAATATTCTCTGGCCCCAAGAAGTTTTCAGCGGTAAGCGTCAATACCCACTGTTTTCCTGTGGTGTGGCCCACCTGAGATCTGGATCTGTTTTATTTTTTGAATCATACCTTAAAATCAGATGAAAAAAAATGGATGGACGGCGTGGATAAAACACATACATCACGGTGAGATCCACAGAGCTTTGAAACCATCGAGACTAGCAGATCCACGCCCTCATGTAATCATGCACGTTAGCAAAGGCAATTGAAACAGGGGAGCGACTTAGGTGAGACCCCGGACTCACCAAAGACGGTGCAGCCCTTATTGTGGGGCCCAACTTGATGTATTTAGTTTGTATCTACGCCGTCCATTCATTTTTCCATATCATTTTAGGTCATTATCCAAAAAATGAAGCAGATCCATCTATCAGGTGGACCATGCCATAGGAAACAGTGTAGTCCCAGGAGGTTTCCTCACCCTACTCGCGTGTAGTCCTACCCACGACCAGCGCACGTGTCAACTGTAATACGTGTGAGAGATCCAAATTCCATCAGCTGGTTACTGGATTAGGTCGTCTGATGAGATAAGGTGCAAAAAAATAGATGGACGGCTAGGAATCAATTTGATTATGGCCATATTTTTGTACATTAGGGTGGACAGCGTGGAAATACAATACATACATCAAGGTGGGCCCCACGATCAGGGCCGCACCTAATCCGCTCCCCATTTAGAAACTGGGGTGACTGTCCAACCGTACATATGGCCAAGTTGTACCATAATCTGGACCGTCCAAATCGCTGAATCAAATTAGGATGGAGCACAGCCCCCCCCAAAAGAAAGACCATTCATTGGATGGTTAGGATTGCTCGATCAATGTGATTATATATCACATGTTGGATGATCTAGATTGCAGTATCTGATTTCCACGTGAGAGGGATCTTTGAAATGGTGGTGAACTATCATACAAGCCTCACGTTGGAATTAAAAAGAGTGCATTTTGCCTCTCTCCACATTAAGGATACCATCATATTCCGCTCTATTGAGGCCCACATGCTGATATGATCATATGATCAGAACCGTCCAATTTCTCCATGCTATGCTATACGGGCCACTGTAAGAAAACTATACTGAACGGATGATTCAATCCGTCAATGTGTGGATGAGTTTAAATCATAGAAAAATGAAATTTTCAATGGCTCACATTCAACGCCAACAATCAAAGGTCAAGATCATCGAACCATATCAGCATATGGGCCAAATGAGGAATTATCATTAGGCATTGCTAGCTCAGGGGCCGGAAGAACAAAAGACAGCTAAAAAACGAGTTAGTTTTGTGTCAGTCGCGACTGATTGAAAGTCGCGTGTCGCCGCCCAATGGAGCTCACGTGCTTAGTGGTATGATGATCAAAACCGTTCATGTTATGAGACCTATACGACAGATTATGTACGGTTCAAACCACAGGATCTTTCATGTGGGCCCCAGTAAGTAGCTGCACATTATCAACGGAGGCAAAACGAGCTGAAAGAAAAAGCACGTTTTGCCTCCGTCGCGACTGAGGATCCTTCGTCCGTCGCCTCTCACCGGGCCCACATCCTAAGTAATCCGATTATCAAAACCGTAGATGTTGTGCGCTCTAAGCTATATGGATGACTGTACCATCACTATCATCAGATGAATTTAGAACAATGGACGGTTCAAGCGACAGGACCATCTCAGCATGTGGGCCCCACTAAGACAGCGAAGGAGGCGAAAAACGGTAAAAACATCAAACACCTGATCTACCTTCCTGGGAGAGTGCGTCAAGGGCATTGGCGTCAGCGGCGGCGACTCCGAGCTGCAGCTGGCGCCTCCTAGCCGCAGCGTCGTCATCGTCGAGGCGGCGCCGTTCGGCACGGACAGCGGCCTTGATGCCGTAACGCTCGCCGACGAGTAGGTCCCACCGGAAGATGTGGGAGAGACTGGCCATCATCTCGTCGATCTCCTCGTCTTTCATGTCCAGAAGCGTGCTGACGGTGAATCCCATCTCGGCCATCTTAGCTACGGTGTAGTAGCGGACGCCGTACGCCTGGAAGAAGTCTTCTAGGCCGGCGAGAGAGGTGGGCCTGCAGAAGGCTGGTGCGCCCACCGAGTCGAGGAGACGGGGCTGTTGGGGTGGTGGAGGTGGGAGAGCTGATGGGGTGGCGGCGGCGCGTGGGTCCCACTTGAAGAAGCTGGCGGAGAAGGCGTCTGGGTCCATTGAAATGAATGAATGAATGAAATCTCACTCTCTCTCTCTCGTTCGGCTCGATTGCTCGAGTTTTGAGGTATGGTCTGCTGGTGTTCTGCTTCTTTTAAGCCGACTGGTTTTCGGATGACTAAATTGCCCTCGGATTACGTACAAATAACATATAGGGAGAAGGGGAGCTGGCTAATTGCCCGCTCCTCACACGTATACCGGTGTACACGTGTGGGAATCAGAACTCGATAATTTAGACGTCATGCGTAAATAATAATAATAATGGAACCTGGCACCTGGCCCCTTGGTAGAGACGAACAGTCCATCTAGGGGATCTGTGGGGCCCACCTTGATGTAAATGTTTTATCCATGCTGTTCATCCGTTTTCACGTATCATAAAGGTTATGATCCCAAGAAGGAGACAGATTGAAGGATCAAATGGACCACACCACAGGAAGCAGCGGGGATTGAATTCCCACGGTGAAAATAAATCAAGGTGGGGCACATAGTCAGGGTCCCACTTATTGCGCAGCATCTAACAACGTCAGTGATCCGAGATTCAATATCTTGGTCTCATCCATAAACGATAAACAGGAAGAAATAATAACTAGAAGAAGAATCGAAATAAACCAACAATCCACTAGACATATTTTACGTGGAAAAACCCCAAATAAGGGTAAAAAATCATGGTGCAAACTTCACCATGAAGAAGACAAAGTTACAAGTAATACACTTACCTCCTTTGATACTTCTCATGCACAGAGATGGTCATTTTTACTAACCTCTCGCCTTTTTCTCACCTTGGACATATAGAAACCCTAATCCTATGGCCTAATCCCGAGTTACAACCATTTTTTATAGTAAAACAAGAAAATAAAACCCAAAATAGGAAAGCGCCGCAAAACAGGTCGCTGTCGGTCGGGCGCCCGATTAGGCTTGATTGGAAATCCTCCAGCGAGCTATAGGTGAAATTACCTGAATATTGGGCGCCCGGTTCTCTTGACCGTCGGGCGCTCAACTGTTCATAGAACAGTCCAGAGACCTCTTGTCTCTAATACATGATATCGGGCGCCCGATCCAAAGACCGTCAGGGCGCCCGACTATCCCTTGGTGTGATTGGCTCCACACCTCAACACCCACCTACCCCCCAGGCTGACTCCCCTCGGTTTTGGGCTCATGCCCTAACATAAGTTGGCAAAATTGATGGATTAGGTGGATTTCAAACATCACCGTGGCCCTACTAGCTGGAATTTTCACAGATAGGTGTTGCAGGGAATCCGCATCTTGGAAGATGGATTCGATGGATAGTTCAATTGATAGCAACATGGCCCTACCATGATATATATTGTCGTCTAAAATTGGCCAATCTTGTGGTCTTTTCCACCCTCGTCTTCTCAAAACAAAGTAAGCTTGTGATATCCTGGAGTAGTTGGACCTACAAAGGATAAACAAATACAAACAGTTAAAGAGGTGTCAATGGCCAACTATAGACTCTCTAATACCTAAGTCAGAAATCAGACGTAAGGCAGGAGATGCGTAAGATTGCGTACCTTGTTTGGTAGAGGGGTGCCCTATTTATTGGACTCGGATGATGTTTAAGTGTTAGGGTCCTTCACGGATACATTTCGGAGAGTCATCAATGAGCGAGAGCCTTATTCCGTAACCGTCGGAGTGATTTGCAGCTGCGATAGAATCGTTACCCTTATTTCTTCCGTGTTTGATGGATCTACTCTGGGCTTGTCGCACCACCTCTCCGATAGTGGTCATCTTGATCTGCTCAGGATGTGGAGCTCAATATCTGAGCTCCTTCCCTTCAAGTTTCTCAACCGGATTACAGATCTCATGGGATGAGGCCGATCTTTGTCTCTGTTAGTCTAGCTTGGGATATCAATCGTCGCTCCTTAGCTCAAAGAAGCATGTGTAGATACCTGTTCGTTGATAGAGAACCAAGAACATAGACTTGGCTCTAGCTTTAGCTTTTAAAGATGTTGATAAGATTGCATTAGGAAGGTTGGCAGTTGCTGCATCCCGTCTCCTCAGCCCCATCGCTACTCGGCTCTAAGGAAGAGTTGATGACTCATACTTGGGCATCGGGCTTTTGGGACCAGTTTGATATTCCCCATGACAATGTATGTGTTTCATTCATCGTGTCTATCCATTTGGATGGTAAAAAGCATAGCTAGGAAGGTTTCAACGGTGGGGCATCACTAAGCCCGCCCACAGCTTCCAATGATGCGGTCCACTTGAGCTTTGGATCTGCCTCTTTTTTTAAGCTCTTGCCTTAAAATAATCTAGAGAAATGAATGAATGGCCTACAAAAAGCCCATATATCGTGATGGGCCTTGCAAAGGTTTGCTGATGGTGCAAGCGAAAGGAAATAGGAAAAACACAAATATCAACTTGTCTAGAACTTCTCACCCAGAGATGTGGGTGGTACACTTAGCTCTCTACCTCGTGTTTGAGTTCATGCCCTAAAATAGGCTGATAAATGAATGAACGGACTGAATATAGCACATACAACAGCTTGAGTCCATGGTCCACTTTAGTGTTTGGGTATGCTTCTAAGTAAGCCCTGTATGGCCCACCAATGTATATGTCTTATCCATGCCCGCCATCTGTTTTGAAAGCTCATTTTAGGGCATGAGCCCCGAATTGTGCCATATGCAAATCGCAAGTGGACCACACTACAAGAAATAGTGGACCTGAATGCCTATGGTTGAAAACTTTCTCAAGGTCACAGAAGTTTTAGATCATGCTGATATTTGTGTTTTCCCTTCATCCATGTCTGTGTAACCTCATGAACAGGTTAGATGACAAATAATGACCATAAGAAGGTTTCAACAGTGGACACCATTATTCCAAGTGTTTCCAGTGGTGTGGTCCACTTACACTTTGGATAAGTTTAAATTTTGGACTCATACCCTAAAATGATCTTGAAAACTAGATGGACGGCATGGATGAGACACATACATCCACAATGGGCCCACAGAGTTTACTCAGCACGCAATCTGCTTCCACGTCATGGAGCTATTGGCTTGCGATGCGATTTGCATGTGCCACTATGACAGGAAGCTGTCGTGGTAGGAAACTATGTGGGGCCCACTGCAGAGATGCTCGTGAGAAATTCAATCCGGAGACCACGATGTTTATATACCATCCGAACCGTTCATAAGGTTATTACCACTGCGATAAACTGTAG
Organism: Liriodendron chinense; assembly: GCA_003013855.2. Taxonomy (NCBI): domain Eukaryota; kingdom Viridiplantae; phylum Streptophyta; class Magnoliopsida; order Magnoliales; family Magnoliaceae; genus Liriodendron; species Liriodendron chinense. Next base: position 1,415,857 of record ML058348.1, on the reverse strand, counting down.
ACACAAATATAATCGTGATCCAAAACTTCAGTGGCCCTCACAAAGTTTTTCAATGGAGATCTATCAATCACTGCTTTTTCGTGTGGCGTGGTCCGCCAGAGTTTTGTAGGTGCCTGAATTTTGGACTACTGTCTTATCATGAGCTTGAGAAACTGATGGACGGAGTGGATTTCTCACAGGCTAATCTGAAATAGCTTCTCACCATAGCAATTTCCTGTGGGCCGGTGGCACAGGCAAGTGCATGTGGGCCCCACAACTTTCTGCGTTCCAGGTAGTGATACTGTGGGCCCACCTGGAATGCAAGAGATCACCTCGTTCCGATAATCTTAACCGTATACTGGGTATGTTGAATGTGTATTCGAGGGAAGTCCTATGCTACTGATAGGTGGGCCCACCTGTACGGGCGGACAAACTTGAGCCGTTAATCAAAAGTGAGGGCATATCCACTCATTCGGTGGGCCATACGTGTACGTCTGAATTTAGACCGTTGGTCGATATCTGTTAAAATTTCACTTCTTTTAAGGGAGTTATTTGACTACTTTGCAGTGCATGATGCCTGATATGCAGGTACCAAGAAATTGTACACGTGGAATATATTAAGGTGTGGCCACCATGTCGTGTAGATCCATCCAACCATTGGATTGCTTGTGGGGCCACCACGTCATGTACGTACATTCCATCCAACCATTGGATTGCTTGTGGGGTCCCCCACATCATGTACGTACATTCCATCCAACCATTGGATTGCTTGTGGGGCCACCACGTACGTCGTGTATATTCCATCCGACCATTGGATTGCTTGTGGGGCCACCACATACGTCGTTTACATTCCATCCAAACCGTTTATTATAAGGTGCGCTCCACCTGATCTGTAAGGTTTTACATGAGAGGCTTTATGATTGGTGCCCAACGCGTGGCCATGAGGGTTTTGGACCTGCGATGCATGTTAGAACAGAACGTTTACCTGATGGACGGACTGCAATCCACAATGGAATGTACACGACATGGTGGCCCCCACAAGCAATCCAATGGTTGCAATCTCCTATTCCATCGTTTCCTTTTGTATGTCATGCATGAGTTGTAGATTGGGATAGGCTTTGGCCCTAGGATCTAAAGACGCAATGGATGGAGCGGATATCACACGCAGAAGAGAGTGGTGGACGTACAGCTGAAGCACAACCTACTCTTTTTAAGGGACTGTTTGGACGGAAGGAATCCACATGTGGTCAACTGGAAATAAGTAATGATTAGGAATATTGTGATAGTCCCAAGTAAAGCAAGATGCTATAATAATTTCGGCTTTAATTTTTAATTTTTAGACATGCCTGTAATGTAATTCTGTAAATAGGCACTCGTGTATATAACACTTAATATGTCTTATATATATACACCCTGTTCATCCATTTTGTAATGTCATTTTAAGGCATGATCTTAAATATCAACTTCATCCAACACTTTTGTGGACTTCAAGAGCTTTTTAATGGTAGGTGTTCAATCTCAATTGCTTTTGTGATGTGGTCACTTTTCATTTTGGACGTGGCTATTTATTTTTTCTTCTGTTTTCATAAAATGCTTTGAGAAAATGAATGGAGAGTATAAATATATATAACACATACATCATGGTAGGCCCCATGAAACTATGCCACGTCAAGGCCCCTCCCTCATTGTATTAGGATGGATTGCTATGATTTGACAGCTTGGTATATTTAATATGTGATAAGAAGTAATAATGAATTTTTTATAATGCATTATGGTGGATTCCTTTCATCCAAATAAGCCCTAAGTCTCTCGCATGCTTGATGCTTCGGCCTAAGGAAATATACATGTGGCATACATTAGCTCAAATTAAACTGATGAAATTGTGGAGCCCATTGCCTCTAAAAGTTGTGATTTTAAAATTGGATCATTTTTTTATGTGGAGAATACAAATATAAATTTAAAAAGAGAGACTAAACCAAAATAAAAAAACCTAAGAGAAAAAGATGAGATGAGAGGTACGAAAATTTATGTGGTTGGACAATATATTTATATCTATAAGATAGTAACACAAAGTTTTCTTCTTCAATAAAATGAAAAAAAAAATGAAGATAATACAAAGCTTACCTCTCTCTCCCTCTCTCTCTCTCTCTCTCTTATATAAGGAACTCTAGAAAAGAATTTGATAAAAGTTTATATATATTCTTTTTATTAATAGAGAGAGAGAGAGAGAGAGAGAGAGAGAGGGGCTTAAAAACTAAGAAATTAGGCTAGCTTTACATGTACATGCCAAGAGGAAGGGTCTTATAAGATGATTTTTTTTTTTTTTTTCTAATAGTGCAAATACACATTCAATGACAATTACCCAAAGTCACAAATCATTAAATAATAAGAAGCCCAAAAAACTACATAACAAACAAAGAGATACCATGCATCAATGCACTTGGTGCGATCATAAAATATCATACTTTTAGCTAATCATAACATGCATTAACTATCACATTGAATCACCGTCACTATATAGTTGAATTTAAGCGCTTTTAACAATCTCTTCGATATTTTATTTTATTTTTGCATTGTTATATAACTAACATGTATTCTACATACGTAAGAGATGCAGTCACCACTGAATGAATCTCGACATCCAACTAACCATATTTCCCGCTAAAGAAAAAATTTAAATATAGTACATATTCTCTTATCTCAAACTTTTTCGTAATATGCATCTATGAACTTATCTTACCGTGAATCCTTTTCACAGTCACAGTCCGCTCCACATGAGTTAGGATTGTTTAGCGTAGAACTCACTGTCGATGTCATTACTTGGTTGAAATGGTAAAGCTCTATGGGCCCCATATGTATTATGTTAAAACAACAACTCACGAACTGCCAAATGGATAAAGATGATTTCAGTTTCACAATGTTTAAAATTAAAACGGGGAGAGATTTTGTTGTAACCATTTATTATTTATCCTGTTGTATCCTCTCTCTCTCTCTCTCTCTCTCTCTCTCTATATATATATATATATATATATATATATATATATATATATGCAAACCTGATCGCTAAGTGTGAGAGCACCACACGGTAGAAAATAATGGGGATTAAATGCTTACCATTGATAACTTCTTGCGGCCCAAGTTTTGGATCAATCTAATATTTTTCTTCCCTTCATCCACGTCTGACCTTATGAGCAGGTTGGATGACAAATAAACATCTTTGTCAACCTTACGGCCCGTTTGGCTCGGGGGATTAGGCAGTATTAGATGGTAGTTGTAATCTTAGTAGGCATCATTGGGACATGTGAGGGATTTGAGTGGATAAATGGGAAGGATGGGACATCCCAAGGCATGTTTGGATTGCAACGGATGCATGATCAATCCACCGGAATTTCTATTTGTGCTGTTTGGTGCATCAGCGGATTACACTACAAATCAGCGGTGGATTATATCCTGCGCTTTGGCCGGGCATTTACATAGTGGTCATTCTTCTGTGGGCCCCACCATAGTGTATGTGTTTTATCCACTCCATCCATCCATTTTTCCGTGATCATTTTATGGTACATGACAAAAAATTAACAGGTGGATCCAAATCTCAAGTGGACCACGTTACAAGAAACAGTGTTGATTGAACGTCCACCATTAAAAACTTATTGGGGACACAATTTTTGGATCAAGCTGATTTTTGTTGTTTCCCTTCATCCAGGTATATATGACCGAAACAATAGGTTGGATGTCAAATAAACATTACAGTGGGCCTTAGAAGGTGTTTAATGGTGAACATTCAATCACTACTATTTTCCTGTGGTGTGGTCCACCTGAGATTTATAAATGCCTAATTTTCCAGTTCAATCCCAAAAAAGATTTGCAAAAACTAATGGACGGCATGGATAAAACACATATATCACGGTGGGGCCCACAAAGCACCAACCACTGGACACCAGCTAGTGGCAGCGTCACTAGCCAAACCGAACACGACATGAAGTTTGTAACACCAGACGAGGATTTCCAACGGAAGCCTTGCGCAAGAAGTTCCTGTGCTGGGAACGTAGGTGCGCACAGTGATGTTTTTCGATAAATCCACCCTGTCCATCCATTTTGGACGCTCCATTTAGGACAAGAGACCAAAAATGAACAGGATCCAAAACTCAAGTGGGCCAAACTAAAGGAAAAGGTTTGGTAGGGAAATTACTTCCGTTGAATCCTCCTTATGGTCCACAGTGATGTTTATATGACATCCATACCTTTCATAATGTCACCTGTGGCCCCACAAATATTAACTCTGCGGGTCCACCGTGATTTATGTATTGTATCCACTCCACTCATCCATTTTAATAAATAATTTTATACCTTGTGATAAAAAATGGTGGGTATAAAAATCTTAAGTGGACCACAGTACCACAGGAAACAATGTTAATTGAATATGTATAGTTGAAAAATTCTTGTGGGCCGTGGAAGTATCTGATCAAGTTGATATTTGCTTTTTCCCTTTATCAATGTCTATGTCATCTTCTGAACAGGTTGGATGACAAATAATCATCATCGTGGACCCCAGAAAGGTTTCAACGGTGAAAATCAGCCCTTCCACCGTTTCTTTTGGTATGATCCACCTAAATTTTTTATATGCTTCAATTTTGGTTTCAACCCCTTAAATGAACTTAGAAAAGCGGATGGACAGTCTAGATAAACTATATACATTTACAGTGGGCCCAACTGAGTTTACTCAGTGCCTCCGGAGTTACTCCGGACGCAATCCGATTCCCCGCGCTGGATTGCGAAGGATAGGCACAACTCCCCAAACCCAGTGTGGATTCTGTAGACGTCTCGAGGTGGACTACGAGGGACAGGCACAGCTCCCAAACCACAGTGAAATCTACTTACCAAACACGGCAATTTTGAAATATCCCACCAAATCCTGTTTTATACACTTTAAATCCCCGGGCCAAACGCCCCCTTAGGGAGTTATTAAGGGCAGGCGTTCAAGCTAGCCCTACCATTTCTTGTGATATAGTTCACTTGAACTTTTCGGATATGCCACATTTTTTGCCTTTCCCAAATATGATCTATCAAAATGGATGGACAGTGTGGATATAACACATACATAATGGTGGGGTCCACCGACCTTTGCCATGTCAACACATTACTGACTTCGGTGCTGTGTTCGACACTATGCAATCCGAGTTCTTCCCCCACAGAGCTTTGGGTTACACGGGCTCCCTGTAACAGGAGTCACACACTCGCTCCCCTGCGTATCATCATCACACTCTGCCAGAGTATCTAAGCTTGTCTCTTTTAGAACACCTCACAGACAGCTGTGATATGGGTAGGGGTGTATTGGTTATTTGAGCCAAGTACTGTTAATGCAAATATATCTATTTCTATGAAATCCAAGCAGGAAAGTACTGAAGAGAGAGAGAGAGAGAAAGATAAATATTCAGAGAGAGAAGAGAGAGAGATAAATATTCAGAGAGAGAGAGATACAGCCAGCGACGTCAGTGTTTGAAGAGAAGCGGTCTGCATGCTGAGGCTACTGCAGCTGCCGCTGATAACTGTACTTTCCAGAACTCCTTAAACATCTTTTCTCTCCTGAGCCTCCTTCCTCCACCATCATATTTGATTTCTACACCCTCCCTTTTTATCTCTATACCCCTTTTTTTGTTTTTTCCATTTCTGTAAATACCCATTTGGCGCCATGCTCATTTGCATAGTTCACAGGTTTAGCTGGTTGGACGTAAAGTTACTGTCCATCCTAGTAGATAACTTTAACCCTGTCATGTAAGTGAGAAATCCAAACCGTCTAATAGGTTTTTCTTAAACTGAAGATCTTATTTTGAAACATATATGTATATTCATCCTTCCAAACTGTATTGTGTTATTTATTCAGCGGCTGTACATGTTTTCTGCAGAATGGACAGAAAAGAAAGATAATCATTTTTTAATTATAATAATTGTCAATAAAACTAATTGATGGTTTGGATTTTAAAATCATACGTCGGGTTAGAATTTATACGATGTCTGAGGTTAAGTTATAGTCCAACTAGTTGGACTTGGAAACTTCTCGAGTAAATTACGCATTGCACAACGAAAACGCGTGCGTGACTTTGGCTGTTCTGTACGAAACTACTAAATTTGTATGAGATCCACCCCGTCCATCAGGTTCGCCACCCTGGTTCTGTACTGGATCTCTAAAATGAGGCCAATTCATCACTCAACCGTCGTACACCATTGGAAACGGTTGAGATGGGAAGTTGCACCATTAGAATCGTCGAAATTGTGTGTGGGGTCCACGTAGTGTGTGTGTGTGTGTACCATCCAATCTTCTCATCTAACATTTCACCCAGAGTTTTATTAGATTTTCCAAGAATTTCGACATTTCAAGACTCGTGTGGGCCGGATAACGGGAATTTAATGGTTTTATGTATGATTTCACACTGTTGTATATGGTGTGGCCCACCTAATTCATGAATTGAATCAAATTGTAGAATCCATGGTGAAAATCTGGTTTCTCATCTGATGGACGAGGTGGATCAGATGCAAGAACATCGAGCTCAGTCACAGCAAGTCAGGCAGAATGGTAGCGCAGCAGTCCATTACAGAATGCTCAGGCAGAATGTTTGTAGGCTTTCCGTCCGTACTAGTGATGGCAAGTGGCTCATTCATTCAAACCGTTGATACTATGGGCCCTTAGCATGAATGGTGGATACATCCAAAATCCTACGTTTTGGAACAGTTCTTACCCTTTCGCGAGTGGCCATTGGATGTACCGTTAACAGATGACGACGAATTGATACTCGAGTAGCGAATAACTTTGATATGCAGGCACTCACAATTGTACACGTGGCATATATTAACTCAAATGTTGAACCCATTGTAGCCGAAGTCCTATTTCCTAAAATCAGATTGGCTGAAGAGTCCTATAGTGTCCCATTCGTGGATACTTTTTGGTTGAAGTGAGACCATTAACTGTCCAATAAATGGCAATGAATCCGCTAAATACGCTTAAGTTCTCTCTCTCTCTCTCTCTCTCTCTCTCTCTCTCTCTATATATATATATATATATATATAGAGAGAGAGAGAGAGAGAGAGAGAGGGGGGGGGGGGGGGGGGGGGGGGGGGGGGGGGGGGGGGGTTGATTATCTTTCCAATTTTACGGATAAGATAACCCCCATATTATAATCAACGGCTTAGATTGTTTATGAAGTTGGGTTGGATGGGTGGACAATGGGTTAGGAGTTTGGATGAGAGGACTCTCTCATCCTATATCCTTATTTAATTTGAAATTGAATTTAAAATCATGTTTAAATTAAAATTTCAATTAATTTAGTCTTAAAAGATAATTCTCTATAGAAAAGAAGATTAGAAGAGAATTTTGTGTGAGACCCACCCACTTGTAGTTGCCCTAATAAGGCCACATATGCTTATGTCCAACAACTTAAATGGTTTAATTTGAATGCGGTGAAAGTCTTTGAATATGCATTGATATAACATCCTCTAATGGTTCAAGCCTTTAAAGCTTGTTTGATATAGTAGTACGGTGGAATGTCTTGTATTCAAATTTAGGAAGATCAAGCCCCATTGATTTATAGTGTGAGTATCCCTCTAGCCTTGTCCAATATATTCTTGTGTAGAGTTTTACCCTACATGTGCTAGGAGTGTTAAAGTCCCTTGATATATAATGATATGCCATCCTCTATTAGCTTAAGCTTTTAAACAAAGTGATCATTTAACATGTTAAAGTTCCTTGATATACACTAATACACCACATGTTGACGCCTTTAATATACATTGATACACCATCCGCTAATGGCTCCAGCTTTTAGAGAAAGTGGTGATTTGGTATGGTTTTAGAACAGAAGGTTTAGGGTTCAAATCTATTGTAGAAGTTGGGCATATATTGATGTTTTCATGGTGAACCTCATGAAGGTTTGGCATTTTCCATCAAAGTCCATCCATTTTGTGATATCCTTTAGGGCATGGGCTAAAAAATGCAGGCAGATCCAAAGCCGAAGTGGACCACATACATCACAGAAATGATATCACATCTCAGAAAACATTGGTGATAAAAAGGACCGCCGTTGATCAAATTGATGAATGGTACTCTGTACATTACCATGGGCTCCCTTCCATGATTAATGGTAAAAATCAATGGACTAGATCATTAAACCATGCCCCTATTGCATGATAAGATGATTAAGGTCAATGGTCTCTGGATGCGCTAGCTCTTGGGTCCACTTGCACAGTGCACAGTGGGTCCCATACGCATGATTAGATGGTCAATCGTCATAGCACATTTAAACTCTAATGGTGCCATATGTGCACTATGAGACTCACATGCATGATAAGACTGGTAAATAAAAATCAGTGGTCTGATAACTAAACCATGGGCCAATGGCACAAAAAGCTTCACATGCACAGTGGACCCCACATGCATGATTAAATGGTGACCATGATGGTCAAGCAATGGTCTAGATCACTAAACCATCAGCCACCTTGCAAAACATTTATAGCCCTAAGCCCGAGCTGTTAGTGGAGGTACAATCAATGATTTTAAGATCGTTCGGGGGCGGCAATTACGCACATGGATGAGCTGGGGCTGACACTATTTGACACCATCTCCCACTATTAGATTGTTGTGCTCATACACTAACACAGTAGACCCGACTTGTATATGGAGCTATACATGCACCACCAGCCCACCATTAGTTTCATCGGTCCCTGACCGTATATGGAGCGTGTAAAGTGGGTCATAAATGCGTGTTTTGGTCAGTTTGGATGGATGAAATCAACGGTCTAGATCACTAAATCATAGGTCCAAACATTGGTTGATGGGTTAGGTATTGGTTAGGAGTTATGTGTTACTTGATGGGGTATTTTTTTACCATGCATGGAAATCTAGGTGCTTATTTGAAAATAGCAACAAGGAGATGTCTTTATTTAAAATTCTAGTAAAAGACAGGCCCTTATATGACAAAAAAACCCATCAAATAACACCCGGAAAAAGAATTGCATTGGATAGATATCCCATCCATCAAATTCATCCCATGATATATGGTGCGTTTGGTTGCACAAAATATCACGAAATTTCGTGATTTGTTGCAGCCAAATTACTAGGAAAAAGAGGAGCCTTTGATACACTGAGAGAGTATGAGCATCCAAACTCTTGCACAAGACCACCATACAAGTGGCATATATATACCTCAATCCAAGCCTTCCAATCTGATTTTTGGGGCCATGTCCCATCAATGGTGGAAAACGTGTATGGTGTTTGGGACCATCTAAGGCAATGTGCCCCCAGTTGTCTAGGGGCCTTTAGATTCATAGTAGTTCTCTGGAGGACAGTACGCCTTGTACACGTGGACATGAAATGATGATAGCGAGTGGACCGGGACTTCTTACGACGGAACGCTAGGCGGTTCCCACCATGAAATTCGTGAGAAATCCATCAGTTCATACGTTTTTCCATATCATTTTAGGTCATGGAACCATGAATGAGGTAGATTCAAAACACAAGTGGGTTTTACTGTAGGAAAAAATGGGTAGGAAAATGCCTACCATTAAAACCCTCTTAAAGTCCGCTGTGGTGTTTATATGCTATCCATGCTGTCAGAAGGTCATTCCTACTAAGACGAGCAGAAAACACAAAAAACATTAAGTCAATCGAAACTTTCATTACCCTTCAAATGTTTCAATTGTGGGCGTTCAATTCTCATTGTTTCCATATTTAATGGCTCACTTGGGTGTGGATATACACAATGGTAATTAACAAATAACATTAATTTTGTGTCTCACCTGCGAGCCCAACTAGAAGACACCGGGTCGTTTCAACAGGTCTCAAGATCGAGCGACAAGGAGACACACTTACCCGACCGGTGGATGAGTACATCCTGTCACTAACTGCTGTGTGAGTGTGTTGCCCAGCTAGCAGGGTGGGTGCATTGCATGGTGAACAATACACAATATATATATATATATATATATATATATATATATATATATATATATATATATATATATATCAAACATAAACCTCAGTAGTAGAATTTCATATATTTTATTACAGAAACTTGATAATATATAAAAAAAGATTAAAATAAAAAAAAAACTAAGTCACTCTTAAATCCAAACTTTTTAGGACTTTAAATTTTGTTACATTTCTAGAAAACCATTGGCTATACGTGTATCATCATTTATGTAGGCCCAGGGCAAAAGATCCTAACCATTCATTTATCTTAGACTTAAAGGGTCTCGAATTCCATGGTGACCCCTTCAGCACCAAGGTCGGTAATTTTAACATATCATTTTTTGCCATGAGCCCAAATGAGGCATATCCAAATCTAAGGTGGACCACACCATAGGAAACTATGGTGATTGAAAGCCACTCATTAAAATCTTTTATAGTGCCAACTATAATGTCTATTTGCCATTGATTTGGTCACACACAAATATCAGCTTAATTCAGAACTTTTGTGACCCAAGAAGTTTTTTAAGGTGGGTGTTTAAACATCACTATTTTTTGTGGTGTGGTCCATCTGAGATTTGGATCTGCATCATTTTTGGGCTCATGCACTAAAATGATCTAGAAAAATGGATGGACGGGTGGATAATACACACGCATCATTGTGGGGCCCACCCAACAGCACGGTCATTGCCGAGTCAGGTCCCATTTCTACGTGGAAGCGTATTGTCTGTGACCACGGGCACAGAGATAGATCCTGTCCTATTGTGGTCTTTCAAAACAGATGGACGGAGGGGGATTTGTCACGGCCATCTCTGTGGGCCCCACACAGCCCCGAGCACAGAGTATCTCTGTGCCCGGGGTCACAGGCAATCCGCTTCCCTTCTACGCAGTGAAAACCAGAACGTACTGTAAGAAGTCTGGCAGGGCACTGTACCGTACGAGGAATGCTGGTGTCCTCATCAGCAGCAGTGCACTTCCCTGACGCACAGGATTCTCCACATACGTGGCCCATATTTCAGCCATCTAAACCGATGATCTGATAGTTCTCAGCTTGATTGAGGGATGCTCACGAAATCTCCGAAATTGGACGGTCATAAACCCACCGTATTTGGCAAAATTTTCCACTGAGAGTAGACCACTCACGGTACCTATCATCTCATCAATTTCTCAGTCGGTCCCCAAAAAGAGGTTTTGGACCATCCAATTTGAAAGATGGACCCCAAAAGATCTTCATTTGAACCATGGGCCCCACATTTAGGAATGTGGACTTTTGCTGTACGTATTCTCCTAACCGTCTGATTTCAGGCCACCAAATCAAAGGGTTGACGTCGTTCAATCTAGAAAACTTGTTGGGAATCACACATTTACAGTGGGTTATAAAAGATCTACGGTTTGGATGAAGGACCCACTTCCTAAAAATCTGTACTTTCAAATCTGATCAGGACCCTGCAATCTCTGGTCCTTCTGCATCAAATAGTGAAGGTGTCTTACGCATCTTTTTGTACCAGTGGAGCCCTTGTCTTGGTGATCCATACCGTTCATATGATATGGCCCATGGATAGATCATTCCCCAAAAATAGATATTGGATGATTATAAAGGATCGGAATCCTTAACACCACCCTTTGTATGAAGAGCCTGCGACCGGATCTCTATGGGCCCACCGTGATGTTTGTATGATATCCACCCCGTCCATCCGTTAAGAAACCTCATCTTAGGACCTGAGCTCAGTAATCAGAACGATCCAAAACTCAGAAGGTGGGTCACACCGCTAGAAGTTAGAGGTTTAGGCACACCTGAACTGCTTGAGTGAACATGCGATGGCAAAACGATTCAACGGAATAAATTTCACACACGTCAGGGAGGACCCCACCATGATGTATGTCTTTTATCCACACCGTCTATCCATTTTTCCATCTGCTTTCAGGGGATGTGCCCAAAAATGATGCAGATCCAAATATCAAGTGGACCACACCACAGTAAACAACGGGTGGAATGATCTCTACCGTTGAAACCTTCCTAGGGCCCACGGTGATGTTTATTTGTCGTCCAACCTATTCATAAGGTCACATAGACCTGGATGAAGGGAAAATACAAATATCAGCTTGATACAAGACTTCTCTAGCCCCAAAAAAATTTCAACCGTAAGAATTCAATCTCCACTGTTTCCTGTGGTGTGGTCCACTTGACCTTTGGATCTGCCTCATTTTTTAATGCATGCCCTAAAATCATCTGTAAAAATGAACGGACGGCGTGGATGAAACACAAACATCATGATGGGGCCTACAGAACTCAGACACGCGTAGCTGGCCGGTATTGGGGTCACCAGCCAAACCGCGTCTTCCTACAACGAGTATTGTACAGGATTCCAGCCCGATTACAACCGTCCATCTCACAACCATGGCCCCACAATTACAGATTGGACCCTCTGATTCCTTTTTCTCACGTGTCCCTTACCTGGTGGGCCATCAAGAATCTGAGAGCGGCTGCTTTAACACGTTCAGAAAGAGAAAAACATTGATACTCTAGCAGAATATGATAGATGATACGCACGCACATAGAACTTGCATACGTGGCATACAACTATCCAAATAAAACCGTCTAAACCATTTTATCCAGTGTATCTGTACCATCAATAAAAAACCAACATTACAAGATTATCCGAACATCATATCGGTAGCCATTTATTGGACGGTTATAAATGAAAATCATCCAACGGTCCTATTTCCACCAACACCTGTCTACTAAATCAGAGATCAGACTTGATTAATCAATCCGATCTGTCCATTTTGTAAATTGAAAACAGACGTATACAATTTCAGAGCGCATGTGTATGAAGTGTGATAGAAACCCGAGTATGGTAGAAGAAGTCGTTCAGGAAAATCAGTACACGTCTGCATGCTAGAGATTTTGTTCTCTTTCCGTGTCCGCCTCGGCAGCCGAGCCGCTAAGTGCAGCACGCGGCTCGGCGGCACGGACCAGACCCGGCCCTGACTCACTGCAGGCGGCTCTCTGATACGAGGTCTTGTACACGTCACTTCGTCCTTGTTATTCTGCCACTCTGACCTTTACACGTTTCGGGCCCATCGCGGCTCCCTTCGCCACGTGTCGAGATCGGGAGAGGGAGGATCTGAGATGCCCCCTCCTGCCTGCTATTTCCAAAAGTAACCCTTCGGGTTGTGTAAAATGGCGGTTGTATCCTTATGTGGTGGAGAATGTACACGTGCGGGGATGGTTCACTGATCAAGACCGTTGATTTGTTAGGGCATGATCTGGACGGGGCATGTCCGGAAAGTCTCGTTTTGTTAGGGCCCACCGTGATGTAACTGTTATTCAACGCCGTTCATCCAATTTGAGAGCTCATTTTAGGCCATGAGCCGAAAATTAAAGCATATCCAAAGCTCAAGTGGACCACACCAATGGAAGTTTTGAGGATAATGATGTCCACCGTGAAACCTTCCATGGGCAAACGTTGATGTTTATTGCCACAAAGATGTTTACAATTTCTTCACCTATGAGTGATTCTACGGTTTTTACTTTATCGTAGATTTAAAATTATCTTTAGTTAGAAGTGACTTTGAGTCAAATACATTTTTACTACTAAGTTAATTCTTCATTTTAATCAAATTAAATTAATATTAAAAGATAAAAAAATCAAGAAAGTATAAGCATCGTTCCATTACCTGTTCATGCGTGGAAGGGCACTCACTCTTGCATTTGAAATGCATTGGAATTCAAAAATATTAAAGCATTGAAGTTATGTCCCGTATTAAATATAAGAGTTTGAATTTAATTATTAAATTAATTTTAATATTCTTTTTTTCAACATAAACACTCACACACTGGCACACTCACACCAGAGTGACTTTTCTATACCACAGTGAGTGCCAGGACCTATGACTTTGTGTTGAAACTCTTATGAGTCTACCACTTTAATATTCTTATTTAGCGTATACAAGTGTTGTTTGAAACATTATTCGCTGTAACTTTATGTGTGTCACCTTTTACTACTTTATTCTTCCGAAACCCACTCGGTGTTCGAATTTTAGTGTTGGTTCGCTGAATGGTTACCTAAGAATTGGCAACTAAATGTACCAGTTACAAACCTAACGATAACTACATTGAAATCACTAAATGTGTTGATAACGAAGGAAACCACACCAGGTGAACCCGAAACCTAAACGGTAAAAAAACCAATTACTTAATCGACTATTTTACCTACCTACCGCCCCTACTTTGTGCATGTAACCGGTCTCAATTAAATTAAATTGATTTAAATTCAACACTTAGTTGGTGTCCGAAAGTTTGTAGGTTAAAGTCTACCTAGAATTTTAGTACTAACTTGTCGACCGGTTCGTTAAAGATTTGGTAGGTAAAGTACCGGGGTTTTAATTTTTATTTACTCATTTTTAGTTTTAAGCGGCAGACACCCTAAGCTTGGGTGCTGGTGTACCAATTTTCGGTACGCGTCTACCAACTGAGCTAAGACGGCTAGCTGTTGGCATTTTGTGATTCATATATTCACTACAGTACATCAATGGCATCCAGAAGACAAGAACAAGTCCTGCAGTAGCTACAGCAGGCCCCAGAGCTCAACAACGGTCTGGATAGCCCATCAGTGGGACCCATATCAGCCTCGTCATTGGATGCCATTGCATGGGATCCTACTTTGGTCGGACCCATCTACAACCAACCTCAGCACTGTAGGGCTGTCAATGGGTACCCGATGGACCCGACCCAAGTTTTATGGGTCCGGGAGTAAGTATTTGGATCAGGTTTGAGTCTAACCTTTTTGGACCCGGATCAAGTCTGGTCTGGTTGAGTTTGGGTCCGGTCTAGTTAGATTTTTATAAGCCACATGCATGTAAATGTGTCAAATTGGCAAGTGTGTGCAATCTAATCCATTCATCGAGTGGGCCAGGTCATGTAAATGCTCTTATTTGATCCAAACTTTTAACTCGAAACCTGGATCCAAAGATCCAATGGGTACCTGACAGGCACTCGAACTGGATCTGATCAGAGTCTTAAGTGTTCAAGAACTAGACCCGAACCCAGCTTCCGGGTACTATCTGACCTGACCATAACCCAACCTGTTGACCATGTAATCATCAAAGGCGATTTGAGGCTTATGTTGGGAGTTGGGACTAACCATGAGATGGGCTTTCCATATGTCAGCCCATGGCTCGTCACACAATCAGATCTGGGTCTAGGTCTTCAAGAAGAATACCCAAACCCAGCTAGCCCAATTACGGCTACTATATGACCCGATCCTAACCCAACCTGTTGACAGCCCACTCATGAGGCGAGTCGGGACTAACCATGAGATGGACTTTCAATATGTGCCCAAGGCCCATCTGGGTCTAGGTCTTCGAGAATGAGACAGACCGGAACTGGCAAGACACATCCTGCCTAGCGTAGTTGCAGGTTCTATAGGACCCAACCATCAACAGCCTGCTAACCAAAGTCGGCTCGAAGCGTATGTTGGGAGTTGGGACTAACCATGAGATGGGCCATCAATATGTACGCCCAAGGCCCATCCCATGGTCGAATTCGGGTCTAGCCGTCTAGATCTTCAAGAATGAGACTCGGACATGGCTAACCTGTTATGGGTACTATGACTGGCCCGTTGACAGACTACTCGCCAAAGTCCGTTTTGAAGCTTATGTTGGTGGTTGGGACTAACCATGTGATGGGTCCATATGTAAGCCCAAGGCCCATCACAAGTACAAAATCCTAGATGGGCTTGATTCATTTACAAGAGCTTTTGATCTGGGAAAGGCTAACCACACCCTAACAGTGGTCTTGGTTGGGTTAGCAGCCGTTGGATCACACGCCAGTGGCCCACCTCTATTGAATTGCAAACCAACGGTGGTGATCCACACCAGCACAGCTCGTGGTGGGGACAAACTCTTGTGGTAGACCCCATAAACGGTAAATACCACTTACCTCCATTTACTCCCAATTCCACCCATTTACCTCCATTTAGTCCCATCTAAACGACCCCTAAAAAGAAAATTGGAGGAATTATGCCCAATGGAAGGCTTATCCAGAACTGATATGGTGGGACCCACCGTCGATGAACTACCGAAAAATCTCCCATATTTGCCTAACCATTCAATCAGTGGCCTGCAATATTGACGGACTAGATGAAAAGAACATACCAATGGTTCAGACATATAGAAGAGTTCAGAGGAATACCCGTCCACGAAGCACCTACTGGATCAACGGTGTGGATCGACTAAACATGGGCCCCACTAGTGTGAAATGGATGATGGTTCACACCACCAGTCAAGTTCTGATGCATCAGCATTCCACAATTCTTCTTTATCCACTCATCAGGTGGGACCCATCACTTCTGAGGATTGGTGAATAGGCCATCCGGAGTGGGGCCCATCAAATCAACGTTTGAATAACTGAACCAACTGAAGCGTAAGTATTCTCATTTGAGCATCTTATAATGCATCATCACAGCATTGCTAGTAAATGAACGGTTCTGATTCACTATCAATATGACGTACTACAAGGGACGAGAGGAGCCAAGGGGTGCTAATGTGTTGAATCTTGAATGGGAACTAATGTGAGTTTACCACCATATATCTGAGGGATCTGGCTCTCATCAATGTCCTCCAGCAATGTTGCTTTCAATTTCTTATTTTCAATAAAAACAATCTGCAAAATGGCATGCCAAACGGTTACAAGTTAAGATGATAAATAAATAAATAAAGAGCCTATAAGGTAGGTGATGGTACAACTGTAATATGGTAGAGCCATCTCTCCAAATTACACGTGGCCCGGTGATCTGTTCATCTGGAACCTCAATTTAGGTGTCCCTATTGTGGATGGAAATGTTTCAAAATAGACAATGTGGATGATCCTAGCCATTGGATCAGCAGCCTTCAAAGCTAGTGGAGTTCAAAAAACGCATCTACGGTCTACATTTAGTTCGAGAAAGTGAAGAAAAGTGATGGATAGGATTATATACTGTGTGATTTTTGAAACATGAGCCATCTATGATGAGGCCCAGTAGATGAATGATCCCAATTGACATATCGCCCTGTCATTTGTACGGTTGAGATGGCTCTACCATATTCCGGTTTATCTTCCTTGCTGTAATAAAATTCTTAAACCAGGAAAATAAGTCAAATGACCAAAAAGAAAAAGCATCATATATCATTGTGGCCCACAATAATCATATTTACATCCAACCAATGAGGGGACCATGGGTGGGACATGACCCAAAAGATGACACTCAATGGATGATCCTAACCATCCAATGGAGGAATGGATCCACCACATTGCTCTTCAGTGCAGGTGTATCTGATGTAGGCCAAAGTGGGTCAGAAACTACATATGGAGGACCAGAAAAGTTCAACTAGGGATGTGGGGTGGGCTAGATTCATTGGGGGCTCGTTTGGATGCCTGTAAATGGAATCGATGCCAATTGGAATCCTCAGTTGTGTTTGGATGCCCGTAAATCAGTAATAATATCCCAAATTAGTATATGTGACACTTGACATAATAATTGTAACGAGCCCATTGAAATATATACCTCGGCTAAAAATAAGGAAATTTTGATCCTCCGGTAGGACATAAAAGTGGGGCCCACTTTTGAAAATCCGACCATTTCTGGCACTTGCATCCTATTCTCAGCCTTTTGAGAGGATTCCAATTCACATGATTTTGCTGCATTCCATTTCAAATTGATTCCAATTAGCAGTTTTTGGCATCAACCACACGACACTTTTTTGCCCATGTGCATCCATTTATCACTGATTATAGCCGTTTACCATCAACCAAACAACCCCTTGATAGCCTAGGCCCACTCGGCCGACATCAGCATAACAAATGACAGTTCCATAAGCCAAACCTAATGTACATTTGGAAGAGAAATGATACGGTGGACCCAACAGAGCCAGAATAAGGTAGAGCACCAATGAGAGATGATACTGGGACCTGTGGGTCCCGCCTCCCCCGAGAACCAATTCAATCAAAGTACATGTGGGCCCATTAAAAAACATGATAAGATCCGTACCTTCTTCTTGGTGTTCTGATCAATAAATGGGTACACCGCCTTCCATGCGGCCATGAATATGGCCGGTACGTGGATGAGATACAACTTTCCAAGCCTTTCCGGGTAGTAATTCTGCCATGATCAATCAATTGTAAGAATTATAATGTATGACACTTCCCACTTACACCAGCAGACCACAGAAGCCCATAAACAGGTATAGAACAAAGGAAATTGATCCATCGGTGTACAGGCCCAAAACGGAGTCAATGGCCCATCAGCCCAGCCCTGCAAGCAAAGGAATCAGGCCAGGGGCTGGGATTGATCCAATCACCAATAAGTAGCAAAATACAATAGTTATAGATAGATGGGCCAGGCCGACCCAGTTCATTATCAGTTGCGCCTGATTAGGAGAGAAATGGGCCGATTGTGGCCCATAATAGTGCGAACGGATCTATGTTGGGCTCGGTATAGGCCTGTATGGGAGTGCTCAGCCCCACTTAGGGCGCATTTGGATGCCACCTAAAAAATCACTTCAATGAGTTTTTCTCTGGTAGGTGTGACAAGTAGTGTATAAAACTATCAAAAATACAAACCCAAGATTAATATAATGTCCACAATTGTGGCCTACAAGCTTATCTAACATGCTTGATATTCCAGAGAAGGCTATTTCACATGAAAGCACTTCTTTTGCATGGTTTAGATCTCGCATGTGGGCCACACATGTGCACGTGTACAGGAAGCGGTAAATCACTATCTTGCCGAGGTGTTTTTGAAGTAAGACATGGTGAGGGCTCAGGCAGTTAGAAATGAGACTAACCCATGTTTGGGTGGCATCCAAACGTGCCCTTAGATTTTTCTCTATTGGAGTTAAACCAATGGTTGCAGCCCAAGCCCTTGCAAGCTATAGATCAGGCCCACAGGCCTTCGTCCCCATGCAGCCCATCCCATTGATAGTTTGATGGCCATAGAGAAGGAAAAGGGCCACATGGACCACAATGTCAGTGAAGTGATGATAAATTAATTGAGAGGTGGAAAAAACCAAGTCACCACTTTGGTTGACACAAATCTGGTTCGAGTTGAGTCAACTCAGCAAGTTCTTTTTTATTTTTTTTCTTCTTTCTTTTCTTTTCTCCTAAGTACTCAATCAACCTTCTGAATATCACATGGAACTTTTGCGAGCAAATGCCTTAGCCCTGTTTCGCGAGTATTTACATTTTGAATGATTTCATCCTATTTTAGTCAACAAGTTTGTGACAGGAGTGACTCAATTCAAGTTGATTCGACTTGGGCAAGTCACTGAGTCAACCTGTCGAGTCTTCCTAAGTTGATGCGAGTCAGTTTCACTTCTGAGTTTCTCAGTGACTCGGATAAAATTTTCACCGAGTCAGCTAGTTCTAGAACTATCATCTTTAATATATAATTACTGTTAACTAACATGAGAGGAACTCATTTTTAAAGGACTAATGGAGTTGAACAAACCTGCATGATGTCTAGAGCTGCTACATATGCACGGATGTCACAGTTGGAATATCCCCACCCTTCAAGATCTCCAATGGCAATGAACTTTTCCTGTCCGCTCGGCATACTACAAGACAAAACCATTTTAATGAACGAGCTTTTAAGTGATTCGGCATCGAGTCAACTAAGCTAAGTTTTGAAGCAAGTCACCAAGTATAAAACATGATTGGCCATGGCTTGCTGATCCAGAGCATCGATCAGATGGGCCCCATCGTCGGATAGAGGATGCCCGAAATTCTTCAATATTGGAAGATCTTAACCGTTCAAAAATTTGGCATTCCTCCTAGACTCTTGCAATTTTTTTTGAACTGTCTATTTGTAAGCCACTGGGAGAGTTTTGGAACATCATATCGACAGTGTAGACACCTAAAGTGGGCCCCACTTCAGAGGAATGGTACATGATGAAACTATACACAACCAATGCATTGAGATCCTATAATTCCTCATAAAAAAGAGAAGAAATTACCTGGCACATATCTTCTCCAGACTGTATATTACCAAACCTGTAATGAAAATTATACTTATCAGCTGAAATGAAGTCTTCAAGACATTAATAATGGACATTGTACATATAAAACCATCCAAGCTGTCCATTTGGCACCTCCCAACATGAAACGGGCCATGCCCGAATGTCTCACGACTTGGTTGATCTTAGCCATCCAGTTGGCCCATTGATGATGAATACTCATAGCTGATGGTTCACATTTTACCATCTCTCATCATTGATGGTCCCATCATATCAACAATTTGGAACAACGAAAGGTGGGCCACACACATTTATGGTTTGTCGGGCCAAGCTGAACTGTTGAATTAGGCAACTGAACATTATTCTCCGAGCTCCATTGAGCATGGTTCTAAGCCTTGGAGACTCGGACTGACTCGTTCGGTCCTGAGTTGAGTCATACCGGATGAGTCAAGGGTGACTTGACTTGACTCATCCAAGTCGGGCTACGTCGCCCCTTTTTTCAAAATATAGGGAAAAATATAAAAACATATAGAATTTTTTCTTTTTTTTTTAAATGTGATATATGTACTAATTGTAAGATAAAATCTAATTAACATGTGACCAAAAAATGCAATAGATATCAATTCATTGTGCTATAATTTTGAATAGGTATCTGATTGATTTTTTTAATATAGCATTTTATTAAATTAATTAATTCATGGGAGCTTCCTAAATCACATCTAGAGACTTCAATAACTTAGATCTAAGGTTTGGAGTAAAAAAATGGGTGACAATGGTAGAAAGTCGCAAAAATAAAAAAAAGGGTTCAATTCGAGTCACCTCAAGTCTCAAGCCACTCATTTGAGTCAGCCCAGGTCTACTCCACCCAGCAAACTCACGACATCGGCTCGACCCCAAGTCCAACCGAATTCGAGTTGACTCGGGGTTCTTATCCTTTTACCTCGGTGGTAGACTCCTAGGAGTTTCAACACGAGGTGTGGGGTTCAAGTCCCATAGGTGGTGAAATCCCACTACGGCGTGAGTGAGGGGGGGGTGTGTGTGGGGTGCGTGTGTTAAAAAAAAAAAGTTCAAGTTGACTCGGACAATTCAAGCCAAACTCGAACGAGTTTTCAAATTATGCTACTATGTGCTTGAAAGTCACTGAGGAATGCTGATTGAACACAGGCTTATCAAACACCTTAATACAAATAAGGTCCATTGGAACATGTGGC
Organism: Liriodendron chinense; assembly: GCA_003013855.2. Taxonomy (NCBI): domain Eukaryota; kingdom Viridiplantae; phylum Streptophyta; class Magnoliopsida; order Magnoliales; family Magnoliaceae; genus Liriodendron; species Liriodendron chinense. The sequence goes on along the minus strand of ML058348.1, from coordinate 1,394,719 downwards.
AAACACATCCAAAATTTGAACAGCTCATCCAGCCATGGTCCAAAATCAGTTTTATCTGACCATCCTCATTGCTTGATAAGAAAAGGCCAGAAAATGAGTGGTGGTGATTCTTTCCTTAGTATCAAACTATTAGGACTATCAGATTGGCCTTATTTGTGAACCACAGCTAGTTCCTGGTGGGGCACACCAATCAAACTTCCTGATCTTATACACATCCCCGTGCGTCCCCATGGAACCAGCCTGTGGGGTCTGATGCAATTAGTTACATGGCTTCATTGGACAAGAAAAACATACGTTTGAATTCGCCTAAATCCCGTTTAGAGGAGAAATGCCTAGTGCCAAAAGCGATTGCTATGGGACGACCCTTCTTATCAAATCCTTGCATGAACACCTTCTTATCAGCGAGCTGATTTTCGATCTCAGCCTCACGAATGAAACCTTCCGGGACATTGGCCTGCCTCCACTTTAAGTACTTGAGGAATAGACAAGCGGCCTTCTCAATATCAAGATCACGGGCGCGTAGGAATCTCCTGAGCATCAGATCATCGACTTCCTGCATAGAACAAAAGCCTCCACTAAATTTGCAAAATGTGAAATGTGAGCCAAACTAGAATGAAATGAATAGCTAGAGAAAATGTGCACTACAGATAATTGTATTGAACTGAACAGTATGTCTCTAAATGGGCCCAGTCAAGGTCATCCCAAGTTCAGCCCATTTAAAACTGGGCCTGACATTAGGCCTATCCCTGGCCTGCTGGCCAGAAAGGTGGGACAGGACCAAGCCCAATCTGAGGCAGACAGATGTAAACAGGTCTAGATTTGGGCTTGAGCTTGGCCAGGCCTGAATGTCTTTAGATTCAAGCCTGGCCAGACATTCAAGAGGAGGAATTCCTTCACTGCTCTGGTGGGCCACGATGCCTTTTAGGATGCCAACCAGCGTCTTTTTCTTTCACGAAAGAGTTCTGTTAAGGTATGCAAGCCATCTCTATTTGGCAGCACTTGCCAATGTGGCACACATGAGAAATCCAGGCTGGTAATCAGGTGGGCTGCTCCATGAATGTGCCGTAGCACAAAAATCAGGCATGTCCAATCATCAGGTGACCTACACATAAAAAAAATAAAAAAAATAAAAAAAAGATGGATAGTTCAAGAAATTCAACTAGTGTTCCACATTCAGAATATTCATGCAGTCCACTTGATGAGTGGACTATCCTGATTTTCTTGGGCCATCTCATTATACAAAGAGGCCCACTTGATGAATGCCTGATATCACACATGGCCACAAAAAAGAGATTGTCATCTCCACAGCATGCACATTGGGGTTGACAGCTACAAACCACAGTTTGCATGCTTTCTATTTCGACTCTAAAGAAGCATAACCGCAATTTGACGGCTACTTGGTCTAAGTGTCGTTGATTTCCATTATTTTTGTCTCTCATCGGATGGGAATGCTCGCAATTCAATTCACTTGTGCATCCAAACACTGCCAAAAGGTGACCATTTTTCTCTCTTAAACCAGTTGAGGAAAACAAATGAAATTCATGAAATAACTGCTTGCGCTTTTTCTCAAAGTGATTTCGAGCAATATACTAATAACCGATCTATACATTTACCAAAAGAGCCAAAACTGCCATACAAGTTGCATACATTCCTCAATCCCATCTGCCCAAATCATAGGACTCGTTGTAGATGAATCATATTCTCATAATTAGATTGGTTGGATGATATTGGAAATCTTCTTCTTCTTCTTTTCCCTTCCTATGTGGAAAGTCGACTATTTTCCATTCATTGGAAATGTTATCCTGTATCTTTCACTATCTTTAATGGCTATCTAAAGATACCATCAGCTTAGATCACTTCTTGTAGATACAGGCCCGCATTCTCTTATCATCTGATGAGTTATTGCATCTTCTTAAAATCGAGGATTTCATTTTGAAACCCAAGGGAAACAGAAAGCATTATAAGGGCTGTCAATGGGCTGAGGAGGCCCATCAGGCTCCTGGGACAAACCTGCAAGGTAATGGGCTTGGGCTTGTTTCTGGGCCTATAGGCCAGGTTCGAGCTTGGATTGGTCCTAGCTTTCAGACTGTAGACAAGGGCCGGGCCTAAAATCCAAGACCATAATTTAGATGGACCCTGGCCCAGCCCAAGCCTCACTCTATAACGGCCATAATATGAAATAAGGGTTGATGGAACTCTTTCGTTCTTCCAAGTTTCCTAACTTCTGTACATCACAATCTCATCAAGTTCCAATTCTGTAAAATACCAATTTCTCTGAGCTCTCTTCTTTTCCTCTCCATAAAGCCACTTGGAAATCCAACCAGGCCCTCCGCTCTACAATATATTTTTATGAGTTATCAGAGCCTAATCAAAATCCATAGAAGTTCAAATGGTGTTGTCCCCACCCTCAATGCTAAGTCATGGGTTTGTTAATGTAGGATAATAGCATACTCCCTCAGACTCTTCACAAGCTTTCTCCAAAATATGTTGTTGTCATCTCATTTCATCATCATCATTATCATCCAAGCCTTATACCAGCTAATAGGTGTTGGCCACACATCCTGTTCTGCCATTCCACTCTATCAAGGGTCGTAACTTCAATTAGATCATATTGCCAAAATTCATGATGATATGGCAAAAGTTTCATGCCGGCTGCCAACCTGGTGCAACCCTCCGCCTTTATCTGGGCTTGGGACTGGCAAAGTGAGCACAAAATTCCCTCAGGCACTATATATACTCTATTAAATAGGTTGATTAAAATCAACAAGTTTACTATCATCTCATGCAAGGCCCAATATGAGTCGAAGACAATGAATTGTGATAGATATGCATTCTTAGTGGTAGGGTCCACGCGTTCTCTTTCCTTCGATCATAAAAACCAACAAAGATACACCTGATGACCTTTTTCTAGCTAGGTTATGTAACTGTTAAGATATGAGTACATATCAAAAGTATACAAAGATAATAATCATCATTTAGGCTATTCTCATTTCTGATTAGATGACACTCGATCGGAGACGATGGATCCTAGTCTTACGTTGAAAAAACCGGTTGATATGTCCAGCTTTAACTATGCAGTTTCCTTGCATTAAACCCGAAACATTTGTGGTGTGCATCATATCCTTTCTTTCTCTATAAGTTCTACCTTTTATCCATTCTTCTCCTATGCACCACAAAAATCCCATCAAACCCAAATGCATTAAAATTCTCCGCAGCAATGTTTCTTGAAACCCAATCTTATTCCGTTCATCCGGGTCACATTCTCTTCTCCAAATCCAAACAACCAATTTAAAGAAAATGAACTATCTTAATGCAAATAAAACACTTCCTAAGATTTCCTAATCACAACCAACTCAATTACTAACTTCGACAAAAATCCATTATTAGCAACTACACATCAAAGGGTTTGAATTTTCCATTGAAAAGTATAGTTCACATATGAAATTATTTTGTAATTCTTATCAAACAAATCAATCAAAAACATTAAAATCAGTTATAATGAGCAATTTGAAGATAAGCTAATAATAAAGAAGTCAATTTTCATGAGTTGTTAAAAGAAGAAAAGAATGAATACCAAAAAGAAAATATAAATGTCAAACCCTCAATCAAAAGTAAAACAACACAATATTTATATACATAGATGGGGATTTCCCAATTCCCACATGCCCTCGTAGATGCAATATCCAAGCCATCCATTACAAGGGCAGATACCTTAAGAAAAGAACGGAGCCAGTCAACTAATCAGTTGGGGCCCATCGAAAAAATTAGTGGACGGTTAAAAGGAGGGTTATTTGATACTCCGGCAGCATATGACACTTGATAGGCAGGCACTCTGAAATTGTATATGTGGCTTACATTAACTCAAATTAAAATGACTAAGTTGTGGACCTCACTGTCCCAAAATCAGATTAGTTCAACAATTCTAACCCTGCTTCTTCGACACTTGTTCGCTGAAATAGGACCATTGGATAGTTTTCATTTTAACAATCCAATAAATGTCCACCAATCCTATAGTCAAATAACCAAATAAATGTACATTTCAGTTCCTAATACATGTAATGATGTAGCAAGGATGCCCCATGATCGAGGGCGAGGATCGAGCGTGTTCATGAAGGAGATGGACCGGGAGAAGAATAAAAGAAAACTCAAAGAATCCGGTCAAATTTGACGACCGGCCGTGCATGCTCTAGGACCAGTCGTCCGACCGGTCAAATTTCGACATAAATCCGATCCCACGCGCTGGACAGTTTGGGCCCATCCACAACCAGTCGTGGGCTTCTGACGTGTGGGCTGCGCGATAATTGCTGATTTTGTTGAAATTTCTTTCCAATTTTTTCTTACTTCTTTCCTAATTTGCTTAGGATTCTTTTATTACAAAATCTAGGGTTTTATGTTTAGTTTTGTTTTCTATTTAAGCTTGATTAAAACTCATTTGTTAATCATCCTACCTTTGATTAATGCATTTTTCTTTGAGTTTATACTCTGTTTAGCTCGTGGATTCGAGTATTCCTTTGTAAATTCAAAGAAGATCAGTTGAGGAGTCCCGATAGTTCCGTGGATTCAGAATAATTATCCCATGAGAGAGACGGTGATCGATCTTGTCCCGCCTACGATTGTGCCAAATTGGTATCAGAGTGAGGAAGACCCTCGGATCATTATCTATTTGTGAAGGCTACGACAAAAAAATCCTGTGGACAGTGATCCAGGGATCCATCCTCTCAAAGCGGCGGCTTTTGGGGCAACGCTTGAGACACTCCAGTGGAAGAGTTGTCAAGCTATGCAAGTGTTGTAGGCTAAATTCGACCGCAAAGCAAAATATCACGGAAGCGTGATTGTTTATGGCAGAGATCTAGTAGATTGGACGGGTCTAGTCCACACAAGGTCGATCTTTCTAACTTCAATGCCCTGGGTCGCGTTGACGACCAGTTATGTGAAGTTGAACGCCTCTTCGAACTCACGCAGATGCCTAAGGAGAAGAAAGTTTTATACCTTGCATGCAAGTTGAAGAGCACTGCATCAGTTTGGTGGGCAATCTACAACGCGATCGAAAGCAAGCGATGAAGGCATCAATACGTTCGTGGTCACGGATGAAACGGGAGATGATGGGATGATTCCAACCTCTATACGACGATGATGAAAACCAGGTATTATCTCAGCAACCCCTAACATTACGGCATAAATCCCGATCAACACATGATTCCGTAGAAGGATCCTACTATTCTTCGATGCGTGACAAATTGTCTAAGACGAGATTGCCACTGATCATTCATACAGACATGGGAGATCCTCTCGACACTTTTTAAGAAGAGGGAGAATCTTCTATGCCTGCTCAAGATCACACTGATGAGTTTGTTGAGATAAGAGATGTTGAGGCTATGGGAGGGGTGGACAAAGGACAACCCACTATTTTTTCTGAGGATGATCGAGTTCCTGAGCAAGTGATAGATTCTGACGTTGGTCAAGTTGTTCTGAAAGTGGAGGAGATCAATATTCCAGATGTTATGAACGAGGAGGAAGATTTTGCAACTGTCCCAGAAGTTGTGGATCCTGTTGTGCTGGACTCCGTAGATGTCCTAGCGGATGTCATGTCAGCAATACAAGGATTCGAGGCAATCATGGACGACGAGTGTTCCACAGATTTGTTCCTTGTGCGGGATTCAAATTTTTCTCAGATTGGGCCAATCTTCAACAGCACGATTGGTATGGCAGATCCGTTTATAATTTTCCATGTTAATCCCGAGAAGAAGACGTCGGTGTTTGTTGCACTGTGCTAGGGAGTGGTTGAGGACGCATATCACCAACCAAGTCCGTTAAATAAACTGAGCACGAATCACAAGCCAAAGCCGTGGAAGAAGATGAAAGTGAATCGCCACCATAACTTGAGGCAAAACTCGAAGGTGAGTTTTCTTCAAGTGGGGGAGTCTGATGTAACAAAGATGCCCCATGATCAAGGGTGAGGATCGATCATGTTCATGAAGGAGATGGACAAGGAGAAGAATAAGAGAAAACTCAAAGAAATGTCATCTGACAACCAGTCGTGCATGCTCCAAGACCAATCGTCCGACCGGTCGAATTTCGATAGGAATCCAGTCCCACATGCTAGACAATTGTGCGGGCTGTCGTCATACGCACGAGCTGCGCAATAATTGCCAATTCTATTGAATTTTTTTCTAATTTTTTCTTATTTCTTTCCTAGTTTGCTTATGATTCTTTTATTACGAAATCTAGAGTTTTAGGTTTAGTTAATTTCTATTTAAGCCTAATTAAATCTCGTTTGTTAATCATCCTACCTTTGATTAATACAATTTTCTTTGAGTTTATACTCTGTTTTGCTCGTGGATTCAAGTATTCCTTTGTGGATTCGAATAAAATTGGTTGAGGGGTCCCGATAGTTCTGTGGATTCAGAATAGTTATCCCATGAGAAAGATGGTGATCAATCTCGTCCCGCCTACGGCTGCGCCATGTAAACTGAAACCCATAATTGGGATAGTTTAATTTGAATTACTTGTCTTTCTCACATGTAGTTCCTAAGTAATTCCTAAGCACCTATGTATTGTCCATTGCAGTTTGCCAAACTAACAAAGTTCTTCTCCGGTTAAAAAATGTTTACCAAAACTACACATTGCCACCTAATCGGTAGAGCTGCCCAATTCTTGAGCGAGGGCGCATTGGGGCCCACCTGATGGAAGGTTGGGATCTAAAACATGTGCCAATTGGAAAAGCAAAGGGTGCATATGAGAGGTGGATCACACACTCATGCAGGATTGCCAAACCTCCCCCATATATTGTTAATTAATCATGGCCTTCCATATTTTGGACATCATAACCAAATCAGCATAACAATTGTCACAACAACAACAACAATAACAAAGGATGTTGAGCGTTGAATGGATTGAAATCTACGGAAGCAGATTGCTTGTGACCCTAGGCACATACCTGTGCCCAGGGCTGTGTGGGGCCCACAGAGATGTCCTTGACAAATCCACTTCGTCCATCTGTTTTGAAAGACCAAATTAGGGCAGGTTTCTAAAATTCAAGCAGATCCAAAACTCACGTGGGCCGCACCAAATGAAACAATAGGAACAGAAATGTCCACCGTTGAAACCTTCCTAGAGCTGACCATGATGTTTATATGCCATCCAAACCGTTCATAGGGTTATTGCCACTCCGATAAATTGTAAGCACAAATATCATCCTGATACAAAACTTCTATCACCCCTGGGCATTCAATCCCAACTGTTTCATGTGGCATGGCCCCCATGAGTTTTGTATCTGCCTGATTTTTAAATTCTTGTCCTATTGTGGTCTTTCAAAACAGATGGACGGAGTGGATTTGACACGGACATCTCTGGCCCCCCACACAGCCCCAGGCACAGGAATATGTAGGGCCCAGGTGGTATGTGTATAACATCCAACCCGTCCAACGTATGCACCTCACCGTGATGATAACACGATCAAAACATTGGGCCAATCAGATCATCAGATGGGCTGCGCTTGAATTGGGATGTTTTAAATAGTGTATATTATTTTTATTATGGATTGACCCACCTTATCATTAAAACTGCCATATTTTTTGTTCTCTCGTAATAGTGTTGGTGCGCATCTGTTGGACGGTGTGGATGTAAGACACATACCACGTGGGCCTCACAATTCTCGATTCTCCACTTTCGGTAAATAAAAAACTTGAGGGAGGACAGTAAGGGACCGTTCGGATAGGAGTAAATGGAGGTAAATGGGTGGAATTGGAAGTAAATTGAGGTAAATGGTATTTTGGGTGTGTTTGGATGGAAGTAAATGGGAGTAAATGTGCATGTAAGTGAAATCCTCTCTACAAGAAAGGATTTGGAAGTAAATGGGGTGAAATAACTTGTTGAGCTCCCTTGGAGAGTCACACGTGTAAACAAAGGTGCCACTATGCACATGTCCGCCATACACGTGTCACACTAATTATGCTCCCCGGCAATCCAAATATTGGCTACATCACTAAAATCATACCAAAAGAATGATCCAAACCATCTAAATGGACAGTTAAAAAATGTTTGTAAGTTGCTTGTTTGTGATCCTTACATTTGTGACTTATCCGAGGCTCAAAATATCCTCATTTTTTGCTGTAGTATACATTTCAATGAGCTTATTACAATCATTCTATTAAATATCACATATATATACTAAGTTAGGATATTAAAGCCGATTTGGGATAATCACATATATTCATGTGAATATACTGAAATTTTCAAATGCATTCCGATTCCTCCAATTTACTCCCATCCAAACGAAATATTTTGATTTCAATTGTATTTCATTTACTCCCATTCAAACACAACTTTGTAAAGTCATTTATTACCAATTCATTTACCTCCAAATCCATTTCCCATTTACTTCCATTTACAAGCTCCCAAACGAGCCCTAATATAATTTCTCTTCTGAGAAGGCACTGCCCGGGAATATTCAAGATACTATTTGGTAAAATCTAAGAATCCGAAGTAAAAAATGAGAAAAACATTGATACTCTGGCAGAGTTTGATGGATGATCGCAGGCACTTAAAATTTGCATACATGGCACATAATCAATTCAAATTAAACCCTCCAAATTACGGTCGCAGTTAGATGCACCATGGACCAAAATTTACGTTCATTTGATTATCTGACCATCAGATCAGTAGACATTTATTGGACAGATAAAAATCAAACACACCCACTGGTCTGAGTGCCTGATTTTGGGGCTGTGACTTACGGACATTGGATTCCGGTTTAATGACCGCTGCATATGCAATATCCGAGTGCCTGAGTATCAAGCGTTATACTCTCCCAGAGTATCAAATAACTCTCTCTAACCATAGGTTAGAGTAGGGAGCGGATTAGGTGTTACCGGCGTAACAGTTTAGTGGGTGTTACCCTTACTGTGGGGCCCACCTCATGATGTATTGCATATCCACGCCGTCCATCCGTTTATCCAGACTATTTTAGAATATGGTCCCAAACATTAAGCAGATCCAAATCTCAGGTGGACCACTCGACAGGAAACAATTTTGATTGAGTGTCACGCCATTAAAAATTCCGTAGTGTTCATAGTAAGGTTTTAGAAATGTTTATTTTCCATCCAACCCGTTAATAATATCAAGATGACCTGGATGATGGGAAAATACAAATATCAGCTCGATCCAAAACTTTTGTGGCCCACAGAAATCTTTTAATGGTTATCCATCACTATTTGTAGTAGTATGGTCCACCTGAGATTTGGATCTTCTTACGTTTTGGAATCTCAATCTAAAATGAGATTATAAACCAGATGGACGGCGTGGATATATAACACATACATCAAGGTGGGCCCCACACGGTTAGGGTAACAGTAACACCCGCTAAGCTGTTACCCTGCTCCCGTTTGAGTCAACCCAGAGAAGGTCAGGTCCAACCGGTTTAACCGTAGGTTAAAGTCCACCCAGCGGACGACTTCTAACTTCCTGAGTTCATGAGAAATCCAATCCGTTCAACAGATTGGCCCCATCATGAGAAACACTTCACGAAAAAATCAGCCCCATCCACTGATCAAGTGGACCACACTTGTATTTCTCTATTTATCAATGGCCATACACTGCTTTCTATGGTGTGGATCACTTGATGATTGGATTAAGACTGATTTTTGTATTAGGTGATCTTCATGGTGGGGCCAACCTATTAGTAAGATTGGATTTCACAAGCGCTTCACAGGTTGGAAGTAATCTACTAGATGGACTGTAACCTCTGGTCCAACCAGCTGGACTTGAGACATTCACATAAAAAATAAAAAATAAAATTAAAAAAATTCAGAGGAAAAAAAAAAACAAGATGGGGATCCCCCTCTCTCTGCCATTTCCCAATAGAAAATTCCCAAACAAACGCATGTAGCTTCAACCCAAAAACCCAAGAGAGAGAGGAAAAATCAAGAAGAGGAAGCAATGAAGAGAAATCCACACCTTTGAATTGGGGTCCTCTCTCTCAACAAAGGCTCTCAGCAAACCCACTTTCCTCTTCTCCACATCACTGTCCCAGATGCTGTCCTGCGCACTCTCTGATGAGACTTTGAAATCCATTTGAATCGCAATTGGACGCCCAAACGCTCCCAAATACGGGACTAGTAAGGAGCTCAAAAAATGTTTTCACAGAGAGTAAACGTCAATGCGTTTCCCCTCATTTCTACATCGGTTGGTAATGAAAGCCAAAAAGAAAAACATTGATACTCTGGCAGAGTATGGTTGAAGATACACAGGCACTTAGAAATTGCATGCGTTGCACATAAATAAGTCGAACTAAATTGTCCATTTTGTGGGAAAACATTTTAGATGTATTTTAAAACTAAAATCGAACTTATTCTAATTAACCGACTGTCGAATAGGTGGACATTTATTGGACGGTTGAAAATGACAAATATTGGACAGCCCTTTTTCAACATAGACTTGTCCAGAATGAGAGGTGAGTGGTGTTTAAGCCATCGGATTTTCAGATGTTGTCGAGTTCTACTTCTCGACGTTAATGTATCCGATGTATACAATTTCTAAGTGCCTGCTTATGAAGTTCTATAGTCCGCCGGAGTATCAGATAACTACCCGAGAAGCGGACGTCCAGAATCCGTCCAGAGAGAGAGAGAGGGAGGGTGATTGCTCGGGGATGCGGATTACGTCGTGAGGAGCTCCTGGTGGGATGCGGATTGCGTCCATACAAACTAGTACGGATGTAATCATGTAAAGCGTCCAAACGGAGCTCCACCGTGATGTATTTATTTATCTACTTCATTCATTCATTTTATAAGAATATTTTAAGGCGTGAGATCAACAATGAGGTAGATCCAACATTAAGGTTGACCAAACCAAAATATTGAGCTCGGCTAAATTAAATGCTGGGGTCATCTCTGGTGTGGGCGACCTGAGTGTTGGATCTGCCTCATTCTTGGTCCCATGTCTTAAAATGATCTTAGAAGAGGAATGGATGGAGTAGATAAACAAATACATCACAGTGGGCGCCTCCATAGCTGAGTTTGGACGCAATCCGCATCCCTCGTGGTGTGATGCCCTGTGGGGCCCACTGTGATGTGTTTAATCCACACCAGCTCATTTTAGGGTATTAGCCCAAAATTGAAGCATATTCGCTCAAGTGGGCCACATCACAAAAAATAGTGGGATAAATGATGTCCACCGTTGTAACCTTCTTTGGATGAACAATTATGTTTATTTGTCATTCAACCCATTCATAAGGTCTCAAAGACATGGACGAATGGAAGAAACACATATCAGCTTGATCCATTTATTGGAATATCCCTGGTGTTATCTCTATCTCTAGCTCTATAATGTCGATAATACCAGCAGTTAGAAATTTTAATATTAGCGATATATCACAGAATATCATTAATGTCTCACCAATATTTTTAACTATGTAAATTTTAGGCCTTTTTTTTTTTTTGGTTAGTATACACACCCCCATAGTTTGTACACCACCCTCTGTTAGTCACACCTGCCATGTTAGCCACCCCCACTCTAAGAATCGATGCCATGACCTCGCAGGCATTACTTGGATCGCTATTGTATTAGTGATATTTTAATAATATGCCAACGTATTAATATGACCAAAAATATGTTCATTAAAAACTTTCTATTTTGTTTTTTTTATAGGTATATGGTTATATGCAGTGTTTAAATTGTCAATAATAACATCGAACATATCACAATTTATCGTTATCATAACATAGGCAATGTCATGACCACAATCTTTAATTTCATTTTCAATTATCAACGATTTCTGAAATATCGTGTGTTGTTAATATTGTGAAATATCAATAGATGTTTGGGATGGAAGGTTGGATGGATGGTTGAATGAATGGGTGGGATGGTTAGAATGGTTTCTTATGACAACTTTTAGGCCTCCATTAAATAAAAACTTATCATCTTTTGGATGCTCGCCTCTCCGCGCTCCCGAATTCTCCCTTTTTTTCGAAAAGGGGGTGCGCGCACACAAATTGCCGTTTGTGCCACTGGCTCGCCTCGTTCTCAAGGGCTTTTTATCTGTTGTTGTGTTAAATTGGATATGTTTGGATGAGTTCGTATAAGACCAGGGTCGCCACTAACCAGTTACTTCGAATCTACAGTCGGCTAGACCCCGTAGAAACGTTAGAGAAGAGAATCCGAGGATTCCTTCCTCTAAAATTACTCCTTTTGATCTGCGACCAGAGATTCGAAGTAAGGGATCACGGTTACAGGGTGGGAAGATGTTAAGTACCCCACACTGCCTGGACTGAAGTACGGTCTCTACTTCCAGAATCAAACTAGCACTTGAAAGTCTGATTTAATCCTCGTATGTTCTCATGAATGATATGATGCATGAATGCAGGTCTGAACAGTAAGAGTTTCTGGTGGGCGGATTTCCATTAACAAGCAAGCTCAGAGCATACGCTCGAACTGACAGGTGCTTTTATGCGGGATGCATGTTGTGTGTTTGAATAATCAAAGTGTTGGCAGTGATATGATAAGCAGAGGGGGTTAGAAGAAAAGTAAATGTTACACTTATACTAGATGCGAATGAGATGATGCTAGTAAGAGAGTAGCTGGATGAACGAAGGTGTCGCAAGGGTTCGCTTCGAGTGGCTAGATCAGGACTTTGATAGCTTGGGAGACTTGGACCAGGGTAAGGCTGGGCTGGACCAGGGCTAGGCTCTTCTCACTCGAGCTCTCCTTGGTGGAGGAATGGGCTAAAGGGATGGAGATGGACTCGGAACTAATGTGATTTCTCTAAGAGTTGAGGGATGCCTTAAATGAGAGGGAATGGGGGTATTTATAGCAGCGAAGAGTGGCAGATTGTGTAAATATATTTGGGCGGCACCCTGGGGGCCGCCCGTACGGCTGCGCTGCTCCAGCTTCAGAGCGTACGGCCTCCGAACCTGAAGCAGAAAAGCCCGAGGTTCGGGGTCCGGACCTGCTCTGAAGCTGTGGTTCGGAACCAGGTGAGTTGACTAGGTTTGAAAGATGGGTTAACACGGTGAGTTAACTGGGTGCATGGGCTGGACTGACCCAGTGAGTTGACTCGGTGATTTAACTCAGCGGGTTGACTCACCAAGTTTGACTTTTTGGGGATTTTTTGACTGATTTTTCTTATGTAGAGTTTTTTTTTAGGCTGATGTTTAGGGGTGAGTTGACTGAGTTCAGGCTTGAGCTGGGCTATGGATTGGGGCTTACAAAGGTGAGTTTGGCTGGGTTTTGGACATGGGATTTAGGGGTATGGTCCTCCATTCATTCAGCTATCTCTACCGACATTGTAGTCGAAGGTGGGGTGTCTACACATCTATATATTCTTTTTGTAATTTTTTTATTCATAAATGTTAACGTCCAAAATTGGAGTAACAGATGTTGATCAAGGATCAACAGTAGGGGCGGAGCCAGGATTTTCTTCCAGAGGGGGCAAGGCACAAGCATGTAGCAACTATGGGTACCATTGTCCCCATATGGTGGGTCCATTTGAGCTTTGAATCTGCCCCATTTTTTTAGCCATAAAATGATCTCTCTAAGTGGTTAGATAGTGTGGATATAACACGTGCATCACGGTGGGGCCATAGAACTTGGTGACGTGAGATCGCCACAGTGAACCGTCGGAGCTGGACGTGGGTTTCTTTAGCAGGAAGGAACTTAGGTGGGGCCCACCGTGATGTTTGTGATAAATCCACACTGTCCATCCATTTTGTGAGATTATTTTAGGACATGTGACCAAAATTGAGATGGATCCAAGACTCAAGTGGGCCGAAAACGTGAGGATTGAACTAACACAGTTGAAACATTCGTGGGGCCATAGAAGTTTTGAATCAGACTAATATTTATGTTTTCGGTTCATCCAAGTAGGAATGACGTTATGAACGGTATGGATGGCATATAAACATCACTATTGACCCCAGTGAGGTTTCAACAGTAGGAATTTCCCTACCCACCTTTTCCTTTAGCGCGGCCCACTCTAGTCTTGGATCCTGCTCATTTTCGGTCACATGTTCTAAAATGAGCTCAAAAAATGAATGGACAGGGTGGATTTCTCACAAACATCATGGTGGGACCCAACTATGTTCCTAGCGCAAGAATTTCCTGCCATAGGAAATCCCTGTCCATCAGGGGCGCAGATTGGCTAGTGACCCCAACACCGGATAGGGGGTTGGTGTCAAAGCTATGTGAGCCCCACCATAATGTATGTGTTTTATCCCCGCTGTCCATCCATTTTTCCACCTCATTTAGGGAATGGGCCCAAAAATGAGGCAGATCCAAATCTCAGGTGGACCACACCACAGGAAAACGGTGTTGATTGAACGTTCACCATTAAAAACTTTCTAGGGCCCACCATGATGTTTATTTTCCATTCGACCTGTTGATAAGGTCACACAGACCTGGATGAAGTGAAAACACAAATATCAACTTGATCCAAAACTTTTATGGCCTCCAAGAAGTTTTCAACGGTGGACGTTCAATTCCCACTGTTTCCTATGCTGTGGTCCACTTGAGATTTAGATCTGTCTCATTTTTGGGCCCATGGCCTAAAATGAGGTGAAAAAATGGATAGATAGCGTGGATAAAACACATACATCATGGTGGGGCCCACACAGCTTTGACACCAACCCCATGGCGTGTTAGGGTCACTAGCTAATCCGTGTCCTTCCGTCAGAATTCGAGATTACCTACCGACTAGGACCTAGCTTGAGACGAATGGTCCTGTCAGAGGCTCTGTGGGGACACGGTGATCTATATAATTTATCCAAGCCTTTCATTTATTTTGAAAGAACATTTTAAGGCTTCAGCCCAAAAAGGAGGCAAATGGAAGGCTCAATTGGACCACACCACATGAATCAGTGGATTAAACCCTTGTGGTTGAAAACTCAGGGGGGGGCAAGATCACCCCTATGTGGCTCTACCCCTGAACAACAGTTAGATCTTCGTCACTCGGTGTGGATATTGATGAATGGTGAAGATCCTTGGACCTGTGATCACAAAGAGAGAGATTGTGAGGGGTTGTCAGTCGTGCCGGTGAGGAACCATTCGATGCTTAAGTTAGTGATAAGGATGATAAAGAACATGAATTCTCAGGAGTATTGTGCATACGATCGCATATTTTGTGCGTACCTTGGAGAGACGTAGGAAGGTACTCTTATAGGCGATGGTACACGACCAAAGGCGATAGATCCCTTATACACCATCTAGAATACGTTTCTATGTTAGAAGATACGTGCCTACTTTGTACAAGATATGCAGCTAGAGTGGGGGATACCGTTCTTATCATGTTTGAATTCTATGGATCATAGTCGTATCGATTATCTTCATATGACGGTGCGTGGCATGCTCAATTCTGAGGACGTTTGGCATCCTCAGTTGAGTTGGTAGATGTCAACGATTGAGCCTGAGGACTCCGGCCTTTGCTCTACAGAAGTTGGGATCTGGGAATGGCAAGGAAGACATTTGCTCTTCTCTGTTGCGCTTGGCATTCTAAGAAAGACTCTGGTCCAATGCTTGTGGCCTGAGGCTAAGCCTAGAGGCTCAGGCCCAATTTCATTATATGAGACTGAAGTCGAGTCCGAGTGGCCAAAAACTCATCTAATACTTGAGGTTGAGGTTGAGGTCGAAGCCTCATACCTCATTCGCTGCTGAAGATAAGTAAATGGGCTTCACGCCATGACAAGCTTTGATTCTTCATTGACACGTGTGGTTAGCTGACCTTAGTGGGCCACATATCAGCGATTGCGCATCTTCCACGTCATGATTAGGGACATGATCGGATTTACCCATTACAATAAATATATAAATACATGTATTTTAACATATTTTGAAGCTGTAGTCACTGGATTCGTATGGGGGTGAATCGTAGCTTCCACGGGTCTGCCTCTTTGCTATGCCTTGGATTTTTTGAAAATTTTTGAAAAAATTTATTTTGATTAAATACTGTACATTAACTTTGATTTGCGAATAGAGAGATATCCGTAGGAGATCTGATAGGGTACCCTTTACAAAAGTTACGTAGAATGATGCCATGAACGACATATAATGATTAAATTTCTCAAAACTCGCATTTTACTAATAATTACGATAATGACATTGGATCCCCTAATTCGCGATTTCTAATCAATCAAATAGGTAGTTTTCGAATCCGTTCGGGTGTATAACAATACCATGTAGATAAATTTTTAAGTAGGACCAGCGATCATGGAGATCTTAACCTAGGAGTGTCCGTAGCCGTTGATCCAGGAATATAGTTGGAAAAGTAACCATACTAAACTAATTATCTTAGTGTTAAACTTTTATCTTAGAATTTGATTGATTATCTGAGGTGTATAAATATGAAATCTTAAGTGCCAAAAATGTTAATGACTCACATTAACCTAAACTCTTGATTTCTAGATCATATGGTTCCCATAATTCGTTTGACTTAAAATTTTATAACATGCATATTCATCATAATTTAATCATATATGTCAAATTTCAGCCCTTTAATCATAGTAGAAGTGATCCAATTGTCAAATCAGCCCCTAAACCCTTTATTTTCATGTCCATCGAGTGAGGGAAGTGGATAGATAGTCGTAGTCGAATATTTTTTTTCATGTGAGTGATTTGAATCATCCTTATCATGGACCAATAGTTTGATTTGAGTGCCCATCTTGATAAACCTCTTTTTTAAGTGCCAATTTATCTAGTTTTAAGAAATAACCAAGTTACCAACTCCTTTTAAATATAGACCTTTCAATTAACCCACTCCCCACTGTCAATCGCTTCTCAAATTTGGACCACCCATTGTCCTCATAAGACTACGAGTTTACACAAAATTTGGACCCCAATCTATAATCCTATACCGTTGAACCACAAAGTCAGCCCCTTCATTTTTCGCCAAAAGTTGAAATTTCAGATATAGGCATTTCCCACCATTAATCAACTACTAAATTTTGTGCAATCATTTGCCTATCATGACTACACATTTTATCCAATTTTGGGCCTTGATCATCAAGCACGGACCATTAATTGAGATCAACCCTGTTTTGCCACTTGTTGGGCCATTTTTCAAGATCGACCAATCTAGATTTCAGATCACCATGAAAATTATATATTTCGACTCTACTCTTCATGCCCAAAGTAGTAAATAGATTAGAATTTCTCAAAGATCAACCCTTTAATCATTTTTAGCAAATCCCAATGAGATTAGGAGGTGTGTAGGTGCGCATACCTCATCTCGTAATTATCTTCCTACATCACACGTCAAAGCCCTTTCTCCTAATGAGAAAGAAGAGAGAGAGAGAGAGAGAGAGAGAGAGAGAGGATGCCAAGCCCTTCCCACTTCTTCTTCTTCTTCCTTCCTCATCCACAAGAGTGGATTCCCATCATAACTCGAGTGCGTCACCATGGGTAGTGTAGACGACACTCCTTCCTTATTCTTCAACCTAAATTTCTATTAGATAAAGATGATGATTTTCCCTTCAAGCCAACATGGATAAAAGTGTATTTTTTAAAATTTTCTTTATTGTTTATTGAGTATCTTAAGCTTGAATGTACGATCCATATTAGACCATGATTAATGTTAGATTTATGTTGAGATGATATTATGTGATGCTATGATTTCACGTTTAGATGTATATGTGAAAAAGCATATGTATTTTTCCACATTATTGTGAGAACCATGTGTTGATTTCTTTGATTTATATTTATGTATGATTAAGATGATTATGAGAATGTATACATCATATGGATGATGATTATCATGTGAATATTACGCTTATGTATACCATTGTCCCCATATTGATGAGATCAGTTGTTGTAAAGAGATGTGCCCGTGAGAGGTGTCCATGTTGGAAAGATGATCTTGGCATAACTATGTTTATGTGTTGAGTATTGCCAAGGGATTCTTGTGTTCACATGATGTTGGAATGGATCCATGTGTCGTATATGTATGTTTTCTTTGGTTGGCCACATTGGAAATTAATAGCTATTTGTGGGACTTAGTTGAACTATAAGTGGGACAAGTTGTTATGCCCCGGATTTTTGCCAATTTAAATTTCAAAATCCTCGGAACATTTTTCACTACAATTAATTTATTTTATCATTTAACGACGTTTAATACTCGATTCTAAGAAACATCCTAGTGATACCAACAAAAACTGTACAAATTTGATTAGACATGTTCAAGGGGCTAACACCTACGCCCGATTATCGAAAGCTTAAGCTTAATCATGTAATCCATAAATCTAAGACTAAGATCTAGTGGACCCCACCATCGATAAATTGACCTAACCGATGCATAATGAACATCTAACCGAGAATAATATTAATCACCGCTTAGATTACGCTTATAACCAAACTTAATCAACTTTTCATCTAACTTACAAATCAACGAATGAGAGCGAGTTAGCCCAAAACACTATTTCTGTTAACTTTAAATCAGCCAAACTTTAGACGTAGGTAGATCGGACCACATTTAACATACCCTAGAAATCTCATCCTCAACCCTATTTTTGAAAACCCCGAAAAATACTAAATAGAGTCTAGACCGATCGTTAGTGGGCCATTAAACCCGAAACTAAGGAACGTTGTCTGTTTTACTGGGCTTGACGTACATCGCGGACACTGAGCCAGATCAAAGTGCCGGATCGCTCAACTTGGACATAGAGTGGGGGCACATGAGATGTGCGATTTGCCCAACAATAGTGGCTTATGTATGTACTTTTGAACATTCCTTAAGTGATTGAATCTGAACCGTTGAAATGTCATGGGATTTGGGGCCCCTGCCCCAAATGAATCCATACATGGTTCCCTAAAGTCGCTGCCCTGATCTAGGATCGATGACCGTCGATCGTGTATCGTGTGTTGGCGATCGATCGCCATGCCTGATGTGCAAAAGGGTCGGGCCCATGGTGGATCTCACTTTGGCAAGGCAGATGCCTGGTCAAGATGGGGCCGTATGGGACCCGATGGGCCCCTACTGACCGAATTGGTCTTCCTTAGGGCTAGATTCATAACAAATCGGATATTAGGGTCATCCAGGTAAATCTGGGCCTATAAATAGAATTGTGTTGGGGCATTTCTCCCCAACACAAATCTCACCCCTTTTTGTAATAGAGATAATAGAAAAGAGAGAGAAGTTGAGAGAAAGAGATGAAGGAGAATAGAGGGAATTGTTCATTGGGAGTGCTTGTGCTAGGATTCATCCTCGTCGGGTGCGAGTTCATCCCTTTAACTGCTGACTTCTTTGTCTAGATCGTCTTGGTTTGCAATCGGAGGTAAGATGTGAATTGTACCACCTATTTCAATTCATTTTAGGTTTTATTACATATGATCTCACCCTTAACCTTGGCTTGTGAATAGGCGTTGCCAATCTTTCAACCAACTTCAACCATAGGTGCTCGGAAATCAAGAAACCCTAATACTAAGGTGCGGGATTATGTTTCTAGGTTCGCGTTTATCAAATGTTGTCGATTTAGGATTGATGTGGCTGCTAGGTTTAGGAAGAATCGTCGTTGATCGATTTGGGATACGATTTATTGCAAATGTACTATTTACAAATTTCTGCATGCCATGTGTTTGACAAAATGCTTGAGTGAATCGAACTGCCTCCTAATTGCTTTTCATGACTTCCATGGTGGATTATGCTCACATATGATTAGAAATAAATTGATTCTGCATATTTAAATTACTAGGATTTTTTCCAAGTTTCATTATTGTGAGATTTCAATCAAGTATCAGACGAGATGTGATATGAAATCTTGGGCCAGACCTTCTGAGACGGGTAACCCGAGTTGTTGGTTACCCGAGGCGTACCCGATGAGATTGGGAAACCGGAAGGTTGACGGTAGTTCGCTACGCGGGTCTTGACTGCCCACGTCAAGCCAAACGGAAGCCCAGGTACCAATCGGTTCCGCCTAAATATGGCAACATGGATGACTGATGGTTGTTGTATCATA
Organism: Liriodendron chinense; assembly: GCA_003013855.2. Classification (NCBI taxonomy): domain Eukaryota; kingdom Viridiplantae; phylum Streptophyta; class Magnoliopsida; order Magnoliales; family Magnoliaceae; genus Liriodendron; species Liriodendron chinense. Next base: position 1,374,788 of record ML058348.1, on the reverse strand, counting down.
GTCCTCTGAAGTCAGAGTACCCAGGGCCCTCAAATGTGTTGAGTCCACCAATAACTGAATGTGCGATGCGATCCCGTCAAGCCTCTTGGGCCGGTCATGGCGGTATGGGACACCGTGATCGAGTCGTCGGCCTATGCTGGGGTGTTTCACCTCCCCATAGTGTCCTTGGAGCAAACTGGAAATTTTCCACCATATCGGTATGATCGAGACAGGTGGGGGAATTCCATTCTTATCAGTGTGAAGGGAACCATAATAAGTTGTAGAAGAAAAAGGGAATCCTCGGGTCACTGGCGATGATCGATGATGCACCATCGGAGCCAAGTGACTCAGATTTGGACCTGTGATTGGACTCGGTACTTTGAATTCCACAAAATGCTGTTTGAAAAGGAAATAATAATTCAAGGCCTAATCACGCATCCATGTCATGGATCACCTAGGTAACTGTCCTACTGTTAAAGGCCAGGATACCGACGGATGATGCAAGTTCATTTCCATTTTGGAGGTTCTAGGGTGCCTGGTTACTTGATGTGGCGCCAGTGCTATCTCGTGTTCCTCATCGTATCCGGAACATTCATGTTATGCGAACTCATGTCATTCATGCATTAATCCACTAGACTAGAAATCTTTGTTTTGCTTGTGGTCAATGCCTAAGTCTGCTTCATTTGATAACATATTAAACTTCGAATTATAGTCCTCACTGAATTGATCACTCACACCCGCACCTGGGTTGGTGTTGTAACACACCACCAGGCTCTGTTGTGATAGATGCAGATATCTCAGAGGAGGATGCTTTTCAGGATGAGTTCGATGACTTTACGGGAGAGTTGTCTTACTTCCACTTTTTATATTGATCAGGTTTAAATTTAATTTTTGTCTCTACTTTACTGCTTAAATTGATTATGAATTTGTGCGTTGATGCTTTATGAATCTTAAACAAGAAATCATGCTTCCGCAAAGCATAATTGACACCCAGAATCTTGGGGATCGAGGTTGTACTCGACCCTTGAAATTCGGGGCGTCACACAAGTAATGGGCATTAATCGTATATGTTATCTCATGAGCTGAGGTTGGTGCTATGGACACCAATCCCGTGCTATCGACCTATGCTGGGTTGCTTGGGACTCCCCATAGTGACCATTGAGTTTTATTTAAAACGGTTATATGTGAAAATACTTAAATAAAGGTGAAACTAAAGTTACGCATTCACTTGGCTCCATGTGGATGTACGAAATTGAGAATAGGCTAGAGCATTCTACTTCTCCTGTACACTGTCGCATGTAAATTTGGGCTATCGGCGTCTCGTTTCTCACGCGGTCAGGCAAAACCATGGGCTTATGCGTCCCAGAAATCTCTGGTGACTAGTGGTTAGCGTGAAGTCGTAATAGGGAGTCTCCTACTTCATGTATTATGATTTCTAGACAAGGTGCCTTAACTAGAGCATGCATATCATGCACTGCATTAATAAGATTTCTCTTAGATATTTTGGTCGATTATAATCATCATGCTTGCGCTATCTTTGTGTTATTATTATCATGATTGTCTTGGAGGGATATTTTCTACTATGATAGCGTTTAACGCTATCCAACCACATCGCAGATAATCCATGTGAAAATCCAATAAGCAAATCGAGCACTAAGGCGAGGTGTTCGAAGGTTCGTGGCAACAGATGACGGATGACGTCGCCGGAGCAGTGTCATGAAGACTTTATTTATTATGCGTTCTTAGAATAGTTTATTACTTTATTTCAAAATGATAATAAGTCTTTCATAGTAAAGACAATGATTAAATATTTTATTTGATATATTTTAAGGACATTTGTTAATAACTTTGTGTAGAAATTAATGGAATAAGATTACTTATCTTCCGTCACTATGCTTGAATGCCACAAAATATTAAATAATGAATAATTAATGGAATGTAAATGAATTTATTCTTGGCGCATTTCAAATAACACCTTGGAGCTCGGCTCATTGAAATATCCACGAGAGTCGAAAATCTCAGGGCGTTACATTCTTCCAAGGGCTTTCGCACTTGCTGCGTATTTGAAAATGATATTGTAAGACTGAAGTCACCACTAGCCAGTTACTTCAAATATACAGTTAACTAGACCTTGTAGAAATGTTTAAGAGAATGAATCCAAAGATTCATAATCCTAAGAACGACTCCTTGATCTGAGTTCAGAGATTTAGGGTAAGGACCGCGGTTACAAAGAGGGAAAGTGTTAGGCACCCACTCTGCCCCGTACAGATGTACTGTCTCTACTTCACAGGATTAAACAAATTCCGATGATTAGTTATTGTTCTTGCACATTGATAGTGAAACAATGGTATGTCATACGGTGTAAATGTCAGTTATACGAATTTTTGGAGGGCATGTTCCGATTAGATCGGCAAGCCACAGAGCATATGTTCGTACTGACAGGGTTTTTGAGTGATGCGCTAAATGTAATGCATATCGACCAGGGTTTCTGATGAGCAGGATCTGATTTAATTGGCAAGCCACAGAGTATACGCCCTAAGTTGATAATGATGTAGATGTTATGCACTATGGATGGTTGGGATGAGCGGGGGGTTGAGAAGGGAGTGGATTTTGCACAATGCTAATGCATGATTAGATAAAGTTGATCAAGAGATTAGATGGCTAGATGAACAGTAGTATCGCAAGAGTTAGCTCGAGTGGCTTGGATTGAAAACCGGTTAACTCAAGAGGCTAAGGCTAGGGCTAGATTAGACCGGACGGAGGTTAGACCTAATCCCTCACTCTCACTCTCCTTGGTGGAAGGGTGGCTTGACTAAGTGGCTAAGGGTGAAGGGGCTCTTTCACTCTCACTTGGTTTTGGTGTCTTGGTTGTTGTTGTTGAAATGAGAAGGGGATTGGGGTATTTATAGGTTGAAATCACTCCAAGCTTAGGAAGGCTTGGGACGATTGGTTAGGCTTGGAGTTTAGTTTTGGTTTGGGAGGTAAAATGGTAATTTTTTTAAAAGAGAGAGGGTATTGATGTCCATTCACAGGGGGTATGTACAGGTATTGCAGGGTGGTGCTCCACATGTGCGAGAGCCCGACGGCCCTGACAGGGGACGTGACACCTCTCCGGCAGTGGTCAATCCACCATTGGTATCACGGATTGTCCCCAAATTTTGCAGGCGCGCTCCTGGAATTGTGTATTACCTTTGGTTCAGTGAGTTTTGCTTTACTGCTGTCCTAAAAGCCAATGAGCCTAGTTTTGGGCTTGAAACGGGTTTGGATCAGGCTTAAACCTTTGACTGTGTTTGGACATGGGTTTAGGGTTAGGGTTTGGATCAGGGTTTGGACCAGGGTTAAGAGTATAGATCAAGTCTTGGATTAGGGTCAAGGGTATGGATCAAGATTTGGTTCTATCTGAACCATTCAATTCTAATCAGCTTGTTAGCCTGAGGTGGGGTGTCTACAGACGCTTCACTAAAAAAATACATTCCCCACATTTTCAATTACCAATAATATTATTAGCAATATCAATATTGTTTTCATACCCTAATTAAGTGAAACTTGTAACTATGCCGATACTTTGAATACGGGCTCATCATAAACTTTCAGGGTCATTAAGTTTTCAATGGTATGCATTCAAATCCCACTGTTTCCAGTAGTATGGTCCACTTGAGGTTTGGGTATGCCTCAATTTTGGGCTCAAGTCAAAAGTACATCACAGTGGGTCCTACCTAGTATCCACACCTCGCTACAGCCAGGTGAGCTCCTCCGCATCCATTGCACCGCAAGGGATTGCTTGTGACCCCGGCACAGATATATATACCTGTGCCTGGGGCTGTGTGGGGTCCATCTGTGATAAATCCACTCCGTCCATCTGTTTTGAAAGATTACAATAGTATAGGAATCCAAAAATCAGGCAGATCTAAAACTCAGGTGGGACATGCCAAACGAAACAGTGGGAATGGAAGCATTCACCGTTTAAACCTTCCGTTCAAACTGTTCATAGGGTTATTACCAGTGATATATTCCTGACTTTAGACGCATGGGTTATGGACAATGAGGATTTCCTGATGTGCGCCTCTGATTCTACGTACGTGTGACTCCTTTCCACGAGTGAGGAGCATCTGAGAGAGCTGTTGGAGACCACTATGAATGTGGTGAAGTTATGCATCGATTTGGACCGTCCATCTAGTGAGGTCTACCACGAATGGTCCCAATCTAAAAAAAAAAAAATCAAAGCATTTAAGAAGGCTGAGATGTACATGTGCTTTGAGCCATATTCAATCCATAGTAGTTGTATTTATTTGTACGGTCCTGATCATAAGTTGTCCCACCAAACTTGTTGTAGGTAGATGGCTCTATCACACTTATAATTCTACTGTTTGTACCGTGTCGTTTCTGCCCTCTTTTTGTCTAGAGCGGATTACCTGTGAACCCAGGCACAGAGATATTTTTGTGGGCTGTGTGGGGTCCATAGAGATGTCTTTAACAAATCCACTCCGTCCAGATGTTTTTAAAGGCTACAATAGGACAGGATTCTAAACACCAGTCAGAACTAAAACTCAGGTGGGCCGTACCAACAAAATAATGGAAACAACAACCTTCACCGTTGAAACCTTCCTAAGATGTTTTGATGCCATCCAAACCGTTCATAAAATTATTACTACTCAGATAAACTGTAGGTAGAAATATCATCCTGATACAAAACTTCTGTCAGCACCAGGTGTTCAATCTTCGCTGTTTTTTAATACATGAACCACATGAGTTTTGAATCTGCCTTACTTTTAGAATCCTGTCCTATCGTAGCTATTTAAAATGAGACGGACCGAGTGGAATTGTCAAGGACATCTCTATGGCCTACAGCCCCAGGACAGAGATATCTCTATGTTTGGAGCTGTGTGGGCCCATAGAGATGTCTGGACAAATCCATTCTGTCCATCTGTTTTGGAAGAACACGATCGGCATGATTCTAAAAATCATGCAATCAAAAACTCAGGTGGGCCATACCGCACAAAACAGTGGGTATTGAATGCTTAGCGGTCATAAAAGTTTTGCATTTTTCTACGGATTATTTGAGTTTTAATAATTCTATGAACGGTTTGGATGGAATATAAACATGATGGTCAGCTCCAGGAAGGTTTCAATGGTGGAAGTTGGTGTTCCCACTGTTTTGTTGGTGTGGCCCACCTGATTTTTGGATGTGTCTGATTTTTATAACCCTGCCTAATTTCTGTCTTTAAAAATAGATGGACGTGGTGGATTTGTTACGGACATCTCCGTGGACCCCACACATCCCCGGGCACAGAGATATCTGTGTGCCCGGGGTCCCAGGCAATCCCCTCTTTTTTTGGATGGGTCCCATTTAATGACCGGTTTAGATCTCACACAAGTGTGCCTCGTAGGTATTTGTGAGTTCCTCGCGCGAATACTCTAGCATCACTGGACTCAATGAGAATCCAAGAGAGCTGATCCACAACAGGCCCACGGTCTTTCCCGCCACCATCCCCCACGTGTGGGACATCAGCACCGTTAAAAGGGTAGACCCCACCATGATGATCAACCCCAACAATAATAAAGAAGGTTCGCTCATCAGATGATCCACACCGTTGGGATCAATGAATAACTGATGGTCTGGATCTAGCATACAAATGTGGTCCACCTAGTGAGTGGAATAGGATGATTCTTCACAAGCATGATATCCATAGTGGGGCATTCCGTTTACATTGCACGGATGTGCTACAAAAGTGACACGTCATGGGTAAGATTTTAACGGCACCACAAGCTAGGATGCTTTTGCCTGTTGGTGATCGTTTCATAATCAAATGGAGGTGTGGCCCACATGGAATGGATGACCAGAAAAGTAGGAAGGTTGGTACAACGCATCCGTACGTATTGTTGTTATAATAACTACGTCCACGGCATCTTCCCAAAAAAAAAAAAAAAGGTTCATGGCCCGTGCGCTGCATGCGGAGAAAGGGACAAAAAGAAAGTATGCGCTCGAAGACATTTGAAGTTTCAAAAGGGTCCTCTTAACGGAAGTGGATTGGGTACAACCCCCACCAGACCCGGCCAGAGACGGACGGTCCTGGCAGGGGTTCTATGAGCCTACCATAATGCATTATTTTAATCCACACCGTCTATACATTTTGAAAGATCATTTTAGATGATGAGCCCAAAAATGAGGCAGATCGAACGCTCAAGAGGATCACACCGAAGGAAGCCGTGGTGATAACAACTCCCACGGTTGAAACCTTCCTAAGGCCCACCGTGAAGTTTATTTTCCATCCAAAATGTTCATAAGATCACATAGTACTGTATGAATGGAAAAATAAATATCAGCTTGATTCAAAACTTCTGTGGCCCCAGAGAGGTTCTCAACTGTAGGCGTTTAATTCCCACTATTTCCTGTGGTGTGGTCTGCTTTAGCCTTCAATCTGCCTTGTTTTTGGGCTCATCCACTGAAATGATCTGTCAAAATGGATGGACGGCATTGATATAATGTATACATTGTGGTGGGCCCCCACAGAGCCCTAATCCACAACCTTAGAAATGTCATGTTTAGATTGACCAAAGTTTTTGTTCTTCCAGTGCATCGGACGGGTCGGATATTATATAAATATCATGTGGGGCCCACAATTCCCCACTTCACCACTTTCTAAAGGAATTAGTGTATAGCGATGGTAATTTCATTAATTAAAAAGCACTTCCCTTTGCATTTCAGTTAGTCAGAGTCATTATTTGATAAAATCTAGGACTGTTCATTTAAACCATAGAACTAGGAGCAATCCATGGTGCAAATATCATGACAATCAGGTGCCTATAAGCTTCTGGTCAATAAAAAGAAAATGGACGGTCAAGATTAATCCAAGAAACAAAATAGGTCCAATCATCATCTTGAAACATCTATTAGATAGATCTTATCATCTTAACTTGTGTTTCTTATGATTCTAATGTAGGACTTTGATTTGATGTTTCTAACCATATGATTTATAGCTCGTAAATAATGTAAGGTTGTGATAAATTGGCTCCATTCAAAGGATTAGGATCATCCAATCAATGTGATTCTTGCACCATGACTTCCAGGGTAAACAGTATCCTTGGGTTTATATTTTATACAAGTGGACCATGTTTCAACGGTCCAGATTTATCGATCTCATGCAACCCACTATTGATAGACCATGCCCTAAAAATCTCCTGGATTGCTTGATGAGACCGTCCAAACTTTGGCCTCTATTCAGCTGAATGGTTCATATTATCTTTCCTCTCTTGACCGTCTATTTGTGGCCCACCCATGGACTGATTAAAGGAGATTTTTTATGCCATGGTTCATTCTCTGTGGGCTCCATAATATCAACTGTTTGGATAATGTACAGAATCACATTACTCTCCTTTGTTGCTTCAAGTAATGGGCTCATTGGCCCTGGTCTTTGATTAAAAGCCCATGGGCTAGGCTAGCATGGCCCTATACACTGTCAGTGAAGATGAACCCTGCACTTGCCAATGTGGACCGTGTGTGTGTGTTCAGGGCTGTCCACCAAATGGGTCCCACCATCTACCTTCCCAGGCCTGAAAACTAAGTCCAGCCATCATGTGGGCCATTGATCCATGTTTGTAATGATAATAGCTTTGATACTCTGGCAGAGTGACAAGAAGATACGCAGACTAATTTTATAAATTACTTAGAAATCGAATAAGTAGAATCCAAGCAATTCAAATTAAACTGTCCAAATTATGGGTCCCCGTTTAGATGTATTATGGGCCAGAAAAATGAGCTTATTTGATTAGCTGAGCCATTTATTGGACGGTTAAAAATGAAAATATCCAATGGTCTTATTTCAATAAACAAGTGTCCACCAATCAGAGGTTAGTATTGTTCGACCAATCTGCTTTTGAGACTGTGATTAGCGACAGTGATTTCCACAATTAGTTGCCTTAATTTAAGTTAATGCATGCCACGTGTACAATTTCTAAGTGCCCGCGTATCAAGTGTCGTCTGCGGCCAGAGTATCAATAAATAACTCCCCTTTATAATTCCTCACTTGTATCTTATACATTTCTGGTCATTGGAATAGACCCATCACCTACCAAAATGAATAGGTCTTAATTGGCAGTTGGACGACCAAAAGATCTGGTCGTGATTAGGTGGTGGGACCCGAGCGAATCACGCGCTTCGTCATTGAAAGGGTGTGGTCATATCTTCAATCAATGGGAATCGGATGGATGCCTTCTTTGGTGGCCCACCATCCTTTTCTCCATACACGTAAAGCAATCTTTTCATGAATAAATGATCATAATCCTATAGGCTGCCTCAACGGTCCAATCTTCATACATTTCCATTGGCACTAAAGTCCAACCGATGGATCACCTTTTTTGTATGGGCCCACCTGAAATGAATCTCCACCTCATGTTTCCAGCTGACGCCAACTTACGACAACATTTTAGGAAACCCGTGAAATAAATAGGTCTGTGGGGCCTATCCTGATGTGTGTGAGATGTCTGTCCACCATTTTCATCAGCTCACAATGAAAAGTAGAAAAGAAATGTCCAGCATTGGATTCTTTTTAGGGCCTACTGAAGTTTTTGGATTAAGGTGGTATTTGGTTTTAGACTTAAATCTTATGGAGGGGTTGGATGGCACATAAACATTATAGTGGGTCTTTGTGATGTGTCTCCTCAATCTTATTGTGCTCTTGGGGTTTTTATGCAAATCGAACCTCTCTACATGTTCTCTCTTCTTCTCTCTGCGCATGTGAACGAGCTGTGGTGCTGATTTTGTAGTTGGCTTTCTCATGATGATTGTAGCTTGGGATAGTGCTGGGAGCCTAGTGTACACGAAGAATATACCGAGGGATGCAAACTATCTCGAAGAGAGAGACGGTGTGCACACCTCGTTCTAACAAGAATTCAAATTCATCAAAAGGCTGGGTTACTGCCTTCGTATTCGTTTAATAGGTGTGATGTTATGTATATCTTTGATTTATTATAGTTTGAATATTTCTTGTACCGTTATTTCTAACAATTACCACTGGATGTGCCATAAATTAAACAGTTGGAATTGCAACTGCTCATTCTTTACAAGCCATCAATTTCGAATTTGAACCCGTGCCAGCAGCTTGCTGCTACCACAATTGAGAGAGAGAGAGAGAGAGAGAGAGAGAGATTGTGCGCCGCGTGGGTCTCCTATTTTTTTACAAGTATGTTATTTACCAAACTTAACCGTTGAATAAATATAAATTGAGATTAGCTATTTGAGGCATAAGTAGTTATAGACATTATTAACATTAAAATTAGGAGTAACAGATGTTGATTAAGGACCAACTTTATATCTTCGTTGCTCGATGAGGTTGATGGAGATGGACGGTCCAGATGATGAAACCTAAGATCACAAATAAAGAAATCGTGAGGGGGCGTCGGTCGTGCTAATGGAAGGCTGTCTAATGCTTAAGTTAGTAAGTATGATTAAGGGTAAGAGTTTTGAGTATCGTATCTAATTGTGTAAAAATAGAAGTCATACAGTAGGGTCATTTTATAGATGGTAAAGATCAATGATTTTCGGCAGTGGATCTGTTGATTATGTTTTAAGAGACATATTTGGATAAGAGACGTAGCCTAAGATTGCTATCTTCGTATAATAGTGCGTATTGTGCTCAGATCCGATGACGTTTGGCGTCCTCAGTTGAGTCGTTTTGCAGTTAGTCTGTAGTACGACAAATGTTAATGACTGAGCCTAGGGCTCTGCTCTGATTGGGGTCGAGGCCTTTGCTATGTAGAATTTGGGATCTGGTGGTGCGCTTGCTTTTTCTCTGTGACGCTTGATTTCTCGAGAAAAGGTCCTCAATTTCGATCCTGAGGCCGAGTGGTCAGGAACTCATCTGATATTTAAGGTCGAGCATGAGGCCTCATACCTCTTCATTACTAAAGATAAGTGAGATGGCTTCTCATCTTGATCGACTTCAATCCTTCACGACACATGTGATTCGCTGACCTTAGTGAGTCATATATCGACGGTTGCGCATTTTCCTACGTTAGCATTAGGGATCTTACGAGATTTATCCATAACAGACACCCCACCCAAAATAGGGTTGCCACATGTGTGAGATTTGAACCTAAATTCAAAGTTGGAAGCTAAATCTTAGCTTAAACCCTAACCTAGAATGCAAACCCCAGCTTAAACCTGAACCAAGGCTTAAAACCTAAAACCCAAACATGAGCTTGGAACTGAAACTCCAAAATTTGTAACCTTAAAATCCTATATTAGTCCTTATAGGTTCACAAGAAACCCCTCCAACCCAATCTAAACCGATCCAGGGCCTTCTCCAAACCTCCAAAACCCCAAAACATGGCCAATATAATCTTTTTACACAGTTGGAAATTCAATTTTCACTAGTATTTTCTTCAATTAGAAGTTACCACAGCCTCCATTGATGCAAGAATGTTGAAGACATCTTGGGATTTGCACTGGGTACAAAGCCACATTTCGAACCCAAATCCTGATATCCTTGTCATAGTGACAGCCGAAGGAGGCCTTAGGGCTCAAGCCGACCATTTAGGCATTTGGCAAAAACAATGGAAATCGATTTTCCTCAATAACCTTTGTAAAAAGGGGACCCCCCTCCCATTTCAAACATTGCTATATATGGGAGCTACTGGGGGAGAAGAAAGAGAGAGTGCCTAATTCACTAGCTAGCTAACCATACACCCAACAAGCTCGAATTACTCGAACAATAAAAAAAAGCATAGTAAGGTCAGGATCTAAGACCTCGACCCAAATTTCATTAGAAGATTGCCAAGGTTCTTTATTCTTCTCTCATGTGTTTAGCGTGTGTAATCACCCTAAGCAACGCACTCACTACCACTCATCTCATTCATTTCACGCAACAACATATTATCTCCATGCATCCACATACTTGCATGTATTTCTTGTTGGGAAAACCGACAGCGGAAGCGGAAGCCAAACACACAGAGCAACGTGAGATCAAACGAGAAAACAAGATGCAATCAATCACACACAAGCATTCACCACAAGAGACTCCGAATTTACGTGGAAAAACCCCTAAATGGGTAAAAAACCACGGCACAAAACGATCTACTATGATTAAACAGAAGATTACAAAGATGACAGCCCACAAGCAAGGAAAAACAGAGAAAACCCAAGTTATCTCTCTCTCACAACACTCTCCCCTATTCCTAACACACTTAGGAAACCTTGGACACCTTACGATACATCATAATCCCAGATTTATGACATATATATAGCAAGCAACCCCGAATTAGAAATGTCTTGCGCAAATCTGCGCAATAGCGCAAGAGATAACTTGCTGCGCAATTCACGCATGACAGACCAACTGGTCTTGACCGGTTGGACCCCATGGCCGACCGGTCGGACCGGCCCAAAAAACTGTCTAGGGGAAAAATACACATAGCCTCTACACTAGCCGACCGGTCAAGACTGGTCGAGCCCCACTGTCCGACCGGTCAAGACCGGTCGGTGCACAGTCTAGGGCAGTTTGGAGTCTCTTCTTCCAACAAACTCCACCGAGGCTTCAAACGATGAATCAACCGCCATCCTTACAACGTCATCTCATCTTTAATCATAACTCCACTGCTACTCGTGCTACCATCGACCCTATCCTTACAAATTCACCTCCTTTACCGCTCTTCTCATATGGCCCTTGGGCGCTTGCTACATACGAGCAACCGTGGATCTCGCTGCCTTTCTCACAGCTCCACCGTGAATTGTGCTCCCGATCAACACGTAAAGATGGCCACACCTTCGTGCCTTCATACACACAAGTGCCCCCTTCATCACTTCATAACAACGATCGCGGCCGATAAACACGCACCCTTTCGCCTCGAGTACTCCAAGAGAAATTACATCCATCTTCATCTTGGGAACGTGCTTCACATCTTCCAGGACTCGTTCGACCCCATCAAACATCTTGATGCGCACAGTACCAATACCCACAACCTTATGAGCGAATTCATCGCTCACAAATACCGATTCTCCACCGTACTACCTGTATGTCGTGAATGAACTTCGGTCAGGACATACGTGACATGAAGCCCCTGAATCTAGG